>OW240912.1:160324214-160371286 GCA_933207985.1 Pelobates cultripes
TTGCCTCAACTATGTTTTTTTGATTTACAGATGATATAGTATGCTTTGGATCATGAGCCGTTTCAAGCCCTGTCCATTTTCCCCCCATCATTTTGGTACAGGTTGATCTTAGTTTTATCTGTCCAAGGAATGCTGTTCCAAAACGGGGCTGGCCTTTTTAGATGCTTTTTGGCAAAGTCTAATCCGGCCTTTCTATTCTTGAGCTTACAAATGGTTTGCACCTTGTGGTGAATCCAATGTATGTGCTCTTGTGAAGTCTTCTCTTTTGGTAGACTTGAATAATGAGACACATAGCTCCTGAATGGTGTATTTCACTTGGCGGGATGTTGTGAAGGGGTTTTTCTTTACCATGGAAAGGATCCTATGATCATCCACCACTGTTGCTTTTCATGGACATCCAGGCTTTCTTATGTTTCAGGGCTCAGTGTGTACTTTTTTTCTCATAATGTACCAAACTGTTGATTTAGCTAATGCTAAATGTTCCTGCAATTTCTCTGATGGATTTTTATGGCAGTCTAAGGATGGCCTGTTACACTTACATTGAGAGCACCTTTGATTGCATGTTGTGGATTCATAGCAACAGCTTCCAAATATGAATGCCACACCTGGAATTAAGTTCAGATCTTTTACCTGCTTAATTGATGAATACATATCAAAGAAATAGGCTACACCTGTCCATGAAACAGCTTTTGAGTCAACTGGCCAATTATTTTTGATCCCTTGAAAAAGAGGGGACTACATATTAAAGAGCTGTATTCATAAAACAATCCTCCGATTTGGATGTGAATACTCTCAAAATAAAGCTTAACCCCTTAAGGACACATGACATGTGTGACATGTCATGATTCCCTTTTATTCCAGAAGTTTGGTCCTTAAGGGGTTAAAGACTGCACTTTAAACCCATTCAATATTAAACTATAACTTGAATTTGCTTCGGTAAACAGAAAAAATAACAAAACTTGTGTCAGTGTCTAAATATTTCCAGACCTAACTGAATTTCCATGTAAACATCCTGCTAGCTTCACATTTACATACATTTTCAATAGCATCAATAATTGCTCTTGAAAATACTTAAATATATTCTCTGATTCCTCCATGTGAAGCCCATGAAAATGGTATGCTCTAAAAGCCCTAGATAAATATTATCCATGTAATTTAATTTTATCCATGTATGATCCACATAAATAACCAGCTTCTATCATTTATTACCTGGGCTGTCCTTTGTCATAGGACTTTCTGAGTGTCAGAGGAGAGGTTGAGCCTCTGGACTGCCTGGGGCTGAATGGAGAAATAAGAAATTATACAATACATGCAATGAAAAAGAAAACAATTAAGCCCTGTGCTCAAACTCCCACTACTCCTGGGTGGAAGCAAAGACTATAGTACATATTAGCCCCAAAACATACAATAAAAAACAAAGAAAAAAACTTGTGCACTATCCAAAATCCCTGTGTAGAGCAGGGCTTAATTTTGTATGGTTGTATTTGTTTTTTTATGTGCTGCCGCTCACCCTATGTGTTCCCTATTAAGGATTAATAAGTATGTAGGGGTTTAGAAAAATACCCGTCTGTCTCATTAGAGGATTTTACCTTAAAGCTGAAGACAGCAAGGTTATTTGTTAGTGTAGGACTCACCTAAGAGGTTTTGCCTTGACGTTGCAGGTGACCTTACACTTAAATGACCATTGGAGTGATACAAAAAAAAGTCCAGTTATTTAAATGTGCATAGGGATTTGGGATAGTGTGCAGATAACAGTTTTCTTTGGTTTTTATTGTACCTAGAAAATATGCATATTGAAATAAATAATATAACAAAAAAAAAATCAACTCAGAATTTATCTCCTTTGAAAGTATTAACAATAATATTATTTTGAAGATGCCTTTACATCATTTTTTGTTAATTATGAGTGCTTATTAATGCATCTATAAGTAACTCAACAGAGACAATTTTAACCCCCTAAACATCCCTCATTTACCAGGAAATATAGGAAATAAATGGGGTAGATATCTCACCCAATTAATAGTCTCTCATTAATTTCTATGGGAAAAGTGTTGAGCATAAGAACATTTGCATTCTATAATTCAAGAAATTCTTACTCATTTTCTAAATGAGCAATGACTGTTTGTGGTTGTTCTATTGCACATGCTTAAATGACTAATTCAATGCAATGGAGTAAAGCTTGTGTAGAAAATTATGGAATGGTACAACTCACCAAATAGAGGGATTAAAGTAGAATCCTAGATCTATAGAGAACAGGATAACCAGGTGGTCTACGTTTTGTAGTTAATAACTTTGCAATAACCATCAATAAAAATGTCTTCTTTTATGATGTGCCACTTACAAGGTATTTCCACGGATAGGTAGGGTAAGGCTATAAGACCCTCTGCCACGAAGAGATCCAGTGGAGAATCCTCCAACATCTTCTAAAATATCAGTCAGTGATGCAAGAGATTTGGTAACATTTCTTCTGGAAGCATCCAGCAATGGGCTCAAGGACTCTGCAGACACAGCCTTCACTTGCCACGAAAGGCGGGGTTCCCCCTGTGAAATAGACAGTTCATTAAAGCACTGAAACAGTAGTATCCATCCATAAAAGGTTTCACACCAAATAGATATAACTTGTGAAGACATGTGTAAAGCTTGCTGCAATTACTAACAAGCAAACCATAAACATATGGAAGATTTGAAGCAGATCATAATGAGAACATGACAGCTTTTTTTTCTTTTTAGAGTTTTGGCAAATTTATGCCATAATGCAATTCATTAGCTAGCATATCTCTTGTATGTCAGAAACCATAGAAACCACAATTCCATTTGTTATTTAAAAGCTGACTTCTTGATTTCCTGAGTGTAAAAAAACCTTGGTATAAATCCTGCACCAAGTGGGATCTTGTACCTTGACTGGGCATGCACATCAGTGTTAAAATTATTCCTTTACGTGCCACAGTGAGCAATAGTCTAATGCACTCCTAATTTGGCCTTATAAAAAAAACCAAAAAACGTCTGTGGTTTATGAGCAGGGCCGTCTTTTCCCATGGGCACATGCATGGGGGCCCCATCGTGCTGCCCAACGTGCCCAGGTCGACAGGGGAGATCCTTAAGTCAAATAAGTCAATGGGACCTAATGGAATATACCCAAAGTTATTAAAATAGATTAGTGGTGTACTAGCAAAACCATTAACAGATTTATTTAACCAATCATTGTTAACAGGAGAAGTCCCAGAAGATTGGAAGTTAGCAAATGTTGTGCCCATTCACAGGAAAGGTAGAAGGGAAGAGTCGGGCAACTATAGGCCAGTAAGCCTTACTTCAGTAGTGGGGAAAGTAATGGAAACCATGTTAAAGGATAAGATTGTTGAACATCTAAAAACACATGGATTTCAAGATCAGAGACAACATGGGTTTACTTCAGGGAGATCATGCCAAACTAATCTTATTGATTTTTTTGATTTTAATAGATCAGGGTGGTGCAGTAGACATTGCTTACCTAGATTTCAGTAAGGCTTCTGACACAGAGAAGGCTTATCAATAAATTGCAATCATTAAGTTTGGATTCCAATATTGTTGAATGGGTAAGGAAGTGGCTGAGTGACAGGCAACAGAGGGTTGTAGTCAATGGAGTATATTCGAAGCTTGGGCTTGTCACCAGTGGGGTACCTCAAGGATCTGTACTTGGACCCATTATCTTTAATGTTTTTATTAGTGATATTGCAGAAGGTCTTTTTGCTGATGATACTAAGATATGTAACAGGGTTGATGTTCCAGGAGGGATAAGCCAAATGGCAAATGATTTAGGTAAACTATAAAAATGTTCAGAGTTGTGGCAACTGACATTTAATGTGGAGAAGTGCAAGTTAAAGCATCTTGGACGTAAAACCTCAAGGGCAGAGTACAGAATATTTGATAGAGTCCTAACCTCAACATCTGAGGAAAGGGATTTAGGGGTGATTATTTCTGATGACTTAAAGGGACACTATAGTCACCTGAACAACTACAGCTTAATGTAGTTGTTCAGGTGAGAGCTATAGCTCCCTACAGGCAATCTAATGTAAGCACTGTATTTTCTGAGAAAATACAGTGTTTACATTGATTGATAGGAATACCTCCAGTGGCCGTCACTCAGACGGCCACCAGAGGGACTTCCTATCATGTATGGCCCTAAAAAGGCCATTTACATGTCAGACGTATTAAAATACGTCTGACGTGTGCAGGACAGAGAAGGCACTGTGTGCGCGGCTTCTCTCTCCTGCCTATCAGTATGTGCGGCGAAGCCGCGCATGCGCACAGCGGAGCAATGACGCTTCTGAATGGAAGCGTCTGAATGTTCCCTGCTCGCACACGCCTATCGCGTCATTTTAACGAAATAGGGGGCGCGGCTTCAAGAGGCTCCCATCGCTGGAACGAGGTGAGTAAAAAGGGCTGCCTGCAGTGTCCCTTTAAAGGTAGACAGACAATGTAATAGAGCAGCAGGAAATGCTAGCAGAATGCTTGGTTGTATAGGGAGAGGTATTAGCAGTAGTAAGAGGGAAGTGCTCATGCCATTGTAAAGAACACTGGTGAGACCCCACTTGCAGTATTGTACGCAGTTCATGGATTGCAGGATAAAACTTACCAGGAAACTTTAAAGGATCTTAACATGTATAGCTTGGAGGAAAGACGAGACAGGGGGGATATGATAGAAAATGTAAATACATAAAGGGAATCAACACAGTAAAGGAGGAGACTATATTTAAAAGAAGAAAAACTACCACAACAAGAGGACATAGTCTTAAACTAGAGGGGCAAATGTTTAAAAATAATATCAGGAGGTATTACTTTACTGAGAGGGTAGTGGATGCATGGAATAGCCTTCCAGCTGAAGTGGTAGAGGTTAACACAGTAAAGGAGTTTAAGCAAGGCTATCCTAACTATAAGATAAGGCTAGGGACTAATGATAGTATTTAGAAAATTGGGCAGACTAGATGGGCCGAATGGTTCTTATCTGCTGTCACATTCTATGTTTCTATGTTTCTCTGCTGGCCCAGTTCCTGTCTGCTGGCCGTGGGCCCTTCTGGGCCGGTGAGGAGATCATAGATCTCCCTCACCGCCCCAAGGGCTCTTCGAGGTGGGAAAGAGGGGGAAGCACCTATAAGGCAGGTTACTCCTGCCGCAAGCAGGCTGTGTGAAGCGTTGCCGCGTGTTACCATGGCAACGCTCCACACAGCATTCTGGGAGGACAGGAAACAGCCTGCAGCCAGACGAGCTGCATTCTACACAGAACTCATCCCCACCAGACCACCAGGGCTGGCTGTGTCCTCTCCTAGTTCACCAAATGGTAAGAAGAAGGGAGGGTGGGGATGAAAATTTTATTAATGTATAGCTTTATCAAAAAGAAAAAAAAAAGAAAAAAAATAATTTGCTACTTGCATCCCTCAAATTCTGCAACACACACAGCAGGCCCCCACCCTGCCCCCCCCAAACACACACATCACTCCACACACAAACACCACCTCTGTCAGGAACAATTCCAGTTTTTCACCACTAGTGGGCTCCCTATACACTAGTCAAACATCAGTTACTCTCTAAACCTGCATAGCGTGATGATTACATCTGCTATAAGAGGCCACACCCTGCTAAACAAGGTTGCCTTTCCATTGATTGAAGTTTGTGCTCTTATCCTGACAAGACTTCTAAGCCTGGCTCCTACTGTGGAAACCTGCCATACTCTGAATACTGTTGAACCAACCTGATTCATCCTTTCAACCTGCTTCATTCCCAACCTGCTTACTATCCATACGCTTGGAGAAAACCTGATCTTCAATTCCTACCTGCTTAATTCTATACTGGACTTTGATTTCTTATTGCTTTGTTTCTACACTTACCCAGGGCCATCTTTAAAGGGGGGCAAACAGGACAGCTGCTCCGGGCCCATTTACTCCTGGGGGGCGCAAAGTAGCTGCCCCATGGGTTCCCTGCTGGCATCCAAACCCTGTGGGCTGCGGCACCTGATCTAATCAGGGGCCCCTAGCCCTTTAAGAGTGCTCCGGACCGGGCCCCTTTCATGTTGCCTGCTGGGAGGAAGTGAGGTGAGATCACTTCCTCCCAAGTAACAGAGTGTCGCTGGGGAGGGGGAGGTGGAGGAGGCATACACAGGAGAAGGAGAGGGACTGAAGAAGTCAGACTCCTATCAGACTTGGTCATCAAGCTCCCACTGGAACCCAGGGAAGTCACCCATCTGTGCCCAAAAGGTAAGGAGACATGAGGGTAGCTAAAATATGATGTAAATTAATATATATGTGAGTGTACCTGGGTCTGAGTCAGTGCATCTGGCTTTATGTGTGTTGTTATCTGGCTATGTGTGTGTGTGTGTGTGTATCTGGCTATATGTGTGTGTGTATCTGGCTATATGTATGTGTCTGTATCTGGCTGTATGTGTGTGTGTATCTGGCGGTATGTATGTGTGTGTTTATCTGGCTGTATGTGTGTGTGTATCTGGCTGTATGTGTGTGTGTACCTGGCTGTGTGTGTATCTGGCTGTGGTGTGTGAATTGGGCTGTGTGTGTGTATCTGGTTGTGTTTGTGTCAGTGTGTATCTGACTTTGTTTGTGTCAGTGTGTGTATCTATCTCTGTGTGTGTGTCTATCTGTGTGAATATATACCTGTGTCTGTGTGTCAATGCGTATGTGTACTTGCGTGTGTGTGCATGTTTCTGAGCATGTGTATGTGTATATATATATATATATATATATATATATATGTGTGTGTATCTATGCATGTGGCAATGCATTCATCCCAACATTCTAATGCCAACACAGCACACACATATGCTAACACTGCACACAAATACATCCCTGCATTCCACCACTAACAGCACACAAATACTCTCCTGCGTTCCAACAACATTGCACACAAATACACCACTGCATGTGTGTCTGTATGCCTGCGTGTATCTCAGTGTTTGTGTGAGTGTGCGTCTGTGTGTATGTGTCAATGCATACATGCCAGCATTCTAATGAAAACACTGCACACAAATATAACACTGCATGTGTACCTGTGTGTACACATATCTGTGTCAGTGTGTATCTATGTGTGTGGATGTGCCAGTGTGTGTATATGTGTGTGTGTGCACCTGTGTCTGTATCAAAGTGTGTGTATCTGCGTGTCAATGTGTATGTATATATGTGTTAGTATGTATGTGCATACATCCAGGCAATCAAACACACCATTGCAAACACAAGCATTATATACAAACACACCCCTGAATTCGTACTCCAAAACTGTATACAAACACGCACTTCACTCACACCAATGCTACACGCAAATGTACATCTGCATTTAATAGACAACACTACATCCAAATACACCCCTGCATGCATTAAAATGTTACATTCAAACACAACCCCTTTATTAAAAGGCTAAACCTTTACATACAAACACCAAATCTACACACAAAAGCACACCTACATTTAAAAGCCAACACTACATACAAACACATACCCCTGCATTCAAATACAAACACTACACACAAGTACACCACTGCATTCCAATGGTAATAGTACATACAAATACACCCCTACATGCACACACATACTCTATACAAAAACATGCTTGCCCAGGGTCCAATAAATATTAAAGACGGCCTTGCACTTACTGAAAACTACTTAATCCCTTAAGGACTGAGCCAAATGTACACGTTGTGAACAAAACAAAATGTAAACAAAACCTGGCATTTGCGCTACATGTCTGTCCAACCGTAATTCACCTCTTTCATATTAAATGCACCACCCTTATTATATATCATTTTATTCAGGGGAAACAGGGCTTTCATTTAATATCAAATATTTAGCTATGAAACATAATTTAATATGAAAAAAATGGGAGAAAATAAGAAATGTTATTTTTTTAGTTCTACATGACATTTTAACTGTCAATGTCATAATACGGTTTGCTTTTACTGCAATAAAATACACATATTTGTATTCAGCAAAGTCTCACGTGCAAAACAGTACCCCTTATGTACAGGTTTTATGGTGTTTTGGGAAGTTACAGGGTCAAATATAGCACGTTACGTTTGAAATTGAAATTCGCCAGATTGGTTACGTTGCCTCTGAGACTGTATAGTAGCCCAGGAATGAAATTTACACCCATAATGGCATACCATTTGCAAAAGTAGACAACCCAAGGTATTGCAAATGGGGTATGTCCAGTCTTTTTTGGTAGCCATTTGGTCACAAACACTGGCCAAAGTTAGCGTTAATATTTGTTTGTGTGTGAAAAATGCAAAAACCGCCAATTTTGCCCAATGTTTGTGACTAAGTGGCTACTAAAAAAGACTGGACATACCCCATTTGCAATACCTTGGGTTGTCTACTATTGCAAATGGTATGCCATCATAGGGGTAATTTTAATTCTTGGGCTACCATAGGGTCTCAAAGGCAACGTAACCAATCTGGCAAATTTTAATGTGAAAAAACACAAGCGTTATATTTGACACTGTAACTTTTGAAAACACCATAAAACCTGTACATGAGGGGTACTGTTGTACTCGGGAGACTTCGCTGAATACAAATATTTGTGTTTCAAAACAGTAAAAAGTATCACAGCAATAATATCATCCATGTAAGTGCTGTTTGTGTGTGAAAAATGCAAAAAACTTCACTTTTACTGGCGATATCATCATTGTAATACATTTTACTGTTTCGAATCACTAATATTTGTGTTCAGTGAAGTCTCCCGAGTAAAACAGTACCCTACATGTACAGATTTTATGGTGTCTTGGAAAGTTATAGGGTTAAATATAGTGCTAGCAAATTAAATTCCCTATACTTTCGGCATGGCTTGTCAGGCAGGTCCCGCCAATTGTAATTAATTAAAATACCTAATTACGTAAAAATATTACATAAATATATATATATATATATATATATATATATATATATATATGTATGTATGTAGAATTAATAAATATATATATATATGTGTGTATATATATATATATATATAATTTTTTTTACAAATATTTTTATTTATATATAGGTGTATATATATATATAGTGATATATACGTATATATTTATGTATATAGATATATATATTATTTTTTTCTACATGTATTTTGATATAAATATATATATATATATTAATGTGGCAAACCTAGCCACTTGGACATTATTTAATACATCTGTACTGTCCCTTTAAGGGTTGCCGGTATGGGGTTCCTATTGTGTGTTCCAGCATGTATTGTAATGTAATGTTAATGCTGTATTGCCTGCCTGGGCTATCTGCCGAACGCAGATAGCTGTTTCCCCTTCGTTTCACGAATGGCACCTTTGCGGGCCGTTCGGGAACCGAACGAGATATCCTTTAATAGCCCACACACTTAGAGGCGTGTGGCGCCTATTAACCGATTGCAACATTGTTGCAATCGGTAATTAGAGGCTCTCCTGGGTGGCCGCCGTTTGACTACCGACCACGCGGCAGTCGGCCATCTTGGACCCTTTGTTCCCTCAGCGGTGTTTGGTCGTCGAGCGCGTGGTACTAAAAACGGCTACTCGACGGCGCAAACACCGCTGAACCTCCAGACCGTTCGGGAGGTCCAGCGGTATCTACCGAACGTCCATTCGTTTAAATAACCCAGATATTCGTGAAGTTATTGAATTTAATATGAATTGTGAGTTCTGCTGCACGGAGGGATAATCCACTTAACGGTATATTCCAGTGGGAGGATGCCTCTCGTGCAGCAGTGCCTGATGGGAGAAATGTCCTGTATTGTAAGTCCCCCATGTAGTCCCCTCTGGGAATGCCCCTGGGAGGGGACTCAGGAAACCCCTTGCATGGGGACTTGTATAAATTGTGGAGCTGAATTAAAAGACCTCAGTTGACTCCCAGCCTATGTGTCGTCTAGTTCTTGGGAGGGAAGGGTTACTGCAGTGCTGTTTGGATTATTGTATGCTGATTCCCTGGATTATCCTTTGTTGTTCCTGTTACCCAGCGGAGATATCGTGGATTATACTGCCTCTCCGCTACAATTGGTGGCAAGCGACGGGATTGAATTTACACAGAAAAGCAACGTTCGGCAGATTTTAAAGCGAATCAAGGAGCAGCCATTCGGGAATTAGCGCATTAGAATAAACCTCACGAACAGCCGGTGAATGGGAACAAATTACGCCCTGCTAAAACGGAGCACATTAAAGGAGCTGCTGGAAGCAAGAGGAGCAATCGCCAGTAACAAGGCAAAGGCTGTCCTAATTACAGAGCTCATGGAAGGAGACAGAGCCGCAGCACCTCAAATGGAGGGAGAAACCCATGAATTTACAGCCGAATTCCGAGCACGAATGGCTTTATTCCCTGAACCCCCATCTGCAGAGATGGTTGACAGGCTTTTCGGTGATGTACAGGAGTACATCATGTCTAGGAGAACGCAAGGGAACCAGCAAGCCGGAGAAAGAGCCGCAACGCCAGTCAATATTTTCCCAGGGAAAGCCAAAATCCCATATCAAGCCTTTAAAAGCTATGTGGAGGCGGACGGTGGTGTTGACGACTATTTACAGGACTTTGAGAGACTGTGTTTGCTGCATGAGATTAACGATGCAGACCGAGTACCCCTACTAGCAGGGAGATTATCTGGGCGAGCTGCTGAAGCGTACCGGGCAGTGCCAGACGAGGATAGTAGGGACTACAATAAAGTGAAACGGGCCATTCTAGCCTGGTATGCCATCACCTCAGAGGCGTACCGGAGGAAGTTTCGGGACATTAAGAAACCCACTAAAGACACCCATGTGGAATGGGCACACCAGCTGCAACGAGCTGCAAAGGGGTGGCTGGAGGCCGCCCAAGTTGATACATTGGAGGGTCTGTTCCAGCTAATGGTACTGGAGCAATTCTTCAATGGCGTCCCTGCCTATCTGCAAAACTGGATCCGGGACAGAAAGCCACACACCCTACAGGAAGCGGCTAATATGGCGGACGAGTTCCAGGACAATCGGAGAGATCAACCCGTACCAACCAGAGCCGTCATCCCCCCTGCAACAACCAGCACTCCAGGGGGCCCCACAACTCACCAGCGACCAGGGGTAAGCCAGAATTCCTACCCCACCCAGGTATTCAGCACGCCCACCAATTCGGTGCCATACCTGCAACCAACAGGGGCACATTCAGAGAGACTGCCCACAGAATCGGCCCAGACCCAGCTGGAATAATGCAGCGCCAAGCAACCGTGCAGCAGTACACTGTCTACAGGCCGAATCCTACCAAAACCCAGAGCTGGGAGCAACCCTGGAGGAACCACTAGGCACCATACACGAGGTGAACCCCATCGAGGCCGCCTCCGATAACCTCCAAGGGCACCGCCAGGAAGTACATATGGAGGGGAGAAAAGTACAAGGACTTCGTGACTCTGGGGCCACCCTAACCCTAGTCCGAAGTCATCTGGTACCCAAGCGCAAGCTCACGGGGGAATGTGTGGCTGTGCGGGTGGCCGGGGGAGCCATTTACAAAGTACCAACGGCCAAGGTGCACTTGAATTGGGGAGCGGGGCACGGGAATGTGTATGTGGGGATGATGCAAGACTTGCCAGCGGATGTGATTTTGGGCAACGACTTGGGGGAGCTGACTTCAGCTTTTGTTCCACAGCCCACCATACAAGAAGCATACCCGGTTGTGACCCGACAACAGGCCCGCACCACAGCACCATCCGATCACTCTGAGGCTCAGGTAAGCAATGACCCTCCCCTACCCACTGCCATGCCATGGGCCAATTCCATAGAGTTTGGGTCAGAAGTGGCCCTAGATCCCTCGTTACAGGTGTATAAAGACCGCATTGATAAAGATCAAGCAGGGTTAGAAGGGGAAAGGTATATCTGGGACAAAGGACTACTATACCGCCACGCAGAGAAGGTAGTGTCCGGGTCAATACCTTTACCCATTAAACAGCTAATAGTGCCTCGGAAATATAGGTTAGAGCTGTTACGCATAGCCCATGATATCCCCCTGTCTGGACACCTAGGCATCAGTCGTACCAAGCACAGGCTGACCCAAAATTTCTTTTGGCCAGGTATTTCCCAGGATGTTAGGCGATATTGCCAGACCTGTGATACCTGCCAAAGGGTAGGCAAGAGAGGGGCCCGACTACGGTCTCTGCCCATCATTGAAGAACCCTTCAGTAGGGTGGCAGTAGACATCATAGGACCCCTCGCCAAACCAAGCCCCTCCGGCAAGAAATATGTCTTGACCGTGGTGGATTACGCCACCCGATACCCAGAGGCAGTGGCCTTAACTAACGTACACGCAGAAACAGTAGCCGAGGCCCTGATGAGAATATTCACCCGGGTAGGATTTCCCCGGGAGATTATCTCCGATAGAGGCACCCAGTTTACTGCGGAAGTAACCCATCAGCTCTGGAAGATATGTGGGATACAGCAAATCCTGAACTCTCCATATCACCCCCAGTCCAATCGGCTCTGTGAACGGTTTAACGGAACCCTGAAACAAATGATCCGCACGTTCATGGACACCAAAAAAGACTGGGAGAGGTTTTTACCCCACCTGCTGTTCGCTTATCGAGAAGTGCCGCAAGAATCCACCGGATTCTCTCCTTTCGAATTATTATTCGGGAGGAGAGTGAGGGGACCTCTTGACTTGATACGGGAACACTGGGGGGGAGACGAAACCATTAATGGCACCCCTATCCTACCATATGTGCTCGAGTTCAGAGAACGCCTGGAGAGGCTGACCCAGACCGTCCGAGATAATCTCCAGGTAGCGCAGCAACGACAGCGCAGATGGTACGATAAGGGAGCCAGGGACCGCAGCTTCCAGGTGGGGCAAAAAGTACAAATTTTGCGACCAGTCCACAAAGATAAGCTGCAGGCTTCCTGGCAGGGCCCATACAAGGTGGTAGAACAGATCTGTGACACCACCTATGTGATCGGCCCGGTTACAGGCACAGGAGGCAAACGCATGCTCCATGTGAACATGCTCAAGCCGTATCACGAATGCACGGAGGAGGTCACCGCAATCTGTGCCCCTGCCACGGAAGATTTTGACAACCTACCCCTACCCGATCTCCTAGACCAAGAGGGCCAGAGCGGAGATCTGGGAGAGGTACAGTTAGGAGAATGATTAAATGCCCAAGAACGGGCTCAGGTACAAAGGTTGCTTCAGGAAAAGAAGGCCACGTTTTCCAATTTACCAGGTTATACCCTGTTGGCTACCCATAAGGTAGAAACTTTAGACCAGACTCCCCTGCGCCAACCCCCATATCGCACCCCAGAAGCAGTTAAAGAAAATATGCGCAAGGAAATTGAGGAGATGCTTCAGTTAGGAGTGATAGAGCACTCGGACAGCCCCTGGGCCTCCCCGGTAGTACTGGTGCTGAAACGGGACGGGACGACCCGTTCCTGCGTAGACTACCGGCGGCTCAACGATAAAACGACCTCCGATGCGTATCCCATGCCCCGGATAGACGAGCTCCTCGACAAAATGGCCAGGGGCCAGTACCTAACCACAATAGACCTGTGCAAAGGGTACTGGCAGATTCTGTTAGCGGAGGACGCCATCCCTAAGTCGGCCTTTGTCACCCCGTTTGGCCTGTATCAGTTTAAGGTCATGCCATTCGGGATGAAAAACGCCCCGGCTACCTTTCAGAGAATGGTAGACAGGTTATTAGATGGGTTCCAGGAGTATGCCTGCGCGTATCTAGATGATATCGCCATATTCATCCACTCCTGGCACGAACATCTGATCCACATAGGAGCCATACTGGACCGGATCCGGGAGGCCGGACTGACCCTAAAGCCCAGCAAATGCCATATCGGTATGGCGGAAGTCCAGTACCTAGGGCACCAGGTAGGGAGTGGGCAACAAAAACCCGAACCCGCTAAAATAGAGGCAGTCGCCCAATGGCCTACCCCTCGCACCAAGACCCAAGTGCTCGCCTTTTTAGGGACCGCAGGGTGCTACCGGAAATTTGTGGCCAACTATAGCGCCCTGGCCAAACCCCTCACAGACTTGACCTATAAGAATCTCCCTAAGCTAGTAGTCTGGGCCCCAGAGTGTGAGCAGGCGTTTCAACAGCTCAAGACGGCACTTGTTAATTCACCTGTACTTTCTGCTCCTGATCCAACTAAATGCTTTCTCGTCCACACAGACGCTTCTATGTTTGGATTGGGAGCAGTACTGAGCCAAGTTGGACCCGATGGCGGCGAGCACCCCGTTGCTTATCTAAGCCGAAAACTTTTACCCAGGGAAGTAAGCTACGCCGCCATTGAAAAAGAGTGCCTGGCTGTGGTGTGGGCCCTCAAAAAGTTGCAACCCTACTTATACGGACAACCCTTTACTTTACTCACGGATCACAACCCGTTGGTGTGGCTGAACAGGGTGTCAGGAGACAATGCCAGGCTGCTGCGCTGGAGTTTGGCGCTACAGCCTTTTGACTTTACAATCCACTACCGCCCTGGGAAGCAAAATGGCAACGCCGACGGGTTGTCTCGACAAACAGACTTGGAGCCGTGATCCGTGAGTACTCCTCCGGACATCCCCAAGCCTTGGGATCAGACTGTGTATGCCGGCTTGGTTCTGGGGGAGCATTGTGGCAAACCTAGCCACTTGGACATTATTTAATACATCTGTACTGTCCCTTTAAGGGTTGCCGGTATGGGGTAATGTTGCAATCGGTAATTAGAGGCTCTCCTGGGTGGCCGCCGTTTGACTACCGACCATGCGGCGGTCGGCCATCTTGGACCCTTTGTTCTCTCAGCGGTGTTTGGTCGTCGAGCGCGTGGTACTAAAAACGGCTACTCGACGGCGCAAACACCGCTGAATCTCCAGACCGTTCGGGAGGTCCGGGACATTCGGTATTTTATTCCCTTATCTGTAATCGGTGTTTTCAGGCTATGTGTAAGTGAATGTGTTTTTCGTGCGGTGTTCGGTTGTTTTAGCTGGGATCTGAGTGGTAATCTCACGAATGATGCGCTCAGACCCCAGCTATCTACCGAACGTCTATTCGTTTAAATAACCCAGATATTCGTGAAGTTATTGAATTTAATATGAATTGTGAGTTCTGCTGCACGGAGGGATAATCCACTTAACAGTATATTCCAGTGGGAGGATCCCTCTCGTGCAGCAGTGCCTGATGGGAGAAATGTCCTGTATTGTAAGTCCCCCATGTAGTCCCCTCTGGGAATGCCCCTGGGAGGGGACTCAGGAAACCCCTTGCATGGGGACTTGTATAAATTGTGGAGCTGAATTAAAAGACCTCAGTTGACTCCCAGCCTATGTGTCGTCTAGTTCTTGGGAGGGAAGGGTTACTGCAGTGCTGTTTGGATTATTGTATGCTGATTCCCTGGATTATCCTTTGTTGTTCCTGTTACCCAGCGGAGATATCGTGGATTATACTGCCTCTCCCCTACAATTAATATCACAATACAGTTAGAACGAAATAACACACATCTATATATTTTTAAATTATTTATTATTAATTATTTATTTTATTTTATTTTTTAACGTATTTACATATTTTTTTATATTATATATAAATATATATATATATACCAATTACATATATATATATATATATATATATTTTTAATCAGTATCAGTCTACGTGTAATTTGACATTAATAAATATATATATATATATATATATATATAAATATATATATTAATAGTAAAATACACCTAGACAGTGTATGTGTGTGTGTATGTATATATATATATATATATATATATATATATATATATATGTATATAATTATTTTTTTTACACTGATTTTAACTTTCTTTTATTTGAATTCAGCCAACAGGGGGACTAACTGTCATTACAGGCAGTAATTACAATGCAGCAGCCAGCTAACCCGGCCATGTGATTGGCCTCGCAAGGACCTCACTCTCACATGGCGGGGGGGGGGGAGAAGAGGGGTGGAGGAGGCAGGATCCGCGGTGGCGTTTAGAGCCGCTTAGAATAGGGCGTAATAGTACTCCCTCGGGTTTTAAGGGGTTAATGAACCTGGATATTACAAACATTCCTGATATTTACAACTATCCTGAAAGACCCTGGTACCAAATTCCAAAACCTGCTGTACAACCTCCAAACCATCAACTAACTAAAGCTGATCAGCTGAATGTCTAACTAATACCTGTATTTCTTACTCCTTTATATTTCTAGTTGTATTTTTATTAACCTGTAACCTATAATTTCAGTTATAGGTTTCCTTCTCTCTATTTACCTGTAATATCACGTCTAAGTTATCCTGTTACATAATAACCTGTCTGGGGCAAATTGTCTAACTCTTATTTCTGTTATCTCTCTTCATCTCTCTTCATACTTTCCTATAATTTCACTTATAGTTTCTTTATCTACTAATTGCCTATAATTTCGCCTATAGGTTCTCCTCATACCCATTACCTATAATTTCATTTAGAGGTTCTCCCTCTGCCTATAATCTCACTTATAGGTTCTGTTTCTATCTATTTCCTAATATCCTGCCTAGGGCATATTGCCTAACTCGTGTTTTCTGTTATCTTTCAATATACTTACCTGTAATTCCATCTATAGTTTCTACTTTCCCTAAACTGCACAATAGATTTTCACCTTTAAATACGTGAGAAGAAGACCAGAAGAAGAAGAGGATATTTGGCTCACTCAAACCCACACAAGAAACAAAAGAAAGCTAGCTACAACACCACTAAAGTCCACACCAATGAAACTCAAGAGAACTCTGTGGAGGGGTAGGCGTAGATATCATTCAGAAATCAGAGAAGGGAAATTATTTAAACCAAGAGGGGAAAATTCAATTTAACAGGAAAAACCTTAGACAATAGAGATTTGTAATTTCTTAAAAAGGGTCTTAAGTTAGCCCCAAAGAGGGGGTTTAAATAAATCTGAAATGTTTATAGCTATACACTGCTTCCAAGGTAATTTGTGCATGGAAAAAAAAAAAACACAATGGTAATGACGAGGCACGCGAGGGAGCTGAACAGGAGGATTAGTGCTCCCTTGCCGCCTGCAGTCACCGGCCGGCTGCCCGCCCGCCCAGCAGCCCAGCAGCCCCCTTTATCTTTATTATTTCACTTCCCTTTAAATCCTGCTATTTTTATTGTTTTCAAACCATATCTAAGATTCCAAATAAAGAACCTTAAGTTAACCCCAGTTTAAGTCTCATATCTGACCTGATCGGAAGCATGACAACCTCTCACTCACACACTCCCCCCACACACAGCACTCCCCGCTCCCCACATACAGCACTCCGCACACACAGAGCACACCCCCCCCACACACACAGCACTTGCCACACACACATCACCCCCTCCCACACAGCACTCTTCATATACACACACAGCACATCTCCCACACACAGGACCCCCCCACACACAGCACCCGTAGACACACAAACACATACACTGCACCACTCAATGCAGTATGTGTGTGTGTGTATATTCAGCAGTTTGTGTGTGTGTGTGTGTATTCAGCGAACTGTCTGTGTGTACTCAGCAGTCTGTCTGTCTGTGTATTCAGCAGTCTGTCTGTGTGTGTATTCAGCAGTGTGTGTGTGTATTTAGCAGTCTGTGTGTACTCAGCAGTCTGTGTGTATACTCAGCGGACTGTGAGCAGTCTGTGTGTATTCAGCAGTCTGTGTGTACTCAGCAGTCTGTGTGTATACTCAGCGGACTGTGAGCATGTATTCAGCAGTCTGTGTGTACTCAGCAGTCTGTGTGTACCAGGGGCGGACTGACCACTCGGGCACATTGGTCATGGAACGAGGGCCCGAGACAGCCAGGGGCCTGGCCGCACAGCCATGCTTCAGCTGGGGAGATCAGAGATCTCTACAACTTGAAAGGCAAATTTAAAAAAAAAAATAGATCTCCCCTCGATAGGTTATGGGGCCATTGAGGATGCACAGGGCCCCAGCAACCTACCGCTCTGCACATGACACATTACCGCCTCTTCCCTCTCTCAAAATGAAACCTGGCAGCTTCATCTGCTCTCTGTCAGGTCTCCTTCTTCCTGTCCCACGTGGCACTCTGTGTGATGGGGAGAGGCGGGGCTAGGAAGTGACATCCCTTCCGGCACTCTCCTATCACACAGAACATTCTTACAGCCACAGAACTGAGGGGGAGCAGCAGCCTGCCAGAGACCACATAGAGCAGAAGAAAGGTAGGAAAAAAAAAGGTGGAGATGGGAGAGACCACAGGGAGCAGAGCGAGGTAGGAAATAAAAAGGGAGAATACTAGGAGAGACCACAAGGAGCAGAGAGAGAAAGGACATACAAAGGGGAAGATGTGAGAGAAAAGTAAAAGAAAGCAATAGAAAAATAGTGCCAAATTGGAGTGCTATGGGAATAGGAGAACAATGTAAGAAACAGCTCATGGAAGAGATGTAGGGAGAAAATCAAGATAAGAGGATCATACAGAGAGCATGATAAGTGTATGGGGACAGCGATGGAAAGGAGACAGAGAGATGATTGAAAATTATGGGGAAAGGAAATAGGGGCTGGTGGAAAGATATGGGTTGAGGATTGCAGGACTAAGGCTGCTGGTAATGTGAAATGTGTAATGATGGTGCTGTACAGTTTGTCTGTGTGTGAGTATTGAGTGTGAGTTTGTGGATATGTGAGTCAGTGATTGTGTCAGAATGACAGTCCGTGAGTCAGTGATTGTGTCAGAATGACAGTGTGTGTCAGTGATTGTGTAAAAATAAGTGTGTGGGTCTGTGATTGTGTCAGATGACTGTGTGAGTCAGTGATTGTGTCAGAATGACAGTGTGTGAGTCAGTGAATGTGTCATAATGACAGTGTGTCAGTGATTGTGTGAGTCAGTGATTGTGTCAGAATGACAGTGTGTGAGCCAGTGAATGTGTCAGAATGACAGTATGTGAGTCAGTGATGGTGTCAGAATGACAGTGTGTGAGTCAGTGATTGTGTGGGAATGACTGTGTGTGGGTCAGTGATTGTGTCAGAATAACAGTGTGTAGGTCAGTGTTCTTGTGAGTCAGTGATTGGGTCAGAATAACAGTATGTGGGTCAGTGATTGTGTGAGTCAGTCATTGTGTCAGAATGATGGTGTGTGGGTCAGTGGTTGTGTGAGTCAATATGCATTTTTTCTTACAAGCATTGTTTATATATGCATAATACACTCGAATTGTAGAGAACAAACATCTGAATCACATTACCTAAAAATACAGCTCTCTACACACACACAAGCTGTACATACAGGCAACACACACATACACACACACACTTTACATACATACAGGCAGCAAACATATATGCATTAATACAGGCAGCACACACACGTAGTACATACATACAGGCAGCATACAACACACGCAGGCAGCACACACACTATGACAAAGAGAGAGACTACATTTTGAATTTTGTTCAAAGTAAATCCAAATTGTAAAATTCAGATTTAATTTGTGAAAATGAATTTAGCAAGTAGCCCTGTTAATGTCCATGGTTCTAAGCAAGGACCCTCAATCTTTGTAATAGATATAAGTTTGGGTCAGGACAAGTGGGTTGTCATGACAGACAAGTATCTACTACTCTAGTGCCTTGGACAAATAGATTTAAATAAAATAAAAAAATCCACACCCCTCTCCATGCAGTTGCACACTAACGCTCAATACACATATGCATTTACACTGACACTATATACAAAAAAGCACATGTAGTCATCCAGACATGCATTCACACACACTTAAATACAAACATGCATTGATACACAGGTCTTTACACTGTACACACCGAAAGGAAGGCAGTATTATACAACATTTATTTGAGGCACATATATTGGTCTTTAAAGGGCCTGGGATCTAATTTTGCCCGGGGGCCCCAAAGGCTCTCAGTCCACCCCTGGTGTGTACTCAGCAATATGTCTGTGTGTTTACCAGTTTGTGTGTGCGGGCATGTGTATTCAGCAGTCGGTGTGAATGTGTTCAGCAGTCGGTGTGTGAATGTGTTCAGCAGTATGTGACTATATTCAACAGTCTGTGTGTATGTATTGTATGCCTGTATTGCATTTGTTGGAGGTACTAATAAATAAGGGAACATTTATCCATACTTACCGTAATTTTCTTTTCCTGGTCATATGCCATGGCAGCACAACGATGGGTAACTCCTCCCTATCCCTAATTAGACAGGAACTAATTAAAATACATGTATAAGTACCTCCTCCTATCCCCTCCTCCCTCAGTCTAGTTACTAGCAATATCCCAGGGCGGGACATTTGTGCTGCCATGGCATATGACCAGGAAAATAAAATTACGGTAAGTATGGATACATTTTCCCTTTTCCTGGCCATATCCATGGCAGCACAATGATGGGTAATACCCAAGCAATAACCAAAGGAGGAAAGAATAAATAAAAAAACCACAGACTCCAAAATATCAACGTGCAAACCAAGTCACAAACACCAAAACTTCAGGAATCAAGGGTTTCATACAGAAAGGACACTTTTAGCAAATTGGTCCGAATGACCGGCTCTGACATCCACTTGGTAATGTCTGGTGAAAGTATTGGCAGAGGACCAAGTGGCAGCTCTGCAAATCAGTTCAGGAGAGACCTTGGCAGAGGAGGCCCAAGAGGAGGAAAGGGATCTCGTGGAATGAGCTTAAAGTCCATGTGGGACTGGAGCTTTCGAGGCCTGATAAGCATGGATGATGGCTGAAACAATCCATCTGCTAATGGTAAATTTAGGAGCCTGACTGCTCTTCCTACATCTGTTATAAAAGGACAAAGAGGCCTGGAGATGAATGCCAAGGGGCGGTTATATCAATGTAGATTCTGAGGCATTTCACCAAGTCCAAAGAGGAAAGATCTCTGACATCACCATCTACTTGTGGAACTGGAAGCAAATCTGGGAGAACAATTTCTTTGTTAATATGAAAAGCGGAAGTGACCTTAGGCCAAAATTCTGGGATAGTACGAAGGACGACCCTGTCCTTGTGGAAGACTGTGAAAGACTCCTTGACTGACAGAGCATGAAGTTCCGAGACCCTTCTGCCTGAGGCCAAAGCCACCAGTAAGGCAGTTTTAATGGAAAGGAAATGGAAAGGCACTGAATCCAAAGGTTCAAAGGGGTGAGACTTTAGAGCTTGGAGAACCAGAGGCAGGTCCCAAGGTGGGGCGAACGGCTTAATCAGAGGTCCAATTTTTAGTACAGCTTTAAGAAACCTGGCCACGTCCGAATCAAAGGCCCATTTGTGGTTAGTTAAAGCCAACAAGGCAGATACGTGAACCGTCAAGGTGTTGTAGCTCAGACCCTTCTCGAGGCCGGACTGAAGAAAGTCTAAGATATTCCCTGTGGAAGGACACTGAATCGAGACATCCCTCGAGGAAGCCCAGGAAGAGAAAACATCCCAGATTATATAGTATGCGTTAGAAGTGGTTTGCTTCCTAGCCCTGAGTAGGGTGTCTACCACCGCATGAGAGAAGTCCTTATTCAACAGCCTTTCAACCTCCATGCCTTCAGGTTGAGGGGGGGGAAGGTCTGGGTGTAGAACAGGACCTTGACACAGAAGGTCTGTGACTCTCGGAAGACTCCAGTTAAAGCCGACCAGGCAGATACATGAACCATCAAGGTGTTGTAGCTCAAACCCTTCTCGAGGCTGGACTGAAGAAAGTCTAAAATATTCCCTGTGGAAGGACACTGGATCGAGACATCCCTCGAGGAAGCCCAGGAAGAGAAAACGTCCCAGATTCTATAGTATGCATTAGAAGTGGCTTGTTTCCTAGCCCTGAGTAGGGTGTCTACCACCGCATGAGAGAAGTCCTTATTCAACAGCCTTTCAACCTCCATGCCATTAGGTTGAGGGGGGACGGATCTTGGTATAGAACAGGACCTTGACACAGAAGGTCTGGGACTCTAGGAAGACTCCAAGGTGGCTCTACACAAAGGCTCTGCAGGAAAGGAAACCAGGGTCTGCGCGGCCAAAATGGGGCTATGAGTATGTGGGAGACGCGAACCATCCTCATTCTCCTTAGAATAGGAAAAATTAGGGGAAAAGGGGAAAATGCATACCCCTCTCGAAATCGCCAGTTGCTCAAAAGGGCGTCCCTCCCCATGGCTAGAGGATCGTTGTCCTTTGTGAAGAAACACTCCACCTTCCTGTTCTTTCATGACGCAAACAAGTCCACTTGAGGAAGGCCCCATCTGTCCACTATCATTTGGAACACATTGTCCTACAAAGACCACTCTCCCGGATCGATTCTGGATCTGCTGAGGAGATCCGCGATCTGATTCTGTTTCCCCGGAAGATGAATTGCTGTGAGAACTGCCAGGTGTCGTTGGGACCATGATATCAACTGATGCATAAACACCATCATCCTGCGGCTCCTGGTGCCACCCTGATGGTTGATGTAGGCTACCACCGCAGCATTGTCTGACCAAATCTTCACCCAACGGTGACGAATTAGCGGAGAGAAATGTTTCAGGGCTTCGAGAACAGCAAAGAGTTCCAGGAGATTGGAAGGCAAGTTGACCGTAGGGAACTTCCACTCCTCCTGGGCGAAGTCGAGTTGACAGTGGGCAAACCAACCCCAATGGCTGGCATCCGTCATTATTACGATCCATGGTACGTCTCCCAGAGGGAAGCCCTTGGCTAAGGAGACACTGTTCAGCCACCAAACCAGGGAATTGTGAACTGACAACGAAAACTTGATGGGCTGGAGTAGACTCTTTGAGGAGAAGAGGAGGAAGTTCGCCTGAAACATCCTCATTCTCCATTGTGCCCACCGTGTCAGTTCTATCGTGGAGGAGATGGAACCCAGGAGACTCATCGCCTTCTTTGCTGAAGTCATCTTGCATGCCAACATCTCCACACCCTGTTTCTGTATTCTCAGGATCCTCTCTGGGGAGAGTTGAACCGTCCCCATGGAAGTGTCGAACAGAGCACCCAGGTATGTCATGGACTGACTTGGGCAGAGATGGCTCTTTTTGACATTGATCCTTCAACCGTGACGTTGTAGGAACTGAAGGCAATCAGTTGCATGGGAGGACAAAGTATCCTTGTTGTCCGCCACAATCATGATGTCGTCCAGGTAATGGAAGATGGATATGCCCTGTTTTCTCAGTTCTGCGATGAGAACAACAAGCCCTTTTGTGAAGGTCCTTGGAACCGTGTTGAGACCAAAAGGCAAGGCCCTGAATTGGAAATGAGCCTCCCCTACTGCAAACCTCAGGTATTTCTGATGCGCCAGGACTATAAGGATGTGGAAATAGGCACCCAACAAGTCTATTGATAACATCCATTAATTGGGAAAGACAGCCTTCACTATAAATTGAAGGGACTCCATTTTGAATCTGCGGATATGCAAGTATCGATTCAGTCTGTGTAAATTTAGGATGGGTCTCCACCCTCCCGAGGACTTTCCGGTCAGAAATAGGTGTGAATAGAAGCCGTGAGTCCTTTCTGACTCCGGGACTTGTACAATGACTCCTTCTTTTTGTAGAGAAGAAGTGAAGACCCGGAGAGCAAGTATTTTTACTTTGTCTCCCGGCCACTTTGTGGTGTGGAAGGAACTGGAAGGAGGGTGTTTGCAAAATTCTAGAAGATATCCCCTTCTGATGATATCCAGAACCCAGTTGTCACTTACAGATTCCTCCCATGCCACACGGAATTGGAGCAAGCAAGCTCCAACACTGCCTGACAGGGAGATGAACCCATCACAGATTCCTGGGGTTCTCGGAGGGTGCGGAACCTCCTCTAGCATCACGTTGACCGCTCCTCCAGGATTGATTTCTCACATATTCCATATCTGGTCTGTAGGATCTGTTATCACGAAACGGGTAATAGTCCCTTTTTACACAAAAGTAACCTTTGGGCCTGTTGTCTTGAGGCAGAAAGGCTGCTCGTTTAATATAATCATCCAGATTCTTGCCGAATAGCATCATCAACAGGCAAAGTGGTACGTATGGCCAATCTAATCACGGCCGCATCCACTATGGGAGTGGAATCCCACGCTTCAGTGTCAGCATCCTCAAAAGGATATAGCCTGGAAAATCTTCCTTTTGCAGAGGATTTTCTGTCCGATCTGGACCATTCCTCCTTGATGAGGTCTTTTATAGTCTCATGGACTGGAAAAGTCGCCCTCTTCCTCCTGAGGTCAGAGAAGTGGCGACTGGATATGGCAGGCTCTTGTGGACCCTGGATATCAAAAGGTCAATTTCAGCAGGTTCCAGGAAATCTGGAGTTGGAAGCACCTCATCCTCATCAGAAGAATCTAGATCTCTCAGGAATTCCATAGTCATACACAAAACATCAGAGACGTCTGGAGAACACTCCGAAGGTTCAAAACACCTTGGTCACTTGCGGGACTTGCCAGCTTCCTGAATGCCCAGAGCGACTGCTTGTGAAATATACTGCATTATGTCAGGCGCAGGTTGGATGGAAGACTGCCTTTGAGATGGGCCTGTAGCCACAGATACGCAAGAAAAACAGACGTTTCCCTCTAGGGTTCTGTTATCACAGAATACACATTGTGTCCTTCTGGGCGACTTCCCTTTGGACGACACTGACGCTCTAGTCCCCTTAGAACTGCAGAAATAGGGACAGAACAGTGTATCAGTGATCCGCACTCTTTTAAATACCAGATAAGAGTTACAGGCTTACCTATAAGACTTAGGTTGCGACCTTTTGTGAGGTGGGGAAGAATCAGAATCAGAGGAATTTGAGACTTCCATATCCATCTGCAGAACCAAATGCAAGAAATAATCTCAAATTGAAATTCAGAACAAACTGAAGGAAACCACTTTAAAAAATAAAAATTCATTTACCTCAATGAAAAGCAGACAAAACGTAAATCCAGCAGGAGATAGGAGGAAGCAATGCAGCATTCGATTTGATTCTGCACGAGTGTGAGAACCAGGGTGCTGTTAAGTAGGTGTCTGACGTCACACACAGAGCTTTCACCTGTGTGAATCAGACGAACGAACAGGCGAACGAACAGGCGAACAGAGCCATTCATGCGAACAAACAAATGTTCACCAGAATTCATGCGAACGGCTAAAATTCATGCGAACAGCTCAAATTTCAGGCGAACGCATGTGCGTTCGAAAAAACGACCGCCAAGTGAAAATGAAAGAAAGCACAGGGACTTACCTTCAGAAGGACGGCGTAAAAGGCAGAGGGAAGCCGGAAACAGGGAGAAGTCCAGACCAGCAAGGTACACGTCCAGGTCCATATTCACCTGCCCATTGCTACCCCTAGGGTCACTGCAGCATTAGGGAACCAGGCAGAACAGCTTGCTACCCCTTTGGTTACAGCAAGTACCAGACCCCCGGTCACTAAAAGGGTACTCTCCAGGGGGTCACCTTTGTGCAGGGCCGTGTAACTGGAGACTTCCCAAGGGAGAGAGGCTGAACTCCCAAGGGGCCGGGGGAACAAATCCCCAGGTAAGCCATAAAAGAAAAATAATGGTTCCAAGGAAAAAACACATGTCCTATAGGGATAGGACAGGAACCATAAGACTGAGGGAGGAGGGGATAGGAGGAGGTACTTATACATTTATTTTAATTAATTTCCTGTCTAATTAGGGATAGGGAGGAGATACCCATCGTTGTGCTGCCAGGGATATGGCCAGGAAATAAGGTTAATTTAATCTATAATCTAAATTTTGTGTGTAGGCAGAGCCCCAGTGCATTGCTTTGCCTGGGCTCCCATAATGTTAAGATGGCACTGTTTATGAGACCAAAATATTTAACAAGTACAGGATAATGTAGCTATCCCCTCCATCCATTCCACAGTAGGTGGGGAATTTTACTAAAAATACTCAGGATGATTTACTAAAAAATAATCAAGATGAGTATTAAGTGGCCCCACTATTCCTCTTCATCACATGCAACAGTGGTGGAAGGAACAGTTAAACACCCTGACTTGCTTTCTATGCCTGTTTCCACCCTGTGTTCAGTGGTAGAAGGAAGTTATATACCAGGCACAACAGAACAGATGTACAGACTATATAAAAGGATATCCACGTGGTCAATCAAGGACAAAAACACACTAAAAAGAGCTCAGCCCTAAACAATTCGTACACAATGACAAAACAAATACCAGTAGTAAAACTAAATATATATTTGCACTTTATTAAAAACATAATCAGTAATTAAATGAAATAAAGTAGTACAACTAAAGTTATAAAACAAACAACTCCAGTGCACGTATATGCAACAATTTATTTACATGTAAGTTAATAATAGTGCATAAAACAAATATGACTTGGATAAATACGATGGTCAATAGTACATGGGGTTTATTAACACTGACTAGGCTCATCTAGTGTACTTATTTTAACAAACACATTTAATGTATTTTGTCTGAATATTACTTACCGTATATATTTTTGTGCTGAAAAATCCCCACTCGAATTATACTCGAGTCAATGTCTGTATTATGGCAACTTACATTACCATAATACAGACCAGGACCGCCGGGCTCATTACAAGCCCGGCGGTCCTGTTGGGGGCTGGCAGAGAGCTGTTACTTACCTTTCCTGAAGCTCCTGTCAGCTCCCTTCTCCTGCAGCCCATGTCAGCTCCCTTCTCCTCCACTGTAAGTCTTGCGAGAGCCGCAGGGTCAGTCACACACACACACACTGCATTCATACACACACTGCACTCATACACACTGCACTCATATACACACACACTGCATTCATACACACACGCACTGCACTCATACACACACACACACACACACTGCATTCATACACACACTGTATTCATACATACACACACACACTGCATTCATTATATACACACACTGTAAATAAATATTCAATTAATATAATTTTTGGGGGATTTAATTTTATTTAGAAATTTACCAGAAGCTGCTGCATTTCCCACCGTAGTCTTATACTCGAGTCAATACGTTTTCCCAGTTTTTTGGGCTAAAATTAGGGGTCTCGACTTATATTCGGGTCGACTTATACTCGCATATATACGGTATATGAATATTGCTTAAATGTCTTTTGATGATTTCAAAATACAAAGAAATTAATAGCACAGCCAATATTGTTCTTGTAAGCATCCACAGCCATTATTTGCAAACAAGCAACCTTTTTAAGTACATGGTGAAAATGTAAAGAAACAATCATACACTTTCAGAATGTTAGAACATATAGTTTGTACCTTCCACTTAAAGTCATCTTGACTGTATGATCCTTTCATAGAAAATGAGACAGAAGCACTGTGGAGAGACAACAGACAATTACAAACAAAATCATATTTTAAAAGTGTGAAAAAATCTTTAGAATAGTCTCTCACCTGCTTTCAGATGCTTGACTGAGTTCTGATACTTCTTCGTCTGTACTGGCATAGCCATTCTCTGGTTACATGGAGGAAGTTATTAAAACAAGTATTTTAAAAGAAAGTGCAGCATGCAATCAAGTTGATTTACTAGTGGCCATACAAACCCAACTGACAAAGAATATATATTAAAGAAACACTCCAAGCTTCATTAAACATTACAGACTGCTGTACAGGTTATGGTGCCAGGAGTGTACTGGTGTAATCCCAGTGTAATTTGTCAATCCACTTTAGATGGTTTGACAACTCACCTGTGTCCCTGGGCACCTGTAGGAGAAGCAGTGTTGTTTTCATAGAGTTATAGCATGGCAATACAGGATGCAACCAGTATGTGCAATATTGCACGACCCTGTTTAGCTGAGTGGATTAAAATCTCCAGCAACAGGAATACAGAAGGAGGGCCTGCAGGTGCAGTTGCCCAACAAGACCCAGGTAAGTTGTCAAACTGCTCTATAACAGTTTGACAAACTACACTGGCACTACTGGCACTTCAGCAGGCTGTATGTTATGGTGCATGGAGTCTTCCATTAAACTAGTATTTTGTAAATAAACTGTGTAATTTACTAGCATGGCATGTAGCTAGAAAAACTGGCTAATTAGGCCATGACTAATGTTAACTAAACTTCTGGCAGAAGCTATATTTAAAAATAATTTTATGATACTTTGCATGTGTGTTAGCTATGTATAATGTTGAAAATCACCATTTGCTTGGCACTCAGATCTATCAAGCAGCAGCTGAGTTTGTGCCATTCCAGCTATGTCAGTCTGTCTGATTCGGGCTTCCAGTATCCGAATCTGTGCATCTTTCTGTGCTACCTGTAGTCCCTGAGAAAAAAAAAAAAAATTCTCAGAATTTATGCTGTGATGATTAACTTTAATAATTTTAAAAGGTAGAATTTTGTTTTCCAGCTCTGAAAAATTTGGTTACCTTGTCTATTGAAGCACGAAGGAAGTTATCGAGCAAATGTCGAGCTTCAGCCAGTGAGCAGGAGCTGATTACAACTGATGTGTCTGTGGAATCCAGGTCCTCCTAAGACAAATATATTAGAGATGCATTATAATATAACATGCTATTTATTTTAAGATCTTAAGCTACCAATCATACGCCAGCCGTGGGCCAAAGAGATGCCAAATCTAATGGACCCTGTATAAAAACGTACATGGTTTGGGTCACCACAGTGCCTAGGATATGCCCAGTCTCTTGGATTAATCTGCCCTAAAGACCATCTACCCACTTCTTGTGAGACCTGACTGGTAATGTGTATAGATATATATATTTCTTTGAAGCCAGCCTCTTATTTAGATTCAAAATGTGAGAAGGCCATATAAAAAACTTGTATGCCTGGTCTCACTAAGCATAACTTTTACACAAGAAAAGGCCTTTGAAATCGATATGTTATTTTGTAAAACAGTATTTTACGATTTCTATGGGTAACTATGGACCGCTCCAGCTGTGGATGGAAACTTGAACTAATAGCATTGTAGCATAGGTGGAACTGTTAGTGAATAATGAAATCGAGTGGTTAGTGTTTTATACTCCAGAACAGAACAGTGCGTTACAAATTAGTACCAAAAGTTTTAAAATCACTTGTAGCATACTTATATCACTTGTATTTCATGTAACTATGTAACTTGTATTTTAAATAAACAGGGCCATTACGAGTACTCAATATCCTTACACAGTACATTTCGTAATTGTTTGTCAACAGAGATCTGCAGCATTGTGTGGCACTTGCTCTAGCTGAATAACTTCCCAATGTATCTGTTTCTAAATAGAATACCACTAGAGATATTAGTTATCTTATTTACTGCTTTGTAGTTTTGACTGATTTGTCCTAATTTAATTAAAATTACATCTACTAAGTTAAACAAGGTTGTATATAAACTGTACAAACAATATTAGATGTTCCCTTATTACTTGGATCATATTGGTGATACCTTGGTCTCCTCCATCTGTACAATTGTAGCCTGGCATTCCCGAATGCTGTCATTTATATAATCAATATTGGCTGTCAATGCTTCCAACTCCTCAGCCACATCTTGCTGTGCTCTTTCTTCTCCATTACACTCATCTGTGGCTATAATGCTGCGGCTTACCAATGCTTCTTGCAGGAGTGACAGCTCTTCACGTTTCTAATGAATGGATAAAGATAAGAAGGAGAAGAAAGTGACCACAAAGAAAATGAGTTGTTGGAAGGATTGGTAAAACCATAAAAAGGAATGAGAACACGACAACATAAAAGAAATCCAAGTGCCATCTGGCAAGTGCACCACCTAAATATATTCAATGAAAGAGAAAAAGACCAGACACTAATTGTATATACTATCAGACAGATTTATTGAAATATATAGTGCAGCATTTTGGCTACTAAGAACTTTTTGTCAAGCTCTTAGTAACTGAAATGTTGCATTATATACATCAATAACCATTGCACTGTACTCCTCAATAAACCTGCCTGGAAATATATCCTATTTGTATCCAGTCTTCTTTTATTTCAATAAAAAGAATGAGAACCTAAGAGTGGGTATAAAAGGATAGTGGATA
Organism: Pelobates cultripes; assembly: GCA_933207985.1. NCBI lineage: Eukaryota > Metazoa > Chordata > Amphibia > Anura > Pelobatidae > Pelobates > Pelobates cultripes. The sequence goes on from OW240912.1 coordinate 160,354,035, forward strand.
TCTATAATGGATGATGGAGCTATAAGTTATCAGTAATCAAAAGTAAAACAGGAAGTCTTAAATAAAACCATTTAAAGACCAAATATCATAGTATAATATATATTAAAGTAATAATGTAATATATAGTAAAGATTAATGTAAAATGCAGCATTGCAGGATTACCTGCTAGGAAGTGTCCTATTAAGCTCAATGACAACTGCCCCTGACTTTCTGCAGTTAAAATGGAAATGTATTATCAGTGATAAATAATTCCAATAAAATAAATGTAAATCACAACATCAACTGCATCTGTACTGCAAGTCATGCCATTAAATCTAAGTTGAAGGTTGTGACTTAAAGAATAGAGCCCAAAAGTGGATCTAATAATGCAGTCTGGTCAGGTTCTCTTGAATTATAAGGCCTATCAAGGGATATCATGTTTGCACTCAACAGATCTGCAGAATTCTGAGAAATAGTGAAAAGTGAAGAAAAATAAAGCCCAAATGAAGTCCAGGTACAGGCCAGAGTATCCCAACTTCCCTCTATCTGGTTAATGCTCCTGGAGTAAAAATATTCAACCAACTGTTCTAGTAGGTTGACACCAGATCCATTTTTGGTGATCCCATTTTGGTAAGGTCGAAAACCTCAGTTTCAAAATACTTTCCTAAAATCTGCATTGTGTTATCCCTGTCCTAAATGCAATGTGCTTGATAGTTCTTCTTGTCTACTTGATGATTTTTACAAGTCACTTATTATTATTATTGCAGCTTATATAGTGCCAACAGATTCGTAGCACGTTACAATATTATAAGGGGGGGGGAGGGAGGGGGGGGAGTTAACTATAAATAGGACAATATGTACTATTGTCTGCCTGCAACTTTACTCATTTCCAAAATGAAAAGTTTTCCATAATCACGTGAACTTTGAATTTTGCTCTTTTTAGACTAGGAAATTTGCAGGAAGATTCTAAAAAGAGTAGCATATTTATTATATGAGTATTATTATTATGGCAAACCTAAATGAGAATATAGCAATTATTTTAATAGCGACTACCTTGTTAAGGGTCCTGGCAGACAAGCTTACCTCAAATAGTATTATGTAAATGAGGAGTCAAAGGCTAAGCAAAAATCTTATTTTATAAATAAGAGAGGAATCTTGATTGAAAAGACACATTCTTAACTTAAGGAAAATGGATAATACATTCCCTTACAGTCTTAAATGTTGTAATATGCTGTTGGCCATGTAATTCTTCCCTTCACCTGCACTTTTGTATATTTCTAATCTTAGAACATTATTCATTAGTTAATGCTTATTTCATTGTATGTACAAGAGACAATCCACTGCACTCATATTGCAACCTAAACAGGACTTGATATTTCTTCCTAGACTCTAGTTCCAACTGTCTTGAAATGTAAACCTAGGCATTCTTTCCACAACAAATAAGAGGAGGAAGAGGCGGCCATATCTAAAAATGTGCCATATACATCACCCAAATGCTACAACAAACAACCAAATATGACATAAAATAAGATTTAAATGTACTATATGTAACTGTCAAAATGGGTCATGAACATGTTTGGACCAGAGACAGGGAGACCCAAGGGTGGTCATGTAAACATCATAGTTTCCAAAGATCACAGAATCAGATGGACAGATCAGTAAGATTATTGATGTCTTGACATTTCTAATTTCCATTTGAACATGTGAAGAGGTAGTTAATAATGTGGGCAATTATTTCTGCATGTCACAAGTCATATTGCTCAATACAATTGGTACTTATTAAAAATAGTTGTTATTGAGAAATTTATAGTGCCACCTCACCCGTAGCAACCGTTCCATGTCACTCTCCAGATTAAGAAGAGTGAGTCTCTGCAGGACAACCTCATGAACCCTCCTTTCCAGTGTTTGCCACTTCACGCGGGCAGCCTTACTGAGTGGAAGACCAGGCCGAATGATTTTCCTCCTGCCAGCCAATAAGACAGAACTAATCAGAGAGATTAATAAGTGTTAGTGAATAGTAGATGATATACCAATTTGTAAGTGTTTTTTTGTTTGGCTAAAGGACCACTTAAGTCACCCAGACCACTTTATTTCTATGAAGTAGTATCAGTGCACTGACCCTATAGTTTTAACCTTACAATCTAAAACATTGCAGTTTTGCAGAAACTGCAATGTTTACACTGCAAGGTTAAACATACTTCTAGTGGCTGTCTAACAGACAGTCAGTAAAATAGCTTTTTTTAAAAAATTTATTTATTTTTGTGGTGCAAATATATAACACACGCTCTTGCAATGCCCCAACAGTACTAACAAGGATTAGAAGATACATATTTTAACAAGTACAAGGCATATAATTTTACTGCACACATTTTTTAAGTAGCAAAGTCACAGACTTGTCAAATATGTCTGAAGTATATGGTAAAGCAAATTAAGTAAGTAATCAACTTGAGCTACCCAGACATGTTAAAGGTTGTAAGAAAATTGATTGTGAAACCTGCTTATAAAACAGGAGTATGCAAAAATAATAGTAAAAAATAAAAGAGTGAGACATACACAATGCAGATTAAACTAAACAGTAGGTTCTGAGCTATGCAGGCTATATGCACTGTGGTTGAGCAGTATAACAGATGAACATAAAAGATAATGACTCTTAAAGGACCACTATAGTGCCAGGAAAACATACTCGTTTTCCTATCACTATAGTGCCCTGAGGGTGCCCCCACCCTCAGGGTCCCCCTCCCGCCGGGCTCTGGGGAGAGGAAGGGGTTAAACACTTACCTTTCTCCAGCGCCGGGCGGGAAGATTTCCTCCTCCTCTCCTTCTTCCTAGTGACGTCATCTGCTGAATGCGCATGCACGGCAGGAGCTGTGCGCGCATTCAGCCAGTCTCATAGGAAAGCATATACAATGCTTTCCTATAGACGCAGGCGTCTTCTCACTGTGATTTTCACAGTGAGAAGCATGCAAGCGCCTCTAGCGGCTGTCAATGAGACAGCCACTAGAGGCTCTAGAGGCTGGATTACCCCTCAGTGTAAACATAGCAATTATGTTAATAAAAAAATGGTTAATCCTATCTGGACCTGGCACCCAGACCACTTCACTAAGCTGAAGTGGTCTGGGTGCCTATAGTGGTCCTTTAATGAATATACTATTTCCTACAATATGGCGAATCACACGAGTGAGGATTTTCCACTGGGACTGGATAATCAAGCAAAGGTAAGTGAGCGTTATGAGCGTTTTGGGGATGTGAGAGGATAATAGGGACAGTAAGACATAAGACAATTTAACCACTAATGCAGAATCAGGGTCATTAGTTGTAATATCAGATCAGTCACATTATGCCATCATGTTGCAAGTGTCCCCATTCACCCGATAACAGGCAGGCTTTCGGCATAGGTTGGGGAGTAATCAAAGGCACTCCGTGCAATGGCAGTCTCCTATGTTGTGGCTGTGTAGTACCAGCTGCAGTCAGCCTCATGGGCAGGCCTCTTGGCTCGTCCGAGTGCACGCCACTTGCCTTGCTGAGCAGGAACCCTCAAAGTGCACCGGTCTGGCCTCAGATGCTGTGGGCTATACGTGGGAGATCTCCACACGTGCCAAGGCCCAGACAGGAGGTGGCTGATGGTGGGTCTGCGTTTCGTGAATCGGGATGTCCTCCTTCCTCGCTTAATCGCGATCAGAGGTTTAGCCGTGCAATTTGGTGCAAGGTTGGAGTTAAGTGGGGCAGTGGGTCATCAAGCGATGTGATGTGAGAGATGTGTGACAGCTCAGTTTTGTGCCTGTTTGGACCACAGTTGGGCCCAGAAGTGGTCCAAGGCTTTCGCTATGTGGTCCTCGTGAGGGGTCCCGCAATCAGTATTCCATGTAGTCGCCATCTTAGCTTGGAGCATGTGACCCTGTAGATCCTATTGATTGGCACCTGTAAACGTTTTACCCCTGGTCGTTTACCGATGGGCACCCAGTAGGGACCGGGATAACCCCCACCGGACCAAAGGGGGGGAGTAGGAGTCAAACTGAGTCGCTTGGTGAGATCAGTGTCAGGAAGAGTGGCCGTCTTTCCTCAGCTCCAACTCTACTAGGCTGCAGCTCAGCATTCTGGTCTCCCAGCCGCGACGGATTTGAGTGGGGTATCAGTCGAATCAGCGGTGCACCCCCAACTTGGGTAGTGCACCCCGGTAAGGGTTTTGGCTCATGAGCTGCAGATATTACCCCAAAATCCACATGTTAAGCGGGAACTCATGCTGCCCGCATTTGCATTGCTCGGAGATCAGGCTCCGCCCCCAGTAAAAGAGCTATTTGGCCACCAACAGCTGGGTCACGAGACATTGCAGCTCATAGAAAAGCATTGAATTCAATGTTTTCTTATGTAAAACATTTGGATGCACTTGTGGTGCTCACCTCTAATGCACATCAGTCCCCAATACTCCTCTGGGGATCATCTGTGAGAGAGCCTGATGACGCCATACGAAGCAGCGCCTTCTTTTTAGAGATATGATCTAGATCTTGCCTACCATTTCTCCTAGAGAACACTCTATAAATTATGATGGCATGTAAGCCAGACCAACAAAACTAGATTCAATATAACATTTCTTATACAAATTCCACACAGCACCCTGAAAATTTAAAAATTTATCAAATTATCATGGCTCTTTTTTTCTGTTTGCAATAGTATGCTACAAAAGAAAAATGCCTACACTGTGCAATCTTATTCTGATTATATAATTTACATCCTTTAAAAACATGGTAATTATTGACTGTAGAGAAACCACAAAATGCCCTTTTGAAATAAAAATGCATTTTAGGAATGTATATGATTTATACTATCACAATTATATATTATTAAAGAGAACAAACATTTATACTATCACAATTATATATTATTAAAGAGAACAAACATTTTTTATTGTAGTTTGCAAAATTGTTCACATACTTGCTTCAAGTATTTTTATCGGTATATCAGAGAAAATTTAACATCTCCATGTCATATAAAATTATAAGTGTTTGTCTCAGTGTCTTTTTGCATTGTGGCCTTTTGAGTAGATCACCTTGGTGTGCGTGTTCCATTTGTAACTGGCACTGTATCTGCAGTTGTTTTTCGGTTCCATTGTCGTACAATACTAGAAACAGAACGTGCGACGCTGTCTGGTTCTGATGATGTTGTGCTGGTAGACAAATCCACACCAGAATCTGGAAGTGAGGCGATGCGGCTGACTGATCGGTCTGGAACTGGCCTAGAAAGACGCCGTAGAGCAGAGACCTGAGAGATGGCAAGAAAAGAAAGGAGAAAAGTGCAAAAGAGAAAGTGGAAGCAATTAGATGTGAATATGAATGTGTAGTGAAAAACAAAAGATACTCAATTAGCAAGAAAGTAGAAAAAAAGATATATCAAGAGTTAAAGCAAAATGTAAATAGTCCTCCATTACACATATATTTAAAAATCCTCTAGACACTACTGACCTCTTGAGTCTTGCGTCTTAGCACAATCTCCTGCTGTCGCTTTTGAGACTCCAGTGCCCTAATTTGAAGCTGAAGGGGAAAGCAGATCAGCCACTAGATTGTCATGTCAAAGTATACTCCATATTCAGAGGCGTAACTAGAAACCACATGGCCTTGGTGCGCAAATTGCCCTGGGCCTCCCCCCAAATGTATACCCCCCCCTAAACGTCCACGACCTCCCACACGCCCCCGCCTCCCGTCCACACATGCAGACACACACATTACAAACACACTGTCATGTAGACATACAAATGTAGAGGCACATACATACATACACACATACATACAAACATACAGACACATACACATGCATACAAAACACACACACATTCACATACAGAGCCATAAATATGGAAACACAGACATGTAGACACGCACATACATACATACATACAAACACACACAAACATACAGACACACATACAGACACACATGCACATACAGAGACATACATACACTAACACACACTCACACATATGCAAAATGTTTAAGGCACCCTCCTGTTTCCTACCTTTTAGATGCAGGAGGGTGACTTCTATGGGGTCCAGTGGTGGCTCAGCTTGATGGGAGTCAGAGTTCCCAGTCTGACTCCCTCCCGCACGGCTCCCGGTGGTTGCTGGGAGGAAGTGACAGGAGCAGTCACTTCCTCCCTGTCACAGGGCAGTGCTTACCGGGCCCCCTGGGAATCCATAGCCATCGGATGGCCATAACAGCATGGGTCACCCAATGGGTCCCTTAACGTGCGGCCCTGGCAGATCTACCTGGCAGCTGCGACCCCTGCGACTGTGATAGTTCCGCCACTGTCCATATTACTACCTGCCATACTATTTATCTTCTGTTCTTTATCCATTCTTTAATTACACCTCACCTCCTGTCTGCGCTGTTCTTTCTTCAGCTGAGCTATCTCTCGATTCCTCTTAGACTCCACAAGTTTTCGACGTTGTTGCTCTTCACGCATCTGCTTCATTAGCACTGACTGAAAAGAGAGTGTTAATTTGTGTGAAAGAGTTCTCATTTTATAATATCTTCTGTCACTGAATGGGCTAATTAATGGATGAATATAGGAATATCCATGCAGTTTCATGATCACAAAAGACCTGACTAACTGTGAAAGAAAAAGAAGTAAGAACTACTGTTATAGGAGTTATAAGAAAAAGTCAGTCTTAACTTAAAGGGATGCTATAAGTGCCAGGAATGCAAAAGCTGAAATCCTGGCACTATAGCTCCCTCTGCCTCCCTACTCCCTTGCACCCCCCACAGTGGTCAATCAAGGGTTAAAAACCCTTTATTTACTTACCTTATCATTGGGTCACGGCCGCACCTCCTCCTCTCTCCCGTGACGAGCAGGCGCTAATGTGTCCTTAGTCCTCTTCATAGGAAAGCATTCAATCAATGTTTTCCTATGGGAAAAATCTAATGCTCGTGTCCTGATGAATAGTGTGAGGACGTCCAGCGTCAGACCAAAGTTCAATTTGGATGAAGGAAGTACCTCTAGCCACTGGAGGCAGACTTAGTGTTGTATTGTAAACATTGCAGTTTCTCTGAAACTGCAATGTTTAACATTGCAGCACTGAGGGCAATAGGGACACTGTACCCAAACCACTTCAATTAGCTGAAGTGATCTGAATGCCTATAGAGTCATTAGAGAATTAGTACTCTGTAATGTTTCCAGTTCTAGAATAATGCAAATCCATTAAATATTCTGTATTGACAGAGAAAAAAAAAGAAATTGGCACACATGTCATGTTAATTAAAATGAACATTAATTCTAAAGAGGCCTAATTGAACTGCTCCAAGTTCAGAAGCACCTGACCCCCAAGAAGCACTCACGGGTGGTGGCTAGGTTGGACATTAGGTCCTACTTGTTATTATAATTAGAGCCCCCACCAGCTGATCATGAGTTGGACTGAGAGGTGACATTAGGTTTGTCCATTATTATCTTGAGAGCACCCATCTGCCGCTCATGAGTGCGTGCTGCGATAGACTACACTTGCCCCCCCCCCATGCACTTTATTTAATAGCCCCACATGCTGGCCACAGGTGGGGGCAGGGGAGGACACTATGCCCCCTCTGCTTTATTATTTAATTGTAGCCCCTGTGGCAGTGCCCCCTTTCTTGTATTATTGTCGTTTATGTATACTGTTTAGTAGACATGTTCCTATCCATATAATTATAAGGAAGTTTATAAACCTGCCATATAATTACACGGGGTCACATTGATAAACGTGCAGTTATTACTAATCCCTTATAATTAAATGGGGGTCATATTGGCCCACACTGGATTTTACTTGTTAATTTAGCCCACAGAAGATTGGGTGAAGCCAGCGGTGCTCCCTGTCACTTCTATTTTTAACCCCTCAGTGAGTGGAAGGTTAAAAATTAAATTGGTTCTTCCAAATGTTATTTACAATGAAAATGAGCAAGTGAAATAAGTACAAACAGAAACAAGTCATGGACGAAATTTGGTTAGGATAAATAGTTTTATCTTCTGACAAAACTATTCGTGAGAACCAAAATTTCTGTCCGTGCACAATTCCAGCAATTATAAAGAAAACCATGTCATTCGTCAACATAATTTTCTCCATTCTCTAAAAATGGGTATAAAGGGACACTCTAGGCACCCTGACCACTTCTGCCCATTGGGAATTAAAACAGCTTAAATGGAGTGATATTGTTCTAGAAAACAATTGCCACTAAGAAGAGTCCCTTGGCTTTTTGTTCACATTGCTTCATTACATAGAAGAAAATTAGCATCAAACTAATTGCACCCACAGAGGCATTTTAAACGCTGAAATATTGTGCAAATCTCCTTGCACTAAAAATATGCATTTCATCCATAAATGCTCATGCAACTACTACAGTAAAGTGTTCAAAGAATAACCAAAACCTTAACAGCTTGCCATCCTGAACAAAATGATCTGCGATTTTCAGTACAGTAGTACACAAAGACCAGATGAATAGGTATTGACGTATCACAGCTATCACAGACATGGCTAAGTGTGTAATAGGCACATTAGGCATGGTATCCACATCTGGACATTCTTCTTCTAACTTTTAACTTTATGTGAATCTCAAGTATACAGCTTATAGCCTTTTCCAAAAGGATATTTTTTATAAAAAATATTTTTTTTTCTACCAAATGATGGGATATTTCCACACACATCAGACCACTAACACACACATAATAGGTCTCACAACCATCTACCTTGGCTTTCTTCATTTCACTCAACTCCCCTTGCAGTTTGCGCAATTCTCGTTCATATCGGGATTGGTTCTTGAGCAATCGTGCATGCTCTCTTTGAGCTAACTGCAGCTTCTGCAGGTCACGATTCATCTCTCTCAGCCGTTTTTCATAATCTGCACGAATCTTGTTAGCTTTCTCCTCTGTATAACACTCCATGGAGCCTGCAATTATAATGTGTAAAAGTTTAAAACAGTAACTCTACATTGTTACTGTACATACTGCATATATGATGGGAAATCAATTGTAAGAAAGAAATGTTTCTTACAGAAAATAGTTGTTGCTGAGAATAGTAATTGGAAGAGAATAGCATAATCAAGAAAGAGATGATAATTTTGGCCATTTTACATACTCAACTCTCGGAGAACTCGGTCCCTCTCCAGTTGTGTGTCACGAATTCGACCTTGTAGCTGCTGAAGCTTCTCCTCATACTGAAGTTTGAGTGTCTGCAACCGGCGCTGACTCTGCTCCAATTCTTCAATGAGACGCTGCTTAATTTCAATCTCACATGTTAAATCTGCCAGGTCACCTCCAAGAGTTCCTTGTGAAAATGAAAAATGGAGCTGTTACGCAATTTTATGTGAGAAATGTACAGATTGTGGTATGCCATGTCCAGAACAGGAGAAACAATTGTCCAAGAGTTACTTTGATTATTCCTTCCAAGTTTGCAAAGTTTATAACAAATTCCCATACAAGTCTTGAGAGAAGTGAGACTTGCCTGTCAAGAGTGCACTGATTGGTTGGCATACAATCAATCAGTCACTTTGATTGAAATCGCATTGCGTGGGAAAGCCCTTATAAAGGATTTTCAAATTATGCAAGTTCAGTATGCTCCCAGTAACTTTCAGGGCATAGATGGATTATTTTTAGTGTCACGTTTTCCATTTTTTCCATTGCATTTTTGCAAGTGCCTGGAACACAAAAACGAAGAGGGGCTCACAAATCCCTATTTCCTCCAAAATAGAAGAAAGAATCAGCTGTGATTATCAGTTCAAATATGTGCCTGTATTTAGGCACCAAAACAAGATGACCTGGCATCTTCAGTCAACTTTGACTGACATGTTACATGCCTTAGAGCCTTAGAGAGAGCTTTTCTGGTTGGGGCAAATTTTGTCATGTTCCTAACTTCTAGGTGTGTGGTACATGCCAAACTAACATCCACACTAATGCCAGGAACTGTACTATCACTGGTCTTCACATAGTGCATCGTGCTGCCATCTCTTACCCTGGTAAATGAAGCACAAACACCCAGCTAGCCACCTGATCTAAAACAAAATGTGGCTCATCAGACCAGCCTATTAGACAGGAGAACAATAAACAAATATTGATAAGTTTCTTATTGAATGAGGCAAATGCTTTGATCCCGCTGTATTGGCTTAAACCTAGCATCCCGACTGTAAAACAATGGATTATTAGAGTGGAATCATTAAGGGAACTAGAAGAAATTCATTGGACTACCCATCATTATGTTAAGAAATGGGACCCTTGGATAAAGTTCTGGGCAGGACTATCATAATAAGACTATTTTATGATAAACTGAAGAAGAGCAAATAAAATACTAATGTAAAATAGAGCATTAATGTTAGAAATAGAGGCAGAGCTATATTCTTTTTTTTCTCTTTCTCTCAAAAAAATAAATAAATTGTTAACTCTAGTTTTAGCTTACAAAAAGGATTACAAACCTTGTTTTGTGACAATGATATTTCAGCTGAAAAGTCGTTTAATGTCACTTACCTTTCTCTTCAGGCTCTGAGTCAGATTCTGCCTCACTCTGCCCACTTTCTTCACTCTCTTCCACGTCACACTCGCTCTCTTCCTGCTCATCTTCCTGGTAGCAGACATCATGCAGGAAATATTTGATCAATGATTGTTAATCATTAAGTTTAGTTCAATTGGTTGATTCATTTCAGTATTATATTTCTTCTCTCACTATTCCTCTGTACGTCGAACATGTTTTTGCCTTTCCTCTAACGATCTTCATTATTTCCGTTTACATTATTCATGTAATTCCCTATTTTACTTTCTGTACAACATGTAGAATTTCCATGACATGCAACACTCATTCGACACACATGAACTTAACCCCTTAAGGACACATGACATGTGTGACATGTCATGATTCCCTTTTATTCCAGAGGTTTGGTCCTTAAGGGGTTAAAGGACCACTATAGTGCCAGGAAAACATACTTGTTTTCCTGGCCCTATAGTGCCCTGAGGGACCCCCACCGTCAAGGACCCCCTCCCGCCGGGCTCTGGGGAGAGGAAGGGGTTCAAATCTTACCTTTCTCCAGTGCCGGGCGGGGAGCTCTCCTCCTCCTCATCGGCTGAATGCGCATGCGGGGCAGGAGCCGCGCGCGCATTCAGCCAGTTCATTGGAAAGCATTTACAATGCTTTTCTATGGACGCTGGCGTCTTCTCACTGTGATTTTTACAGTGAGAAGCACGCAAGCGCCTCTAGCAGCTGTCAATGAGACAGCCACTAGAGGCTCTAGAGGCTGGATTAACCCTATTATAAATATAGAAGTTTCTCTGAAACTGCTATGTTTATAAAAAAAAAAAGGGGTTAACCCTAGCTGGGCCAGGCACCCAGACCACTTCATTAAGCTGAAGTGGTCTGGGTGCCTATAGTGGTCCTTTAATTGCTATCTTATATAACCATTAAAGCTGATGTTGAATTTTGCATTTTTCACTTAGAGTCCCAAAAATGACAGATTTGGTGTGGTTCAGTTGGCCACAGGTAAAGGAGATGTACATTTTACTTACCCAAAGCTGTCCCTTGTTAATGCTGCTATCCTCTTCGGCTCATTCGACAGTAGCCAAGAGAGCACAGCACTGAGGAGGCTCCATAAATTGATGTCTGAATCCCACAGCCATCAATTGCTGAGATTGGACAAAAATTTAGGTGATGCTCCGCCGTTTGTCAACCTTATATTTGCCATAAGACAAAGTAGGGACTACTGGTTCATAAGACAAAGTAGGTACTACTAGCCCATACTTTGTCTTATGATATCTATGGATTGCATTGGAATTTTTGTGAAATTAAAGCACAGTCGTGAAATAACTGAAAAGTGACAGAGCCGCTTTAATACCCTCCTCTCTTACCGCTTCTCCTTCATTTTCATCAGTCTCCTCATTGTTTTCAAACTGATGTTTTGTTCTATTTTTGTATGTTCCAACCTCTGAGCTGTTAGGTACAAAGATTGGGAATATGGGTTACAACAATCACAGACAAAAAAGATGGATATGAAAAGAACAAGGGCATCTAAATACTAAGTGGAGGAAAAAATAAGAGCTAACTGAATGAAGGAAGTACAGAAATACTGTAAAACAATGGAATGTAGGGGAATTTAAATTTGGAATCACTTCTTAAAGCGGCACTGTCATGCCGAACTTACCTTTCTTTAATCGATTCCTCTTCTCTCCCTCTGTCAGGATCTGTTCTTAATTTCTTCTTGCCTGCTCTAGTTTTCTTTAAAACGTAAGACAAAGTAGGGACTATCTGTCTTATGGAGGTTTGCTACACCTGACCATCTTTGACCAGCGGAGGAGCAAAGTGTGCTTCATTTCCGGTGGTCAGAGCAATTTTCCCACAATTCTTACGTTTCCTCCGTGTTCCCACGAAGCCTCCTGTGACAGAACCATCTGTCTGCTTATTTCAGGTGGATTCGTCTATTTCTGCCCCCTTTCGTGTAAATGGCTGTTTCTATAGCCCAGTCATACGAATGACTTTTTCCTGAACAAACCTACCGAACGGACGGCCACCCAAGAGAGAAGTGTGCTGCTGGTTAACCTATTGATCCCAATTAGAACGTTGTGGTTAACCGCAGACACTTCTCAATTAAACCGAATTCAGGGTGGTCGTCGTTCGTATGTCGACCACGAGGCAGCGGCCATTTTAAACCACGCGAAAGCCCAGCGGTGTTTGGCTCTATTTCTATGGAACTAAAAACGGACACTTTTTCTGCCGAACACCGCTGAAACAACGGAACGCCTGGCTGCCTCCACGAAAGCATACGAATACCGGCCGTTCGGGAGGTTTGAAGCATACGAAAGGACCTTACCCAGATAGCCTTCCCATGGAGTCATTCGTATACCGAAAGACTGTAAGAACTTTGACTCCATGGCGATTGAACTCTGTGTGTGGGATCTGAGCACTATTCGCTAATAATATGCACTCAGATCCAGGCTATCTGGGGATATGTGATACGAATGGGAAATGTTCGGTTATTTTAAAGTTATGTATTTTTATGTCTTTTATGATTTTATATTTAAAATGGCGACTGGCTTTATCCTGGAGATAGAGTTACTTGGTATTTATCTCCAGGGCAGAGGGGAGGGAATCATAGTGCATTGTGGGTAAAAACTGTGTCTATGTGTCTGGAATGTCCCCATATCTGTCTGTCATTTAAGTCTCCCATTTGGTCCCCTAGGGGAGTGTCCACCAAGTGGGAGACCTGCATAAATACAGGCAGGTAGCCCACAGTAAAGCCAGATCCTGTTTGACCCTCAATGCGGAGCTTCTGTCTCGTTATTGGGGGGATTTCTTCTTCACGTTTAGAGACTGCTGGATGGAAACGAAAGCCGCTTGGTGGATGTTATTGTTCGGCGGCTAGCAGCAGTTCGTGTATTGCCGTTCGGGAGTTTGGAGCTGTTCACGGATCCCGGTCGGGAGATTGCCGCTTCCCCTGCATTTGGTTCGTGCACTACAGGTTAGGCAAACAGAGTTACTGGTATTGCAGACGGGGAAGGTCTACTAAACGGCGGTTTTGCCTAAAGACACTGGAGGTGTCTTAACAATTGGTGGTGAGCGACGGGATGAATCCCACAGCACTGGAGGTCAGCTACAAGACATGCAGTACGAGGAATTAAGATGTGCTACACTTAAGGATATATTGGAACGCCGAGGAAGGTCAGCAAGCAATTTAAAAAAGAGAGAAATTATTGCTTTACTACTGGAGATGGATGCAGCACCGGGAATGGAGAGAGCTAATGTACCCAGTACTTTGGAGTTAACACCCGAGGAATTACAATTTAACCGGGCAGTGCAAATAAGGCTGGCATATTTTGGCCCCAACCCCTCAGCTGACATCGTGGAGCGTGTGCAGGCAGCGGTAACACCACACCAGGCGCTCCGGGAAAGAGGAGCTACAGCAGCAGAGGTACCCAATAATAATTTTGCTAGAAAGAAGGTACCCTTTGCTGCATTTAAAAATTTTGTGGAAACAGAGGGAGAGATTGATGGGTTCCTGGCGGACTTCGAGAGGCAGTGTGCCCTACACCAGGTACCCGCAGATGAATGGGTCACCATCCTCTCTGGGAAATTATCCGGCCGGGCTAGTGAAGCGTTTCGGGCCATCCCAGAGGAGATCACCAGCTACCGGGCTGTGAAGGATGCACTCCTAGCCAGGTATGCGGTGACCCCAGAAGCTTACAGACGGCGATTTAGAGAAACCAACAAGCAGGTTGGTGACTCTTATGTGGAGTGGGCCTGCAGAGTTCATCGTACCGCAGCCCACTGGATGGCAGGATGCCAAGCGGTAACTGGGGAGGAAGTGCTACAAGTGTTCCTGCTGGAGCACTGCTTTGATAGACTACCTGCTGGGGTCCGGGTCAGAGATAGAAAACCCTCTACCCTACCGGAGGCTGCTCGTCTGGCAGACGAATACACGGACGCCCGCAAGTTGGATAGTACAGCTGCCAAAGTCCCTGCCAGACTGGAGTATCGACCAGCCGTAACACCAGCTCCTTCAGCATACCAACCCCCAGTACACCGCACCCCAGCCGTACCGCCAGCTAATAACTATGTGCAACCCTCTCGGTTCAATGCCAGGGACTATTCGCAACCAATCCGGTGCATTGGGTGCAAACAGTTGGGGCACAAGCGACCGGAATGCCCTCTGAACAGCGCCAATCAGGCCCAGTCGTGGAAGAGACCAGCCAACGGGAACCAGTGGCCACCTCAACCTGCAGCTCACTGTATTGAGCAGGAGGAGTTCCACGAAGCTGACCCAGTGCAAGCAGCTCATCAGGACAACCGCCAGCAACATCGGCAAACCGTGAAGCTGAATGGCAGAGTGGTAAATGGGCTGAGAGACACAGGAGCCACGATGACACTGCTCCAAAAGAACTTAGTCTCGGAGCATCAGCACACTGGGGACACTGTGGCGGTGAGGGTAGCAGGGGGTGCCGTGTTTCGTTTACCTGTTGCCCGGGTACATTTGGATTGGGGAGTGGGCGCTAGACACGTGGATGTGGGGGTTATGAAAGACTTGCCCGCTGATGTCCTCCTTGGGAATGATTTGGCCCCGTTGGTTTCAGCCCATGCCCCGATGGGCCCTGCGGACGTTAACCCAGTGACTACTCGTGCCCAGACCCGTGCTGCTGGAACCGGCCCAGCTGCTGATGAGACCCAGGTAAGACTGGTACTTTAGATCAGGCCCCCTTAAGCTGGGATTCCCCAGAGGAGTTTGGGAGGGAAACCCGGGCAGACCCGACTCTCCAGAAATACCGAGATAGGGCTGGAGAGGAAGGAGTAGATGGGGAGCAGTATGAGTGGGTGGGGGACAGGTTATATAGGATCCCTAAGCTTTCCCAGAAGAGTGTTGCCCCTCCGCCGAATCGTCAGTTAGTGGTACCTGCAAAGTACCGGCAGGAGATTCTGCGGATAGGGCATGATGTTCCGTTAGCTGGACATCTAGGGTCCCGCCGCACAGCCTATAGGATCTCACGAAACTTCTTTTGGCCAAACTTTAACCAGGCTGTGCGGATGTATTGCAGTACGTGTGACACGTGTCAACGGGTAGGAAAGCAGGGGGACCACCCTAAGGCTAGGCTATTATCGATGCCTATTATAGGGGAGTTTTTTGCCCGCATAGCCGTTGACATTGTGGGTCCACTGGCCAGGGCTAGTCCATCAGATAAGAAATACGTTCTTACCGTGGTGGACTATGCCACTCGCTATGCAGAGGCAGTAGCGCTGTCTAATATAGAGGCATTGACGGTTGCTGATGCCCTGGTTAGAATTTTTACTAGGGTCGGGTTTCCTAAGGAGATTCTCTCCGACCAGGGAACCCAATTCACCGCTGTGCTCACCCAGCAGCTGTGGAAGGTGTGTGGCATTAAGCCGTTAGTTAGCTCACCCTACCACCCACAGACTAACGGTCTCTGCGAGCGCTTTAACGGTACCCTCAAACAGATGCTGAGGACCTTTACAGATACTTGCAAAGACTGGGAGAGGTTCCTGCCTCATCTGTTATTTTCTTACAGAGAGGTGCCCCAGGAATCCACTGGGTTCTCCCCCTTTGAGCTGCTGTATGGGAGAAGGGTCTGCGGACCCCTAGATCTCATTCGAGGCCACTGGGAGGGGGAGACGGAGCCGGAAGGGACCCCCATAGTGCCAAATGTTCTGGAACTCCGAGACCGCATGGAGAAACTGTCCCTGATGGTAAGGGAGAATCTCCAGGCGGCCCAGGGGAGACAGAAGAGATGGTACGATCAGAGTGCCCGACAGCGGGTCTTCCAGGTTGGGCAAAAGGTATTGGTGCTCAAACCTGTGAAGGCCAACAAGATGCAAGCATCTTAGCAGGGCCCGTACAAGGTAGTGGCGCAGATCTGCGATACTACTTACTTGATAGCCAGCTGTGCAGATGAGAGGATCCAGCGATCCTTCCATGTGAACATGCTGAAAGAGGAAAAGACCTGAGAACATTGCAGCAGTATGTGCCCCAGCCGCAGATGATTCTGAGAATTTACCCCTTCGAGATTTATAAGAAAGGGATTCCCAGACTGACCTTACTACCCTTGTACAGCTAGGGGACAGGTTGAACCCAACAGAAAGGGTACAGGCACAGCAGTTGTTGTGGGAGAAGCAGGCGACGTTCTCCCAGGAACCAGGTTATACCACCCTAGCTGTACATAAGGTAGAGACCCCTGGACAGACCCCCTTACGACAGCCCCCCTATCATATCCCTGAAGCAGTCCGTGAAGGAATGCGGAAGGAGATACAGGAGATGACCCTGCTTGGGGTCATCGAGCACTCCGACAGCCCTTGGGCTTCGCCTGTAGTCCTGGTGCCCAAGAAAGATGGGACCACTTGGTTCTGTGTGGACTACAGGCGGCTCAACGAGCGGACCACCACTGACGCCTACCCAATGCCCCGGGTAGACGAATTACTGGATCGTATTGCCAGGGCTACTGGCAGATCCCCCTGGCCGAGGATGCTATCCCCAAGTTGGCATTTGTCACCCCATTTGGCCTGTACCAATTTAAGGTCATGCCTTTTGGGATGAAAAATGCACCGGCTACCTTCCAACGGATGGTGGATAGACTCCTGTATGGCTTCCAAGAATTTGCCTGTGCATACTTGGACGACATTGCGATTTACAGTGGGTCCTGGGAGGAACACCTGGTACACGTGGGGGTAGTGCTGGATAAAATTTGGGCCGCTGGCCTGACATTGAAGCCAGAGAAGTGCCATCTAGGTATGGCTGAAGTACAGTACCTGGGTCACAGAGTGGGGTGTGGGAGCAAGAGACCAG
>OW240912.1:160373111-160478466 GCA_933207985.1 Pelobates cultripes
ATGGCTCGTCCAGCACAATGGAGGAGGGGAATACTACATCCTGTATTCTTGCACATGCTCCGTACACTACTGATCGTATCTTGCCTCGTGCAACCAACTGATCGATACGTCAGCATATGCACGTACACATGCCATGTGGTAATCTCGGCCTACTAAATTTATTTTTACCGAGATTCCACCACATTCCCCCCTTTGATGCCTCTTGATATTTTACAATTACTTGAGGCATCACTTAACCTTGGTTTGCATACACCACAAGATACCTTTGAACCAGACCAGACTTATCCTATGATGTGAATCTTCAACACTCGTCTTCCTGCATTGGTTCTCCCTGATCTAGAGCCTTATATTTATAAATTGCCATTATCTGTGCAGCAGCCTTCCTCTCTGCTATATTTTCTATCAGGCTTTGCACAGACCTAACTACTAAGGGTATAAGACACGGCGGGAGTAGACACAACATTAAAATCAGTAGGACTCCACCTACCACTGCCTTAAGCCCTCCAAACCACTCATACCAGCTACCAAACCAACTACTTGGATTGTACCCTTTCCATACCTGAGTAGGCACATGCGCTAGTTTAACCATATGGCTAGTAAGCTCAGCTATTGCCTGCCCTTCGTCATCTATTTGAAGACAGCAATTGCTCAGGTTAAACTTCCCACATACACCTCCCTCTACTGCCAAAAGATAATCCAAGGCTAATCTATTTTGGTAAACTGCTGTCCTCATCCTGGTATTATGCTTCGCTAGAAGATTGAGCGCTTGTGATGTCTCGTTAGTAATGATCTCAACCAACGCCTGTAACCTTATAATGCGGTTGAGCATATAAATAGGGGTTCTATAACCAAAGGTACCATCCTCTGCCCACGTGGCTGGCCCATAATAATCTATAATACGCTGGGGAGGCTATTCATTATCTTCCCAGGCACCTATCTCTATGGGTCCCCTTTTCTTCCTATGATTCACATCATACACTTTAACACCTAAAGTCTCACCTGTTTCAATAGGCAACAAGAAGAAGGATGGTTTTAACATACCCAACACACATGCCCTTTCCCAGTCCTGTGGTAACTCCGAATAGGCCTTCTTACCACAGATCCAGTACAAATTCGCTGGGGCTCTCCAGTTAGATGTGATGGATAGATCAAACCATACGTCCTTTAAATTGGCATATCTTGCAAACGGGTTAGATGGTTCTGAGACATTTGAAGCCGACCACCAAGTTGTATTCTTTGTATCATCATCATAAGCTTTTTGCTCTAGACAAGTTAATTCTCCTACAGAAGTATTATACATCATTCCTTTCCTCGCTATGCAAACATAACCTATGATGGAGGTCTTCAATCTCCACTCAGATTTACCTCTAACACTCATATGATAGTCGGCTTGTGTAGATATTAATTGGTCAACTGCCTCAGAACCGTACATTACCTCCTTTGCTTCCCAAGGCCATTGGTCTCCCATGTTAGTACCTCCACACACATAGCAGTTGGTAACATTAAGACTACCGGCAATACTCTCGGCTAAATCAATGAACAAGTTTTTTAGCATTATGGGGGATCTTATTATCTATGCTCATCTCTTCATAAAAGGAATGGTATACTTGATGAGTTTGGGAGCTTACCGTATCAGTCTCTATCCCTATAAACAATATTGTCCCAGGGTCTAAACCCGTCCCATATATTTGAAACCCAAATAAATTACCATATTTATCTAAGAACTTGTCAGGGTTATTTATAAGTATATGGATTGGATTGCATTCCATAGACTTACAATATGAATCAGTAGGCAACTTAGTCACAATCATGTCCTTGTCTGCTGTCTGTCCCCAAGTCGCCCACCCCACACAAGACCAATATGGGCAGAAGTTATAATCTCTATTTGGGCATCTTGGACTTTCATATTTATTTTTACTACTGGGACAAATATATTTATCGTTAGACCCATACGTCCTCTCCCATCTAAGATCCCCACATACATTCCACGGCTTTCTACCACTTGATATTGCTTTACACGCATCAAATAGCAGAGTACCTGAAGAATATACGGATTTTAATACCGTCTTATTAATTAGGGTCCCCTGAGGATCTCCATTTCTGAGAGTCAACCAAATTGTACGGGGTTGATACTCAGGACTGAAGCACCTAGGTTCTCCTACTCCTAAATGACACACACTATATTCTATATTTAAGTATCTACATCTTGATACATCTCCTTTACACTCATATTGCGAATGCCAAATTAGGGTCTGGGTTATATGGTTACCTGTTCTTGTAGTCTTAATGCATACCTCACAGCTAGGAGTGTCGGTACCTCTACCTTCCTGAATATAAAAATACACATAAATAAACATTATTAAAAATACATCTTTCGTCATCATCCTCATTCTTCGTCCGTGCGAAGGCACCTCAGCTTCCAGGATGTAAGGGCTGCAGGGAATGGAGTTCTGCTCGTCTTCACAGGGGTCCCCTCAAGACTTTCCCTGACTTATACACTCGTTGGTGAGTGGACAGGCTTTATTATGGCCTTCTCACCCACTTACCAAGTCTCTGAAACAATAAAATTTGTAATCCACAAGGTTCCTCGTCACTCCGACTGAGTCGTGCGTTTTAACCGGATCTTGCAGGGATTCTCTGGATCTGCTGTAACTTGCCAAGAATCGGCTGCTGCTGGTTTAACCCTGGAGTGATGTATCCACGGAGTCACTTTGGCTACTTTTATCGCTGTAGGGGTAGACAAAAGAACAACATAAGGACCTCTCCACTTGGGCCCTAACGGCACATTATTCCACTCTTTAATCCACACTTGGTTGCCTGGGTGGTAACTATGAATTGGGGGATAAATATTCACAGGTAATCTATCTTGTACCCATTTCTGTACCTCCTCCATAGTCTTACCCAACTCTACAACCTGCTGCCGGGTAATTCCTTCTCCCAACTGACTCAAATCCTCCCTTAAGTTACCAAGCACGGGAGGTGGTCGCCCGTACATGATTTCAAAAGGAGAGAGGCCCATCCTTCTGGTAGGTGTACTACGGATTCGCAATAGAGCTATGGGCAAGAGAACGTTCCACTTAAGTTGGGTTTCCTGATACATTTTAGCCAACTGATTCTTAATAGTTCTATTC
The DNA here is from genome assembly GCA_933207985.1 of Pelobates cultripes. NCBI lineage: Eukaryota > Metazoa > Chordata > Amphibia > Anura > Pelobatidae > Pelobates > Pelobates cultripes. The sequence continues at coordinate 160,376,243 of OW240912.1, forward strand.
ATTCTCTCTACCTTACCAGAACTCTGGGGTCTATATGCCGTATGAAGCCTCCACTTTATACCAAGCATATGAGTCAGTTGTTGTAGGCACTGATGAACAAATGCTGGACCATTGTCCGATCCTATAGAGCAGGGTAGTCCATATCGGGGTATTATTTCTCGTAGCAGGAATCTCATGACTTCTCCTGCTTTCTCTGTACGAGTAGGACATGCTTCTACCCAGCCTGAATAGGTGCACACCACTACCAGCAGGTAGCGATGTCCACCCGATTTAGGCATCACTGTATAGTCAATTTGTAAATCGGACATGGGAAGTCCCCCATAAACTGGACTCCTGGTGGCTTTACTGGTCCTTGTCTTGCATTATTTTTAGCACACGTTACACATCTACGTACAATGGCCTGAGTCAAGTTGGACAATCTTGGTATGTAGAAATGTTTTCTGAGAGATTCTTCTGTACTGTCTCTCCCAGAATGTGTCCCGTTATGATAGTTTTGGCCAATTTCTACCGCTAGTGATGCTGGAATAACTATTCTTCCATCTTCTAACTGATACCATTTGTTCTCCAAATACTTTCCAGGTTCAGTCCTTAACCACTCCTCTTCTTGAGCTGTATAAATTGGAGTCCATTGAGACAGTGGAGTTGGTATAAGAGCAGCTATATGCCCTACATATTCCTGTCTTCCTGATTCAGCAGCACGCTTAGCTGCACTATCTGCCATCCGATTCCCTTTGGTTACATCACCATCTCCTCTCAGATGCGCCCGACAATGTATAATACCGACTTCTTTCGGCTCCCACACTGCTTCCAATAATTGTAGGATCTCAGCTGCGTATTTGATTTCTTTGCCTTCTGAATTCAATAGTCCTCTTTCTTTATACAAAGCTCCGTGGGCATGAGTGGTTAAAAACGCATACTTGGAGTCCGTGTAGATGTTCACTCTTAAACCTTCAGCCAATTGTAACACTCGTGTCAGTGCTATCAATTCTGCCTTTTGTGCTGATGTTCCTTTTGCCAGTGGCCGAGCTTCTATCACCTTGTCTATCGTTGTTACTGCATATCCTGCATAGCGGATCCCTTTTTTTTCATAATTATTGCCGTCGGTGTAATATTGAACATCAGGGTTCTGGATAGGAAAATCACGAAGATCTGGTCTACTTGAAAATACTTCATCCATTACTTCCAAACAATCATGTTGACTTTCAGTAGGTTGTGGCAAAAGGGTAGCTGGATTTAAGGTATTTACAGTCTCTAAATGCACTCTTTGGTTTTCACACAACATTGCTTGATACTTGGTCATACGGCTGTTACTAAACCAATGATTTCCTTTGTAATCCAACAACGTCTGTACTGCATGTGGAACTCGTACATAAAGTTCTTGACCCAGAGTGAGTTTATCGGCTTCAGCTACTAGCAGGGCGGCTGCAGCTACAGCTCTTAGACAAGGTGGAAGTCCGCTGGCTACTGCATCCAGTTGCTTAGACATGTAGGCAACAGGTCTTTGCCATGATCCCAAGTACTGTGTCAATACTCCCACAGCCATTCTTCTTTGCTCATGTACATACAGGTAGAATGGCCGTGTGTGGTCAGGTAGACCTAATGCTGGGGCACTCATCAAAGCCCTCTTCACATCTTCGAATGCCGTTTGCTGTTCTTGAGTCCATAAGAAGGGGTCGTGCTCTGTACCTTTGATAGCTGCATACAGAGTTTTTGCCAGTATCGCGTAGCTGGGAATCCATATCCTACAGAAGCCTGCTGCCCCCAAGAATTCTCGCACTTGTCTTCTATTCCTGGGTATCGGTATTTGGCACACAGCTTCTTTTCTCTCTGGCCCCATAATTCTTTGACCTTCAGAGATATGGAATCCCATATATTTGACAGTTGGCAAACACAACTGAGCCTTCCTTCTTGACACCTTGTATCCTGCCTTCCAGAGAATGTGTAGTAGATCGTGCGTTGCTTGCTGACATACTTCCTTTGTAACTGCTGCTATCAACAAGTCATCTACATATTGTAATAATACACTCTCTCCTGGGATAGACTCAAAATCTAGTAGATCTTGACTTAGAGCTGAACCAAATAGGGTAGGTGAATTTTTAAACCCCTGGGGCAATCTTGTCCAGGTCATTTGGCGTTTCGAGCCCGTTACAGCATTTTCCCATTGGAAAGTGAAGATACATTGGCTTTCTGCGGCAATTCGGAGGCAAAAGAAGGCATCTTTGAGATCTAAGACTGTAAAGTAAGTAGCCCTGCCCGGAATTAAAGCAAGCAGGTTATATGGATTGGGCACGACTGGATGTATACTAACAACCGCATCATTGACTGCTCTCAAGTCCTGCACAGGTCGATACTCATCTGTACCGGGCTTTTGAACAGGCAGCAATGGGGTGTTCCAGGGGAAGTACAGAATTTTAGGATACCATACCGTATGAACTTATCCAGATAAGATTGGATGTTCTTCTTAGCCTTCTGCGGAATATGATATTGTCTCAGGCTTACTGGATAAACCCCAAGTTTTAGTTCGATTTTAATAGGTGGAATATTGCGGGCCAGTCCTGGTGGGTTGTTCTCTGCCCAAACTCCTGGTATGTTAAATAAGGATTCATCACTCCTCGGGTTTTTGCTAGTCAACACTGTATAAAGTCGCCACTCTTCTTCCTTTGGTACGGACAATGTCATAATACCTGAAGGTCCATTAAACTTTAAGGATGTTGTTCCATTCGGTAGGAACGTAATCTGCGCTTGTAATTTGGATAGCATATCACGTCCCAGCAATTGGACTGGACACTCAGGCATATAAAGGAATTGATGTTTTACTACGCGGCCTCCCAATGTACAGAGTCGACTTTTAAGAACCGGTTTTTCAGCACTTCTTCCAGTTGCTCCTATTACAGTAATAGTTCTTCCAGATGGAGGAGCAACTAGATTAGTCACCACCGAATGTTCAGCACCAGTGTCGATCATGAACGCACTCCTTTTTCCCCTATTGATACATCGACCATAGGCTCCGCTCGACCAAGGGGGATGGAGCCCGGTCGGTATCAATAGTCCTCCATGACCGTGTCAGCCAATCCCACAAAGTCCCTACCTTCTCTATCGCGAGACCTTTGCGCTGCTGGATAGTACCTATCTTCCTTACACTTCCTCTGTTCCCATTACTCCCTCTATTACCATTACTCCCTCCGGGGCCTCCTCTACCTCTCGCTCTGCCTCTAAAGTTTCCGTAACCTGCCCTGGGTAAGTCTCTCTCATACTGCTCTCTTTGCGGACACTCGTCCCTCCAATGCCCTTCTTCCTTACAGTACGCGCACTGATTCCTACTCAAAGGCTCCCTATTCCATCTACCATCGCCTCTATCTGGGCCCCGTCTATCTACGCCTGCTATCGCTACCGCTAGCATATCTGCCTTTCTACGCATCTTGCGCTCTTCCTCTTTCTTACTTTCTGTTTCCCTATTCATATATACTTTGTTCGCTACCTCCATTAGTTGGGTGATAGACATACCTGCAAACCCTTCTAATTTCTGTAGCTTGCGCTTAATATCTCCGTAAGCTTGGCTGACAAAGGCGGAGTTTACCATTCGAGAATTATCAGCATCTTCCGGATTAAAGGGGGTATACAAGCGGTATGCCTCCAATAATCGGTCATAAAAGACACTGGGCGCTTCATCACTTTTCTGAATCACCTCAACTGTCTTCGACATGTTAATAGCTTTCTTCCCTCCGGCTTTCATGCCAGCAATTATAGCGCCTCTATAGGCTTTAAGTTGAGCCATATCTGCGCCATTTACATTCCAGTCGGGATCGGTGTTAGGGTAATGTGTTGCGGCCCATGCTGCCGGATTGGCTTGATTTAAAGCACGGGCTCTCTCCTCTAGCGCCTTAATGGCCGCTTGGTTAATCCTTGTCCTTTCCTCATTATTGAACAATGTCATTAATAACTGCTGGCAATCAGCCCATGTCGGGTTATGTGTCTGAACTATCGAGGTGAACAGATCGGTCATAGCTTGTGGTTTCTCAGTGTACGAGGAATTGTGGGTCTTCCAATTCAAGAGATCGGTAGTCGTGAACGGGACATATACAAAGACTGGGTCAGCATGTGCCATTTGACCTGCGGCATCGATATAGGCTGACCCAGGATTCAGACGAAGAGGCATCTGATAATGTTTTAATTGTTGGGTACCGGTCAGTTGTCGGGTTAGTATGGGGCTACGTGGAGGGGCGTCAGTTAAAGGTTCCGGTCGAGAGGTAATAGGGCATGAGGATGTGGGAACTTGATTTTGGGAAAAGTTAGTGAATAGTATACTCCGAGCCGAGCTAGAAGAAGCTTGACCGGAAGTTTGAAGTGGCGCCAAATCAGGATATTCAGATCTAATGGGGGTTGGTCCTGGTTCCGGAAGGGGAGTTTTAATACGAGGGGGGGTGGATTCTGTACTGGAGGAGGAAGCGGAAGTGGATGGGGGCAATAGGGGAAGGGGTGCAGAACTTCCTGCATTCGCGTCACTTCCTCTTAAAGGAAGTAAGGGGGCGGCAAAGGGATCTCGGACTCAGGGGGCGTGTCCAAAATGGGCCTAACACCAGTCCTAGTGGACAAACAAGTCCTGGCCACCATGAGGCGACATTGCTCCTCGTGGCATATCCGATCCATTTTGGCGAGTCGTTTACGGCCTGCCTCCAACAATCAATGTATGGAAACTGTCCGTAAAGTTCAGGCCTACCTGATACAGCCACGTGTACACGCTGTACCAGGGTTGGATCCAAACTGCCACGCGGCGGCCATGCCGCAACCAAAGTAGGCCACTCCCTAGTGCACAAAGTGACCAAACGTACAGGAGACATTTTAACCCCAAAATCACATGTTTTGAATCCCTTTTTAAAATTCTTTACCATACAACCTAAGGGATCCGAAATCGTTGACTCTGACGCGCCCATACTTATCAATGGAACGTCGTTGACAACGAATACTATGCACGCGCTCTTATTCAACAGTCACACCCGTTTCCTCTGGCAACAGCACCACGTGGTACAGTTACCAAGTGAAACGTACACAATAACACAATAATCACTCAGGGAATTCCCGTACACACACAGCTGTTACACCAGTCACTAAATAATCAATATTATGCCCTTTGGCGAAACTATACAGTCACCCACGCTATAATTCTCTATATATGAATTACCCGTCTATAACACACCCCAGTAACATCGTCTTTTACTAGTATCGGTTACAGTACGGTTAGCATAGGTCAAAGCACAATTTAAGGTCACAATACAATTATTAGTGGTTACGGTGTTAAACATGCAATAGACGACAATGATTAGTACTTATATACAGTGTCAGTAAATATACAGGGTTATGGTACCGTGCACTATGATACAGCAACACACTATTAACACTCTCGCTAGACGGCTGAGCTCGCGCTATCTAACAAGATATACACTTTACTAACAATCTTTAACACATTTACAATCCCAACTAAACTATTGGCCAGTACCTTGAATGGACTACCTAAAACTATATACACCCGTTTTGGTTAGCCACACTGCCCAAGCACCACATATAGCGAACTAGAGGGCGGAATTTACAAAATTGCCCTTCTAGTCTATTTACTCTATCAAAAGTCTAGTGGGTTCCAAATTTACACGCCTTCCCACTTAGCCAAGATAGGTTGAGAGCTAGCGAACCGAATTTACACAGGCGCCGCTTAGTCTCCCGGTCCCTCCGACCTAGCGAACGTAATATACACCCTAGAACGCTAGTCTAGACAAGACACCGGTGTCCGGCTAGGGCTATTTACACAGGACCCCGCCTGACTAACCAGATCAAACGGTCTTACTAAAGAGCGTTCGATCGAGCGGTGCGCCTTCGCTCCTTCCCTCCGACAGAGGGGGCAGATTCCATACACAGATTTAAACCCCTTTTGGGCCTACCGCACAATCGGTATACCCCTAGTGGGTCTGCCGTCTAAAACAGCAGTTGTCTTACCTCCTCGTTCCTGAACCTGAGTTCACACTCATCGACGGGGACACCCCAGCACTTCTTACGTAGAGGCCGATGATCTCCTGGACAACAGACCAGTGGCGCCGAGACGAAGGGAGGTCCACGCAGAAGTTCAGGGGTGCAGCCGTAGAGAACGTGGGCAAAGATAGACCGTCTCACGCCTCTGCCTCTCAGCTACCGTTGAACGATGAGCTTCCCGGCCAATGCACCAAATGATACCGGAGAAACTGACGGAAGCAAAGCACAGAGAGATGGACACAGGTTTCTTCAGGAAGGAAGAGATTCTTTATTGGATCACCGATCGGGACTCAGAGGGACTAATGTCACCAAAAATACAGCAAGTTCTGAGCGCCGAACAATAGTGCAGGCTCCCTATATAGGCACATAACTCCTCCCATATTAAGCTCCACCCGCACATTCTCTTGACCAATCATTACAAATAAGAATTAACTTCCTGCTTGACCGCATGGCTTGTCCAGCACAATGGAGGAGGGGAATACTACATCCTGTATTCTTGCACATGCTCCGTACACTACTGATCGTATCTTGCCTCGTGCAACCAACTGATCGATACGTCAGCATATGCACGTACACATGCCACGTGGTAATCTCGGCCTACTAAATTTATTTTTACCGAGATTCCACCACAAAAGAGGCACTACTCCAAGCCATGAGAGGAGAGCGTGACCTACCACAGAAATACAGACACAGCAAATTATTCACAGATCTATCGGCAGCCACGCTGCAAAAAAGAAAGAATTTAAAGACATCACAGAAGCATTGCGCCAGAATAACGTTCAGTATAGATGGGGATACCCGATCCGCCTTTTGATAAGGAGAAATGGTACGGTGACAACAGCCAATACACCTGATGAGGGTCAAAGACTTCTGTGCAACTGGAACATCGCAACAAACCCAGAGGGGAAGAATACAGCCGTACAAACCAGAATGTCACCGGAGTGGAAAAGACCCCAAAAAATGAACTGACCTGATACCATATGGACTGTGCTGCGGAACCAAATGCAGTCCCAGCCGCGGCTGGGCAACCAACGAGTCGCAATTATAATCTGCATGACTGCATGGCACGGGGTTATATACACATTTAGGCTACACCACATGCACGCAAACCATTAAGACGGCATATAGGCAAAACAGGGAGCACGGGAGGGATCATCTGGGTAAAAATTGCTTATTGATGGGGCAGTGCCATACTACTGACATAACATGTATGAAAAAAAAAAAAGTAACCAAGGTCATATCCAAAAGTGGTCATATACCGCCGTTACAAAGCAAAACAAAACTCTGACCTCACCAACTCCTAACATTAGGCAGCCAAAACACAACAAAAACACAGCTGCCATGAGATATACAACAGCAAACATCGGGCTCAGCAAGCTCACCCACTAATCTATAACTCTCGTAAACATACACAATAACCACGTTCCCACCCGGCACTATCTGGTTAGTGCCTCACCCTTCATTGGGAAATGTACGTACCTGTTAATGTTATTGCATATATGTTGAATGATGTAATGTTTTATTCGTATGTTATGAATAATGATTGCATTCAGGGGCAGACTGACCACTCGGGCATATCGGTCATGGACCGAGGGCCCGAGGCAGTCAGGGGCCCGGCAGCACAGCCATGCTCCAGCTGGAGAGATCAGAGATCATTTATCTCTCCAACTGGAACGGCAAAAAAAAACAAAAAAAACTTTTTTTAATTGATAGGTTGTGGGGCCCCTGATGCAGCGCGGGGCCCCACAGCCAACCACTCTCTAAATCCCCCCCCCCTCCCTCGAGACCTGGCAGCTTCACCTCCTCTCTGCCAGGTCTCCTTCTCCCTGTCCCACGCGGTGCTCTGTGTGATGGGGAGAGGGGCCAGGAAGTGACATCACTTCCTGTTTACTCCTCTCACACAGAGCCCAGCGAGGGGAAGGAGCAGCAGCCTGGGAGAGAGCAGAGGGAGCAGAGACACAGGTAGGTACTAATCACCCCCTCCCCCCTCACTGTCACTAGTCACCCCCTCCCCCCCTCACTGTCACTAGTCACCCCCCCCACTGTCACTAGTCAACCCCCACTGTGTCACTAGTAACCCCCTCCCTCACTCTGTCACTAGTCACCCCCCCACTGTGTCACTAGTATCCCCCTCCCTCACTCTGTCACTAGTCACCCCTTCCCTCCCTCACTCTGTCACTAGTCACCCCCTCCCTCACTCTGTCACTAGTCACCCTCTCCCTCACTCTGTCACTAGAGTGAGTGGGTGACTAGTGACAGAGTGAGGGAGGGGATGACCAGTGACAGAGGGAGGGGGTGACTAGTGACAGAGTGACAGAGGGAGGGATGGGGTGACTAGTGACAGTCACCCCCTCCTTCACTCTGTCACTGTCACCCCCTTCCTCACTCTGCCACTAGTCACCCCTTCCTTCCCTCACTCTGCCACTAGTCACCCCTTCCCTCACTCTGTCACCTGTCACCCCCTCACTCTGTGACCTGTCACCCCCTCACTCTAGTGACAGAGTGAGGGAGGGGGTGATTAGTGTCATAGAGAGGGAGGGGATGACTAGTGACAGAGTGAGGGAGGGAAGGGGTGACTAGTGACAGAGTGAGGGAGGTGATGATTAGTGACAGAGGGAGGGATGGGGTGACTAGTGACAGTCACCCCCTCCTTCACTCTGTCACTGTGTCACCCCCTCCCTCACTCTGTCATCGTGTCACCCCCTTCCTCACTGTCACTAGTCACCCCTTCCTTCCCTCACTCTGCCACTAGTCACCCCTTCCCTCACTCTGTCACCCCTTCACTCTAGTGACAGAGTGAGGGAGGGTGTGACTAGTGACACAGAGAGGGTGGGGGCGACTAGTGACAGAGGGAGGAGTGACTAGGGACAAAGTGAGGGAGGTGGTGACTAGTGACAGTCACCACCTCCCTCACTTTGTCACTAGTCACCACCTCCCTCACTCTGTCACCAGTCATCCCCTCACTCTGCCACTAGTCACCCCTTCCCTCTAGTGACAGAGTGAGGGACGGTGTGACTAGTGACAGAGAGAGGGAGGGGGTGACTAGTGACAGAGTGAGGGAGGTTGTGATTAGTGACAGAGGGAAGGATGAGGTGACTAGTGACAGTCACCACCTCCTTCACTCTGTCACTAGTCACCCCCTTCCTCACTCTGTCATTGTGTCACCCCCTTTCTCACTCTTTCACTAGTCATCCCCTTCCTTACTGTCACTAGTCACCCCCTGCCTCTCTCTGTCACTAGTCCCACCCTCCCTCACTCTGTCACTAGAGTGAGGGCGTGACAGGTGACAGAGGGAGGGGATGACTGGTGACCGAGTGAGGGAGGGGGTGACTAGTGACAGAGTAAGAGATGGAGGGGGTGACTAGTGACAGAGTGAGGGAGGTGGTGACTAGTGACAGAGTGAGGGAGGTGGTGACTAGTGACAGTCACCACCTCCCTCACTCTGTCACTAGTCACCCGTTTATTCCCTCACTCTGCCACTAGTCACCCCCTCACTCTAGTGACAGAGTGAGGAAGGGGGTGACTAGTGACAGAGTGAGAAAGGGGGTGACTAGTGACAGAGGGAGGGGTGACTAGGGACAGAGTGAGGGAGGTGGTGACTAGTGACAGTCACCACCTCCCTCACTCTGTCACTGTGTCACCCCCTCCATCTGTCACTGGTCATCCCCTCCCTCCCTCCCTCCCTCCGTCACTGGTCACCCACTCCCTCCCTCACTTTGTCACCAGTCATCCCCTCACTCTGTCACTAGTAACCCCTTCCTTCCCTCACTCTGCCACTAGTCACCCCCTCACTCTAGTGACAGAGTGAGGGAGGGTGTGACTAGTGACAGAGTGAGGGAGGGTGTGACTAGTGACAGAGTGAGGGAGGGAGTGACTAGTGACAGAGTGAGGGAGGGAGTGACTAGTGACAGAGGGAGGGATGGGGTGAATAGTGACAGTCACCACCTCCTTCACTCTGTCACTGTGTCACCCCCTTCCTCACTCTGTCACTGTGTCACCCCTTCCTCACTCTGTCACTGTGTCACCCCTTCCTCACTCTGTCACTAGTCACCCACTCCCTCCCTCACTCTGTCACTAGTCACCCCCTCTCACTCTTTCACTAGTCACCCCCTCTCTCACTCTGTCACCAGTCATTCCTTCACTCTGTCACCAGTCATCCCTTCCTTCCCTCCCTCTGCCACTAGTCATCCCTTCCCTCACTCTGTCACCAGGCATCCCCTCACTCTGTCACCAGTCACCCCTTCCTTCCTTCACAGTGACAGAGTTAGGGATGGGGTGACTAGTGACAGAGAGAGGGATGGGGTGACTAGTGACAGAGAGAGGGATGGGCTGACTAGTGACAGAGTGAGGAAGGGGGTGACTAGGGACAGAGGGGGTGACTAGTGACAGAGTGAGGGGGTGACTAGTGACAGTCACCCCTTCCCTCTCTCTGTCACTAGTCACTCCCTCCCTCTGTCACTAGTCACTCCCTCCCTCTGTCACCAGTCACTCCCTCCCTCTGTCACCAGTCACCTCTTCCCTCTCTCACTTTGCCACTAGTCATCTCTTCCCTCCCTCCCCCACTCTGCCACTAGTCACCCATTCCCTAACTCTGACACTAGTCACCCCCTCTCCCTCCCTCTGTCACCAGTCACCCCCACTCACTGTGTCTCCCCCTCACTCTGCCACCACTCAACCCCTCCTTCCCTCACTCTGCCACCAGGTACCCCCTCACTCTGCCACCTGTCACAACCTCCCACACTCTTCTACCTGTCACCTTCTCCCTCATACACTCTGTCACCTGTCACATATGCATTCACACAGACACTATATACAAAAAAGCACATGTAGTCATCCAGACATGCACAAGTGCATTCACACAGACTCAAATACAAACATGCATTGATACACAGGTCTTCACAATATACACATCCAAAGGGTATTATGAGTTATATTTAACATTTATTTAATGCACGTATATTTGGCCTTCAAAGGGCCTGGGATCTAATTTTGTCCGGGGGCCCCAAAGGCTCTCAGTCCGCCCCTGCACACACTACACAAACACACACTGCATTATATACACACACACTACACAAACACACACTGCATTATATACACACACTACACAAACACACACTGCATTATATACACACACTACACAAACACACACTGCATTATATATACACACACTACACAAACACACACTGGTATATACACACACACTACACAAACACACACTGCATTATATACACACACTATACAAACACACACTGTATTATATACACACTGTGTTTGTGTAATGTATGTGTATATAATGCAGTGTGTGAGGGGGCATTTTTTATTAAATAATTTTTTTTAAAAATGTATAATTAATTCTTATTTATTTTTGTTGTCCCCCCTCCCTGCTTGTTACCTGGCCAGGGAGGGGGGATATGACAGTCCCTGGTGGTATTGGCTGAGCTGGGGGGGCGGAGAGCAAGCGCTTACTCACCTCCCAGCAGCTCCTCCAGCTCCCCAGTGTAACTCTCGCGGCCAGCGTGTCGCGCGGAGCGTTGCCATGGTGATCCATGGCAACGCTCGGACGGCCGCGGGTCTCGCGAGAGTTGCACTGGGGAGCTGGAGGAGCTGCTGGGAGGTGAGTAAGCGCTTGATGCCCGCTCCCGCCCAGGACCGCCGGGCTTGTAATGAGCCTGGCGGTCCTAGGAGGTATTATCGGCAATATCGGTATCTGAATTGGCCGATACCGATATTGCCGAGAATACCGAATATCGGCCGATTATATCGGTAAAACCGATAATCGGTCGATCCCTAATTTTATTCCCTCCATAAATTTCCCGAACCCCTGGTCTGATCTGGGTGATTTTTGGATATGTTGTTCACCCAGATCAGGGCTACCAGGGGATGTATGATTTAAGGGGGTACCCCTACGTTTAGGGGTACATCCAGAAACGGGGGGAATTGCTGGACTGGATAAGGGAATTATGATGCAGGCTGAGGGGAGGAGATGTGTGGGAGGTTACCAGGACAGGATTGGCTACTGTACTAATGACTGTAAATCCCTCCCTTGCATGGGAGCATGCTTTAAAAGGCCAGTGTGGAATAAAGCTTTCAGTTCTGCTCCTGAAACTGTGTGTCGTCCAGTTATTGGGATTGCTGTTGGGATACTGCTGTGTTACTTTGCCTGCTGGAAACCTTGCCTGTGGATTTACAAATTGCTTGTTCCTGAGCCTCACTTGGATTATAAGCGGAGATAACCTGGGGAATATTGCATCTCCGCTACAATGGGGACATGGATATTTGATTAGCAGTAGCTGCACATTTGCTATTTTTTCATGACAGTGAGCAGGCAGTGCCTGTATATGTCATGATCATCATCGTGCCATACAAAATATTGTGTATTTGGGCCTGGCTGAGATTGAACATGGGTCTCCTGCTTCCCAGTCAGTATCCTTACCTTGGACTCCACACATCTTTGGTTGTTTCAAGTTGTTCCTGGTATCCTGTTCTCTAAGTCTGTACACCTGGACCCTGCACACCTGTTCCTGATTCCCAGATAAGTGGCTGATATTTTCTCTATTTAAACCCCGCCTTGGTTGTTACACATGGTCAGATAGTTTTGTTCCTGTTTGGTATTCCTGCTGTTCATCTGACTCCTGGTTTTTGATCCTCTGCTCGTCTTCCGTTTATGCCTGTTTGTCACCTGTCCTGACTATTGATTCCGTCCCTGACTGCTCTTTTGGATATTCCTTGCCTGTACCTCGTTCCTGGAAGCACATGTTATTATTAGCCCCAGTGCACTGTTTCACAGCCTTTTGGATTTCTACCTTGAGTCCCCTTGACTTGTGTAAAATTGCAAAGGGTGCTCTAACTCTGCTTGTTGGACTACACTCTCAAGATAAGATCATTACAGTATAGTTGACACATTGGTGGGGGCATAAGGTAAGTGTTAAACCTCCCTTATACCAGTAAGGGGTCATATTGACACCCATATGCTTTTTTATTTCTTTTGTACTGGCTATTTCTGTAAGTCTCCTAATGTAGCACCAAGATAACTCCAGTTCTGCCCTTACAAATATAATCCACAGTCTGTGATAAGAAACACTATCATTTAGTGGTCCATTTTACCTGGCTTCCCCATTTATTAAAATTACTTTTCTGTGATTTTTGTTTAAAGTTATCTAGCCCAGGTAAGTAGCATGCAGTAATGCAGTAGTATGTAATAGTAATTAGGATGTGTACATTCTTAGACTTTCTACCTTACCTTCCCTTTTTTCTTTGATTCTGAACCTCTTCCTTTGCTCTTCGAACAACTTCATCAATTTCTGAGTCCAGGGATGGAGTTGGTTGTACAGGTCCTGAATGTGTGACACGTGTGTTGACTCGAGACAGACTGCGTCTCAGAGATTCATTCATTGCTTCACTCTCCACCAAACGGGTCCTGTTGATAAAGAAATGTTACCTTAAAAAGCTCCTATTAAAAAAAAAAAAAAAAAAACAACTCATATTATGCTGTTTTTTTGTTTTTTGTTTTTTATAATGCTGCATGCAAGACAAAGTTAAAATTAGCTGATCATGAAGCTATGATTAAAGTCAACTGGAGTTTACACCAGGACAGAGATAGCTCAATCTTCCAAGAATCAAAGAGGTAGACATATAGATAGACAGGCAGAGAAATGCAAAGGTGTTTGAGCTGTCAATATGTGCAAGGCAGATCTGGGGTAAGGGTGAACATAGGAGAATATTTAAAAAAAAAAAGACTGATAATCACACTGTGGGTAGATAGCGCTGTAGAGATAAGACTGTAGCACTGTATTAAAGGGACATTATGGAGCCAGAAATACAAAGCTATATTCCTGGTAATATCACTCCCCTTGCCTCCCCCCTCCCTCGTGCACCCCTCTCCCAGGTAAATATAGGGTTAAGAACCCTTTATTTACTTACCTGATCTCAGCGCCAAGAGACATTGAAGCTCCTCCAACCTGCGGCAAGCAGACTCTAATGCGATGCGCACGGCATTAGACCTCCCCATGGGAAAGCATTGAATCGTTGCTTTCCAATGGGGATAAATCTGAAGCTGGAGGACGTCCAGCATCAGATACCGTACCAAAGGTCCATTTTGATTCAGGTGGCTGTCTAGTAGACAGCCACTAGAGGCTTAGTGCTGCAATGTAAACATTGCAGTTTCTATGGAACTGCGATGTTTAAAGGACCACTATAGTGCCAGGAAAACATACTCGTTTTCCTGGCACTATAGTGCCCTGAGGGTGCCCCCACCCTCAGGGACCCCCTCCCGCCCGGCTCTGGAAGGGGAAAGGGGTTAAAACTTACCTTTTTCCAGTGCTGGGTGGGGAGCTCTCCTCCTTCTCTCCTCCTCCGTTCCTCCTCCTGGGCTGAATGCGGATGCGCAGCAAGAGCTGCGCGCGCATTCAGCCGGTCGCATAGGAAAGCATTTACAATGCTTTCCTATGGACGCTGGCGTGCTCTCACTGTGAAAATCACAGTGAGAAGCACACAAGCGCCTCTAGTGGCTGTCAATGAGACAGCCACTAGAGGATTAGGGGGAAGGCTTAACCCATTCATAATTATAGCAGTTTCTCTGAAACTGCTATAATTATGAAAAAATTGGTTAACCCTAGAAGGACCTGGCACCCAGACCACTTCATTAAGCTGAAGTGGTCTGGGTGCCTAGAGTGGTCCTTTAACATTGCAGCACTAAGGGCAATAGGGACAGTGCACTCAAACCACTTCAATGAGCTAAAGTGATCTGGGTGTCCCTTTAAGAGGAAGGGGGGATCAAAATTGATGATTGTTGAAAAACAAATCAGATGGTTTTTTTCATTTAAATCAGAATTTCTGAATTTGAATGGGAAGTTTTTGATTTTGATCAAATTTATTTTAATGGAATGCTGTTGGAGGAAATACCTATCTAAAGATAGTTTTCTATGTAAGATATATTAGAGCTCAAAGGATAGCCAGCATGAAATAAAGTTCAGTTATGTAGTATGAGGCTTAATATTTATGTACCGGGTAATATTTAAGTTTTTGGCAAATTAATTAAATTAATCCAAGTTATCCAAGCTGAAATAACATGCACTTTTTCACAGTAAAAATTTTATAAAATAAACAAAGTGCAGGAAAATACCTTAATCACGTTGTTGTTTTGCAAATCTATGTACAAACAATGAAGACATTACCTTTAAGGAACACTATGATGTTAGGAATACAAAACTGTATTCCCAATGCTATCGTGTCCATCTGGTAACGCCCTCCCTCATTGGAATATTTTTTGAAGAGGCAGAACCTTCAAGTTGATAAACTGTTTTAATTCACCATATTTTTAAGATTGATATTAGGTAATCCATTAACATGAGTTGAAATGAGCAATGAGTTTGGGCTGTACTGAGTGAATACAATTAAAAATACATAATGAGCATAAATTAGCTAAATAAAATTATTTAAGTAGTTCTTTAAATAACCTATTAAACTAAAATCAGCTCTGATATAGCAGTTTTACTAATCTTTTAACGGGTTATTATTTTAAACGTGAAATCTTCATCTGGTTGCAAATATTAAAGATTATAACTATCAACCAAAAGCTGGAGATACATCAAGAGCAGGCCATATACATGTGTGGTGGTCATGTTATGAAATAAGCAAGCTATGGGAATGAGTGTTAAACCAAATTGAAGATTTATTGGATGTAAATCTAGTTTTTCTGTAGAAAGTATAGTACTACACTTAGACTGGCCACAAATGACAATACTTAATCACACACACCTTCCTGCAGCAGTGATGCAAACTGGGCAACACTGCCATTCAGTGTCTCCATCTTCTGCATGGAGACACTGAACTTTCCTCATAGAGATGCATTGACTGGCCAGGGCTGTGTTTGGCTTGTGCTGGCTCTGCCCCTGATCTGTCTCCATGACAGTCTCAGCCAACCCTATGCAGACTGAAATAAAAGTAAAATTTTACAATATTTAGGGGGGATGAGTGTGGGGGCTACTGGTAAAGCAATACGCCACATTCAAACCTACTAATCCTGATCACAGTAAATTACCATTCATGAATCATTAACCTTTCAGATTCAGCATTGACCATCACGCAACAAATCTCGTGCCGACAGACGAAGTCCTAAAACAGTGGCTCTTAAACTAGTCCCCAAGGTATACTAACAGTCGAGTATATAGAGCAGGGGTAGTCAACCTTTTTCTACCTACCGCCCACTAATGCATCTTTCTTGATGGAAAAATTTCCTTACCGCCCACCAGTTTTCATGCAAGTGCAGAATATTTTTTAGAAAGGAGGGTGTTTTTTAAAAAAAATAAAATGTGCGTACATTTATCTTTTTATTTCCCCTTTATGCATGTTTATAATGTTTTTAACTTTATAAAGTTTAAGGAGAAAACAAAGTAAATTAAAATTACCTTTAACTAGTGATTTATGAGATCCTTGAGGCTGATGCTGCGAGACTAAATATTTGATATCTGGTTCGATTTAAGGAACAAACAAAGGTCTCCTCTTTCGTTGATATTCACAAATTTCTCTGTTTGCTCATAATATGATTTCTCATCCGTGCATCATATTGATTTCCGTAGGTTTTTTCCTCCTTAACTCACCCGCTCCCCCTTTTTTCCTTTTTACATTTTTTTTGCCTTCCTTATAGCAATGCCCAGCAGGAAGGCTGAGCTAGGTAGCCCACTCATTATTATTATTAGCCAACAACAATTCTCTCCTTTTCCTTTTTATATTTTTCTTATTTTCCTTCGTTCTCCTATTCTACAAGTACTCTGCTCCTTCTTTCTCCTATTCCACAAGTACTCTGCTCCTTCTTTCTCCTTTTTTATAAGTATTCTGCTCCTTCTTTCTCCTATTTTCCAAGTGCTCTGCTCCTTTCTCCTTTTTTACAAATACTCTGATCCTTCTTTCTCCTAGTCTACAAGTACTCTGCTCTTTCTTTACAAG
Organism: Pelobates cultripes; assembly: GCA_933207985.1. Lineage (NCBI taxonomy): Eukaryota > Metazoa > Chordata > Amphibia > Anura > Pelobatidae > Pelobates > Pelobates cultripes. The sequence continues at coordinate 160,393,205 of OW240912.1, forward strand.
TACTCTGCTCCTTCTTTCTCCTATTCTACAAGTACTGTGCTCCTTCTTTATCCTATTTTCCAAGTACTCCACTCCCTGCTATCATGTATCCCCCTACCTATTCCAACTCCTCCCCTTCCTCTACCCGCGTGTTACACTCATTCACGAGCGCATACGTGCGTACAGGCGCGTGATATGGGCTCACATGTGCGTTCAGGCACACACTCGCATCTGCAACCTCGCACTTCCTGCTTACCACTGAGTGCATGAGAGATGAACAGAGCATTCGTCTCTATGGATGGAGGGAGGATTCTGGTACCGCCTGGCACTGGTGGGCGGTAGGGACCAGGTTGATGACCCATGATATAGAGTATATAAGCAGTTCAAAGTTATTATCCTGTGGAGATATTGGCAAAATCTGAACCATTGGTGTGCCCTGGGGACGTACTATTATTTTATTATCATTTATACACTGATCAACCATAACACTGAAACCATCTGCCTAATTTCGTGTAGGTCCCGCTCGTGCTGCCAAAACAGCTCTGATGTATCAAGGCATGGACTCCACAAGACTGTGTGCTGTGGCATGTGGCACCAAGACATTAGCAGCAGATCCTTTAAATTCTGCACTCTGACAAGTCTGCAACTATGCAGCCCCACATGCAGCAAACAGCATTATGTTTTTCAGCAGTTTGAGCTACAGTAGCTCTTCTGTGTGATTGGACATGATAGGCTAGCCCTTGCCTCCCACGTGCATTAACGAGCCTTGGGTATCCAAGACCCTGACGCCAGTTAAAAGTTTGTCCTTTTTTTGCACCACTTTTGGTATGTACTAACCACTGTATACAGGGAATACCTCACAAGACTTGCCATTTTGGAGATGGTCTGATCCACTTTTCTAGCCAACACTATTTGGTCATTGTCAAAGTCACTCAGATCTTTTTGGTTTCCTATTTGTCCTGATTTCAACACATGAAATTCAAGAACTGACTGTTCACTTGTTGCCTAACATATCCCACCCCTGGGCTGATGTCATTGTAATAATATAATCAAAGTTATTCACTTAATCTGTCAGATGTGAGGGAACTGATGAGGGCAGTGAAATGAATGAAACATCACCAGTGAAAATGGTAAGCTTAAAGAGGCGTGTTTTCAGTAAGGCTAGGGGAGGGTCTGATGGCATGGGGTAGCCAATTCCAAAGGAACAGAGACGCCACTGAAAGCTCCTGCAGATGAGATATGGCAGTGGTACCACTGTCCTGAGCTATTACCAGATGTCTAATAAAACTGCATACCTCCAAACATTTCAAATTGACAAAGAGAATACTTTAATTTTAGAAGTGAGTTGTTTTTTTGCCAGGGGGTGGAGTTGTCCTGAGAAATTTCACATTATGCAGCTAAAATGTAATTTACATCAAGAAAAATGTATCTTATTTCTAAACACATGTATTGTAGTTAAGACACATTACAGAGTAGTATTGTGACACACCAACAATATTTAGCTTCTAGAACATTAGAATAGAAAAGAGGGACATACGGATTTTGGCACAAAATAGGGACTGCCCCTTCTAAATAGGGACACTTAGGAGCTATCAAAACAATCCTTAAAATCATCATGACAGAGGGGGCGTGGCCTGACACCGCATGGCAGTAGTCGCATAATCAGCGAGCTCCGCCAAAAGCAAGTTGCTGAGGACACCGGGGGCAAGATGTCTACTAAATCTACCAAAAAACTCAAATAAAAAAACCCTGCTTTCCCACCTGAACAAGCCGAACATGGTATGTAACGGCGACCATGATGGAGCCAGCGGACCAAGCTCGCCCACTTCAGACCCTGACACCAGGGACAGCCAGGATATACCGAGCACCCCCAGCATACAGCCTGCTACAGACGCGTCCATGAGTACAATGCTGCGCTCACTACAAGCCAGCTTGAGAGCGGACTTTTCCAAAATGGCGGTCGATTTAAGGGCTGACATACAGGCCCTAGGTGACAGAACCACTCACCTCAAGGAGAAAGCGGAGGGGCTTATGGAGGCACACAATGAGCTAGCAAAACACACTCTGCGCTCCAACAAAAGGTAACCTTCCTGGAAGGGAAAATTGCGGACAATGAAGACAGAGATAGGCAATATAATATCAGGCTGAGGGGCGTCCCTGAAACAAAAGGGCCCACAAGAACTTACTAAATTCGTTCAAGACATGTTCAGGGCACTTATTCCAACCCTGGAGTCCGCAGACCTCCGCTTAGACCGTACCCATCGCCTGCCGAAACCTAGACACCTGCCGCCCTCCACCCCAAGAGATGTCATTACCAGAGTACATTACTTTACAGTGAAAGATCAACTCATGCAGGCGTCCCGAACGGCTACCACTCCACTTCCAGATCCATTCACTGAAGTAAAATTATTTATAGACCTTTCAGCAACTACCATGTATAAACGGAGAGCATTTGCACCTTTTACATCAGCTCTGCGCTCAGCCGCTATCCAGTATAAATGGGGATTCCCTGCGAAAATCATAGTGAAAAGAAATGGAGTAGATCGTGTTCTCTTAACACCGACCGACGGCATGAAACTACTCCAAGACTGGAAAATACCTACCGTCCAACTTGCAACCTCCAGATCATCTATGGCATCTCCACCCAGGAAACTTACCAGAGACTTGCAAATGATCCCGTGGCATGAGACATACCCACGCGAAACGGAGGAGCCGGAACCCTGCTCACCTGGACGAGACACAGCTGACCACATATAAGAATAGCCAGATATGTATATAACATGTTGCTGCTGATGCTCAATGCTCCCCTGTGGTACCTCACGGCTGACTTCACCCCCCAATGTGATTTACAGCTAAAAGTCCACCCAAGGCGGATGCAACCTATGTTGAATTTACCAGATTTACATAACTCTGCAATTAATATATTGCTTAGCGTTAATCAGAACCTACGCCCACGTAACCCCCTAACGGCTTATCTACTGAGCCACAAAATATACCCGTTTGCAGTTCACTGCATTGTGCCACTCGGCTATCGGGCCATTGTATATAGTTATTGTTAGTTAATCCCGATACCTGCAACTACCCCACCTTACCCACCACCCACCCACGAAAGACCCAAAACAAGGCGCAGCTGCTAGATACAGGACCTCCACATAGTATACACAGACAAAATGTCCTTAAAGATAATCTCCATGGCTAGCACGCCTAATAAGAGGCGCTTGGCACTCCTGGAAGCCAAGAAGCAAAAGGAACAAGTAGCCTTCTTCCAGGAAACTCATTTTGAATGGGGCTCCAGGCCTAGGTTTAATTCTCCCTGGTTTCCAGTAGATCACCACACTTGCAATTCTACGAAAAAAAGAGGGGTTTCTATCCTAGTGAGTAAAAATGTCACCTTCAAACTAGTCCATAAAATTAGTGACAAAAAGGGCAGATACCTTATCCTGCAATGTCACCTTAACAATAGCCCCTATACATTCATGAACATATACGGGCCTAATGAAAACCTGGAAATTTTTATGACTCAGGTTTTTGCACTACTAACTCTGCATAGCTTTGGAGAGGTAATACTTGGAGACGACACCAACTTTCTCCTAGACGGCATAAGAGACTCATCAGCCTCTGACACTGTTACCTCTACCACTTTGAAGAAACGACTCTCACAATCCCAGAATATATGCAAAACCCTTCTCACACATGATTACGCAGACCCCTGGAGAATCACACACCCCTCTGAGATAGATTTTACATGTTACATCACAGCACACAATAGCTACTCCAGAATCGACAGATTTTTAATTAAAACGACATCCCTCACAAAAGTACTAGACACAGATATTGGCATCATCTCGTGGTCAGACCACACTCCTATCCCGCTGACAATCAGGGATAGATTCCCCACTGGCGGTCCCCCCTCCTGGAGACTAAACGAATCACTGCTCAATGACCTGCACATTATTAAACAAATCACACTAGACCTGGAACATTACTTTGCAGAGAACGGCACCCCAGGCTCTAACCTGGACTCTATATGGCTAGCACACAAGGCGGTCATCAAGGGCAGCTTTATTAAACACACTAGCCATGTTAAGAAAGCGGCAAGCGCAGTACACTAGTCTCGTAAACGAGATCAAATATATGACACACAGGAATAAACACTCCCCAACCCAAGATACACAACACACCCTACTTCAACTACAAACTAAATTAAGAGATATAGAACTAACTAAAACCACATACCTCCTTCAAAAATCCAAACACAAGTTCTTTGCAGCAGGGAACAAAGCTGGAGCAATACTAGCATCACAGCTCAAACAAAAAACGGTCGCCTCTAGGATTGCCTACCTCAAAGATTATCAAGGTCACAAGATCATTCATCCCGGGAAAATTGTCAATACGTTTGCTTTGTACTACCGCAAATTGTATAACCTCAGGTGTGATGACCACACAAATATTCCTTCAACAGACGACATTGACAGGTTCTTAGCTGACTTGAACCTACCCTCTTTGACACAGACAGACACTGAAACTACCCAATGCCTTGGAGGAAATCACACAAGCGATAGCAGGTCTACCGAATCATAAATCACCGGGACCAGATGTTCTCCCCAATAGGTATTACAAAGAGTTTGCCCCTATTCTATCCCTGCACCTATTGAATATGTACCGACACAGTAGCGAAAGAGGCGCATTACCTTCAGAGACGCTTTTGGCCCATATCTCAACTCTACCCAAACCGGGCAAATCTCCCACGGTGTGCATGGACTTCAGACCCATATCCTTGTTAAACGGGGACGCTAAACTATATGCTAAAATTCTCAGCAACAGATTGGCCCCACTCTTGGACCAACTGGTACAAAACGACCAGTCGAATTTCGTCAAAAGCCGACAGGTCTTGGACAACACCCGAAGGGTCTTCAATATATTAGCAGCAATGGAAGGACGGGAGACCGGGGGCCTTCTCCTAGCACTAAATTGGGCGTACATGACAAAAGTCCTAGAAAAATACGGCTTTCCGCCCGAGACAATAGAATAGGGGCACTTTACAGTGCACCAGCGGCCAAGGTGTCAAGCGGAGGGTTTATCTCTGACGAATTCCGCATTACAAATGGGACACGTCAGGGATGCCCCCTGTCCCCCCTATTATATATCCTATCACTAGAGCCCCAAGCACTCAAAATACGCGCGCACCCGCACATTAAGGGAATTCAGGTGTTAGGCAAGGAACATAAGCTTGCGTTATTTGCCGACAATGTTCTACTGTCCCTAGAGGAGCCAGAGCATTCCTTGCCGCACCTTATGAACACACTAGAGGAATTTGGCCAGGTTTCCTACTACTGTCTAAACCAAGACAAAACACAAGCACTGCCCATAAAAATGCCCACTGAGCAAAAACACTACATGCAAGACTCCTACCACTTTGATTGGCGGTCCTCCTCCCTTACGTACCTGTGAGTAAAAATAGCAACATCCATTGCCACAACCATTAAACAGAATTACTCACCACTTCCACACGGGAAACCCTGAAATGGTCACACACGAAGCTCTCATGGTTAGGGAGGATCAACGCATACAAAATGTCCATACTACCCAAAATATTATACATCTTTCATATGCTCCCCCTCCGAATACCGAACACTCTACTCAAAACACTTCAATCCACCTGTAATTCATATATCTGGGGTAACAAAAAACCCAGAATATCTCGCAAAGTGCTTCATACGCATATCATATTCCTACATTCCCCTTCAGGGGCATTACAATGGGTAGACATGGAGAATGCACAACTACAAGGATGCACCATTGTCGGCTATATGTGGACGCCTAGGCACCTTAAAACTCACAAAGTAAACTTATTTCCCACTACAGCTCTCACACTTCACATATGGGACATGTTTATGAACGACCTAGAATGCAGAAAAACCTTCCATATGAGAGCACCCCAGACTACAACACCAGACATCCCACTGAAGTATTCATATTCAGCATTCAGCATTTACTAGACGATAGAGGAGTGATACCGTTTACAGAACTTCAGGCCCGATGGCACCTGCCACCTAATACTCTCTTTATATACCTAAGACTGAAAGGCATTGTATTGGCACATGTGCAACTCCACACGCCCAATCCCTATGACAAATTGCCACCTGCACAGACCATCCTGGAAAGGTGCTGGCCCACCCCAGGGAAGCCTAAAGCCATATCCCTCTGCTACACACTGTGGGAACAACAGTTACCAATCCACACACCGCTCTGTAAAAAGAAGTTGGAAATCGACTGCTCACTAGAACTATCTGACACAGACTGGATAGGGGCTCTAAACAATCTATCTAAACTCACGAGATGTTACACACATACAGAGGCCCACAGGAAACTACTTTACAGGTGGTACATAACACCACAAAAACTCCACAAGATCTATCCTTTGGTACCATCACTATGCTGGAGATGCTCAACAGCAGAGGGTACACTCCTACACCTCCTACACATAAGACCTATGGAAGGAAGTCCAAAACACACTGAAGGAATTAAATATTCCGACCCTACCTAAGAACCCGAAAACATACCTTCTACTCCTACTCCCCACAGATCTCACGAAAGCGAGGAGACAAGTGTGTGCTATCACACTTCTGGCTGCCAGGAACCTATTGGCCCTTAACTGGAAATCCCAAACATGCCCATCTAAATCCCAACTCTGGGACAAAATACAGCAATACTATATCTATGAAGGTATGACCTTGACCAATAGCAAAGAAACGCACACCTTTCGAGACACTTGGAAACCCTGGGTGGGTTTGCATGCAGCCGCTGCATGCAATCGAATACCTTAGGCCCCTGGGCCCGCTACACACCTACGAGATCTATGTGTTCACTATATGTATCAAGAAAGGCAATCCGGTCATGAGACAGCACTACGTAGCCAAAATGTGACCTACAATGGTGCAACACAATGGGACCGATTAGCCAACCCTGTTCCCCCCTCCCATAACAGGTTGTTGTTGTACGAAGGTTTGATGTGTTACCATGTCGAATATGCTTCCCCTACTTCCTTATTTCTCTTCTGTACCCCCATTCACTGAAAAACTAATAAAAATTTCGAATTTAAAAAAAAATCATCATGACAAACATTGTTTGTCTAAACATCAGGGTACCAAAGCAGCTATTCAAAATATCTTTGATCAGCCAAAATTATTATTTATATATATATATATATATATATATATATATATATGTGTGTGGAAGTATAGATTGCACTTTTGATACACAGATATCATAATTCTAATTTATTTTTTAAAAACTGAATAATATTGGGCAACATTTAGGCAATGATACAACGTGCACTGAAAATACCATAGATAGTACAAGGAAAAGCATGTTTTCTACAAAAACGAGCAATGCCCAATATATCACTTGTCCACTTATTTCATAAAAATGCAAGACCGCCATACATTCACACATGCACATTTAATCTTGTCACTGTTTACACACCTTGCTCATTTCCTTCCCATTCAATTTTATCTCTTTTCTGAATCACATGATCTTATTAAGCACACTAAATGAAGGTACACTATGTTTATATATATTCTGACATAGCCTATTTGCAGTAAGTCAATACCTCAGCTCTTCTATTTCATGGATATAGTTCTGTATCAGAGCTTGGATTTCTTCATTACTATCACCTGTGATGCAAAGGGAGAAGATAAGACAAACAAAATTGCTAACATCTGTGGATTTGATTGAAAAAAAAATATGTGTAATATAAGGAGTAGATAAGCCAAAGAAGTCAGAGCAGAATGAAAGATCTAATGGCCCAGTGGGAGGGCAAAAAATCAGGAGATATATATAACATTTTTCATTATATTTAAAATAATAAATACAATAACATCGCAGTATTAAGACATATTCACAATATTAATTATAAATATAAAAAATAAGGAAATTTAATCAATGTAAAAGAAGTCACATATACAAAGTCAAATTTTCCTCACCAGCCCTCTGCAACAGACGTGCAGCCTCTTGACCAGCCATGCGTGTTACACGAGCATTGATGGCTCTGATAGCTTCCTGAAGAGCAGTAACACGAAGTCGGAGAGATGAATTTTCACTGCGCAGCATAGAAAGTTCCTCGCACATGTCACTCAGTGCATCGGAGCCAGCGACACGGTGTCCCTGAGGAAACAATATTACAAAGTCATAAAATTTAATGGTTTAGAATAATAGATTGGCTGTGTTCATATTTCAAACACACACACACACACACACACACACACAAAGGTTACAGGTAATTTACAAACCCCCACTTCTATCAAGTTTTAGCTTAAGTGTGTCTCGATATATGTTATTATTAGCTAATCTAGAGAAGTTGTTTTCAAATTCAGCAGCTTTTTCAAAAAGGGTCAGGATGTATTTTTTTGCAAAGGTAGATATTCAGACTGTTATAGATCATAATATTCAGGGTACTAACAGTTTGTTGATCCTCTTTCAAAACCAGAAATACACTTTTTATCTTTTTTTTTATTCTTTTTGTTTGAAAATTTTGAAATGTTGTAAATTTATTTGAATTAGAAATGTCTTCAAATTCTATTTTTCTTGGGATCAAAAGTAGAAACAAACATGTGAGAGTTTAAACTGGAGTCTAATTACCTTTCCTTATGTTCCAAAGCAAGTTTGCACCCAGTGGAGAAACCTGTAGACTGCTATGTTGCATATATTGTTTGTGCCTAATAACGAGATCAAGAATATAAACATCTTGACCGTAGCAGATGCATTTGTACTTTTAACTATCCATTCTGTTTAACATTCTGTAGTGTTTATAGCAGATAGAATGTCTCTTCTATTTATGAACAGCCTAGCTTAGTGGTGTAGCTATGACGTTCTCTGGGCACAGATTCTGGTAGAGGAGTTTTTCCATGGGGGACTCCATTTTGTACTTGGACCCATATTGGACATTTTTACATTTAACATGTCTTAATTAACATTTTACATTTAGCATGTCTTAATTAACAAAACTTACAGACTTATATTCCTGTAGTTCCAAACGTAGTCGTGCTAGCTCTGCTCTTAGTGCTTGCACTTGCTGCCCACTCTCTTCTTGATTAGCTGTTACGCGGTTCTTAATGTTCCGTGCACGGTTAGCATATTTCAGAGTGTTTAATGTTTCCATAAAATCACGATCAGATGGAGAAACACAGGCAATCATGATAGTCTGGCTATAGAGGGGTGAATAACAGCAGCAGTAAGATATGGAAAGTAAAAAAAAGGGGGAGGGAGAAGTCAAGATTGAAGAGTACAAGAAAATTGACAATAACAAAAAAGCATACAAAGTGTGCAAAGTAAATGTTTGCTCCGGGACAAAACAGGGATCTTTTATAGACTTTATAAATATTATATGTTTGATAATAAAATGTTTATTAATGTCAAAGAGTGCCGGTGATTCTGTATGTTGTTATGAATGCAGAAAAACTGCAGTTAGGAAGAAGCATAGGTTGTAGAAGCACCATCATACCTGTTACCACCCAGCGAGTCCTGCAGCAGACGGGTCAGTTTGGAATCTCTGTACGGAACATGGAGAATCTTCTTACTCTGGTCTCCCAGTGCGCTGATCACATTTCCCAGTGCCAGCTGCAGGGAGACACAGCCGCACTGCACCCTCTTTCACTGCACTGTACACCCTAAGCTAACAGTGCATATATTGCAAACACACCACACACATTTAACTACAAGTTTAAAAACAAATCTGTAATTTACTGTTAATAGCATAATTAATAATAAGCTGCAGGGTAGCTACCTACTTATATTAAGGAGTGATTGCCACCTCGATTTTTAATGATTCAAATAGAACCAACCAAAATGCAGATAGTGATTGCACTATGGCCTCTATCTAAAATTGTTGGATATGCCTTTCAACCATTAAAATGAGACCCATATTTATAAGTTTCTTTAGCCAGACACACATGAAAAAGATTCTATATTTTCATCTTATTAATATTAATTAATTGTACACGCATTAATCAGAGCCACCACACAGCAATTCAGATCTACAAACACTAGTCTTGGGAGATCAATCTTTCATTGGAGTCATTTTATAGTTCATTCATTCTCCCATAGTGCATGATTCATTTGTAAAGGTAAATCCAACATATGTGACACTGAATCAATTTACCCATGAATATATTTTAAAGGGAACCTATCACTAAAATACTTTATTTCTAACAAGCCTTAAATACCCTGTTAATCCATACAGATGAAATAGTGTGAACATGAAGTATAAATATATGTATATATATGAGGCTATATAGAGAACAAGTGAACAATACCAACGTATGTAAGGTCCTCAAAATTAATTAGAACACAATCTACAGAACCTCTCCCCTCTTTCTAGCCAACCTATTCAAACCCTCTCCCCTCAAAACTAACAAATGTGTTGCACAATAGCTGGGCTTCTCTTTTGTATGCATATGGTGAACCGTTTATTTCATGGAAATTCATTCAATTATTCCAGACTTTGGATTCAAAAGAGAAATACATATCTAATTACAAATCCATAATTTACTTCTAGTTATGATCTATGTTCTACACAGATATACTTCAGTCCATAAAAATTTTAGCTTAACGATCTGGCAAAATTCAAATTCAATTTGGCAAATTGATTATGCATAGGCTATAGGCTATAAAGCACTATATATTATTTACAAACCATTCTAAAAATAATAACAAAACTGCATCCCTTGCAAATACAATGGCTAACAACAAGAAATGGCTCACAAAGCTATTTAAAAAAAATCCTGTGGTTTATTTCATTTTGTTAATGATGCCAAACTTAAAATAAAAAAAATATTAAAAATCGAAAACACCAAACTGGGAACAGGTTCTTCCACATTAGAAAAAACATTTTTTTTCCATGATTAACTTTTCATTTCTTCACAGATGCAGTGTAATTGACCTTATTTAAAAGATAAAATGGCTTACACTGAAAGGTATGATTTATGATTGAAAAATCTAAAATGACATACTACTTCCATATTCTAAATGGAACATGGAACATACAATACAAAAAGTGAATGAAAAATTGCTGACATAATATGAAAAAAATTTAAAGCAAGTATGAAATAATGTGGTGATAGTTTCCTTTTAAAATTGGCATTTATAGGTAGTACTCAGCATTGATTCACATACTTTATATATTATTTTACAAATCAACACACAAAAACAATGCACACAATCACTCTGTCACAATCACTGTCCATGTGGAATCATACTTACCAGGCCACAGTTGATGGATATACCCTCTCTTGCTCTCTCTCCTGTTGCTCCTGTTCTCTTCAGACGTTCCGATCCAGCCAAATCCACAAAGTGAAACTTGGCTGTCAATGTCTCATACTGCTGATTAGGGGCATCAACCTGCAGAAAACAGGTTTACGAGAAGTATAATAATAAATTATTTAAAAATTTAACAATTAAAGGTTTTCATGTACCTCAAACATGTCAAACTCAAAGTGTGGCACGGGCCACATAAAGAAGGTTTAAGTTTATGTGGACCACACACACACACACAGACACATACTCACTGACAAACACACACACATAATCCCTGACAAACAGACACACATACTCACTGACAAACACACACACACATACATACAGACACACTGACAGACCCACACACATACTAACTGACAGACACACACTCACAAACAGACAGACACACACACACTCACTGACAGACAGACACACACTCACTGACAGAAACACACACACACACACTCACTGACAGACACACACACAGACACACACTTACAAACAGACAGACACGCATACAGTCACACTGACACTCACACTCATTGACAGACACACACATACTTGCTGACAGACACACACAGTCACACTGACACACACACACTCACTGACAGACACACACTGACAGACACACATATACTTGCTGACACACACACACTGACACAGACACACATACTTGCTAACAGACACACTGACACAGACACACACACTGACACACTGACACACACACACTGACAGACACACACATACTTGCTGACAGACACACTCACTGACACAGACACAAATACTTGCTGACAGACACACACACTCACTGACACAGACACACACACTCACTGACACAGACACACATACTTGCTGACACAGACACACTCACTGACTGACAGACACACACACACTGACACAAACACATACTCACTGACAGACACACACATACTTGCTGACAGACACACTCACTGACACAGACACACATACTTGCTGACAGACACACACACTCACTGACACAGACACACATATTTGCTGACACAGACACACACACTGACTGACAGACACACACACACACTGACAGACAGACACACTTACACACACATACTTTTCTTTAATGCTCCTTATCTTATGGAGCCGATGGGGGGCATCTCCCTTGGGTCCTTCCTGCTCCTCACTGCTCCCTCGCGCGGTTTAGTGATGCCGGAACATGACATCATATTCTGGCTCCCGGCTTCACTTCAGTCGGTGCGCGCGCGCGAGGGAGCAGTGAGGACCTGGAAGGCTGAGTTCCCTCGCAGCCCTCCTCCCTGGCCGGGTAAGGTTTAGCAGAGTAGGCACCTGCAATGTGAGGAAAGCAGGTGCCTACTCTGCTATAACACTGAGCATGCATTTGCGGCTCACCGGGTCGCAAAGATGGTCCTTGTGTACATCAAGCATGTCAAACTCAAAGGCTAACACAGGCCAAATAAACAAGATTTAAGTTTATGTGGGCCGCAAAAAAACTAAAACTTCAGTTTTCATAGCAACGTAGGTTTATTTCATAGGTTTATTTAAGGACAGTATAAAACAAGTTGCCTAACTGACACTGGACATCCTCATGCTTCTAAGGTTTCAAAGTAAACAAAAGAGCAAATTTATTTTAACCCCTTAAGGACCAAACTTCTGGAATAAAAGGGAATCATGACATGTCAAGCATGTCATGTGTCCTTAAGGGGTTAAGGAGACGTGAATTTGCATATAACCAATGTTTCAGTCAAACTACCTTGACATATTAGGAAAAGTTTGGTAATAGGACTGAAGTGGTGAATGTATGCTTTTGCACAGCTGCAAAAAACAAATGATGTTAACTTGTTGATTTTGAAGTCCTATGAATGTGTTCTTCACTTGGGCTGAGATCATCAAGTATGATGATCTCAGCCAATCCAAAGCTTTCCCATAGGAAAGCATTTGGGAGGCTGTTGTGCATGTGTCGCAAAACACAATGTGGCCAATGAGCATCTAAATGGGAAGTGTGCAGCTCCTCTTTAGTGTATTAGCATGTTATATATTCACAAAATGGCTCTCAGACATTGTAGTAAAATAGAACTTCGCTTTACTTCAGTACACACACATAATAACATGAAAACAAGAGAGACTAACAGAACAGGTGCATAACTTCACTATGCTGCCATCTACTGGAAGGTGGACTGCATAACACCCCAATACATAACACCTCCATGCAGCCCCAATTTAATACAATGACCCCTCCCCCATTCTAATACACTGCCCCCAAATCCAATCTAATACACTGCCCCTTCCCTCCATTCTAAAACACTGGCCCCCATCTAATACACTGCCCCCAAATCCAATACACTGCCCCTCCCCACAATGTAATACACTGCCCCTTATTCCAATACACTGCCCCCTCACTCTACTTTAATTGAATACACTGCCCCCCCCCCAATTTAATACACTGCCCCCTTCCCTCTCCAATTGAATACACTGTCCCCTCATTTCCCCAATTGAATACACTGCCCCTCTTTCTCTACCTTAAGATAGTCCTGCAGTTACAGCTCTGCTCTTTTCTGCTCAAGCAGGCCAGATGCCTCTCTGGTATTGCGAGCAGGAGGGAAGGGGGAGTGGCTGGCCTGCTCTGCAGACAGACAGCCACTCTACACACTGTAGCTCCACTTGCTGTACGCACATATCCGGTGGCCGGCGTGGACTAATGCTTAGCGCTCTTGCGGTAGTGGTTGGGTAGACAGGAAACAGACAGGAAAGATCTTTCCTGTCTTGTGGATGGTCACAGATACAGAACAATGTGGCCCAAGGGCAGGCGTGCCACAAAGATAGTAATTGTGGGCCGCATGTGGCCTATGGGCCACATGTTTGACACGCTTGAAGTACATTCTGGATTATTATCCATCTCGAGGTAGATATTTTTAGACTTTACTCCTGTGACATGATTGACAAGTAACTTAGCTAATGGTGTGGGCTACATTCCTAGATTTAAAAAAAACTCTATACGAATCCCAAGCAAGACTTTTCTCCACCCTTTGAGCCTGAGCTTACACAGAGACACATTGCAGTTCTGTGGATGTCTGTCATACGCAATTTGTCAGCTTCTGTGTGTGAGACCTGGAAAGCCAATCATTACTTTCTTATTATAAGACTACCCTATGGGGAACAAAATCAAATACGCACTAACACATACAGATAGACAGACACAGTACACACAGAAACACGTAAATGCACACAAACATGCAGATAGATACACAGGCACAGTCACACATATGTACACATACAGATACACAGTTAAAAACACAAACACATACACACACATAGCTAGATACACAGACACATACAGACACACACACACAGACAAACATATTAATTTATTTATATAATATTTTACCAGGAAAGATACAGTGAGATTTCTCTCATTTTCAAGTATGTCCTGGGTTCACAAAACATTGCATTGATACAATAGGGTACAATAAAGTACAAAAACAATATTAATACACAATATATAGAAAATTTAACATAGAACAGGTAGGAAATATATAATCAACCATGACAGGTGAATTCTGTTTTCAGGTATGTAGAGAGGGATCTTTTAAAGGACTTTAGGCTTGGGGAAGATTTGAAAGTGTGCGGGAGGTCCTTCCATAATTGCGGTGCTCTGTAGGAAAAGGAGGATCGGGCTGCTTTCTTTTTGTATTGAGGTAGACTAAATAAAGCGCTGGTACTGGATCGGAGGTTATAGGAGGTGGGAACAGCCGTGGAGAGCATTCTGCTCAGGTAGGGTGGGAGTGTTATGCTACAAGGGTTTTTGGAATTGGAACTCAACTGCAGCTTGTAGAACTCCTTAATTACAATAGCTATGAGACGGAGAATCTTTCTAAATTATTCAGGATACTGTAGCTTTAAAGCAAAGTGGTGATTGCAGGCAATTAGAGAAATAGGCGAAGTCTTAATGATTGCAATAATTTTTAGTAACTGTGGATTATAGCATTTAAGTAACAACTCAATAGCAAGAAACTGCAGGTTATAGCAAGCAAGACACAGTTCATTAATAAGTAAATCCTCAGAGATAAATTGAATAGTATACTTAAGCTTGATGGGAGCTTGATCTTCCATAGGAATAGCATGCAAGCAGCAGAGAAGATATTAGCAAGCAAGAAACAGTTCAGTTGTAAATGAGACTCCTTAGATTAGAGTGAATATTATACTTAAGATTAAGGTGAGTTGTCCTCTATGAGATAGGGTAGCTAGAGTCAAAGCAATAAATGGTAAACACAGTCCGGTTTCCAGGATCCAATAGGGGATGGAAAGCGCAATTCTTTTAACAGTCCAAAGGTTTCGGGAAGCTTGAGAGTGAAACTCGTGTAGCCGGCGTCTAAACACAGAAGTAGGTCAGAGAATCACCAAGCAGTTTGTATCTTGCGCGGTCTCTCTAAATAGCGTAAGAGAGCCGCGCCAGAAAGGGGGCGGGGCCAGCTCCACATACCTGACACGCCGTACCCGGAACAGATACGGCATGACAGGGAGCTTCCCAGAAAAGCTCTTAAACACAAGGCTGGAAAGATGACGGGTGCGTCTGGATTCCAGCGACTGTCAGTTTAGTTCTTTTAGTATGTCACAATGGTGGGTCCTGTAATTACATTGTAGGACAAATCGGCAGAACGAGTTATACAATGTATTAAGTTTATTAAGGTGGGTTTGCGGTGCAGGTGCATATACTAAATCCCCACAATCAATTGGCATCAGCATTTTCTGTACAATCTTTTCCTTTACTGTAGGGCTTAGACAGGATTTGTTTCTGTACAGAGCACCTAGTTTTGATTAAAGCTTAGATGCACGTTTTTCTATGTGGAGGCCAAAAGATAGATTGGGGTCAAACAACATACCCAAGTACTTGAAGGAGTGGAGTGCAGTCAGTGTGCTATTTGATTTTGTTTTGATGGATAGGTGGGAATTGTGTAATTTAGGTATTCCAAAGATCATTGTGACAGTTTTGTCAGTGTTTAGGACGAGTTTGTTTTTTGCGATCCACTTTTTTACCTCTTTAAACTGGTCTTGGAGCACAGCCTCAAACTGCGGTAGATTGGATTTGCTTGCATAGATTGCTGTGTCTTCTGCATACATGTTTACATTTGAGGATTTGCAGATATTAGGCAGATCATTTATAAATAATGTGAATAGTAGGGGGCCGAGAATGGAACCTTGAAGAACACCACACGTGACTGGGAGAGGGAGGGAGTCGCTGTCAGAAATGGACACTTATTGTGAGCGATCTGATACATATGAGCAAAACCAGGTTAGTGGACAATCACCAATACCTGAGTTTTTTTAGTTTGAACAGTAGAATGGCGTGGTCTACTATGTCAAAGGCTTTTGCAAAATCAAGGAAAATAGCTCCAGTTAGGTCTCCATGTACCATGCCAGATTGGATGTTATTGCAAACTTTTAAGAGGGCAGTTGTAGTGGAGTAATTCGGGTGATAGATACACAGACACATACAGACACACAGATAAAAAGTCACACATAATGACACACATGCAGATACAGTCACACAAAATGACACACATGCAGATACACAGACACATATCCAGACACACGCGGACATACAGGAGCACACATTAACACACAGATGTATAGAAACAGATAGATACACTGACACACATTCACACAGGAATACATATACACAGACACATACACACACATATATATAGTATCCAATGATCTACTCGCTGCAAAACCTTGTGGTCACTATTATATCCTAATTCTCCTTGACCTGTCTGCGGCTTTTGACACTGTTGATCATCAACAGCTTCTTCTCATCCTCCGCAATATCGGTCTACAAGATATCTAACAAGAAGATGTGGTTAGAGACAATATTCCCTATAGCCAATTTAGGAGAATCAGGAGGAACTGCTTGGAAACAGAGGTATGTAGATCACAGATGGAAGAAAATAAAATACATTTTCTAAATAAAGAATACCCACTCCCTATTATGGAAAAAGCTATTGAAAGAACAGCAACCATACCCAGAGAAGAAACCTTCCAATCCAAGATTATAGGACCAACAGAAGACATTGGGGTTCGAGGATTTATCACCCAGGTCAGTACCCATGCCCACAGAGACAGAGATACTTTACCAAACATGGGACATCTTGAAAGGTGATCCTACCCTGGCGACTAATCTAGATGACACTGCAAGAATCATCCACTCTATAGCACCCAATCTACAATTGTTGGCACCCACTATAAAAAATACTGGTACGAATCCAATTAAAGGAATTGATTCATTTATATCTCTTGCAGATATATATCTTCATTGTTATTTTTTCTTTTTGTATTATAATGATTTTATTTATTTATTTTCTCTCTCACTTCATTACACTTTACAATTTATATTTTTATTATTCTGTCCCAATTTTTTTCCTATATACCAACACTTTTGGGATTTATTAATTCATTACTGAATATCACTTCTCAATAAATTTGATTAATCATTTCCAATCTTCATTTTTCATCTAGCAATCATCACTCTTTGCTATCAGAGGGGTGAGTGAGATCAGCTGTTGATGAAGCACCCACATTGCCGACGGACTTGATTGGACAACTAACGAACGAGAAGACGAATCAGCAACCGGAACACGGATTTTAAAGGAGGGAAGGAAGGAGGAGTATATGAACTTTGATTGAGAAAGCCAGAGGAAAGGGCGAAAAGCGTCTCAAGGAAATTTCAGCATAAGGACATTGTTTTATTGTTTTTTATTTATATGTGTATTTTTAATACTTCAATAAATCGATCAATTGGATCTTTTTAGTCCTATTGGCTGTCAACCTCATCTACCTCCAAAGAAGGTGTACCCCCCCTTAGTGGGTTACAAGCTGTTCCAACCAGAGCCAGGTATTTTATTTTGGCTCTGGAAAAGGTGAGCAAATTACCATTTGGTTTACTTATTTATCCTGATATTTTACTTAACATACTTAACTAGAAACAACCCTCTTTGTGTTTCCTCATGAGTATTCAAGAAAGAAAGGAGAGAGGGAAGGTGTTTCCCAAATACACCAAAGTCAACGTGATTTGAGCCAGTCCTCTACTTGGCTCTTGGATCCTGGATGGGTATTCCAGCATGACAATGACCCAAAACACACAGCCAAGGCAACAAAGAAGTGGCTCAAGAAGTTGTTAAAATACACCTATCATTAAAATTATAGACTGATCATTTCTTTGTCATTTGGCAAACGTTCAAAATCAGCAGGGGATCAAATACTTTTCCCCCTCACTGTACGCATTGCAACCAGTATGACCAAAATACATATCCAATATCACATCCATTCCATAACTATATCATGATGCACACACAATCCAACCTCACATCTCATTTTCAATCTCTAGATAGTCACATTGGCAGTGGCAAATGAGTGACTTCAGACTGTATACATTCACTGGAAGCAGAGAGACACACAGTACAAAACATTGCAATTACGAATATGAAGAAGACCAGAGGAAGACAATTACAACAGACAGATGGACTATTCCTACTGCTGTACAATAACTTTTCTTTTTACTTTAACGTTTTCTTTTTTTTAACTGGCACCATAACCACATACACACACACAGAGACATACAGACAGACATACACACACATACAGGCACACATACATACAGACACACACACACATACATACCTACACACATATCTAAGGCAAAGAAAAGGTTTTTTTACAGTAAGAGCAATAAGGATATGGAATTCTCTGCCTGAAGAGGTGGTTTTGTCAGAGTCATTACAGATGTTTAAACTGCAATTGGATAAATACTTGCAAACACATAACATACAGGGATATAATTTCTAATTAGTGGGGTAATAGCTGCTTGATCCAAGGAGACATCTGACTGCTATTTTGGGGTCAAGAAGGAATTTTTTCCTAGTTTGTGGTAAAATTGGAAGCGCTTCAGACTTGATTTTTTGCCTTCTTTTGGATCAACGCCAAAACCATACGTGAGGAAGGCTGAACTTGATGGACGCAAGTCTCTTTTCAGCTATGTAACTATGTAACATACAAACACACACACATACAGGCACACACATACATACAGACATACACACACACAGAGACATACAGGCACACATACACACATACATACAAACATACACACACACATACATACAAACACACAAACAGAGAGAGACACATACATACAAACACACATACACACACACACACATATATATATATACACAGTAGACAGACACACAAACAGACAGAGAAACATTCATACAGACACACATTCATACAGACACAAGTACATACAAACACACACATATACAAAATGTTTTAGTCACCCTCCTGATTCCCACCTTTTAGGTGCAGTAGGGTGACTTCCCTGGGGTCTAGTGGCTCATCCTGATGGGAGTCAGAGTTACCACTCTGACTCCCTCCTCTCCTTTCTCCTGCGCGGCTCCCGGTGTAAGCTGGGAAGTGTGACCAGGGCAGTCACTTCCTCCTAGCTTTGATGTCATTTCAGGGGGCCCATTCGCGCTGTTAAAGCGCAACAGAACTGACCGGGCCCCCTGGTAATACTAACAGCATGGGCCACCTGATGGACCCTTTGAACGCAGTCCTGGCAGTTATACCGCGTGGTCTGGGGCTGTGTTACTAAGCCGCCGGGCACCACGGAGTGACGTGATGGTCACAGCTGCGACAGCTGCGACCACAGTAGTTCTGGCACTCACCCTGGCCCCATAACAATTACAGAACAGCACGGTGTTGTGGTGCTTTGATTAGTATATTACAATGCTTTCCCATCATTCACACTAGTTGATTAGACAGCTCACTATTTTGGTACCCTTATGTGAAATTGCCATATTTAAGAATAACTAGGCTGTTTAGTATGAAGCTTCCTAATTTTGGTATTTTTATATATTGTTGATTGACTATAAGGGTACCAAATTAACCCCTTAAGGACCAAACTTCTGGAATAAAAGGGAATCATGACATGTCACACATGTCATGTGTCCTTAAGGGGTTAAAGAGGTGCATCCTTATACCTCTCCCTCCCTTACTGGTACAATAGTGCCCTTCAAATTGTCAATTCTACATAAGGGAACCACAACCTAATTACTACTAATAACGTATAACTGATTGAAAATAAAATATCGAAATTAAGAAAATAACAGTTTTTCTTTATTGTGATCTTTCAGATGATATACTAAAATTAAGAAAAAGAGCTTTACCTTAATTTTGCTCTTTTAGAGATTTAAAAACTAGCTTCCTAATTTGGTATCTTACCTTATGTGGGATTGCCATGTGATTGTTTGGTGGGTATGTAGGAATCATATCTATTGGGAGGGAACTGTTTAGTAGATAGCTCCCTTATTATATTAATAAGGGATCATCTACTATACAGCTTCCTCCCTCGCTAATTAGGTATCCTCTACCAATGCCAGACTGCCACTTAAAGGTACCAATTAGAGAGGGACATAATTTAAATATCTAATATAATAAGCTAGTAAATTTAGGTGAATAGGTCATATAAAATTAGGGTAATGGGAATATTATATATTATATTATTGATATGTTTTAAAAATAATAGTGGAACAGATAGATCTTCTATTTGCCTGTGTTTGGCATCAAATTCCCAAAACTAAAGTAAAGCCTGAGTTTCGCCTGAATCGAATGAACTAATGAACAAAATTCGGTTGGGATGAACTGAAACTTTTTTCAAATGCATTTTGACAAACAGAACATGTTCATGTGGCCAGGTCTACTTATTTTGTCTATGATGGACAATTTAAAACCTGCAAAATCTATAGAATCTCTCCCATGAAATAAATATTCACTGTTATTTGTTACTGTAATTTCTATCCAATGAGCTACTGGCCCTAATGATAGCACTTACATTTTCTTTCCACAGTAAACTTAACACCAGATAACTAGTAGTATTCCCAGGGCATTATTCTATTAGGAGGAATTTGGTTGTAAAATGTAATTTTAAAATATAAAGGCCATCAATAGCTCAGTTTATTTCTTCAATTTCTTTTCATTTGCATAGTATAGAATAGTATACGATAACATGCATTTTTGTTTCGGAATGGACTAAACACAATATCTATGAAATTATTATTTTTTTGCGTATGGATACATTGAATGTAAATATGGTCCTGTATATCGTAAAGGGAGTTGACATGTAAAATATAAAAATAATTTGAATACATTTCAATTTACCGAGATTATGAAAATGGTGATGCTACGGATACTGGATCTATCTATATATAGATGATTCTTTCATATGTATTATTTTAAGAGCAAGAAGACTTCAACTTCTCAGGAAATGCTTCTATGATATGAACAAAAGGCATGGTCCTGGAAGTACAATCAATCGATCAGAAATAGAATGAACCTCACTCACCGGACATGACTCTGAAACCCTTGTCTGGTGCAGGTGGACAGTGAAGATGGCATGTGAGCGCGAACTTTGAGAATTCATCTGAGTGCTTGCCGTGGTACGGGATAGTGCACCTTCCTTCAGAAGCTGTAAGAGCTAATACAAAAAAAAGATTGTGAAAGAACATATTAGAATTTGCCCAAACACTAAGGATAGACAGATGATGAATTTGTGAAAGACAGGAGATAAGGCATGTGAACCAGCTAAAAGAAAAATCTGAATTATTAGGAAGAGGACATAACAAATATAGAGGTGCAGGTGTATGAGACAGAGTCCAGAAGAAATATAGATAAGTTCACACACAGCCACAAAAAAATAAATAAAAATAAAAAGAGAGCTCAGGTTTGGGAATAGCGCAAGAAACAGTGAAGAAGGCCTGGCACAGAACGTGAATACAAATAAAGGTAGTTGTTAATGTAAGTTTTTCATTTCTCCTTATAGGTGTGCTGGTAATTAAAGCAGACATAGCTAAATGTGGCCTGCCTCAATCTAAATTTTGATAGAATTTCCTTCATAAGTTCATAACTCCCAACTAGTTCCAAATAGTTTTCCTACTAGTGACTTTTAACAATCCTGTGTTAATGAAAACATGGTATGGCATGGAAAGTTTAATTAGAATCATACTAAGAAATGGCAGTCAAAGATTGCATTGGGATATGTGCAGGGGAGTAATGGGAAGGCAGTGGAAAGGGGATGTGTGTAGGGGAGGCAGTGGGAAAGGGGATGTGTGCAGGGGAGGCAGGGAGAGAGGGGTTCTGTACAGGGAGGGGGCTGTGAAGGGCAGGGAAGGGGACTGTAAGTGAGTCTGGGGGAGGCAGGATCTGTGCAGGAGAGGGAGTAAACAGTAGCATAGCAAGGGAGATATCTATCTATTTATATCTATACCTATCACTCTACATATATATATATATATTTCTATCTATATCTATCTATCTATATCTATCTATCCATCTCTCTATATCTATCTCCCTATATCGATCGATCTATCTATATATATTTCTATATCTATCAGAATCTATTTATTTCTACCTATATCTATTTATCTATCTATATATCTATGTATTTCTATTTATATATATAGATAAATAGAAATACATAGATATATAGATAGATAAATAGATATAGGTAGAAATAAATAGACAAAATATATATATATATATATATATATATATATCTACCTATATCTATTCTTCTATATCTATCTGTAATACTTATTTTGTAATATTTCTTTAATTGGAACTCAACTGCAGCATTTCTTGGTTGCAACAACAATAAGGTTCACCTCCTTTTATATTGGTATGAAACTATGGTCACTGTACCTTTAAATATCCATGTAGGTAAAATTAGGCTTTGTAGCAATCCCTTATGAGTAAGAGGAATAATTAGACAAAGTGACACTTTAGTGAGTTTTAGATACTGTGTAATATAAATAATAGTAATTGACTTGTTTGGTAAAAGTATTACTTAACTTAAAGGCAGTTCTGGCACTGGAAGGGTTAATTCACCCAATGAAGGAGAAATTAGAAGTCCGTTTCAACAAGCTGAGAACTAGGAGTGGAGAGTGGGGAAGTCCGTTTTAACAAGCCGAGGTCTGGGAGTGGAGAAGGTAGAATTCAGAGTTACAAGCCGAGGTCTAGGAGTGGAGAAGGTAGAAATCCGTTTACAAGCCGAGGTCGAGAAGTGGAGAAGGTAGAAATCCGTTTACTAGCCGAGGTATAGAAGTGGAGCAGGTAGGATCAGAAGTAGAGCAGCTGATCTTCATGCAGCACCTGTGCGAATAATCCAGCCCTTTGAATCTGGCGCGGTCCTCCTAAGTATCGTGGAGGGACCGCGTCAGAAAAAAGGGGCGGGGCTGAGCGCCGTGAACCCGGAAGTGGGTTCCGGCGATGAATTACATGCCATGCTATACCTGACAGTACCCCCTTCCCATGGGGCATCCTCTGGGTGCACTATTTCGGTTTGGAGGGGTAGCGTTTGTGAAAGGCAGTAACTAACCTCCTAGCATGTACATTAGATGAATCTTCCCAAGTGTCTTCATCAACTCCATAACCTTTCCATCTGATAAGGTATTGTAAGGAGCCACGGTGGACACGAGAATCCAAAATTTTGTGAATTTCATATTCTTCTTCACCTTGGACAATGATAGGTTCAGGAGTTGTTACTATTTCTCTATAAAAGGATCAGGGATGTGTGGTTTAAGTAAGGAGACATGGAATACTGGATGAAGTTTAAAACTTGGAGGAAGTTTTAGTTTAACAACGTTATCATTAATGATAGTAATTACTTGAAAGGGACCAAGAAAAAGAGAGCTCAATTTCTTTGAAGGACGGCTTGTGGTAATATTCCTTGAAGAGAGCCAGACAAGATCCCCTACCTTGTAAGGAGGAGGAATTCTTCTATTATTGTCAAAAAACTTTTTCTGGTTATTTTGGGCGAGTTGAAGATTCTCCCGTAATTTGAAAAATAGAGAAGACATAAATTCATTTTTTGATGTAACAGTAGGATTGGATGAAGTAATGGTTTGGATGGGGAATGAAGACGGATGAAAACCATAGTTGGAGAAGAAAGGAGTCATTTTCGTACTAGAATGAATGGTATTATTGTAAGAAAATTCGGCCATAGGTAACCATGTGGTCCAGTCATCTTGGAGGTATGAACAATAACATCGAAGATATTGTTCCAAACATTGATTAACCCTTTCTGTTTGCCCATTAGTTTGGGGATGATAAGCGGAAGAGAGTTTGCGTTGAATTTGAAGGGAGAGACACATCTCTTTCCAGAATTTGGAGGTAAATTGTGTCCCCTATCAGAAATAATTTCTTCAGGAAGACCATGAAGTTTCACAATATTGTCAATAAAGACCTTAGACAATTCTACAGAGGAGGGTAATTTTTTTAAAGAAATGAAATGGGACATTTTTGTGAAGCGATCCACAACGACAAGAATAGTGGTGAAATGTTGAGAAGGTGGAAGATCAACGATAAAATCCATAGAAATGGATTGCCAAGGTTTTTCTGGAATAGGTAAGTTAAGTAGTAATCCAAAAGGTTGATTATGTTCTGGTTTAGACCTTTGACAGATAGGACATGTTTTGACATATAATGCAATGGTTCTATCCTGGCGAGGCCACCAATAATATCGTGAAGTTAGTTCAAGTGTTTTCTTTATTCCAGGATGTCCAGCTAGGGGGGAATCATGAACCATCTTAAGTAATTTATTCCTAAGAATGGGAGGAATATAAATTCTATTTTTAAAATAAAATAGACCATCCTTTTTTGTTAGTATAGGTGTTTTGGGAAGTTCAAGATCCTTCTGATTCAAATTCTTTATGTCATCATGAAGAGAAGAGAGGATCCCTATTATTTTGGTAGAAGGATAATCATCAGTAGTAGTTTTAGAAGGAATTCGAGAAAGAGCGTCAGCCTTTTTATTTCTATTTCCAGGTCTGTATATTAATTGGAAGTTAAATCGGTTAAAGAATAGGTTCCATCTAACTTGTCTAGCTGTAAGGGTTTTGTTAGTATAGAGATATTCAAGATTTTTATGGTCAGTATAAACTATTATAGGTTGTTTTGTATCTTCCAGAAGATGACGCCAATTTTCGAAGGCAGCTTTAACACTTAATAATTCTTTTTCACCAATAGGATAATTTTTTTCAGCAGAGCTCAAGGATCTTGAAAAAAAGGCAACTGGATGAAGTGGATCTTGTGGAGTCTTTTGTTGAGAAAGAACTGCTCCGATGGCTGCATCTGATGCATCAACTTCAAGAACATATAGGAATGTTGGATTAGGTAGTTGTAGAATAGGTGCAGTTGTAAATCTTTTTTTTAATTCGTTGAAGGCTGTTTGAGCATCTTTATTCCAATTAAAAGGACGTTTACTACTGTTGAGGAGGTTAAGAGGATGTGATACATCCGAATAGTTTCTAATAAATTTTCTATAGAAGTTTGCAAATCCAAGAAAACGTTGTAATTCTTTTGTAGTAGTAGGAGCAGGCCAATCAATAATACATTTGATTTTGGAATTATCCATCTTCAAAGAATGAGGTGAAATAATGTATCCTAGAAAAGAGAATTCAGTAACCTCAAAAAGGCATTTTTCTGGTTTAGCGTATAATTTATGAGTTCTCAGTCTAGATAGAACCCATCTAACATGTTTCCTATGTTCATCCAAATTGTTAGAATATATTAAGATATCATCTAAGTAGATAATAACACATACATCCAGAAGATCTCTAAAGATATCATTGATAAAATGTTGAAACGTTGCAGGGGCATTACAGAGCCCGAAAGGCATCACTAGATATTCGTAGAGACCATATCTTGTCCGGAAGGCGGTTTTCCATTCATCATCCTGTTTTATTCTAATGAGGTTATATGCGCCTCGAAGGTCGAGTTTAGTGAATATAGTTGCAGTTCTTAACCTTTCAATTAATTCATTTATTAGTGGAAGAGGATAACGATTTTTAATAGTTATTTTATTTAAGGCTCTGTAATCTATAATAGGACGGATGGTTTGGTCTTTATTCTTCACAAAGAAAATACTAGAAGCAGCAGGAGAGGTCGAGGGTCTGATGAACCCTTTGCGTAAATTTTCATTAAAATATTCTTTTAAAATTTCTAACTCCTTTTCAGAGAGTGGATAAATATGACCATAAGGAATAGGAGCTCCGGGTATGAGATCTATTGGGCAATCATATACCCGATGAGGAGGAAGTGTTTCCGCTTCTTTTTTACAAAAGACATCTGCAAAATCGGAGTAGAATGGAGGTATAACTGGTTCTACAGTAGTTTGGAGAATAGGAATGTGTTGTAAGCACGTTTTTTTACAGAAATCAGAAGCAAAGGAGATGGAGAAGGGAGACCACTTAATTAAAGGATCATGGTTTTTTAACCAATTAATTCCTAGAATGACGGGATAAAGTGGAGATTTAATAATATCAAATGTAATGAATTCGAAATGTACGTTGTTGGTAATCATTCTTAGAGGGATTGTTTCATCTTTGATGGGTCCTGAGGATATAAATGAACCGTCAATAACTCTGATTGGAATAAAATTGGTTTTTTGAACACAAGGAATTTTATTTTTTGAAACAAAAGAAAAATCAAGAAAAGTTCCATTAGCACCAGAATCAATGATGGCCTCAGTCACGATTCTTTTTGTATCCCACACCTTTTGAATGTTTCAGTAGAGGACATTCGGAAATTAGATGTTCGTTCGAAGCACAATACATAGATAAGTTTAGTTGTCTCCTTCTTATTCTTTCTTCAGAAGTAAGAGGACTTTTTATTATACTTACTTCCATAGGTTCAGTTTGTGGAGGAATTTTTTCAGGTAGTTTTAGAGTAGTGAAAGGTTTTCTCCAGGTAGAATTAGTAAGAACCCTTTCAGCTTTTCTTTCTCTTAGACGTCTATCAATACTGATAGACAGTTGAATCAATGCATTTAAGGTAGGAGGAAGTTCTGTACGAGAGAGTTCATCTTTCACAGCTTCAGATAATCCGAGACGGAATTGATTGCGTAAAGTAATGTCATTCCATTGGGTTTCTGTAGCCCATCTTTTGAATTCTGCAATATAATCTTCAACAGGTCTATTCTTTTGGTGTAATGTTCTGATGGTTAAATCAGCAGTAGTTTGTTTAAAAGGATCTTCATATAATAAAGACATAGCTTCAAAGAACTCATCCAATGAATCCAATATGGGATCATCATTTTCCAAAAAGGAATGGGCCCATGCCATAGGTTCACCTCTTAAAAAAGAGATCACTGAACAGACTTTGGATCTTTCGGTGGGATAAGATCTAGGTTTTAAAGCAATTAGTAGTTTGCAAGAATTCAAAAACTCTCTGTACTTTGTTCTATCTCCATGAAATTTTTCTGGATTACAGACAGCAGGATCACCAGCCGATTGAAGAGCGGCATGAGGAAGATGACCTTGAATGTCTCTAACATAGGTTAATATTCTCTCATTTGTAATTTGCAGTTCCTGTAACCCTTGAGCAATCGTATCCACTCTATTGGTTAGGGCAGAAACTTGAGAGTTAATATCTGCTGGTTCCATTGAAGGGGGCTGGATTATTCTGTAATACTTATTTTGTAATATTTCTTTAATTGGAACTCAACTGCAGCATTTCTTGGTTGCAACAACAATAAGGTTCACCTCCTTTTATATTGGTATGAAACTATGGTCACTGTACCTTTAAATATCCATGTAGGTAAAATTAGGCTTTGTAGCAATCCCTTATGAGTAAGAGGAATAATTAGACAAAGTGACACTTTAGTGAGTTTTAGATACTGTGTAATATAAATAATAGTAATTGACTTGTTTGGTAAAAGTATTACTTAACTTAAAGGCAGTTCTGGCACTGGAAGGGTTAATTCACCCAATGAAGGAGAAATTAGAAGTCCGTTTCAACAAGCTGAGAACTAGGAGTGGAGAGTGGGGAAGTCCGTTTTAACAAGCCGAGGTCTGGGAGTGGAGAAGGTAGAATTCAGAGTTACAAGCCGAGGTCTAGGAGTGGAGAAGGTAGAAATCCGTTTACAAGCCGAGGTCGAGAAGTGGAGAAGGTAGAAATCCGTTTACTAGCCGAGGTATAGAAGTGGAGCAGGTAGGATCAGAAGTAGAGCAGCTGATCTTCATGCAGCACCTGTGCGAATAATCCAGCCCTTTGAATCTGGCGCGGTCCTCCTAAGTATCGTGGAGGGACCGCGTCAGAGAAAGGGGCGGGGCTGAGCGCCGTGAACCCGGAAGTGGGTTCCGGCGATAAATTACATGCCATGCTATACCTGACACTATCTATCTATCTCTATTGATCTCTATCTATCGCTGTCTATGTTTTCTATCTATTTATCTATCTGTATCTATCTTTATCTGACGCTATCTCCATCTATCTGACTCTATCTATATCTAACTATATCTGAATCACACGCACAGTCACTCATGCTCTCACACTCACTCACTTACTCTCACTCACTCTTACTCTCACTCACTTTTACTTGCTCTCACTTACACTCTCAATCACTTTTACTCACTCACTCTCTCACTCACTTTTAATCACTCTCACTCACTTTTACTCACACTCACTCACTTTTACTCAATCTCACACTCACTTATTTTAAAAATAAGTTTACTTACTGTTTGAAGTCAGATCTCTGGATCCTCCTGCTGTGTCTCCAGCCTTCTGCCTTTAGCCTGTCAGCCAGAGCCGACGCTGTGTGTGCAAGAGATCACACCGTCGGCTCTGGCTGCTTACAGCCTCCGGGGTTACTACAGAACACAGGAGGCGCGTTCACAGTGCCTCCTGTGTCCTGAAGACGTCAAACGTGAGTACTGTACATCAGGCAGGACTTAATTAGGAAGTCCCTTTGGTGGCCGTCTGAGTGACTGCCACTGGAGGTGTTCCTAGGTTCTAAGGTAAGCACTGTAGCCCTAGAATAGATTAAAGGACCACTATAGTGCCAGGAAAACATACTTTTCCTGGCACTATAGTGCCCTGAGGGTGCCCCCACCCTCAGGGTCCCCCTCCCGCCCGGCTCTGGAAGGGGGAAAGGGGGCAAAACTTACCTTTTTCCAGTGCTGGGCGGAGAGCTCTCCTCCTCCGATCCTCCCCGTCGGCTGAATGCGAACGCGCGGCAAGAGCTGCGCGCGCATTCAGCCGGTCACATAGGAAAGCATTCATAATGCTTTCCTATGGACGCTGGCATGCTCTCACTGTGAAAATCACAGTGAGAAGCACGCAAGCGCCTCTAGTGGCTGTCAATGAGACAGCCACTAGAGGAAATAGGGGAAGGCTTAACCCATTCATAAACATAGCAGTTTCTCTGAAACTGCTATGTTTATGAAAAAATGGGTTAACCCTAGCTGGACCTGGCACCCAGACCACTTCATTAAGCTGAAGTGGTCTGGGTGCTGTCAGGAACCAGGAACCAGACAGAGACAGATCTAGATGCAAAAACACCTTTATTTAATAAATAACAAAGAAATAACCAAAAGCAAAGTCCAGGAGGCAAGCAGGGGTCAGTCACCAGAGCGGGTAGTCAGACGAGCCAGGATCAGGAGAACGGAGGGCAGCGGAGTCAGGAACAAGGCCAGAGTCAGGAACCAGGAGCAAACAGGAAACACAGGAACAAGGAGACTTCTGGGGGACAGGAAACCACGCAAGGGCAAGGAGGTTCTGGAATTTGCTGCTTAAATAGGCTGAACTGATTAGCAGCAGGGTTGATTACTATTCTCAGGTGAGTAACCGTGGCAACATGCTGAAGGAGCTGATCGTTAAATACAGCTGAAACCTCAGACACTGAAAAAGGAAGGGTGGCTGTTTAAAACAGCAAAGAAACCCTGACAGTACCTCCCCCTCAACGACTCCCCCCATTTCTGCTGGTGGGTCCGGGCTTCATGGGGAAGCGAGCGTGATAGGAACGAAGGAGGGATGGTGCAGAGGCTGGAACCCAGGAGCGTTCCTCTGGACCGTACCCTTTCCAGTGCACCAAGTATTGGATCTGTCCTCTGAAGACTCAATGATGCTGCGTATTTCATATTCCTCATGATTGTCAACCGGAACAGGACGTGGACGTGGTACTGAGGTGGTGTAACGATTACATACCAATGGTTTCAAGAGGGAAACATGGAATACATTAGAGATGCGCATGTTAGCAGGAAGGTCAAGTGCGTAAGCTACAGGGTTAACCCTTCGAAGTATACGAAATGGCCCAGCGTATCGGGGTGCCAGTTTTTGTGAGGGAACACGGAGCCGTAGGTTGCGAGAAGACAGCCAGACCCTCTCTCCGACTTGATAGGTAGGTGCAGGAAGGCGTCTGCGGTCGGCCTGGAGTTTGTAGTTCTGCATTGCGCGTTGCAAAGAGTTCTGAACCTGCACCCAAGTGGAACGGAGTTCCCTGAGATGTTCCTCCAATGCCGGTATCCCTTGTGGCATGAACGTATCAGGCAATATGGACGGTTGAAAGCCATAGTTCGCCAAGAACGGGGATAGCCGGGAAGAGGCATTAATCGCACTATTGTGGGCAAACTCCGCCCAGGGTAGCAGATCAGACCAGTTGTTCTGGTGGTCAGAAATGTAGCAACGCAGAAACTGTTCCAGTGTTTGGTTAGCTCGTTCCGCGGCACCATTGGATTGCGGGTGGTAGGCAGAGGAGAAGGAAAGCTGAATTCCCATTTGTGTACAAAAAGCTCTCCAAAATCTGGACACAAACTGGCTACCCCTATCTGAGATTATCACTTTGGGTAACCCATGCAAACGAAAGACCTCCCGAGCAAAAATTGTTGCAAGTTCCTGAGAAGTTGGTAGTTTTTTCAAGGGAATGCAATGCGACATCTTTGAGAATCGATCAACAACCATGAGAACGACTGTATTGCCACGGGAGACCGGAAGATCTACGATAAAATCCATGGACAAGTGGGTCCAGGGTCGTTCACCATTAGGTATGGTTTGCAGGAGACCCACTGGAGGGTGTCGTGGGGTTTTATTTTGAGCGCATACAGGACAGGCAGCTACAAAAGCAGTGACATCCGAATGGAGACTAGGCCACCAAAATTGCCGAGAGGCGGACCAGATTAATTGGTTTTTGCCTGGATGTCCAGCTGCTTTGGAGTTGTGATAAGTACTTAATAATTTAGTACGGAGATGGATAGGTACAAAACAACGGCCATTAGGTTTCTCTGGAGGAGCATTACTTTGTGCAGCCAGAATCTCCTCGCCTAGGTGTGAGGTGAGGCTAGTACGGATGGTGGCCAGTATATGGTCCGGAGGAATCACAGGAGTAGGGGTTATCTCCTCTCTAGATGGAGGGGAGAACTGTCGAGACAAGGCATCAGCCCGAATGTTTTTAGTACCGGGCAAGTAAGAAACCACATAATTGAATCTTGATAGGAAGAGAGCCCATCTAGCTTGCCTGGGGGAAAGTCGCTTAGCTTCGGAAAGATATGTCAGATTCTTGTGGTCTGTGAGGATGAGAATTGGCACTGAAGTACCCTCAAGAAGATGCCTCCATTCTTTGAGAGCTAAAATTATGGCTAGAAGTTCTCTATCACCAATCTGGTAATTGCATTCCGCCGGGTTTAATTTCTTCGAGAAATACCCGCACGGATGCCTGGAGCTCTCTGGGTTAGGACGTTGAGACATGAGGGCGCCTACTCCTGTCTCAGATGCATCGACCTCAAGAATGAATGGTAATGCAGGGTTAGGGTGTGCCAGTATAGGAGCAGCAGCAAAGGCGACTTTGAGAGACTCAAAGGCAGAAATGGCCTCCTGTGACCAATGCTGTGGATCAGCATCTCTCCTGGTCATATCCGTGAGTGGTTTAACCAAGGAAGAAAAGTTGCGTATGAACTTCCGATAATTATTGGCGAAGCCAAGAAAACCCTGTATAGAGCGAAGACCCGTAGGTCGAGGCCATTTTAGTACAGCAGAAAGTTTCTCTGGGTCCATAGAGAATCCAGCATCTGAGATAACATAGCCCAAGAATGTGACCTGTTTGCAATTGAACTCACATTTCTCCAATTTACAGAACAGATTATTTTTTCTAAGTCTCTGTAGAACCCTAGAAACGTCTGCGTGGTGGTTCTCGAGAGATGTGGAATGGATAAGAATATCGTCAAGATAAACCACCACACATTGCTGCAACATATCACGCAGGACGTCATTTATAAATTCCTGAAAAACCGCCGGAGCATTGCAAAGACCAAAGGGCATTACTAGGTATTCGTAATGCCCGCTCCTGGTGTTAAATGCGGTTTTCCATTCGCGGCCCTCTTTTATCCGGACGAGATTATATACCCCTCTCAGATCAAGTTTAGTGAAGACCGTTGCTCCCTTGAGGCGGTCAAATAACTCTGTGATCAATGGAATGGGGTAGGCATTCTTAATAGTAATGCGATTGAGACCCCTATAGTCGATACAGGGTCTCAACTCACCACTCTTCTTTTTCACGAAGAAAAAGCCGGCCCCGGCAGGAGAAGATGACTTCCGAATGAATCCCTTTGACAACGCATCGGTAACATACTCCTCCATGGCTCTATTCTCTGCTACAGACAGCGGGTAAATCCGGCCACGGGGAGGGTTGGCACCAGGTTGGAGTTCGATACCACAGTCATACGGACGGTGTGGTGGCAAACGCTAGCTTGACCTTTGTCAAATACATCTTGGAATTCTTGGTACTCAGCGGGTAAGGAAGAGGCAGAAACTGTACCCAAAACTTTGGTTTCCGGAGACAGGAAAATGTGCATTGCTGGGACCAAGATAATATCTCAGATTTGCGCCAATCAATTGTGGGGTTATGCTTCTGTAGCCAAGGGTATCCCAAAACAACCTGGTAGTATGGAGAGGAAATGACCTGGAATTGGATCATCTCATGATGTAGAGCCCCTACAACCAGAGATATGGGCACGGTTTCCTGGGTCACGAGGGTTGGCTGTATAGGTCGGCCATCGATGGCTTTGAAAGCTAGTGGGGAGTTGCGAAATGCACAATCTATAAACAAGCCTGCGGCCCCAGAATCAGGAAATGCCCGGGTTTTAATGGATGACTCCGGCCAGGAGAGGATAATAGGCACCAAGGGTTTGTCCTTATTTATCTCTGGGTCTGCAGAAAGACCCCCCAAGATCTGCCCCTGACAGTATCTTGGGTGCGGGCCCTTTACCGGACGAATCGGGCAAAACTTTAATATGTGACCGTGGTGTCCGCAGTATAGGCACAGGCTCTCCCTCCTCCTAAAGGCTCTCTCCTCAACAGAGAGGCGTGAGAAGCCTAACTGCCTCGGCTCCACACCGACAGAGGACTCAGGACCAGGAGGCATGGGAGGTGAGGGAGGTTTAAGTGGGCAGGAAAAGCTCGGTGCCAAACATACTGGAGGCCTCCGCAGGTGCTCCCTGGATGAGGATCTCTCTCGGAGTCTGATGTCAATGAGGGTGACAAATGATATCAGTTCCTCAAGATCTTTAGGTAATTCTCTGGCTGCAATCTCTTTTTTCATTACATCGGAGAGCCCCTGTGCAAAGGCAGCCACGAGAATCTCGTTATTCCAGCCACCCTCTGCTGCCATGGTACGGAATTCACTGGCATACTCAACAATAGTTTTCGTGCCCTGAGTATTAGACATGAGTTGTTTGGCAGTAGGAGTGGAGCGAGCTGGAATATCAAAAACCCTTTTAAAGGACGTAACAAATTCAGGGTAATTGTAAATGATGGGCCTCTCTGCCTCCCAGAGAGGTTTTGCCCAAGCTAGGGCTTTTTCAGACAGCAAAGAAATCATGAACTGGACTTTGTCGCTGTCTGTAGGAAATGCCTGGGGCAGCATTTCAAGGTATACTTTAACCTGATTTATAAATTCTTTGCACTGAGCTGGGTTGCCCCCAAAATACTGAGGGAGCGGGACAGACCCAGTCATTCCTCTAGCCGCAACAGGTTCGGAGGCTACAACCGGTGCCAGAACAGGAAGTGAGGCAGAGGCGGCCGCAATCGCAGGCTGGTCGGGTTTTGGGTTCAGATGGACATACTGGTCCAAATGGTGGTTCTGCTGGTCCCACCGGGTAAATAGGTTAGGTATAGGTGTATTGCCTGTACCATCTGTATTCATGGCCCTTGCGTAATGTCAGGAACCAGGAACCAGACAGAGACAGATCTAGATGCAAAACACCTTTATTTAATAAATAACAAAGAAATAACCAAAAGCAAAGTCCAGGAGGCAAGCAGGGGTCAGTCACCAGAGCGGGTAGTCAGACGAGCCAGGATCAGGAGAACGGAGAGCAGCGGAGTCAGGAACAAGGCCAGAGTCAGGAACCAGGAGCAAACAGGAAACACAGGAACAAGGAGACTTCTGGGGAACAGGAAACCACGCAAGGGCAAGGAGGTTCTGGGATTTGCTGCTTAAATAGGCTGAACTGATTAGCAGCAGGGTTGATTACTATTCTCAGGTGAGTAACCGTGGCAACATGCTGAAGGAGCTGATCGTTAAATACAGCTGAAACCTCAGACACTGAAAAAGGAAGGGTGGCTGTTTAAAACAGCAAAGAAACCCTGACAGGTGCCTAGAGTGGTCCTTTAAGGACAACCTCTGAAAATACAGTGTTTATATGAAAAAGCCTGCAGGGATCCATTGTACTCACCTGAAGAACACCACTAAGCTGAAATTGTTCAGGAAACTATAGTATCCCTTTAAGACTTGTACACCACTTTAGCATCACTCATTTTCATCAATCTCACATATTACAGGCTAAATTCTCTTAGAAGAGGGCGTATTCTGGAAACTCGATAGCAGTTCCTATTTTGATGACTATGGGATATTTTTACTCAGTAATCACAGTAAACCTTAAGTCTGCTAAGAGAGTCCAAACCAATGTATTTAATAGGAAAATGTGTATTTGTACTAAGTAGCACCCAAAACATGGTTCTACTTAGTACAAATGTAAACTTGTCCCTGGTGATTACATTTAACAAGCAAATTAGCTGAGATTAATTTTAGTAGGAAAAGGAGATAGATCATAGTATAAAAATAAATGGCAGTTTTGGCAGCACTCACCTCTTCCTCTGAGTTTACACTGCGAGTGATTGCACCACTGACATAGATTCCACCACTTGCATCCTCATGAATACGGATATTGGATTTCCTATGCCGAGAGTCTGGGTCACGTGAAACGTCAAACAGATCCAAAATCTCTTCATTATACAGCTAGTGCAGATGGTCGAAACAGAACAAAGAATATATCAACAAACAAATGGAAAATATACAATTGAAGAAAATAATAATGGGCAGAAGAAGGATAACGATACAAGTGATGTAAGTTAAATATTAATAATTGTTTGGATAGTAAAAGAAAACTCCAAGCTCCATAACCACTATGGCTTACTGTAGTGCTTATGGTGCCAAGAGTGCCCAAATACCCTCCTAGGCAGTAAGGGGTACAGGGAAAGCACCATATCCAATGTTATCTTCATGAAGCCAGGGGAATTAATGTCTTGGTGGCAGCAAGGGCTAAAAGGTCACCCACTCTGTCCCCAAATGTCTGCACCCAAGTTGTTAAAAAAAAAAAAAAATTGCAGGGGGCAGAGCCTGACCTTGCAAGTGAATGGCAGCATAATCCCTGAGCTCTGCCACGACTTCACTGAATCTATAGCCATCACAAGCACCTGAGCCCC
This sequence comes from Pelobates cultripes, assembly GCA_933207985.1. NCBI lineage: Eukaryota > Metazoa > Chordata > Amphibia > Anura > Pelobatidae > Pelobates > Pelobates cultripes. The sequence goes on from OW240912.1 coordinate 160,429,052, forward strand.
CAAATCCTCCCAAACTTTTATCCACACCCTGGTATACTACCATTTCACCAAATGGGGGGGTGAAGGAAAATCTTGCAACGCATTGTGGCACCGATCTTCCGCGCTAGGCCTGAGAGAACATTCCCACTCTGAATCAGAGATGAGCAGCATTGCGACCTTGGACAGACCAGATGCTCCACTCACCAGAAAAGATATGAGGGGCTTCCTGGCAGACTTAAAAAAATCTGTTGCAGAGGAGTTGGACATTCTAACAGGCATGGCAGACCTTGCGGCCCTGCCCAAGCCACTGTGGACAAATGGAGCAGGTGGTGGAGGCAATGCAGACTCATGACACAGATGTACAAGACCTAAGAGAGCAGATATGCACTCTTGAAGAAGCTAACAAGGACCTAAATAATCGGACACGCCGGAACAACATTCGAGTGAGGGGACTGCCAAAAACAGGGTCCACTGAGCTGCTCTCGGACATGCTTACCTCAGTATTCCAAAACCTCCTGCCCGAGGCCACCACAGCAGACCTTTTGATGGTCCATGCTCACCGCGTCCTGAGAGAGGGACGCAATGGGGTCCCAGGGAATAGCAGGGGACTTGGACAGACACCTTGACGACCCTGTGACCAGGCATGCTTACCGCCAGGCCTTCTCCAAATGGAGTAACCTGTGCAAGCTCACTCCATATCCCCTGGGAATGTAATACCTGCTTTTGTATATCTTGCTATAACAATGCCAGTGATTTCACCCTACATAGTCAGTCGAGTAGGATTGCTTGCATCCCACTATATTTAAAGACCCCCCAATGCTGGAAAGGACAAGAATTATAGACTACATACAGTCTGCAGCAGATGGTAACCATAGTATAGCTCGAGTATAAGGGCAGGTGACTAATAAATAGCTAGACAGCATAAGAGGCTGACTCACGAGAATGCGACTCTTAATGATTACTAGCATCTATGCAGACCAGACTCTTGAGACACGGGTTAGAGTTCAAATAGTGTACTCTCACATTAATGAATGTTGGTTAGCACAATTGTAGTGTTTTTATGACATGCCTGTTAGTTTGGTATTTCTTCAATTTTATCCTAATCATGAAATAGAGTCCCTCAGGAGGTATTGGTTCTGTTCCATGGTCCACATGTCACATGCTTAATATCACACTCGCTTACAGTGAATGAGTACACGCTGTGTTGGTAAGGCTTACCACCTTTAGCCCTATACACCTAGAATAGATTACATTTCACATCACCAATACCAGTTAAATTTTAGAAATGCTCCCCAGGACACCATGGAGCCCTGCTCCACATGCACTGGAGCAGTAAACTGCAACACTCTTAATACACAGATCCCAACTGACAGCCACACGAGACCAAATAAAATCTTTAGCGTCGACGGATGTTGCACGAAACCTCATGTAGACCAAACAGAAGTTCTATGAAAAGAGCAACAAGGCCGACGCCCTTCTAGCACACTATCTCAAAAAGAATGGAGAGAACAAGCAAATATCCAAAAATTCGCACACAGGAAGGAGAGCTTACCAACCAACCAGACAAAAAAGCAAAGACACTGGCGGCTGTTTGCATGGACCAAAACCATGAATACACTTCAGGGGGACTTAGCCGCGAATGCCCTGGAACTATTTTCGGCATGAAAACTTTGCGGTTGCTGGTCGGTCCCCCAGCGGCACTTAGCCGCGATTCTATGGAACTGTTTTCGGCAGGAAGACTTTGTGGTTCCTAGTCGGTCCCCAGCAGCAATTAGCCGTGATTCTATGGAACTGTTTTTGGCATGGGACCATGCGTGCGGTTGGCCAAAACTATGACTTCCAGGAAATTCCAAGGAGGTAGCGGAGATTCACAGTAGACAGGATTAGGCTACACCATGATAAGAGAGGCTTAGCCACCTAGGCTATCACAGCAGAGCTCAGAAGAGGCGTGACAAGACACAAGGCCTAGGCAGTGCCCCCCAACAAAGGGAACCACAGCAAGATATGTTTGATGTTTATTTATGTTTATATTGTTATACTGTACTGTTGAACATGATACTATATGCCTTCGAGGGAACAAGATATGAATCCGTATGGGCTGTGCATGAGCTCCACTGACACCTCTACAACCATGCAGTAGAGACACATATACTAGAGGAACACCACCTGAGCATGACAGACTGCACTACATTCTGGGCGCACTTTAAGACCCAACTTCTTAGAGTACTAACTAACACTTGATCATCGGAGGAGACTTAAACGCGACCCATACACCCGCCATGCTCCTCTACCATCACACCTAACTCCTCCCCCTATCCCCCCCCAGCACATGGTAAAAACTTAACAGCAAGCATTTGCTGCCACGGCTTGCACATACCCTTCCCTTTTTGTTACTCCACCACCGGACTCAACACACCAAACCTGACAGGAGGTTATGAGTCCCTGCCAATTGCTGACTGGTCAGATTGATAAGCCCAGTCCTAACCTTTCCAGTACATCCCTAACGGGAGCCATCCCGTGCGCCAGTCCCCACCCCTTGAGTGCTGACGCCAATCCTCCTCCCAACCCCACCCCCTTCTTCTATTATATACCTATCCTCCAATCGATGACCTTTAACCTCTTCCTTCTTCACCAACTGTCACGTATTCATCCGCTTATAAAAATGTGATTAATGGAATTTACTGTTCACACAAGAAAAGTTGTGCCGAACAACATTACTGTCATGACAGGAAAAGTTGTGCCGAGCAGCAATTAAATCCACAGCAGGGTTTGTGCTGAGCAGCAATTATGCTAATGGAAACCTGGTAACTGCCTTTGGGGTCAAAGGCCGATTACACCCTATCAGATCCAGAGGAGGGGTATTTAGGACCTGTTCTCATCCTGCTCAGTGCCCTGTCGTGGTTTCCCTTGTGGTTATCCGAGAGCGCGTTATTGATTCTGGTTATTCTGGTTATTTGACTTTGGCATTGATTTTGACTTCCCTGTTTTCTGGCATCCCTGACCCCTTCTTTTTACTTATCGTTGTGTCTCTTTCTGTGTCCCTTGACCTCGGCTATTTCTAACTATTCCTTGGTACGTTAGTCCGGCCATTCTAAGGTCCGGTATACGTTACCTATCAGTCCTCTGTGTTTGTCAGGTATAGCATGGCATGTAATTTATCGCCGGAACCCACTTCCGGGTTCACGGCGCTCAGCCCCGCCCCTTTCTCTGACGCGGTCCCTCCACGATACTTAGGAGGACCGCGCCAGATTCAAAGGGCTGGATTATTCGCACAGGTGCTGCATGAAGATCAGCTGCTCTACTTCTGATCCTACCTGCTCCACTTCTATACCTCGGCTAGTAAACGGATTTCTACCTTCTCCACTTCTCGACCTCGGCTTGTAAACGGATTTCTACCTTCTCCACTCCTAGACCTCGGCTTGTAACTCTGAATTCTACCTTCTCCACTCCCAGACCTCGGCTTGTTAAAACGGACTTCCCCACTCTCCACTCCTAGTTCTCAGCTTGTTGAAACGGACTTCTAATTTCTCCTTCATTGGGTGAATTAACCCTTCCAGTGCCAGAACTGCCTTTAAGTTAAGTAATACCTTTTACCAAACAAGTCAATTACTATTATTTATATTACACAGTATCTAAAACTCACTAAAGTGTCACTTTGTCTAATTATTCCTCTTACTCATAAGGGATTGCTACAAAGCCTAATTTTACCTACATGGATATTTAAAGGTACAGTGACCATAGTTTCATACCAATATAAAAGGAGGTGAACCTTATTGTTGTTGCAACCAAGAAATGCTGCAGTTGAGTTCCAATTAAAGAAATATTACAAAATAAGTATTACAGAATAATCCAGCCAATTCAATGGAACCAGCAGATATTAACTCTCAAGTTTCTGCCCTAACCAATAGAGTGGATACGATTGCTCAAGGGTTACAGGAACTGCAAATTACAAATGAGAGAATATTAACCTATGTTAGAGACATTCAAGGTCATCTTCCTCATGCCGCTCTTCAATCGGCTGGTGATCCTGCTGTCTGTAATCCAGAAAAATTTCATGGAGATAGAACAAAGTACAGAGAGTTTTTGAATTCTTGCAAACTACTAATTGCTTTAAAACCTAGATCTTATCCCACCGAAAGATCCAAAGTCTGTTCAGTGATCTCTTTTTTAAGAGGTGAACCTATGGCATGGGCCCATTCCTTTTTGGAAAATGATGATCCCATATTGGATTCATTGGATGAGTTCTTTGAAGCTATGTCTTTATTATATGAAGATCCTTTTAAACAAACTACTGCTGATTTAACCATCAGAACATTACACCAAAAGAATAGACCTGTTGAAGATTATATTGCAGAATTCAAAAGATGGGCTACAGAAACCCAATGGAATGACATTACTTTACGCAATCAATTCCGTCTCGGATTATCTGAAGCTGTGAAAGATGAACTCTCTCGTACAGAACTTCCTCCTACATTAAATGCATTGATTCAACTGTCTATCAGTATTGATAGACGTCTAAGAGAAAGAAAAGCTGAAAGGGTTCTTACTAATTCTACCTGGAGAAAACCTTTCACTACTCTAAAACTACCTGAAAAAAGTCCTCTTACTTCTGAAGAATAAAGACCAAACCATCCGTCCTATTATAGATTACAGAGCCTTAAATAAAATAACTATTAAAAATCGTTATCCTCTTCCACTAATAAATGAATTAATTGAAAGGTTAAGAACTGCAACTATATTCACTAAACTCGACCTTCGAGGCGCATATAACCTCATTAGAATAAAACAGGATGATGAATGGAAAACCGCCTTCCGGACAAGATATGGTCTCTACGAATATCTAGTGATGCCTTTCGGGCTCTGTAATGCCCCTGCAACGTTTCAACATTTTATCAATGATATCTTTAGAGATCTTCTGGATGTATGTGTTATTATCTACTTAGATGATATCTTAATATATTCTAACAATTTGGATGAACATAGGAAACATGTTAGATGGGTTCTATCTAGACTGAGAACTCATAAATTATACGCTAAACCAGAAAAATGCCTTTTTGAGGTTACTGAATTCTCTTTTCTAGGATACATTATTTCACCTCATTCTTTGAAGATGGATAATTCCAAAATCAAATGTATTATTGATTGGCCTGCTCCTACTACTACAAAAGAATTACAACGTTTTCTTGGATTTGCAAACTTCTATAGAAAATTTATTAGAAACTATTCGGATGTATCACATCCTCTTAACCTCCTCAACAGTAGTAAACGTCCTTTTAATTGGAATAAAGATGCTCAAACAGCCTTCGACGAATTAAAAAAAAGATTTACAACTGCACCTATTCTACAACTACCTAATCCAACATTCCTATATGTTCTTGAAGTTGATGCATCAGATGCAGCCATCGGAGCAGTTCTTTCTCAACAAAAGACTCCACAAGATCCACTTCATCCAGTTGCCTTTTTTTCAAGATCCTTGAGCTCTGCTGAAAAAAATTATCCTATTGGTGAAAAAGAATTATTAAGTGTTAAAGCTGCCTTCGAAAATTGGCGTCATCTTCTGGAAGATACAAAACAACCTATAATAGTTTATACTGACCATAAAAATCTTGAATATCTCTATACTAACAAAACCCTTACAGCTAGACAAGTTAGATGGAACCTATTCTTTAACCGATTTAACTTCCAATTAATATACAGACCTGGAAATAGAAATAAAAAGGCTGACGCTCTTTCTCGAATTCCTTCTAAAACTACTACTGATGATTATCCTTCTACCAAAATAATAGGAATCCTCTCTTCTCTTCATGATGACATAAAGAATTTGAATCAGAAGGATCTTGAACTTCCCAAAACACCTATACTAACAAAAAAGGATGGTCTATTTTATTTTAAAAATAGAATTTATATTCCTCCCATTCTTAGGAATAAATTACTTAAGATGGTTCATGATTCCCCCCTAGCTGGACATCCTGGAATAAAGAAAACACTTGAACTAACTTCACGATATTATTGGTGGCCTCGCCAGGATAGAACCATTGCATTATATGTCAAAACATGTCCTATCTGTCAAAGGTCTAAACCAGAACATAATCAACCTTTTGGATTACTACTTAACTTACCTATTCCAGAAAAACCTTGGCAATCCATTTCTATGGATTTTATCGTTGATCTTCCACCTTCCACCTTCCTCAACATTTCACCACTATTCTTGTCGTTGTGGATCGCTTCACAAAAATGTCCCATTTCATTTCTTTAAAAAAATTACCCTCCTCTGTAGAATTGTCTAAGGTCTTTATTGACAATATTGTGAAACTTCATGGTCTTCCTGAAGAAATTATTTCTGATAGGGGGACACAATTTACCTCCAAATTCTGGAAAGAGATGTGTCTCTCCCTTCAAATTCAACGCAAACTCTCTTCCGCTTATCATCCCCAAACTAATGGGCAAACAGAAAGGGTTAACCAATGTTTGGAACAATATCTTCGATGTTATTGTTCATACCTCCAAGATGACTGGACCACATGGTTACCTATGGCCGAATTTTCTTACAATAATACCATTCATTCTAGTACGAAAATGACTCCTTTCTTCTCCAACTATGGTTTTCATCCGTCTTCATTCCCCATCCAAACCATTACTTCATCCAATCCTACTGTTACATCAAAAAATGAATTTATGTCTTCTCTATTTTTCAAATTACGGGAGAATCTTCAACTCGCCCAAAATAACCAGAAAAAGTTTTTTGACAATAATAGAAGAATTCCCCCTCCTTACAAGGTAGGGGATCTTGTCTGGCTCTCTTCAAGGAATATTACCACAAGCCGTCCTTCAAAGAAATTGAGCTCTCTTTTTCTTGGTCCCTTTCAAGTAATTACTATCATTAATGATAACGTTGTTAAACTAAAACTTCCTCCAAGTTTTAAACTTCATCCAGTATTCCATGTCTCCTTACTTAAACCACACATCCCTGATCCTTTTTATAGGGAAATAGTAACAACTCCTGAACCTATCATTGTCCAAGGTGAAGAAGAATATGAAATTCACAAAATTTTGGATTCTCGTGTCCACCGTGGCTCCTTACAATACCTTATCAGATGGAAAGGTTATGGAGTTGATGAAGACACTTGGGAAGATTCATCTAATGTACATGCTAGGAGGTTAGTTACTGCCTTTCACAAACGCTATCCCTCCAAACCGAAATAGTGCACCCAGAGGATGCCCCATGGGAAGGGGGTACTGTCAGGTATAGCATGGCATGTAATTTATCGCCGGAACCCACTTCCGGGTTCACGGCGCTCAGCCCCGCCCCTTTCTCTGACGCGGTCCCTCCACGATACTTAGGAGGACCGCGCCAGATTCAAAGGGCTGGATTATTCGCACAGGTGCTGCATGAAGATCAGCTGCTCTACTTCTGATCCTACCTGCTCCACTTCTATACCTCGGCTAGTAAACGGATTTCTACCTTCTCCACTTCTACCTCGGCTAGTAAACGGATTTCTACCTTCTCCACCTCGGCTTGTAAACGGATTTCTACCTTCTCCACTCCTAGACCTCGGCTTGTAACTCTGAATTCTACCTTCTCCACTCCCAGACCTCGGCTTGTTAAAACGGACTTCCCCACTCTCCACTCCTAGTTCTCAGCTTGTTGAAACGGACTTCTAATTTCTCCTTCATTGGGTGAATTAACCCTTCCAGTGCCAGAACTGCCTTTAAGTTAAGTAATACCTTTACCAAACAAGTCAATTACTATTATTTATATTACACAGTATCTAAAACTCACTAAAGTGTCACTTTGTCTAATTATTCCTCTTACTCATAAGGGATTGCTACAAAGCCTAATTTTACCTACATGGATATTTAAAGGTACAGTGACCATAGTTTCATACCAATATAAAAGGAGGTGAACCTTATTGTTGTTGCAACCAAGAAATGCTGCAGTTGAGTTCCAATTAAAGAAATATTACAAAATAAGTATTACAGTGTTACACAATTCTACATGCTGGATCATACTATAATCCTGACACCACCAATTACTACTATACTACTATAACTGTTTTTGCTCTCCTGAATTCTAACTAATCTCCCTTCTTCCCTTCCTTCCTTCAGGCCCAGCTTATACAAACCAACCTGGGGGGACTACAGTCGAGACATAGCACCACCGGCTCTTAAATTTCAACTCACTTCCATAAACATGAAAGGCCTCAATATTCCGGGCAAACGCCATAGCATTCTACGGGGGGCGAATCGCACGGGTGCAGACATCATCTTGCTCCAGGAGATGCACTTCACCAAATGAAAGCACTTCCCCCTCATTGACAGACACTTTAAAAGTAGCTACATGGCTAACTCCCCAGAACCCAAGACAAAAGGAGTTGTGATTCTGCTCCGCAACTCATGCCTGGTTGAGGACATTCAGGTTATCAAAGACCCAGCGGGCAGATTCCTCTGTCTCACTGGACAAGTGGGCACAGCCAAGCTGGCCATATACTCCCTGTATGCCCCGACCGTACCAGATGCTACATTCTGGGCGCACTTTAAGACCCAACTTCTTAGAGTACTAACTAACACTTGATCATCGGAGGAGACTTAAACGCGACCCATACACCCGCCATCGACCGATGTACCCCAACCGGCAGAACGGCAACCAGGAACAACAAACTCTAAGCAAACTTTCTGGCCACAACGTACTTAGTCAACGTCTGGCACCCCTCCACACTAGATTACACCTTCTGTTCGCACACACAATTCAAACTCCAGAATTGATGGATTTTCTCACCACGCCCGCGATCCAAGCATGAACAACCCGGACAAGCATCAGCAACATGGCCTGGTCAGACCACACGGAAGTTAACATAACAATCAGCATACCCTACCTAGTCCGCCCGTGAACCTGGCGTCTCAACCCTATGAGACTCCAGGATAAAGCAACCATCCACACGTTGACGACCAATATTTGCAACTATTTCAACAACAACACCACGACCGACATCTCCCCAGCGATGATATGGGCCACTCACAAGGTGACAATCAGAGGTCACGGATGCCTTAGTAGACCCGAAGTGGCTTGAAACGATTTACAAACAACAACCGACCAAACCAATCCTGGAACAACTGACAGCCACAGGAGACCAAATAAAATCTTTAGCGTCGACGGATGTTGCACGAAACCTCATGTAGACCAAACAGAAGTTCTATGAAAAGAGCAACAAGGCCGACGCCCTTCTAGCACACTATCTCAAAAAGAATGGAGAGAACAAGCAAATATCCAAAAATTCGCACACAGGAAGGAGAGCTTACCAACCAACCAGACAAAAAAGCAAAGACACTGGCGGCTGTTTGCATGGACCAAAACCATGAATACACTTCAGGGGGACTTAGCCGCGAATGCCCTGGAACTATTTTCGGCATGAAAACTTTGCGGTTCCTGGTCGGTCCCCCAGCGGCACTTAGCCGCGATTCTATGGAACTGTTTTCGGCAGGAAGACTTTGTGGTTCCTAGTCGGTCCCCAGCAGCAATTAGCCGTGATTCTATGGAACTGTTTTTGGCATGGGACCATGCGTGCGGTTGGCCAAAACTATGACTTCCAGGAAATTCTTGAACCCCTGAACCGATCTGGGTTATTTTTGGATATGTTGTTCACCCAGATCGGTTCAGGCTTTTGTGGGGGGGGTTTGTATGTTTTAAAGGTTTTGGGGTTTTATAAAAATTTGTTTTTTGTGTCTGGAGAAAACTGAGTTAGTACAGTTCCTGACTCAATTATCTACCAGGCAGAGAGGAAGGATTGTATGATTATGTATGGGAGTGTCCTGTACTTGAACAAACTTTGTCATTGGTCTGTAACTTTGTACTGTAGTCTTCTATAAGGTCCAGGTGGGAGTACCCCTTGCATGGGGATTGTTATAAAAGGCCAAGTGAAGTCCCAGTAAAATCACTTCACCCTCAACATGCAGCATCGTCTCATGATTGTAGGGAACAGCTATACCAGCTATACCTGCTTAGGATTGCTATACTGGCTATAATCATTCACTCCTGTAAGAGTTACAAAGCTATACCTGCTACACTCTCTGGAGTAGGAGAGGTCCACCCACTGGAAGCTGGATCCTTGGCTTGGGTCCAAGCTGTGGCAGCTACGGGGCTACAGTGCTTATAGTACTCCAGGCTACTAGGAAGCACCAATTGGCGGAGGCACCCAGTCAGGATGCCAGGCGGCCCATCACAAACAGGATCCTACCTTCACTGCTGGTGGCAATGCCCCAAACGTAAAACCTTGTGAACAGAAGCACACCAACTCGTAGAACAAATGATCACAAAGGCCATCCCAGCAGACCCGTGGACAATGCTGCTGACCAAACCGACAGACTTCCTCACCACGAGTGAAAACAAACTAGTCGACAAAATAACCCTTGCACCTAGGGGCCCCTAGTGAGAACGACAGCAGAAACACAACCCTGCCAGGGGGCAGGGAGTAACTGAACTCCAAGGTGTATAAACAAAAACAACAGACCTGACACTCCTTACAACCAGAATGGGAGAAGCCCATGCTGGGACAATAAGCATAACACCAGCAAGGAACACTGCACGATACCCTTGACACAACCCTCCCTCCCCAGAAGGCAAATTCACAAACCGGGACCAGCCACTGTAAATCAAAGGGGGACCATCCCTACCAACTCCCCTTTCCTGCATGCACGACCGAATACCCCAAAGTGTGCATGCACGACATGGCACACTACCCCGTAAGCCAGGGACCTAACGAGCCACAGGGCTAACCCGACAGGCCATGCACGGCTACACAGGGTGGAAGGGGAATCCGTGAGGGCACTGAAATCATACAAGGCAAGCCCTCCAGTGGGACAGTAATTGTAACCCACTTAAGCTTGTAGAATGTTGAGTGATGTAATACTTATTTTTTCTGTAAAAATGTGCATCCTTTAAATAAATTAATAAAGAATTAAAAAAAAAAAAAATAGCCAGGATTACCACTTGTTAAGTGTGTTACACATAGGAAAAGGGTACATTTAAAGAATTGGGGCATCAGTCTCTTAGCAGAAGTTAAATGCCAAAACGTGTAGGGACAGTTAATTGTCACTACATTCATATTTGTAAATCTGTGCATCTGTATTTGAGTTGATAATTCTGTGCACTTTTTAGAAACCAGAAGTGATTTGGGCTGCGGATTGGAGTAGTCAGTCTGCTAGGCACCAGTCATTTTTTCATAGGAGCTGTGGATGGCCAGCTCATAGGCTGAGAGTCTCAGCAGAGTGCTCTCAGCCATTGAGCACCTCCCTGCATCGGAAGTTGTCAAAGTGTTCACAAATGGTTTGATTACGCCAGTACACTCCTGGAACCATAACCATACAGTGGGCAGTAATGATTATGGAGCTCAGAGTGTTGTTTTAAAAGGGTATGAAGATAGAATAGAGAAAGTACAGACTAAGAGATAAATATTAATTATCTAATATCATCTATGCAAGTGCTTTCCCCACACATTGTATATAAATACCTCCTTCACTCACCTCTAGGAACTGGGCACTGACTTTGAATCTGGGTTCTGGTTTCCCTTTCTCTTGAGCAGCAGTTATTTGTTCCTGGATAGTACTGAAAAGCTGGCGGACAGCACGGGGAATAATTCCCAGCTCTCCCTCAGTCACCACCAGTTCAAATCCAGTGCCCATTGTATGTGTCTTTCCTGCACCAGTCTGGAACAGAAGAAAGTATGTTAAAGATTGACTGACATACTAATGCTAAGCAGAAAATAGGACCTCATTTCACATACCTGTCTCTTGCTCTCTCCTGAAGGGCAGCACTCTACTCTCTCCACCAGCTCTGCTTCACTCCCATCTTATTTGATTGCTATTTCCTGTCCTATTGTGTTTTATACCCAAACTCCTCTAGACTGTAAGGTTGTTTGAGCAGAGTCCTCGTCAACCTAGTGTTCGGTACGTTTTACGTTTTTGTAATTGTCTCATTTATTGTTAAATCCCCTTGTAGTATTGTAAAGCCCTACGTAATTTGTTGGCGCTATATAAATGCCAGTAATAATAATAATATTTAGAAAAAACACTTATTTGGAAACATTCTCCAACTTGGCTATTTTAACTTAAATTTTACAATTCAGGTTTTAATTCACTAGAATTCAAGGTTTAGCATATATAAACTCCTTAGTTAACAGTAACATTGGAGGAGCAAAAGTTATTATTGATACAAAAAAGAAAGATTAAAATTACTACCATGATGATGGTGGCAATGACAGAGAAAAGTTGGAGCATATACCTGCCCGTATGCCAGTACGGTTGCATTGTATCCTTGGAAGCATCCATCCACCAGCCCACGCACACAAACTTCGTACACTTTAAACTGCTCAGTGTCTGTGTCAAACACATAATCATATGTGAAAGCTTTGTCCTTGCCAAGAAGTACCTGCGGCTCTCCAGGGTAAACCCATGTACATACATGACACCCTTCAGCTTCCTCCTTACTGCTCTGAGGACGAATCCTGAATAAGGGACACAGAGTATTGATAAGTCTAGAACATTACGGGAGGGAGAAGTGAAAGAAAATGCATATGAAAGGAAAATACATATGACAAAGGCGTGCTTATATTATCAACAGTTAGAAATGTTAATTTAAACGAATAACTCCAATCATTGTATGTAAAAAAAAAAAAATCTGTACAGGCCTTATTCATGTAACTACAATCATGTATTTGTATATATTCACTTTTTGCTTTCTTCCTCTTTTCCTTTTCACTTCCTTTCTCAATGTCATTCTGTTTCCATTTTCCCATTCAATGTGTCCCTTTCTTTCTCTTACTCTCTCTGTCTTTCCTCTATTCATCTTTTTTCTCTATATCCAGCTGTCTCTTTCTTTGTCTATATTGCACCTCCTCTCCCACCTCCTGTTCTGGTTTCCATGGAAACTAAGCGTCCACCACTGAGCTCACACAACTGACGGGGTACGGTGTGATGAACAGACACCTCACTAAGAGAAGGAGGGGTGCAGTAAAAGAAACCAATTAAGTAAATTCATGAATTTTGACAAGCAAACCAGAAAAGCAGAGAGATGCTGAGAGAGTCAGCGAGAGAGACTGAGCGACTTTCTTAAAGGAAGTGCAGAGACTAAAAGCGACAGATACAAAATCTAGGAGTTCAAAATCAAATTGTAAGACAGGGATTGGGTAAATCTGAATTAACACTCTGTATGCTGTGATGTGCCTAAACGTTGAACATCATCTGGAGAGTCAGTTTGTTCTTTCATGGAAAGATGCTAAATTAAAATTTATTTTATCACAACCTCTGAGTAACTGATATTTGCTTGTTTTTTACTTTATCATTGTGTTATTTGTTTCCCCCACTCTTTACTGAAATGGCACTATGAGAAGTAGTTTATCAGCTCTATACTCATTCTCCAATTTTCCTCCGAAATTAGTGTTACTGTCAACTTATTAAAGACTTTTAGAATAACTATTATAGACTATTATAACCATTTTATTTTGCATTTTAAAAGATACTGTTATGGTCACTAAACTTTACAGCAGTGATGATTAACGAGATTACGAATGCCACCAAAAATATCATGATATACTACCGCTCTATATATTCCCATCACATCAGCAATCACAAAAATCAGTGGGGGGGTTTTATTACCAGACGACAAAGACCACCAACAATTGCAAGAAGCAATTTCCTGCTATTGGATATACTCTTGGCACATTGGCAATCAACCAAACTATTAATCACAAATTTATCCCTACAGAGTTTACACCAATGCAAATATCAATTAGAATCTTTTAGTGCATTATAGTTACTGCATGCATATATTATTTGTCTCATCTGTCTCACTCTTTCTCTTGCTATCTTCCTTTGCTGACTCAGGAAATCACACTTCCCATCTAAAAACCTCACAGGAAATGGACGTGTAAGAGACAAAGAATGAAGGATAGCTCAAAAAGCAAAAACAGTATCTCTGTAGCATTATTCCGTATACTGGCAGGACATTTTAGTTATTTACTCTTATATGCATTATCACAATCTGATAACTTGGCTACAGGAAATCCAAAATGATTAATCTATCATCCTCTCAATAACACACTGAGTTGCAAAACTGTACTGTGTACCACCACAGTTGCACACAAGGCATTTGTAAATACAGGACAAAATCATAGGTTTTTGCTATTGCTGTCATTTTGGAATAGCTCATTATCCAGTTGAAGATAAAACTATTTAAATACTTGCTTTAGCAATAGAACAATGTGTTGGTATGTCTATTCATTTTTAAATACATAGGTTTAACTGGTGCATATAAGTTAGATTCGATTTTTTTTATTTTGTGTATGGTAAAAAAATTAATGGGCAGATAATCAAATGGTTAATATATATATATATATATATATATATATATATATAAACAAATATTTAAAAATATCCTAATTTCATACACCCCCAACCAAGCCCCCCTACCCCCTCTCCCACACACAAAACAACAACAAATAATTAACTAAAGGAAATATCTAAGGGTAAATAGCCCAAAAAAATATGTGTAAATGTATCCTAATGGCTACTTTGGATCAAGTGGATTATTCAGTGTAAGTTCATAGTGAAAGGTTTGCTATTGTATTTGCTTCTAAATATTGATAATTGGGTTAGTTCTTGCGATATCAGCTCAACTGACTGTAAGATCTACTGTGTCAAATACAATCCATTGTTTGGAAAACTATTCATAAAGAGGACTATACACAGAACACAAGGTCACGCATTTAGATTGGAAGAAAAGAGATTTAGTCAAAGGCAAAGAAAAGGATTTTTTTCAGTAAGAACAATAAGGATGTGGAATTCCCTGCCTGAAGAGGTGGTTTATCAGAGTCGATACAAATGTTTAAATTGCAATTGGATAAATATTTGCAAAAACATAATATTCAGGGATATAATTTTTAATTTGTGGGGTAATAGCTTCTTGATCCAAGGAGATATCTGACTGCCATTCTGTGATCAAGAAGGATTTTTCTTATAGTTCATTACAAAATTGGTAGTGTTTTAAATTGGGTTTTCTGTATTCTTTTTGAACAGCAAAAACAGATGTTAGAAAGGCTGAACTTGATGGACTCATGTCTCATATGTAACTATGTAAAAATAAAAATGTTGAGAAAAATGCATATAGATTTGCACCCCTGACAATGAACCACACAGTCATGATGTCTGAAACTTGTATTTTTAGAATAATGTAACTTTCTTGTTAGAAGATAATTGTATCTTATTACTTTCCAGAATTTCTGACTTGTTCTAACTTTATGAATAAATGATGAGAACAATTATTGTATATCTGTTTACCCTTACCCTGTATTGAACTATTTAAATGAATATGCAATATGCACCACATTTCTGCATTTGAACATTATTGTTACGTTTTTATCTTTTCTTTTTCAGTTTACTCTGCAATTCTATATCTAAATTTAATTCTAAATCTATTGGGGGGTTAAAGGGACACTACAGACACCAGAACAATTACTACTTAATGTAGTTGTTCTGGTGTGTATACCCTGTCCCTGCAGGCTTTTCAATGTAAACACTGCCTTTTCAGAGAACAATACTGCCTAGCAATCTCCAGTGGCAGTCGCTCAAACAGTCACTAGAGGTGCTTCCAGGGTCAGTGCTGCACAGTGTGCGGCATGTACGCTCAGCGTCTCCAAGCTCTGCATGGAGGCAGTGAATGTTCCCTATAGTGATGTGTTGATTCAATGAATCTCTAGGAGAAGATGCTGATTGGAGCAGCATGGTATTTTGCCGCGCATGTGCAAAATTCTCCCAGTTTTTTTTGTAGGAAAGCATTTGAGGATCTAAGGCAAAGGGTTGGGGTGATCTAAAAAAGGTGAATAAAATCACATAAAATCACCTATTAAAAGTAAGAGACCAAACACCAAAACATGTTTGTATTCCTGACACTATAGTGTTCGTTTCAGTGTGAAGAGAAATACTGGGGCAAAGTTCTAAAATTGGAGTAATTTCCATGGAAACCAACAGGATGTTCCTAATCATTAATACATGTTTAGAATTTTGCCCAAAAATCATACTTAATTCTAAACCCCTAACCCTTAAGGTCGTAACCCGTTAAGGTCCAAAAACATTTTGAATTTCTTTGTGTTGACATAATTGATAGAATGTTCTGAAGCCCAGATGTTTACATACAAATATTTGCCACTATTATTATATTATATGCCAAGCTATTAAACGTCATGCCGCAGACACAGCACATAATACAAATATTGTTAAAGAATAAACCCATGTGATAAATACAAGTCATATGATGCCATGTGATACCACACACAAATAGCTTACATTCAGATATATGTATTCAACAGTAGCTACAAGAAATTCTCATCCAACTTTGAGCTCCATTAAAAAAAGCTTTCCAAAATTACTCAATACTGTTAGAAAAACTTTCCAAATGATTTATCTACAAAAAGTCCTGTAGACTTCAGGTGGTAACTTCTGTAAATAAATCATTTGGAAAGTTTTTTATAAAAGTACTGAATAATTTGCAAAGCTTATTAAATCCAGGCCTTTATTCACGTATATATCCCCACAAACACACTGCAGTCTCTCTAGATACAGCATGCCGCACATTTGACAGAGGCTCCACCTATACCCATCCGCTACACATGTTGGATTAAAAGCACAAAATAATCGTTTACTGCTCATAGAACACATGTATTTTTACTCTCATTACAACATCTATAAAGGCATATGTCTATTGGACACAATTGTGGATGTTACACAATCATGAGTGAAACTGCCACACACACACATCCTTTGCTATCCAGACACTGCAGCAAAACCCATGAACAACTGATGGCTACATTTTGGCACTACAGCTGCAGTGAACTACAATTCTCATGATGCTGAGCCAACCTAATGGCTGGTTATCAGTCACAGCGACATATTTATCAGGCAATCCCATGTGATGGCCAATAGTACAGGGGTAGGGCAACCTTTGGCACTCCAGATGTTGTGAACTGCATCTCCCATAATGCTTACAGCCATAATGCTGGCAAAGCATCAAGGGATTTGTAGTCCTCAACATCTGGAGTGCCAAGTTGCCTATCCTTGATGTTAGCGTGTCATCTCCCTTATCACAGACAATGAGATACAGACATACATATATCTATCTATTCATATGAAGAATGTCACTCACCTCAAGGCCACCCTGACACAGCAGTCCCCCTGGCTGCCCATATCGTTGTCTCTCCACTACTCAAGGAGTACCCTGGCAGTACGTGGGGTTCCCCGGGGGGGCAGACAGGTTTAGGTGCAGATCGTCCATACTGGCCTTCACCAGGGGTAGCTCACTGACCCCCCCGATCCGTCCTTCTCTCCCCTACATCAGCTTGCGCTTTAGCTGCAGATCTCTGGCAGGAACAATAGGTAGAGCAAGGAGGGCAGCGATAGCCAATCACTAAGCAGAGTAGACGAACGACACGCCCCACGGGTGTTACAACGCCCAATCACAGCCGAAGGGGTGGGGCAAGGCGATTTAAATAGCACTTATGATGTTTGGTTAACAGGATGGATCGGAGATGGGAGAGAGGGAAAGGTAGCATCCATTGGATGAAAGGAAGGCAGGGCTCAGACAGGGATGCAGGAAAATGCAGAGAGAGATGGAGCATGAGAATGATGCCTGGGGTGATTATATGGGGAGAGAAGGAGAGAGGTGATGAAGTAAGCAGGGCTTGAATGGTGTGCTGAAAAAACGATGGGTGTGGGAAAGGAAGCAATAAAGTAAGAAGGAGGGTATGACTGGAGGGGGCTGTGTATGTGAGGAAGGATTGAGTGAGATAGGAAGAGCTCCAGACAGGATGTGATAATTGGACAATAATTAACCCCTTACTCATCATAAGCCACAAGTAAACTGAGATCAAAGCACAAATTAATGGGTGATGTCTCTCTCCACTTAGACATGCATGCTGGGTTTAAATTTCACTTGATTTCACTGTTACCATGATAGATAATTTCATAGATACAAAATTGGATTAAAAAATAGTAGATTGTTTTAATTTAATTTATGTTTATTTGCAAAACATAAAGAATGTGCATACTTTTGCATTTGAATCACACACAGCATTTTGTATAATTTTATATAAAAGGCATCACAAAGTCAATATAGTGAAATGTAAAAGGGATAAGTGACATGTAGTTTAATAGCTAGGAGCTCATACACACAAACGTTGCTATATCAAGATGTAGTGCATGTTTGAGTACATTATATGATAGCGGCTAGATTTGAAAAATAATACAAAGAATACAAATTAACAAAACATAATAAATGCAACAGAAACAGAGGAAAACTGCTTTGGCCACAAAGCAGCATAACAATTGTAAAACAACAAAGTGGTTGTTCAAGTGTAAAGCAAAGTCACTTACTGCAGTATTAAGGAATGTAAACACATTATCATACATATACCAACCCGACTTACTCACTAAGTCGGTTATACAAAATCTAAGAGCTGGGCAGCGCGTCCTGGACCAGCTAGCGAGCAGTCGTATGTTGTTAACGCTCCGCGCTGACAAGGCCTAACTTTGCGCAATTGATACCTCTAAAGACTCGGAAAAAAGATCAGTGCCATCACGTCACAGCCCAAACCTAAGAGGGCATCGGAAAGACAATAAAAATCTATTTGCTTCACGCCATGAGCGATGCAAGCTAAAACACCAGCTCTCTCAGAAAGCCAAGATTGCGCAGAGGAGCTGGAGTTAGAAAACTCGCAGAAATCTCAGACACCAGACCCAGGGGTTCATGCAAAACAAGAAATGTCCAATAAAATATTGCGGACCCTGCACTCTTCTATTGGGGACTTGCGCAAAGACCTACAGGATCTTGGGGCTAGAACATCCACTATAGAGAACAAAATGGCAGAATACGCCAAAGCACACAACAACATCGCCACGAAAATGGAGGGCCTAATGTCTCAGATGGACAGCTATGACACTAAGCTGGCAGATATGGAGGACAGAGCCCAGAAAAAACATCCACATCAGAGGAGTGGCAGAGTAGGTAAGCATGAACAAAGTATCTGCTTACGTTACAGAACTGCTACATGTGATTGCGCCGGAGCTACCCCGTGATGTCCTGCTTATAGACTGGATCCATTGCACAGCTCGGCCCAAATTTCTACCTCTTGAGACCCCCAGAGATATCCTAATACGTCTCCATTATTAGCATGCAAAGGAGGAGATTATCAAGAGAAGCAGGTCTTGTAAGGACTGTGCAGATGGAACTCTTCTTGTTCTTTGGAAATGGGGATTAGAGCCACAAGACACACTGAGACCTTCGGGAGGCACGCAATGGCTCTCACCAGAATGGAAGAGACCTAGGAGGCGCTTAACGGCCTCTTGCTGGCTACAGAGACTGTGATATGGGTGGATAGACCCACGGAACAGCAAATATTGTTGCAAGAAGCACAGTTTTCCTTATGTTTTTATACTACATATCTATTTTTTATGCCCTGCCTGACCTATAGGAATATAATGGGAAACCTGTATATTTTAATTGTTTAGTCTTGTAATTACGGCATGTGTAGAGTTGTAAAACCCTATTAAGATGCAGTTAAGATGCAGCGCATATTAGACATAACATCACAAAACCTACCATAGAAACAAAAAATTACAAAAAAACAAAGTAACAAAAAAAAAAAATATATATATATATATTGTTGATGGGAGCGCTGCTTCTGCTCTCTTTATCTACTCTTTAAAGCTGCATTGTCATGCCAAACTTACCTTTCCCTAATTGCATCCTCTTTTCTCCCTCTCTCAGTGTCACGTATTCATCCCCACATAAAAATGTGGTTAATGGCATTTACTATCCCGACAGGAAAAGTTTTGCCAAGCAACATTACTGTCCTGACAGGAAAAGTTGTGCCAAGCAACATTACTGACCTGACAGGAAAAGTTGTGCCGAGCAGCAATCAAATCCAGAGGAGGGTTTGTGCTGAGCAGCAATCATGCAAATGGAAACCTGGTAATTGCCTTTGGGGTCAAAGGCCGGTTACAGCCAATCGGATCCTCTTGCTCAGTGCCCTGTCGTGGTTTCATGCCTATGGTTATCCGAGAGTGCGTTCCTGATCTTGATTTTCTGGTATTTGACTCTGGCTTTGATTTGACTTCCCTGATATCTGGTATCCTTGACTTTTGGCCTTCCCTCATCTTTGTGTCTGATTCTGTGTTCCTGACCTTGGCAAGTATTTTGACTATTCTTGGAGACGTTAAGTCCGGCCATTCTAAGGTCCGGTTATACGTTATCCTTAGTCCTAGGTGTGACACAGTACTGCGTGCTGGATCAACTTGTAATCCTGACATTACGACATGGCCAGGTTTTTAGCACGCTCCTTACTAGGATGGCTCATTTACAACCTGAGGCTTCTCCATTTATGTCACTACTGCCTAATGTACCTCCACCTATAGTATATAAGGCACCTAAGATCTCCTTATCTCCTCCACCGCATTTTTCTGGTAATATCCAGGAATGTAGGGGATTTCTCAATCAGACTGAGTACCACTTTGAGGCCTCCACTGCCCTAATGCATATCAAACAAGGGAACCCGGTCTATCTCGGATTATGCCATAGAATTTCGTACCTTGGCATCTGAGGTAGACTGGACTAACAACGGATTAATCGCTGCTCTTAAAAAGGATTATCCGACATTATAATTGCTGCCAAAGACCTACCTAAGGGCTTAAATGACTTTATTACCTATGTGATGCAGATCAATAATAGACTCAGGACCAGGGAAATTACTAGAAACAGAACTAGACGTTTGACTATGTCACTAGCACCTTGATTCTCCAAACCTGTTGTCCCTGACCTCTCGACGCTGTCTGATCCCGAACCTATGCAGTTAGGGGTTACAGGACTGTTTGAGGCAGAGAAACAGTATAGGAGAAGAGAGGGTCTGTGCTTATATTGTGGCAAGAAAGGGAATATGAAATATGTTTGTCCTATACATCCGGAAAACTTCCATACCTAAGAACCTTAAGTAATTCCCGAAGCAGATTTCTCCTTGACATTTCTGCCTTTTGCAACAAGGAGATCTTTTCATGCAAAGCCCTGGTTGATTCAGGTGCAGCTGGTAACTTTATTGATTTGTATTTTGTTAAAAAACACACTATACCAGTCAGGGAGAGATCATCACCTCTAGCGGTTGAGGCTATTGATGGGAGACTTCTATCTCAACCTCTTATTACCCATGAGACCTTGCCTATTTGCATTACGATAGGAGCTTTGCATAAGGAATACATTACTTTCCAGATAATCGCTTCCCCTTCTTGTCCCATCGTATTAGGGTTCCCTTGGCTCATCAAGCATGACCCTCATATTGACTGGACTAGAGGGGAAATACTGGAATGGGGTACAGACTGTCAGGAAAGCTGCATGTTACCCATTTCTAAAAAAAAATGAGCATTGTTGCTTTACCCGCTGCTACATCTCCAACTCCCGAAATTCCCATACAGTATTGGGAGGTTAGAGAGGCATTTAGTAAAAGCCAGACTAATGCTCTTCCTCCACACAGATCTTATGATTGTTCCATTGATCTGTTGCCCGGGGCTATGCCTCCTAAAGATATATGCCCTATCCCCACAAGAAATTGAAAGCATGGATGACTACATCAAGGAATCTTTAAGTAAAGGCCATATACGTAAATCATCCTCGCCTGTTGGTGCAGGCTTCTTTTTTGTAGCTAAGACTCCAGGGTGCTAAGATCTTCACTAAGCTTGACCTTAGGAGTGCGTACAATTTGGTGAGAATTAGGGAGGATCATGAATGGAAGACGGCGTTTAACACTAGGAGTGGGCACTACAAATATCTTGTTATGCCCTTCGGGTTATGTAATGCTCCGGCCGTATTTCAAGACTTCATTAATGATGTACTCAGAGACTATATTTACTCTTTTATGCTTATTGTGGGGCTATTTATGGGATAATAATAGTAAACAGTAAGAATTGCCCACTAATTCAATTCTCAGATCCCAAAGATCGTTATCGTGTTAAGTGAAAAGTATTTCATATAAATAAAATCACAATGTTATAAAAATAGATTTTATTTTATAATAACAAATTAATTAATAATAATATGTAACATGCGTGACAATAATCAATGAATATCCAGTATAAAATGATATGCAATACAATGGAATGGCTATACACGTTTCAATGGCTAAACAGCATTTTCTGTCAAGACTTACACGATTTATGAGGTATCCTTACAGACTGAAAGTGAAGCTTTTCACAGCGAAGGGCCATAAAACCCTGGCTAACAGTTAGATCAACTGAATAACCCTTTCAATGCTGGCTAGATCTCCTAGGTAATTAAGATCTATTCTTATGTAATTTTAAATAAAATAACATTTAAACCAGTTCATTAGTCATTTCCTGGAACCATCCAATAAGAGAATAATCTACCAGATTTTTACAAAAGCAGAATTTTAGTTTGTCTAAAAAGATATCTTATCTTATATTAGAGCAAATCAATACACCTGGATAAAAACAGCGGTATGCTAACATGTGATACTATCACATTGATATATAATTATTCTAAATTCCACCTGCAGAATGGAATGTTTATAACTATATATTCTTTAGTTAACTAAGATTTCTAAATATGGAAATCTGACCGTGATTTATCCAGTCATATATCATGCTAATAGTACATTTTAATTAATTTAATTAATTAAATGAAACCAGTATAATTACCAGTTGAGTAGATATTTCTTCCGATTGGTAGATAGTCTCAGGAACTTATTTGGATGTATCTCTGCATGGAGGTGTGTAGGAATTCTGAGTGTCCTAGAGTGGATATCTGTCATAGGCCTCTCTGCATTGCTTCCGACTGCTCACTTCTTTGCTTTCTTTGCATACCCTTCTTCTTTTCTCTTTTTTTCTTCTCCCCGTCTTAACTTTTTAAAGGGAAAATTCACTAGTTGCTAGACCAATAGAAACACTGGGGGTGTGGTTATCTAGGGATCGCAATTTAGGTATTTGGTCTATAGAGGGCAGTCTTGTCCCACTAAACATACCTATCCAAGAAAGAGTTAACTTTTCTTGGTGGCTATTTTGACGTCATTTTGGCTTATCTTTATAGTGGCCATAACTTACTTTTTCTTTCACTTCAAAGGGTTTTCTCTTAGTTTTGTCCAGACTTAGTGTCCGCAATTCCTGCTATAATTTCTAATATGACAGTTCGTGAACTAAGTTTAACCTTTTCCGTACAATGGTACCTTATAAAATTTAGAAAGTAAAATTAAATTATTTAATCTTCTCTGTCACAAATGTCTGGGTTTAGAATTGATTATATTCCATTAGCATTAAGACAGTCTGTCCAACCCCCGTTCTCCTTATCACTTGGTTTGTATATACTATGCATTCCTTTAGCTCTGGGAAAGTGGTTAGTTTTACAGATAGAAATCTTGTGTCATTTTGTTAGCTTGAAAATAACAAAATGGAGTCTGCTCTGTTCAAAAGTGACTCAGCATATACACTTTTAATTTCTATCATAGCACTAGATGTCTGCCGATATAAATACCCGGACATTATATACCTAGATGATATCTTTATTTATTCCCCTGACATCCAAACTCATCATGATCATGTCAAACAAGTTTTACAAACTTTGCTTAAAAATGGTCTTTATTGTAAACTTGAGAAATGCGTATTTGATCAACATGAGGTTCCGTTTTTGGGGTATAACATTTCTGCCTCTGGTTTCCAAATGGATCCTCGCAAACTAGAGGCCGTTCTACAATGGCCATTCCCCAGTGGGTTAAAAGCCATACAAAGGCTTATTGGTTTTCTAACTATTACAGGAGATTCCGGTTAGACGTTACCCTTAAACTTGAGCTGCTATATGGGAGGTGAGTGAGGAGGCTGGAGTTGAGGGACCAAATGGAGGCTGTAGCGGAGAGGCAGTATAATCCACGATATCTCCACTGGGTAACAGGAACAACAAAAGATAATCCAGGGGAATCAGCATGCAGTAATCCAAGTAGCACTGTAGTAACCCTTCCTTCCCAAGAACTAGACGACACATAGGCTGGGAGTCAACTTAGGTCTTTATTTTCAGCTCCACAATTTATACAAGTCCCCATGCAAGGGGTTTCCTGAGTCCCCTCCCAGGGGCATTCCCAGAGGGGACTACATGGGGGACTTATTGTACAAGACATTTCTCCCATCAGGCACTGCTGCACGAGAGGGATCCTCCCACAGGAATGTACCGTTAAGTGGATTATCCCTCCGTGCAGCAGAACCTACAATTTATATTAAAATGTATAACTCTTTGAATATACTGGCTATTTGCACGAATGGACGTTCGGTAGATAGCTGGGGTCTGAGCGCATCATTCGTGAGATTACCGCTCAGATCCCAGCTAAAACAACCGAACGCCGCATGAAAAACACATTCATTAAAACATATCTTCAAAAGACCGATTGCATGTAAGGGAACAGGATACCGAACGGCCCGGACCTCCCGAACGGCCTGGAAGCTCAGCGGTGTTCGTGCCGTCGA
The DNA here is from genome assembly GCA_933207985.1 of Pelobates cultripes. NCBI lineage: Eukaryota > Metazoa > Chordata > Amphibia > Anura > Pelobatidae > Pelobates > Pelobates cultripes. The sequence continues at coordinate 160,453,580 of OW240912.1, forward strand.
GTAGCCGTTTTTAGTACCATGCGCTCGACAACCAAACACTGCTGAGGGAACAAAGGATCCAAGATGGCCGACCGCCGCATGGTCGGTAGTCGAACGACGGCCACCTTGGAGAGCCTCTAATTACCGATTGCAACATTGTTGCAATCGGTTAATAAGCGCCACACGTCTCTAAGTGTGTGGGCTATTAAATGAAGGTTCATTCAGTTCACGAACGGCCCGCAAAGGTGCCGTTCGTGAAACGAAAGGAAATCAGCTATCTGCTTTTGGCAGATAGCCAATGCAGGAAATACAGTTATACAATTGCATTACATTATACGGTGGAACACGCATAACACGAAAAACATACAGGCAACCCTTAAAGCGACAGTACTTAAATAATGTCCAAGTGGCTAGGTTTGCCACAATGCTCCCCCAGAACCAAGCCGGCATACACAGTCTGATCCCAACGGATCGGCTTGGGGATGTCCGGAGGAGCACTCACGGATCACGGCTCCAAGTCTGTTTGTCTGGACAACCCGTCGGCATTGCCATTTTGCTTCCCAGGGCGGTAGTGTATTGTAAAGTCAAAAGGCTGCAGTGCCAAACTCCAGCGCAGCAGCCTGGCATTGTCTCCTGACACCCTGTTCAGCCACACCAACGGGTTGTGATCCGTGAGTAGTGTAAAGGGTTGTCTGTATAAATAGGGCTGCAACATTTTGAGGGCCCACACCACAGCCAGGCACTCCTTTTCAATGGCGGCGTAGCTTACTGCCTTGGGTAAAAGTTTTCAGCTTAGATAAGCTACGGGGTGCTCGCCACCATCTGGTCCAACTTGGCTCAGTACTGCTCCCAATCCAAACATAGAAGCATCTGTGTGGACGAGAAAACGTTTAGTTGGATCAGGAGCAGAAAGTACAGGTGCGTTAACAAGTGCCGTCTTGAGCTGTTGAAATGCCTGCTCACACTCTGGGGCCCAGACTACTAGCTTGGGGAGATTCTTACGGGTCAAATCCGTGAGGGGTTTGGCAAGGGCACTATAGTTGGCCACAAATTTCCGGTAGTACCCGGCGGTCCCTAAGAAGGCGAGCACTTGGGTCTTGGTGCGAGGGGTGGGCCATTGGGCGACTGCCTCTATCTTAGTGGGTTCTGTTGCCCGCTCCCTACCCGGTGCCCTAGGTACTGCACTTCTGCCATACCTATATGGCATTTGCTGGGTTTTAAAGTCAGTCCGGCCTCCCGGATCCGATCTTGCACGGCTCCTATGTGGACTAGATGTTCGTGCCAGGAGTAGCTGAATATGGCGATATCATCCAGATACGCGTAGGCATACTCCTGGAACCCATCCAATAATTTGTCCACCATTCTCTGAAAGGTAGCTGGGGCGTTTTTAATCCCGAATAGCATAACCTTAAACTGATACAGGCCAAACGGGGTGACAAAGGCCGACTTAGGAATTGCGTCCTCTGCTAACAGAATTTGCCAGTACCCTTTGCACAGGTCTATTGTGGTAAAGTACTGGCCCCTGGCCATTTTGTCTAGGAGCTCGTCTATCCGGGGCATGGGATAAGCATCGGAGGTCGTTTTATCATTGGGCCGCTGGTAGTCTACACAGAAACGGGTCGTTCCGTCCCATTTCGGCACTAGTACTACCGGGGAGGCCCAGGGGCTGTCTGAGTGCTCTATCTCTCCCAACTGAAGCATTTCCTCAATTTCTTTGCGCATATTTTCTTTGACTGCTTCGGGTATGCGGTATGGGGTTTGGCGCAGAGGCGTCTGATCTAAAGTTTCTACCTTATGCGTAGCTAACGGGGTATAGCCGGGTAAATTGGAAAACGTGGCTTTCTTTTCCTGGAGTAACCTTTGCACTTGGGTTCTCTCTTGGGGGTTTAACCGCTCTGCTAACTGTACCTCTCCCAGATCTCCGCTCTGGCCCTCTCTGTCTAGGAGATCGGGGAGAGGTAGATTGTCAAAATCTTCGGTGGCAGGGGCACAGATTGTGGTCACCTCCTCAGTGCGTTCGTGGTACGGCTTGAGCATGTTCACATGGAGCATGCGTTTGCCTCCCGTGCCTGTAACCGGGCCGATCACATAGGTGGTGTCGCAGATCTGTTCTACCACCTTGTATGGGCCCTGCCAGGAAGCCTGCAGCTTATCTTTGTGTACTGGTCGCAAGATTAGTACTTTTTGCCCCACCTGAAAGCTGCGGTCCCTGGCTCCCTTATCATACCATCTGCGCTGTCGTTGCTGCGCTACCTGGAGATTGTCTCGGACGGTCTGGGTCAGCATCTCCAGGCGTTCCCTGAACTCGAGCACATAAGGTAGGATAGGGGTGCCACAAATGGTCTCGTCTCCCTCCCAGTGTTCCCGTATCAAGTCAAGAGGTCCCCTCACTCTCCTCCCGAATAATAATTAGAACGGAGAGAATCCGGTGGATTCTTGGGGCACCTCCCGATACGCAAACAGCAGGTGGGGTAAAAACCTTTCCCAGTCCTTTTGGGTGTCCATGAACGTGCGGATCATTTGCTTAAGGGTTCCGTTAAACCGTTCACAGAGCCCATTGGACTGGGGGTGATATGGGGAGTTCAGGATTTGCTGTACCCCACATATCTTCCAGAGCTGATGTGTTACTTCAGCGGTAAACTGGGTGCCCCTATCTGAAATAATCTCCCGGGGAAATCCTATCCGGGTGAATATTCTCATCAGGGCCTCAGTTACCGTTTCAGCGTGTACGTTGGTTAACGCCACTGCCTCGGGGTATCTGGTGGTGTAATCCACCACGGTCAAGACATATTTCTTGCCGGATGGGCTGGGCTTTGCTAGAGGTCCTATGATGTCTACTGCCACCCTACTGAAGGGTTCCTCAATTATGGGCAGAGACCGTAGCCGGGCTTTGTATCTGTCTCCTCTCTTGCCTACCCTTTGGCAGGTATCACAGGTCTGGCAATATCGCCTAACGTCCTGGGAAATACCTGGCCAAAGTAAATTTTGGGTCAGCCTGTGCTTGGTACGACTGATGCCTAAGTGCCCAGACAGGGGGATATCATGAGCTATGCGTAATAACTCTAACCTATACTTCCGAGGCACTATGAGTTGCTTAATGGGTAAAGGTATAGACCCGGACACTACCTTTTCTGCGTGTCGGTACAGTAGTCCTTTGTCCCAAATATACCTTTCCCCTTCTAATCCTGCTTGATCTTTATCAATACGGTCTTTATACACCTGTAAAGAGGGGTCTAGGGCCACTTCTGACCCAAACTCTAGGGGATTGGCCCATGGCATGGCAGTGGGTAGGGGAGGGTCATTGCTTACCTGAGCCTCAGAGTGGTTGGATGATGCTGTGGTGCGGGCCTGTTGTCGGGTCACAACCGGATAGGCCTCTTGTATTGTGGGCTGTGGAACAAATGCTGAAGTCAGCTCCCCCAAGTCGTTGCCCAAAATCACATCCGCTGGCAAGTCCTGCATCATCCCCACATACACATTCCCGTGCCCCGCTCCCCAATTCAAGTGTACCTTGGCCGTTGGTACTTTGTAAATGGCTCCCCCGGCCACCCGTACAGCCACACAGTCCCCAGTGAGCTTGGGCTTTGGTACCAAATGACTTCGGACTAGAGTTAAGGTAGCCCCAGAGTCACGAAGTCCTTGATGGGGTTCACCTCGTGTAGGGTGCCTAGCGGTTCCTCCAGGGTTGCCCCCGGTTGCAATCGGTTAATAAGCGCCACACGTCTCTAAGTGTGTGGGCTATTAAATGAGGGTTCATTCAGTTCACGAACGGCCTGCAAAGGTGCCGTTCGTGAAACGAAAGGAAATCAGCTATCTGCTTTCGGCAGATAGTCAATGCAGGAAATACAGTTATACAATTGCATTACATTATACGCTGGAACACACATAACACGAAAAACATACAGGCAACCCTTAAAGTGACAGTACTTAAATAATGTCCAAGTGGCTAGGTTTGCCACAGAGGCATTGGCCCAGACCGTGCGCGAGAACCTCCAGGTGGCCAAGCAGCACTAGTGGGTATGGTTGACCTGTTGGCCAGGCACCGTAGTTTTCGAGTCGGACAAAAGGTCTTGGTACTCAAGCCGGTCCAGCAAGACAAACTACAGATGGCCTGGCAGGGACCGTACAAGATTATTGGGCAGGTATGTGACACCACGTACACGTTAGCCAGCTGTGAGAATGAAGATGTAAAACGAATGTTTCACATCACTATGCTCAAGGAGTAAAAAGGTAGAGAAGAGGAGGTGGCAATCCAACTGCAGGAGGCCAAATAATCCACTTTTGCCCCTAGCAAACCACAAGGTAGACACCCTGAGCCAAGCCCCCTTGAGACGACCCCCATACCGCATTCCAGAGGCTGTCTGGGAAGGAATACGGAAGGAGATAACATAGATGCTCCGCCTAGCATCTATGTTATCTCCTAGCATCTATGTTATTGAGCACTCCGACAGTCCTTGGGCTTCTCCTGTGGTCCTTGTACCAAAACGAGATGGTACAACCCATTTTTGTTTAGATTACAGGACACTCAATGACAAAACGGTCACTAACACCTACCTGATGCCTTGAGTAGACAAGTTGTTGGACTGGATAGCTAGGGGATGGTATCTGACCACTATAGACCTTTGCAAAGGCTATTGGCAGATTCCCCTAGCCGAGGAGATCATACCTAAATTGGCCTTTGTCACCCCGTTCAGTCTGTACTAGTTCAAGGTAATGCCATTCGGGATGAAGAACGCCCCAGCCACCTTCCAGTGGATAATGGATCGCCTCTTAGATGATCTCCAGGATTATGCATGTGCAAACCTGGATGACATCGTGATCTATAGCAACATCTGGGAGGCTCACTTAGACCACATAGAGACAGTCCTAGACAGAATTAGGGGAGTCGACTTATCCTTGAAGCCAGATAAGTTTAACATTGGTATGGCAGAGGTGCAATATCTGGGCCATTGCGTAGGATGTGGTAAGCAACAGCCAGAGCCCGCTAAGATAGAGCCTGTTGCTAACTGTCCCACTCCCCATACCAAGAAGCAAGTCATGGCCTTCTTATGGACAGTCGGCTATTACAGATGTATAGTGCCATGTCCAAATCCTTGATTGATCTGACCTAAGAATTTACCGACACAGGTCCTGTGGTCCCCAGAATGTGAGGTGGCCTTTCAATCCCTTGAGACAAGCCCTTGTTAATGCTCCTGTTCTGGCTGCCCCAGATGCTAACAAATGCTTTATTGTTCACACAGACGCTTCAATGTTTGGACTGGGGGCAGTTCTGAACCAGGTGTGCGAGGACGGGGGCAAGCGCCTATTTGAGCTGGAAGCTACTACCTTGGGAGGTCAGTTATGCGGCCATGAAAAAGAGTGTCTAGCCCTAGTGTGGGCACTGGAGAAATTAACTCCCTACCTCTATGGCCGCGCATTCACCCTCATCACTGACCACAATCTCCTGGTCTGGCTCAATCGGGTCGCTGGAGATAATGCCCATTTTCTAAGGTGGAGTCTAGTCCTCCAGCCCTACGACTTCACCATACATTATCGGCCTAGCAAACAGAATGAGAATGCTAATGGGCTATCCCGCCAGACCAAGCTAATAGCTTGACCAGTTGTCTTTGTGTCCGGACAGCCCCAAGTTGACCCAAAAAGGGTCAAACAGTGTCTGCCAGAGCTGTAAGCAAGGGGGGAGCATGTGAAGGAACTTTTCACATTTCTGGATTTGTATGGATTTTTATTTTGTTCGGCTCCCGAAGTGAGACCACCCCAGGGACGCATTAGAATGTGGAATGTTATGTATTTTGTATGAAAACTTCAAAGGAACTAATTAATTGAATGCTTCACTGGGTGGCCGCCATTTCGTGCATACGAATGCACGTGGTCAGGACAATGGATGGCGGCCATTTTGTCTCCCGAATGCAGGCAGCGGGACTTGGTCGTCAAGTGTCTGGAACCCATTTCTGCCAGGCACTCTCCTGAACACCGGTCACCATTGACCTGCTGCCCGTTCCCTTTCCAGGACATCTACACGAACGGCGTTCGGAAATTACATACTTCGTCTACCTTATGTGGTTTTCGTACAAAACCCAAGAACAGAGACCATCTCTTGCCACACATCCTATGGAACTGTTTTGGGCTTCAACCTCGTGGCAGAACGGTCAGAACGACCCTGTGATGGCAATCCAAAACTATTGAACGGATCTGGGTGGTTTTTGCATATATTGTTACCCAGATCCAGGCTATCCAGGGATGTGACGTTTGTGGGGTTTCGACAGGCCTGGACTGGCCATCGGTAAAACACCGGGCAAATGCAAATGGTGGCCGTGGGCCAAGGCCGGCAGGGGAGGTTACATGACATGTAAGGGCCGTGCAGGGCCGTTTTTCATGACGGGCCGCTGAGGAGATCAAAGATCTCCCTCACCGGTCCACTTGCATAGACATGCGGCTGGGGAGGGAGAGAGGACCTGGCAGAGCTCTATCTTGCAGCTCCACCATGTTCCTCTCACGAGATCCAGAGCATTGCCATGGTAACGCCCCCGATCTCGCGAGTGAAATCTAGCCCACTAGGACCAGGGATGGTGTGAGAGTGCCGGTTCCCCCCTCACTCTCTCCCAGGTACCAGCATGCCGGTCCCCCCCTCCAAGGCTAAAGGTAAGAATGGAGGGGGGGGATATAATGCCTGCTTAGTTTATTTGTTTTTTTACCCCCCCAACACACAATTTCTTCTAACATTTACACACATCACCCACAGCACCCTCACACACAGCATACACAGCACTCTCACACACATCACCCACAGCACCCTCACACACAGCACTCTCACAGACAGCATACACAGCACACTAACAAACAGCATACACAGCACACTCACACACAGCACACATTATCCATTTATATCCATTATCCATTTATAGAGACACCAGAGACAAGTTGCAAGGAAACACAGTGCAAACATGTTATTAAATTTGCTTGCACTGTGCAGAACAAATACAGGGCTTTTTTCTCATGCTAGAGCTCTTCAGCATGGTCTGCCCTGGAAGAGCATTGAACCAACATGCTCACTCTGAGAGGGGGCGTGTTTGTCATTAGTGATGACAAAACACACCCTCTCTGCCCCGCCCCCTTTTTAGTAGGCCGCTGTGATAAAAAAATGCCTGCGACAAATTTTTTTTCCAAGTCCGGCCCTGGGTTTCGGTTTATGTTGGGGGTACTTTTAGGGTGCTGTTGAATTTTATGTGTTTCTGTGCCTGGAGATAATTGAGTTTAGTTCAGTTCCTGACTCAATTATCTCTTAGGCACAGAGAGGGAATTTACTGACTGTATAAATGTGATACCAGTACTGCCTTGGCTCATGTGTGGGGGTTATGCTACATCAGTGATATTGCACCTGTGGGAGTTATTTGCTGTTTCTCCAAGAGTATCCGTGGCAGTGTTACCTTGGCAGACCGCCACACTGTTAAAGGAACACTATAGGGTCAGGAACTATGAAAAGGCAGTGCTTGCGTTAAAATGTCTGCATACAATGATTATACTCACCAGAACAACTACATTAAGCTGTAGTTGTTCTGGTGACCATAGTTTCCCTTTAAAAATTTGGGGTGTTTTATGTGTTAAAAAATGGTTCTCATCACCTGTCAGGCTCCTATCCTGACAACCAAGATATTGTTTTATTTTATTGCTGCACTTCCTGTTTCTTGCCTCTAGTGGCGTCCCTAGCCTCTAGTCAATCCTCAGTTGCTCTCACCTGCCTCATATGATCTTCCAAGTCTGCTATAAAAGGCCACACCCAACTCTTCACATGGCCTTTACATTGAAGGCAGTGTTCTGACATAGAACTTCTGATCCTGTCTCCTGAAAACATCTTGTATTTATCTGCATTATTTCAATCTGAAGAGACTTACCTGCTTGATCTACCATATTGAAGATACTTAACTGCTTCAACTGCTGCAACACTACATGATCCTGAAAGCACCCTGTATTACATTATACTGCAATCTACTTACCTGTCTCAACTGCTGCAACACTGCAGGACCCTGTAAGCAACCTGTATTACATTACACTGGAATCTACTTACCTGTCTCAACTACTGCAACTCTGCATAATCCTGTAAGCAACCTGTACTATATATACTGAAAGTACTTACCACCTTTAACCATTTCAACCCTGTATCATCCTGAACCTGGCTTCAGTGTGACATTCCACAGATTACTAATCTACTTGGAAATAATGTCAAACCTACTTCTATATAAAAGACTTTATTCATTTACTCTCAAGATATCCTTTTTGTGGCATATTGCCTTAATACTTTCTTTCAAGTAAATTGTTATGTCTAAAAAGACAAAGTTTTAACCAATAAACCTGGCAATCGTCTCCTCTCTGACCTGCTCAGGAACATGACATCGCCTCTTTTGATGTTTCTACAGTGTTCACTTATTTTAATATGTGGGCTTTTTGTGGTCATTATTACATATTCATAGCCACTAGGGCACTCTAAAATATAAATAACATTTTTAGAGATACAAGTAATACAATCTTTGATTGAAAAAAAAAATTTCAGTTATGTTGGATTTCAAATTTTATTTTGTTTACAGTTAGTATTTCTGCAGACTGCACAATTTTTGCACCTATAAATACATTTTTCATTTGTAAGTGTGCTTATATGTGATTTTGTGGGCTTTTTAGTGTAATTTCTTGTTACTTTCGCTTGTAGATAAGGTGCACCTCTAAATATAATATGTGGTTTTTCTGGAATAATTTTGTTGAGTAACTCATCTTGTTGCAACACATGCCAATGTTTATTAATTCTTTTCTTCAGGTTTTTATTTTTATTGTTAAAATCAAAAATTATAGGTAATATTGGATTGTTTGTTTTTCTTTTGTCTTTATACGTTAAAAGTTCATCTCTATTCTGTTTTTCTGTGTGTAATATTTCTTCATCTGTTGTTTCAGGGAGGAATTTATTTTCTAAAACATTTTCTTTTAGTTCACAAGCTTGATCTTTAAAATCTATGGTTGTAGTGCCTTCTTAGCCTTAGAAACTGGTCTATAGGTATCCCATATAGCCAGGGTGTGTAATGACAACTGGTTTGTTAGAGTGGAGTGTTAGCATGAACTTTCTTGAAAAAGGTACGTATATGTAATTCAATATTCTGAATAAAAATGTGTAAGTCTAAAAATTAATACTTTGTTTACTATGTTCTGCAGATAAAGGCACATGGAGGAAGATTTCTGCCAGATTCATGCATCGGATCAAGAGAGCAGCTGCTCAAATACCATTACATAGCAGCAAACAGATATTTGAAGCTGCTGGTGCCTCTGGAGTCCCACGGACATCAAGGTGTAGAGTCCTCCAGAGTCTTGTAACTGTGTATAAACCTTCTATTCGGCCACCACTAACCAATGCTCACAAGCAGAAACAGCTGCATTGGGCAGAAAAATACATGAATACTGATTTTCAAACAGTCCTGTTCACTGATGAGTGCCGTACAACCCTGGATGGTCCAGATGGATGGACTAGTGAATGGTTGGTGGATGGCCACCCTGTTCCAACAAGGCTGCACCGTCAGCAAGGCGGTGGTGGTCATGTTTTGGGCCGGAATCATGGGAAGAGAGCTGGTCGGCCCCTTTAGGGTCCCCGAAGGTGTAAAGATGACATCTGCAAAGTATGTGGAGTTTCTGACTGACCACTTTCTTCCCTGGTACAGAAGGAAGAACTATGCTTTCCGTAATAAAATCATCTTCATGCATGACAATGCACCATCTCATGCTGCAAAGAATACCTCTGCATCAATGGCTGCTATGGGGATAAAAGGAGAGAAAGTCATGGTGTGGCCTCCATCCTCCCCTGACCCCAATCCTATTGAGAACTTTCGGAGCATCCTCAAGCAAAAAATCTGTGAGGGTTGGAGGCAGTTTACATCCAAACAGCAGCTCTGGGAGGCTATTCTGACATCTTGCAAACAAATTCAAGCAGAAACTGTCCAAAAACTCACAAGTTCAATGGATGCAAGACTTGTGAAGCTGCTATTAAATAAGGGGTCCTATGTTAAAATGTAACGTGACCTGTTAAAATGTTTAAAAAGTTAAAATGTTGTTATAAGTTTGATTGAAATAGCTTTTGATGTCAGTAAATATGCTGCAAACACAACAAATGACAATTTTCAATTATAACCTATAAAGTGTTTTGAAACTTACTATGCGTAATAATTTGGAACAGTGCATTGTAAGTTTTTTATGTTTAAAAAAATACTGTTATCATTAGGAGGTTTGTTCAATAAAATTTGAATTGTACTCTTAATAGTTGATAACATGAGAATTATGCTGACTGTTATTTACATCAATTATTTAGGTAAATGAGAAAAATATAATTTGCATAATAATTTGGAACAGGGTGTATATACCAAAAGTAATTATTGGATAGTATAAGTTTGATGTCCTCTATAATAAAATCTATTTGTAAAAGTGAAAAATTGTTTTCTTTTAACAATTTTTTTTGATAGATTCGCAATCTAATTTATGAGGTATAATTGTATACAATGATTAAACGTCTGAAGTCGCTAATATGTAGTTTGGTTTCCAAGTAACGGTTTTCAGATATTGTAATAATGTGATGGAATCTTTTAAATAAGACCTCATTCTTTTAACTGATGGTTGAAGCATGTTGTCTAGATATTCTGACAGTTTTGATAAAAGCAAATTAATACCAGATATTATTGGTCTGCCTGGCACTGATTGTTCATTCTTATGTATCCTCAGGGCCGGTGCAAGGATTTTTGGGTACATAGGCGAAGATGTATCTTTCCACCCCCCCCCCCAAATAACATCTTTACCTATGTGCCTCTTAACCAGCCCCTCTCCTGGTGTGCCTCCTACCTCTCTTGTAGCGTTGCCGAGTGGAGGATATCCCCTACAGGAGCTTCAATTTTCTGTACCTGGCCGGACTGACAGGGAGTGCTCTCTCAGTGAGCACCTCCGGTCAGTCTGGCCGGGTACAGGAAACAGAAGCTCCTGTACTGCGTTCCACCACGCTACACTCAGTGGTGTATACACACTGACAGTCACACACACTCAATGACAAACACACAGACTCACTGATCTGACACACACTCATTCATTGACAGGCACACTGATACTCACACACAGACTCAATGACAAAGATACTCTCACTGATTTGACAGACACTCACAAACACACACTGACAGACACACATACACTGCCACACTCATACACTCACATGCAGTACTCATACAAGCACTCACAGACACACATACTCATGCACACACTCAGTCACTCACAGGCACACAGACACTCAGGCACACATACACTCACACACAGACACACAGACACACACACACTCAATCACAGACAGTCACTCACAGGCACACAGACACTCAGGCACACATACACTCACACACAGACACACACACAGACAGACACACACACACTCAATCACATACAGTCACTCACAGACACGCATACACACACTCACTAATTATTTTAATAAATAAACATTTTCCACCCAGCCTCCCTACCTGGAGAGCTGGTGTGGATGATGAATCATTCCCTGGGGTCCAGTGCGGCAGTGCTGTGATCAGACGCGGCGAGGGAGCTCTAATCTCCACCCTCTGCTCCCTCGCGGGCTGCCTACTGATGACGTCATATTCCGGCTCCCGCGGCATCAGCAGACAGCGCGCGAGGGAGCAGGGCGTGGAGATTAGAGCTCCCGCGTCTGATCACAGCACTGCCGCGCGCCACGCCGGGGATCCAGAGGGTGGCCAGGCAGGAGGAAGAGCTTCCCTCCTGCCGGTCACTGAAATCTTGCGCCCCCGGAGCCGGTGCGCCCTAAGGCGGCCGCCTGTGCCGCCTTATGGACGCGCCGGCCCTGTGTATCCTAGGTAGAAAATAAATCACTGGTATTATTGGGTTTTCTATATTTAAATAGGAGAATTCCTTTTTATTCAGGATATCTAGATGTTTTCCCTTTTTCAGATAGTTACCGAGCTTCTCTTTGAATATAGGTGTTGGATCTTTGTTCAATTTCTTGTACGTTATTGTGTCGTTTAATTGACGTAGGGCTTCTTTGTTATACATCTCAGTAGAGAGCATGACTGGCGGTACCTTGTCTGCTGGTCTAATGACTATCTCTTTGTTTTCTTGTAGTTCCTTAATTGCTTCACGTTCTTTTCTGGTTAGATTTTGTGTATCATATTTATTCTTTTTTATATTTTCCATGTCTTTTGTAACAAATTTTTCAAATACTTGCAGTGGGCCTGACTTAAAACTTGAAGGATAAAATGTGGATTTCTTCGTAAGATTTGTTCTGATTATATTATTTGGATCTAACTCTTTTTCGGTATTATCATCTGTATTGCTGTTGTTTTGAATAAAAAACCTTTTCAGAGTGGCATTTCTTACAAATTTGTTTATGTCAATAAAAGCTTCGCACAGCGGCTTACATACCGCGGACCCCTGTGATCGGGTACCAGGCCAGCTGTCACATTTTGTGGCCCCGGCCCGCGCGGCAAACCGCCAGGGCCGCATATGGAGGGGTCCATCGGGTGGCCCATGCTGTCAGGGCCACCCGATGGACATGGATTGTAAGGGCGCTTTAACACTTGATGCTGGGCGCTTTAACACTTGATGCTGGGAGAAAGTGATTGCACGTCACTCCTACCAGCATACAGAGAGCGCGGGAGGAAGGAGAGGAGGGAGTCAGAGTGGGAACTTTGAATCCCATCAGGCTGAGTCCCCACTGGACCCCAAGGAAAGTAACAAGGTAGGAAACATTTTCTATATGTCTGTATGTGTATGTGTGTGTGTCTGTGTTTCTATATGTATGTGTGTTTGTGTCTCTGTATATGTATGTGTCTCTGTATGTGTATGTGTGTGTGTGTGTGTCTGTGTCTCTGTCTCTGTGTGTGTGTCTCTGTATGTGTGTGTATGTGTGTCTCTCTGTATGTGTGTCTGTGTCTCTGTATGTACGTGTGTGTCTCTGTGTGTGTGTCTATGCAGTGGCGTACACACAATCCATGGGGCCCCGTATGTGTCTATGTGTGTGTGTGTCTCTATATGTGTGTCTGTGTCTCTGTATGTACGTGTGTGTCTCTCTATGTGTGTGTGTCTATGTATCCAGTGGTGAACACACAATCCATGGGGCTCCGTATTTATGTGTGTGTGTCTCTGTGTGTGTGTGTCTGTGTCTCTGTATGTGTGTGTCTGTGTTTATGTGTGTGTGTGTCTGTGTCTCTGTATGTGTGTGTGTCTGTCGAGGGGTGTATGTATGTGTGTGTCTGTCTGTGTGTTTGTTTGTGTGTCTGTAGGTATGTGTCGGTGGGGATGGGGGGCACAGATCCGGGGAAGGGGGGCCCATGCATCAGTTTCGCACCCATGGATTGCGTGTACGCCACTGGCTTCGAATGGTTTGAAATTTCTAGTAGGAGCATATTTTGCTGAGAACTGCTACTTGTGTGGCTGTTAATGTTTTGTGGGATAAGTTGAAAATCCTTACTTCTCTTTCAGATTTAGGTGGTAAAAAAACTCTCCTCTTTCCCTTTTGTGTTCTTCAGCTCATTGAAGTGGTCTCCCTGCAGTTTGCCTTTTGCAATACACAATGAAGTGCTCAGCGCAAGGTATAAAAGAACAGCGTTAATACTCCCAGGGTTTACACCACCAAAATGTGTAAAAAGGTGAGTGTGGATATACCTATATATAAATACAGTGTCACTTCTTCTCCACTAATGGAGATATTAACACAGATTTTCCTACGCAATATAAAGAAGGAAAATCTCATAGGGCAACACTGTAAAAGTGGTTAATAAAATTTTCAAGTCTCTGTATGGTCCAACTCACATGTTGTTGAGCCTGTTATATCAAAACTGGCTCAGGTAATATTGCTTAAAATGCAGTATAATGTGGTTTCAGACAGGTTGGAGCTTGATCCTCAGATGTAGAAAGCACAAGAAAGGCAGCACCAGTTAGTGTAAAACCATAACATTTATTATAAATCTGCATCTTCCTCAGGTGCATACATACTCTTACATACAGTCACTTCTTATAAATCCATTTTGGCGCCTTATTTTTCAATTTGGGACATCCCCCCACTATAATTAGCCTATCATAACCCTCCCATCCTCCTAGTTCAATTGCGATCAATATCACAATGATATATGACATCACTTCCGGTTTCGCTGGTATGCGTTCCAGCGGCCATTTTCATGCGTTCCTCCTTCGGCATGCGTTCCAGCTACTGTTTTTATGCATTCCACTGTCATCAGTAGCTATATTCCGGTTCAGTTTCATCCAATCCATTCCAATATATGGTAATCTTATAGTGTCCCAGTCCTAAATATTATTACCAATCTTTTTATAGAGATGGATACTCAGTAAAAAATGCATAAATAGTACATTGTTAAAAACAAAGGAGAGAGAAAAAGAGAAGTATTAGAAATAAAAACTTAGATGAAATGCTTGCTAAGTTACACATTTATATATATCGCAGCACTAAGTCAGCCTCTAGAGGGCTTCCTGGATTGAAATGGACCTTTGGTCCAGTATCTGACACTGTATGTCTTCATGCTCTGCAAGAGGACATCCAGAGTCAAGTTTTTCCCCATAGAAGAGCATTGATTCATGTGCATTAGCAATCACTCGTTGCGAGATGTCAGAGGTTGTGGAGCATCAACCCAGCGCCTAGGGCTTCGGTGCTGGAATAAGGTAAGTAAATAATGGGTTTTTAACCCTTTATTTATCAGAGCGGGGTAGATAAGGTTTTTCCTGATTGCTTGGTTTCTGTAAAAGTCATTTTAACTTTGTACCCCAATGTCATGGAATGTGACGCTCTCACACAGATGCGGATTATGCCAGACGCTTGCAACACAGGTGTTTGTTCACGCAGTGGCGGCTTTAGACTTTGTGAGGCCTTAGGTGAAACTCAAACATGAGGCCCCCACTAACACCCAAAGTAAAAAATAAAATAGGAATTGCATTGTGTGTGTGTGTGTATAAGAAGCTGTAATTATAGGGCGGGCTTGCAATGCTGAATACAGAGAGCAAGTCGCTGTATTCATTGTCCAGAGGCTTGCAGTATTGCAGCTCCCTGTGCTGCTGTGTTGTGAGCTCTCTGACTGTGGCATAAATTACAAACTAACTTAATTAGCAATTATGATAATCGTTTATACACAATTGCGGGGTATGGTTACATAGCCTAGCAGTCTGCTATATATAAGAGCCAATATGAAGGGATTATTGGTATCAAAAATGAAAATTTGGGTTGACCAAAAAAAGGTTTTAAAAAATAATTTACCAAACAATAAAGTGGAAGATAAGAAAACAGTGTCATAGACATTTTCCCCACATATTCTATAATACTTTTACATATCCAATATCCTTTATTATATATATATATATATATACATATATATATATATATATATATATATATATATATACATAAATATATATATCCTGTCCCATGTATTGTATATTATTATTATTATTATTATTTATAAAGTGCCAACAAATTGCACAGCGCTGTATAATTGGTTGGACTAACAGACAAGTTGTAATCAGACGAGTTGGACACACAGGAGCAGAGGGATTGTGGGCCCTGCTCAATGAGCTTACATGCTAGAGGGAGTGGAGTATAGTGACACTAAAGTTAAGGGCAGAGTAGAAAAGTAGGTTGCTAGGATAGTATTCACTGAGGGCTTACTGTTTTGTTTGATGACAGTTGCAGGAGAAGAATCAGAGTGCGGGAAGAGAAAGCTGTTCACAGTTTAATTGATATGCTATCCTCAAGAAGTACATTTTCAAAGCTATTTTGAACGAGTGGAGACAGGGTGAAAGTCTAACAGAGAGGGGGAGGGTGTTCCATAGCAATGTTACAGCCCTAGAGAAGTCTTTAAGGCGAACAACAGAGATGGGAGTACGAACAGAAGTTAGATGTAGGTCTTCGGCAGAGCGTTGGGGCCTAGACAGGACATATTTGTGTAATAGTGAGGATAAATAGGTCAGAGCAGCATTGTGTAGAGATTTGTAAGCATGTACCAGGATCTTAAATTAAGCCCTATGTCTTACAGGAAGCCAGTGTAGGGGACTGAAAGAGGGGGTTGATGTGGGAAGTGGGGCAGACAGGAAGACGAACCTCGCCGCTTGTGATAATATTCCATATTAATTAAGAATGAATTATTGATCACTATTGAGCAAATCAAACTATTATAGATAGTCTAGATGGTGCCGGTACACAGTACTGAAAATGTTAATTACCACAAAACACAGTCATGCATAGCTTCACGAGATAGTTATGAGAACAGAGCTAGCTTTTTAGATAGTTATGAGAACAGAGATAATAACCGCACAGATCTGGCAAAACATTGTTGTGGGACTGAAAGTTTGGCCAACTTTAAGGTCCCATCCAACGCTTTTGCAAGGTTTTTGCTGGGCTGCAATGATAAGAAGATTTGGTGGAAAAGTACAGACTATTCACCCCATTGAATATTAATAACTTTTAAAAGATGAGAAAATGTTCCACTCATTGGAGTACTACCCACCTGTAATACGGATGCGTATTGCTGGTTCTGCTGATTTCCCAGTAAGAGAGGGTCTTATGCTGATGTATTAAGCTGTTTTTATTAAGCTGTTTCTTTGAGCTGTTCCTTTAAGCTGAATTTTAAGCTGAATGATTATTAATTAAGTCTTTGTTCAATAAAGTCAATAGAGTTTGTATTGATTATTTACAAGTAATGTCAGCTTTTTTATATTGGCGCTTCATGAATTTAATGATTAGACACAATATTTTGGCGTCACGGATAGGATGAGCGTAAATTGAGTTGGGAATTGTGAAATATAGTTGCTAGGGAGGTGCTAGCATTTTAAAGGTAAGAAAATTGTGTTTTGAAAATTGTTAAGAACTGTATGTGTAGATTTTCAGTGAAAGTGAAACTAACATTTTACGAGGTTTAGTATCTACTGCATCACGAAAAAAAAAGAGCTGTTTTAAAAAGCTGTCAGTTTCTTCCGAGTGCTGCAGTAAATATACTATGGAGATTTTAAGATCAGATAACAATCATTACGGTTTCTAAAGATTCTTTGAACATTGTGTAAACTTAATAATTGCATGAAGTTGCAAGAGCAAGATTGATGTGTGAATGCTCAATCTAAAAGATTGAGCAGTATATACTTAAACAGACTAGCATCCTGAATAATGCTGAATTGCTGTTAATTCAATAAGCTCAATACCAGGTATTGAGATAAGGTCACCAATACCACAAGATTGTTTGGGGTGATTTTGACACGAATGGGTGATTGTGCTTGGTCAGCAACAGTCATAGGCGTGCGCAGTCTATTGCATTAGGGTGTGCACCCTAAAGCACAAGCACACGCCGCGTATATATATATATGTATGTATGTATATATATATATATATATATATATATATATATATATACACACATATATTCACACACACATACACTGCTGTGTGTGTGTGTGTGTGTGTGTGTGCTGTGTGAGGGTGCTGTTAGTGTGATGTGTGTGTGAGGGTGCTGGTAGTGTGCTATGTGGGTGAGGGTGTTTGTGTATGTGTGTGCGCGCTTGTGAGGGTGCTGTTAATGTACTGTGTGTTAGGGTGCTGTTTATGTGTGTGTGTGCGCTTGTGAGGGTGCTGTTAATGTACTGTGTGTGAGGGTGCTGTTTGTGTGTGAGGGTACTGGTAGTGTGCTGTGTGTGTGTTTGTTAGGGTCCTGTCAGTGTGCTATGTGAGGGTGCTGTGTGTGTGTGAGGGTGCTGTTTGTGTGCTGTGTGTCAGGGTGCTGTGTGTGTTTGTGAGGGTGCTGTGTGTGGGTGCTGTGTGTGTGTGGCTGCTGTGTGTGTGTGGGTGCTGTGTGTGTGGGTGCTGTTTGTGTGCTGTATGTGTGTGTGTGCTGTTTGTGTGGTGTATGTGTGTGCGTGCTGAATGTGTGCTGTATGTGGGTGATTTGTGGGGGTGGAGGTGGGGGCAGATTAGTTAATAAATATCCCCCCTCCCTTCTTACCTTATGTAGGGAGGGGGGACCGTGCTGCTGCCTTCCCTGGTGGTCCAGTGGAGGTGGGGGCAGATTACTTAATATCCCCCCTCCCTTCTTATCTTATGTAGGGAGGGGGGATCCTTTCTGCCTTCCCTGGTGGTCCAGTGGAGAGTGAACTCTAGCATGTGGCAACGCTCAGCTCTCGCGAGAGGAACCCCGGCGGAGCTGCTGGCAAGAGCTCCCTGGGTCCTCTCCTACCTCCCTTCCTGCATGTGGGCCAGTGGGGAGGGAGGCTGAGAGCAGAGCCGGTGCTCAGATAGCGCCAGCTTTGCATGAGCTGACAGGGGGGATCCTGAGATCTCCCCTGCCGGTCTCACTCCATAGGCGTGCCACGGGGATTAGGGTGTGCCCAGGAACACCCGCCACACCCTGTGCGCACGCCTATGGCAACAGTACACCTGCGCGCCTTAACAGGTGCTGGAAGCCAGTGCTGACTGGGGAAGTGAATGAAACGGCTGTTCCTGAAATTGTGAGATTGTTGGCTGGATCATAGACGCCCCTATACACTTCACGGAGTAGAAAGCCAGTGTGGTCGGGGAGTGCAAACCTGCAGCCAGAATAGTCGTCTGGGCAGGCTTGAGTGAAGAATAAGGCAATAAGCCAGACACCAGGTGTCTGGATTAGTACACATTCAAGTGGCAAGTTAGCAGAACCTCCATGGAAGACTATACACAGCAAGAGATGTCTGATATTCTTTCAACCTTAAGACAGCGGTCAAAGGAACCGCTGGATGAGTGGGTTAGCAGACTAGATAAAACAGGGACAGTGCTTATAAATCAAACACATTGCAATTGGTTACTGAGGCCATTATGCAATTAGGAGAATTGGGAAACTGGTCACCCAAGAACTCATGGTGAGGGAGGCTTCCCAAGACCAGGTTCATTAACATCCAGACCATCTGGAACACCAAAAGATGGAAATACTGAAAACAAGTAGTAAAGAAATGTTCCTTGTTGTCCTCAGAGAGGGGGTAAGTAAGAAGGATATTGATGGAGTAGATACTCCCACTCTCTGGAGATTATACAAGAAAATGGGACTTCATAAGAAAGGAGTCAAGGTAAATAATCTGTGGACAGATGCTCCAACACCTTGGGGATGGCCAGATAAAGTACCATCCTTTCCCCAGGCAGAGGAATCACCAAAGCTACCTGCTTTGATTCCTACAGCACCTCTCTTGCAAGTTGGAGGAGAGGTAGTTAGCTTGCCAGGGAAATTTGGGGAGGAATTGGACAAGAACTTTAAAAAGCTTGGTGAAATTAGCAAGCATATGTAATACTTGTAGGAAAGGATGGAGGCAAGTAGGGAAAGGAAAGTGAGTTAATTGTACCCCAATTTGGAGGAATTCGCACTCAAAGAATTGCCTAACCTGGAAGACCTGGATTTGATAGACCGAGAAGATAGGGATTGACTAGTGCGGCAGGTTCCAGTGAATGACTTTGCAGTAAAAGATCATAGACCCCATTTAAAAGTTGAAATTCACTGGAAGAATAAAAATGTTGAAAGGGTTACTGCCCTTGTAGACATTGGAGCTGAGGCCACTTTAATTTATGGAAACCCTAAGAAATTTGTTGGATTACCCTATGTAATCACAGGTCTGGGAGGTAAGAGAACAGAAGCAGTTCAGACCTGGGTAGAATTGAAAATTGGACAGTTGCCAAAAAAGAAGTATTCAGTTTTAATTGTCCCCATACCTGCATACATAATTGAAATTGATATCCTTAAAGGATTGACCTTGCATTTGAGGGATGGCTGTTACAGTTTTGGAACTAAACCATGTATCTGCCCCTTGTGCAACTACCACCAGCTACTAAAGTAGGACATACAGTGTTCTTACGCCCGGAGATACCTATCATGCAATGGTTACTTAGTTCCCCTAAGACATATAGGATAGGTCATGCACAAGAGTCCAGTATCATAAAATGGAAGTGGCACATACAGGATAGAGCTAAAACAGGAAATAGTGGTATGGCTGTACTACGTGAGAAAATTGCAGATGCACAGATACAAGAATCGTCTCAACTGGACAGTTTGCTGTCTCCCGGGTGCTCAGGGCCGGCATGTTGCCGCCAGAATGGAGGGATTATTGGGAGGGGCTGGGATGACCCACCTGTCATGGTCCATATTGGTACCAATGACAAAGTCAGAGGAAGATGGAAAGTCCTAAAGAATGAGTTCAGGGATCTAGGAAGTAAGCTAAAGAAAAGGACCTCCAAGGTAATATCAGAAATATTGCCTGTGCTGCGCTCTACAGCAGAAAGGCAGTGGGAGATCAGAGAGGACAATGCATGGCTGAAGTCTTGGTGCAGGAAAAAGGGTTTGGGGTTTTTAGAGCACTGGGACGATTTTGCGCTTGGGTACAACCTGTATAGTCCTGATGGATTGCACCTAAAAGAGGGTCTGCTGTGCTGGGGGATAGGATGGCTAGAACGTTTGAGGAGATTTTAAACTAGTAGTAGGAGGGGAGGGTCAAAGCAATCTAGAAAATGGAGATAGGATAGAAAGGAGATGAGCTTTAGCTCAGTGTAAGGGTGGTGAAGATGGGGGAATGGGAAAGCTCAGAACAGAGGAGGGATGTAATATTGAGGAAAATTCACAAAAAGTACAAATGACTCATGACAATATTAAATATATGCTTACTAATGCACGGAGCCTATATAAAAAAAATGGGGTAACTAGAGGCAATAGCATACACTAAACAATATGACATAATAGGCATAACAGAAACATGGTGGGATGAGACACATGACTGGGCAGTTAACTTAAATGGGTACACGTTATTTAGGAAGGATAGGAAAAACAAGAAGGGTGGTGGGGTAATTTTGTATGTCAACCATAAGTTAAAATCAAATCTTAGGCATGTGGAGAGTGACGAGGAAAATGTGGAAGCTTATTGGGTAGATATCTTCTTGGGGCAAACTAAGGGATATCAATTATTGGTTGGGATATGTTATAAACGACCTAATGTAAATATTAATAAAGAAGAACAGCTGTTAGAGCAAATTGGGAAAGCTTCAAATCGGGGTAACACATTAATTATTGGAGATTTGAATTACCCGGACATAAATTTGGATAGAGTGACTAGTACTTCAGCAAGGGGAATCAGGTTTTTGAATGTGTTAAATGACACCTTTATGCCACAACTGGTACAAGCACCAACTAGAAAGGATGCTTGTCTGGATCTCATAACAAACAATGTTGATCTTTTGACCAACATTCAAGTAGGGAAGCATTTGGGAAAAAGTGATCACAATATGATAATTTTTTTAATAAACTCAAAAATGCAAAAGCACGTGGGGTATACTAAAACGTATAATTTTTAAAAAGCTAATTTCAATAAGATTAGGGCAGCTCTACAACATATCGACTGGCATAAACTCCTTAGTGAAAAAGGATAAATGGAAACTATTCAAGCAAATATTAGAAAGGTACATTTCTCAGTATGTACCATTGGGTAATAAATATAAAAGAAACAAATTGAAACTAATGTGGCTTAGTAGAGAAGTAAAACAAGAGATTAGAGATAAGATATAAGGAAACCAATAATGCTTGCAAAAACACAATTAAATTGACTAAACTAGAAAATGAGAAATTGATAGCCAAAGAATGCAAAACCAACCCTAAATTTTTTTTCAAGTACATGAATTCTAAATAAAAAAAAAAAAATGAAAGTGTAGGTACACTGGAAACAGAGATTGGTCTGTTAGTTAATGAAAACCAGGAAAAGGCAGACATTTTAAATAACTATTTTTCTTCAGTATATATTAATGAGGATCCTATGGCAAGCGATATGCAAATGATTGCTGCAAAAAACTTGCAGATAAATTGTGATTGGATAACTTGAGACAAGGTTCTACAGCTGTTAGAGAAAATTAATGTAAATAAAGCTCCGTGATCTGACGGTATTCACCCACGAGGGAAGCTAAGTGGGGAAATAAGTGAACCACTGTATTTAATTTTTCAAGATTATCTTGTTTCAGGTATTGTACCGGAAGATTGGAGGAAGGCAGATGTTGTTCCTATATTTAAAAAGGGTTCAAAATCCTTGCCTGGAAATTATAGACCTGTGAGCTTAACTTCTGTGACTGGGAAAATATTTGAAGGGCTATTAAGGGATAATATTCAGGAATTGAGGAATTCATTGGGAAGAACTTCGTTATTAGCAATAATCAGCATGGTTTTATGAAACATAGGTCATGTCAAACTAACCTAATTGCATTCTACAAAAAAGTAAGTAGAAGTATAGATCAGGGTGTTGCAGTGGATGTGATCTACTTGGATTTTGCCAAGGCATTTGATATGGTTCCTCACAATAGGTTAGTCTTCAAACTAAAAGAAATTGGTCTAAATTATTATTCTTGTTCTTGGGTAGAACATTGGCTTAAGGATAGAGTACAACAAGTTGTCATTAATGGTAAAGTGGTAAGTGGTGTCCCTCAGGGTTCTGTTCTGGGATCCTTTCTATTTAACATATTTATACATGATCTTGAAATGGGCATTGAAAGCCATGTTTCAGTGTTTGCAGATGACACGAAACTCTGTAAAGTTATAAAATGTGAGCAGGATATTGCTTTGCTGCAGAGGGATTTGGATAGATTGGGGAATTGGGCACTAAAATGGAAGATAAAATTTAACGTAGAGAAATGTAAAAGTTATGAACTTCGGGGTCAAGAATGCGCAAGCAACTTAAACCCTAAATGGTAGTGAATTAGGGATAACCACACACAAGAAGGATTTGGGAATAGTTATAGACAACAAATTAGGCAGCAATATGCAATTTCAATCTGCAGTTGCTAAGGCCAGTAAGGTTTTGTCATGTATAAATAGGGTCATAAATTCTTGGGATGAAAATATAATTTTGCCTCTTTATAAATCGCTGGTAAGACCACACCTTGAATATGCTGTGCAATTTTGGGCACCTGTTCTAAAGAAGGATATCATGGCACTAGAAAAAGTGCAGAGACAAGCTACAAAATTGATAAAAGGAATGGAGCATTTTAGTTACGAAGAAATGTGAAAAAATTTAAATCTCTTTAGTTTGGAAAAACAGCGCCCCAGAGGGGTTATGATAACATTATACAAATATATTCGGGGCTAGTACAAACCATTATCTGGAAATCTATTCATAAACAGGGCTATACATAGGACATGAGGTCACACATTTAGGCTGGAAGAAAGGAGATTTCATCTAAGGCAAAGAAAAGGTGTTTTACAGTATGCATAATAAGGATATGGAATTCTCTGCCTGAAGAGGTGGTTTGATCAGAGTCCATACAGATGTTTAAACTGAAATTGGATAAATACTTGCAAAAACATAACATACAGGCAGGGGCGTACCTAGAGCATTTGGCACCCGGGGCGGATCCTGTGCTTGGCACCCCCCCCCACCCAAAAAAAAAAAACCTGTAAAAAATGTTAAAGGTTTTCTTTCTTTATTTTTACAATTTGTAAACTTTGCAAAACCGCTGTCAGCCCCTCCTACAAAACCCTTGTCCTGCCCTGCCCCTCCTACAAAACCTCTGTCCTGCCTCTTCTACAAATCCTGTACTGCCCCATCTACAAAACCCCCGCAACCCCCTTCCACAAATCCCCTGCTTATCCCCCCTTATAAAGACTCCTGTCCCAATACAAAACCCCCTACCCCTTCTACAAAATCCCTGCAGCCCCACACACACATTTACAGGCAGACAGTCACACACTCAGTTACAGACAGACAGTCACACACAGTTACAGGCAGACAGTCACACACAGTCACAGGCAGACAGTCACACATACACATTTCCTCCGTGCGGCCAGTTTATCAGCTGCCGCACGGCACCCTAACTACCATGGGACACTGTGCGGCCAGTACAAGGATTTTTGCCACCCTAGGCAAAAGTAAAGTTTGCCGCCCCCCCCCATGTGACATCACAATGCCCCACCCATATGATATGCCATGTTAACTAACACCAGTGCTGCAGTGCCGCCATGTTTACATTAAAAGGCCTGCAGGGACAGGCTATAGACACCAGAACCACTACATTAAGCTGAAATGGTTCTGGGGAGTATAGTGTTTCTTTAATGTGAGGTAAATTTGAGCTTAGTGCCACGAATAATATACTAGATTGCCTACTTACAACCAGATGAGGATGATGATGGGCTCTAGCTGCAGTCTGGCTCCACTGGTCTGGTGCAGAACAGGCTCTCTGGAGGCGGTTTGTAACTGTGGTCACAAAAATCAATGTTCTGGGAGAACGCAAAGCAGCTCCATTTTTTGGGGGTCCTTTACACAGCTCAAGGTCTGGGTCCCAGGGTCCACCTTCATGTTCCACCAATGAGTTTGTTCACAGGGGGTGGAGTGTGTAAGGGATGTCCTGATATGTGTGTAAGGAATGCATTGTGTGAAATTGTGTTTGTATGTGTAAGGGCTGCAAGGTGTGTTTCTGTGTATGTATGGGATGTATTGAATGTGTGTAAGGGGTGCATTGAGTGTGTGTAATGAATGCATTGTGTGTTTCTGTGTGTGTAAGGGATGTATTGTGTGTAACGGTTGCATTGCTTGTGTATGTGTGTCTGTGTGTGTAATGCATTGTGTGTTTTTCTGTGTGCAAGGGGTGCATTGTGTGTATGTGATGAATGTCAATCTCTCCTCCCGCTCCAATTTCCTTCTCCTCCTCCCAATTTCTCTTCCTCTCCCCCCCTGATTTCTCTTTCCCCCCTCCTAATATCTCTCCCCCCCTCCTAATTTCAATTTCTCTCCCCCCCTCCTAATTTCTCTCTCACCCCCCCTCCTAATTTCTCTCCCCCCTAATTTCTCTTTCCCCCCTAATTTCTCTCCCCCCCTCCTAATTTCTCTCACACCCCCCTCCTAATTTCTCTTTC
>OW240912.1:160478566-160749304 GCA_933207985.1 Pelobates cultripes
CAGAGAGCAACTGTCTCCTGTACCCGGCCGGACTAACAGGAAGTGAACACTGAGTGTGCACTTCCTGTTAGTCCGGCCGGGTACAGGAGACAGCTGCTCTCTGTACCCGCGGACCATGCTGCAGTGAGGGAGCTGACAGGAGGGATCGCTGAGCACTCCCTCCTGTCAGCCTCTCCCCATGCTGCGCCCGGGCGGTGCGGTCCGCCCTCATGGACGCACCGCCCGGGCAAAGTTGCAGCCGCCTGAGGCTCTTTACAGAGCGCTCGGGCGGCTGCAGCATGGGGGGGGGGCGGCGGGGCTGGCCATGGCACCCCCCACCCGGCTGGCACCCGGGGCGGACCGCCCCCCCCGCCCCCCCTTTAGTACGCCACTGCATACAGGGTTATAATTTCTAATTAGTGGGGTAATGGCTGCTTGATCCAAGGAGACATCTGGCTGCTATTTTGTGGTCAAGAAGGAATTTTCTACCTAGTTTGTTGCAAAATTGGAAGCTCTACAGACTAGGTTTTTTGCCTTCTTTTGAATCAACAGCAAAAACAAATGTGAGGAAGGCTGAACTTGATGGACGCAAGTCTCTTTTCAGCTATGTAACTATGTTACTATGTAAGAACCTGGTTATCTGCCAGAAGCAGACAAGCCAGGGGAATCTCCAGTAAAGTGCGCAACTAACACAAGATCAAGCAAAGCATGCTTGGTTTACTGATGGTTCAGCAAAATACATTGGTAATGAAAGACAATGGAAAGCAGTGTCTTACAATCCAGAAACCAATAAAATCCTGACTACAACAGGAACAGGAAAAGGTAGCCAATATGCTGAATTATATGCAGTGTTCCAGGCTCTGAAACAGGAAATGCCTGGAAGTTTCATATATACACATATATATAAGTTACATATATAGATTCCTGGTCTGTTGCCAATGGACTAGCTACATGGTTGCCTATATGGCAGTCACATCAGTTCATGATTCATACAAAGGAAGTCTGGGGAAAAGATTTGTGGGAGCAGATTAGGGAGATGGTACATCAAAATGAGGTAACAGTCTTTCATGTTGATGCTTACTGCAATACTGACTCATTGGATCTTCTGTTTAACTCTGTTGCAAATGGGATTTGTTTGCTAGATATTTTTTCTTCCTTAGCTGAACAGTTTCTCCCGATTATGAGATTACTGGATAAGCCCCTCCCTCCCCCCCCCCGAGCCTAATACTGAATTACCTTTTTTTTTTTTTGCACTGTGAACCAAGCAAATGTCTAAGTTAGTCTGTTAGTGTTTTTAAATGTTAAATAAAGCTGAAGAAGTGGTTAGACAAACAAAAAAAGAAAAGAAGAGGGGAAAAGAAAGGGGTAAAGGAATGGAAGAAAGAGAGAAAGGAAATGCACCAGGGCAAATATGGCAGGTAGATTACATAGGTCCGCTTCCTATGAGTAAATATTGTCAATATGTATGCACTGCTGAGGATATATATTCAGGGTATTTATTGGTTCATCCTTGCAAGAGGGATACCTAAATAAGTACTATTAAAATGTTGGAAACCATGATACAGTACTATGGTCTTCCATTACACATTCAGAGTGACAATGGAAGTCACTTTAAAGGAAAATTGGTACAATACTTTTGTGATGAAAACAATGTTGAATGGATATTTCACATACCTTATTATCCTCAAGCAGCTGGTCTGACTGAAAGGCTCAATGGGTTGTTGAAACAACAATTGAGAAAACTTGGTGAAGGGACAATGCACAAATGGAGAGATAACTTGCCTACAGCTGTGGACATCTCAAACAATAGGCCACTCTCAGATCATGACACTCTCCTCACTAGAATTATTGCACCCAATATACAAACTAAACTATATGTAGCAACTAACACCATCACATATTGGGAAACAGAGGAGAGAGCCTTGGTACCATACATGGCTACCCCAGAAGCTGCAGGAGTAGACTTGCGAGCCAGAAAGGAAGAAATACTTCAAACAGGGCAAGTTCAGATGTTCCTCACAGGTATAGGAATACAGATACCTCCGGGACACTTTGGACTAATTGCACCCAGGTCTAGCCTCGCCCTTAAAGGCAAATATGTAATGGGAGGGGTCATAGGCGCTGATTACCAAGGAAAAATAAAGGTCCTCCTATTAAATCAGGGCCACAAGACTGCTAGTGCAAGAAGGGGACAGAATAGCCCAATTGGTTATCATCCCGATTTACCAGGAACAGCCCCCATCTCACAAACAGTAAGAGGAGATAAGGGATTTGGCTCTACTAACCTAAATCCAGGGGCCAAAGTCTGGGTGAGGACAGAGAAAGATCCCCAAGAACCAGGCATTATTGCAACAGGCAATGACAATACCGTGATACTCTCCAAGTCAGGTCACGATAAATGGGAATATGTGCCCTCGGGCAAATGATACTTGAGAGAGTAAAATGAGTTGTAGCTTTACAGGCAAAGCTCATTGGTCTGGCTGTTATTGGGATGGCTGTGCTTACTCTACACCCTTTGGTCGGTTCAGATACCAACAGCAAGATTGGAAGTTGAGACCAGAGTGATTCCGCAGAGATGAAATGGAAAGAGATCGAAATAAAAGTAACCTGTCTGACTGTTAACTGTCCAAACATGAGAGCGAACCTATGGAGAAGGCTATTTCAGCCACAACGAAACTGTAACAATGACCTATATTAAGTTACCAAACAAATCAGTTGATTTGTTAACATTAGAATCTATAACGCCCTTTGGCTGCCGCATACTATATACACATGTAATCTTTAATATTTCTTCAGAAAAACTTACCCAATATTGGGTAAGTTATGCAAACCAGCAGAGCAAAAAGCAAGCATACACTATTAAAGAGAATAGTGGTGCAATATAATACTGCACTAGCAGCACCCCGGACACCTTTGAAATAATAAAAAGAATTACGTAGTGTATTTTCATTTTTTATTATACTTTGTATTTATCTGTGCTGTAAAATTACAATTTACTGCACTCAGATAATGGCTAGATTAAAAATGTAATACTAGTATTGAACTAGAAGAGTTTAATTAGGATTGTTAGACGGGAAGAGGCATGTCCTAAGGCTTAAGCTACAGGTTTATCCTGTTTAAAATTGGCTAACTTAGGTGACCCTCGACTCAGAGAGCTTTATTGCTTGAATCGGTTCCAGGTGTGAATGGAGCAAAATGCTGATAACCTGAATGGTATGTGTAAATGTGTGAGATTTTGCTCACTGAGTGATCAAGGGTTGGAATGTGATAATAATATTCCATATTAATTAAGAATGATTGATTGATCACTATTGAGCAAATCAAACTATTATAGATAGTCAAGATGGCGCCGGTACACAGTACTGAAAATGTTAATAACCACAAAACACAGTCATGCATAGCTTCATGAGATCGTTATGAGAACAGAGCTAGCTTTTTAGATAGTTATGAGAACAAGGCTAATAACCGCACAGATCTGACAAAACATTGTTGTGGGATTGAAAGTATGGCCAACTGTAAGGTCCCATCCAACAATTTTGCAAGGTTTTTGCTGGACTGCACTGATAGGAAGATTTGGTGGAAAAATACAGACTATTCACCCCATTGATTATTAATAACTTATAAAAGACGAGAAAATTTGTCTTGACAGTGTGCCGAAGAGCAGGGGCGGACTGAGAGCCTCTGGGGCCCCCGGGCAAAATTAGATCCCAGGCCCTTTGAAGGCCAAATATACGTGCATTAAATAAATGTTAAATATAACTCATAATACGGCATTCCTTTGGATGTGTATATTGTCAAGACCTGTGTATCAATGCATGTTTGTATTTGAGTGTGTGTGAATGCACTTGTGCATGTCTGGATGACTACATATGCTTTTTTGTATATAGTGTTGTTCTAGATAATTTACTGCAAACCAATTAGTTTGAATGACTATCTGTTCCTGTCCAAATTAAAGATAATAAAGTTGCGTGCACGCAGAAGTAAATTCACACTGAGACACAAGGTTCAGGGTAATGAAAGAACTTCAGAGAAGTTTAATGGCTTCTGACAGAAAATGGGTGCGCAGACCCTTATAAAGGCATTATTACATCATTGAAGAAAATCAAGATAACAGCAAATAGACACTATTGATTGGTCCAGGTGTTAAGTGGTTAGTTAGGTACCCTCCTATCAAGAGGTGATGTCATCCTTGACACGGGAGTGGACACAAGATGTAGGCGCCATCTTGTTAGCACGAGGTGTTCACTCGATGGGAGGGGTGCTTTGGCAGCCATCCATTTAGAGTGTAGCTGGCACGGTTAGTTTCTCAAGGTTAGGTTTCAAGGCTTTTAGTAAATACACATTTTATCAAAGCTATTTCTTGCTGACATGCAAATTCTATGTTCTATAGACAAAGCTTTCTTGTAAAACTATGGGGGCCTCTTAGAGGTATAGCAAGAGGATTTAAAGGGGCCTTACAGATTTATAGAGGCCTAATAATTCTACAACAGTCCCCCCTAAAATGTTATTTGCTAAAAGACAAAACTTTATTTGTTAGTATCAGAAGAAGTATTAGCCCAAAGACACAGAAACCCCATGACCGCTGACTTAGTGTTAATGCAAAGTGCAAGTCTATCCCTCTCTTGACCCTAACAGGCTGCAGCACATCCGTCAGTACGGTTCAGGAACACTCTTCACTCCGCTGGTAACCCATAGTGGCTTATCCACTACTTCTCCGTACGGCAGTCTACCCATAAAGACGGACGCTGTCCCTGTACTGTCCCTTCCTAGACTTTCTGCACTTCATCAGTATAAGGGAGAGTTTGTAGCGGAATACAGGGTGAGATGAGGTCTTGATCATCGATTGTCAGATGAGTGAAGGTTGGTGTTGCTTGGTCTACAGTTTTCTGCAGGAATTTCCTTAGGCATGGGAGGACACAACAAATGAGAAGAGCGAGAATAAAAAGAAAAATTAGTAAGGCAATACCAATCTGGACTAAAGCTCTCTGCCAACCAGTCATCCAACCAAACCATTTTTCCCAGGGATCAGTAACTCCAGAGTTTCTCTTTAACTCTTCTGAGAGTCTATTTAATTTAGCTATGGCCAGAGTGACTTTACCATTAGGACCTGTGTTTTCTGGAATGTAAGTGCAACAAGTCATAGTGTCGGGAAGTATTTTACAGACCCCCCCTTTTTCGGCTAAGATCATGTCTAAGGCCAGTCTGTTCTGGAAGGTCATTTGGGATGTGGCCTGTAATTGCTCGGCCAAGCCCTGGAGGGCATCCCTGGTGTAGTTCACGAAGCGCTGTTGGTTGTAATAGATATAATTAATCCAATTAAGGTTTTTGTTGGCAGTGACTATGGTAAAGAGTGATTCAAAACCTACAGCTACTTCATCTCTAGCTTTAAATTCATTAGGTACCCCCCTAGGCACCCCAATGGCATCTATGTAAATGTGGGGGTCAAAACTGCCTTTTACTGGGGTTTCGCGCCTTACTCTGGCTGATGTATGTGGAGGGTCGTATGTGTCATGATGATTATCAGAAATAATATGAATGGGCATGATAACTTTGGCCAGGGTACACTCACCCCACCACTCAGTTTCCAGCCTAGATCTTAACTGTAGATCCCCACATAACCAGTAAATATCCCCCAATGACCTGGTATGGTGTTGCAACAGGCGTATAGGAACAGTTCTGTAAGTGGCGCAATAACCTTTAGAAAAGTTACCCATGAATTTACCAATCCCGTCATACATGGCATAACAAGTGTAATTACCTCTATAGACTGTGATTCCATCTGGTGGTTTAACATTTTCAACTAAGAGAGGGTATTCTGCCGTCCATGCCATGCAGAGGGACCTATTAAAGTCATATTGGTAGGCAAAAAGGCTTAAGAAGCAATCTTCTATCTCTAAAGGGAGAGTTAGGGGGACGGTGCCAAGGTGGGGTCGGGCACCGCCACATACATAACATGCTGTTTTATTATGTTTGTTAGCATTATACCTCATCCATTCTAACCACAAATTAATGTCATTGAATCCAGTTTCAGCGGCCATGGTATCTTCAAAAGTTGGGTTAGCGATGGCCATCATATCTTTAAAGGACTGGATATGTGGTTTTAGCGGATTTGGGACCATATGATCAGCCCCTTGCCACTCTGGAGAGTGGGACATATCTCTGAGGTAGAAATGACCTAATTTGTTGTAGGAACCTTTCTTCCAATACATTCCCATTACATATCGGTCTGCATCCTCGGGGCCAGGATGTTCAATATTTAACATTAATTTCATAGGGGTACTTCCTCCAGGCTTTCTTAAAGTCATTCTTTGAAGGAGGGATCTACCCTGATTGTCTATCTTAGATAAAGCACTTTTGGGTTTATAACCCCAGGCAGGCCCAGTATTCCATCCCGCAGCCCCCCAGTAGTTACAGTCATAACCCCATTGTTCATCTACTACACAAACGTAAGGGTCTTTTGCTTGTGGTATATCTTTATAAATGGCTTGAATCTGTGACTTAGGGAATGGGCACTCTACAATATCACAGTAATCAAAAGTGAATGTAGCCACATGGGTACATGATGAATTATACCAGAAAGTGTACCCACTAGCATCTTTGGTGATGGCCACCTGCTGGGCTTTAAGGAGGCCAACTAAGGAGATAATGTACCAGAGGCACATGGTTGCATAGAGTTAGCTTCCTCTGGGGCAGGTGTCTTCTTGCAGTGGGAAGCGTGGATCCAGTTAGGCCTTCCGGCCAATTTGACAGAGGTAGGGGAGATCAGGAGAACTTGGAACGGTCCGTCAAATCTTGGTTCCAGGGTGTGTTTTCGCACAAATTTCTTGACCAGAACCCAGTCACCGGGGAGCAGACTGTGGTTGCCTGTGTCAGAATCAGGATCTGGAATTTTAGAGAAAACTTGGACATGGATTTTGTTCAAAGCATTTGCGAGTTCAGTTACATAATCTACTAAAACATCAGTTTGAAGTTGTAGTTGTTGGGGAAAATAGCAACCTAGCCTAGGTGCAGTCCCAAATAGAATCTCGTATGGGGACAATGAGGTAGTATTTTTGTACAAGAGCATTCATTAGATCTTTTGATAAATGTGCAGGTCTGTGTGCCCATTGTACGACTGCTGGGTACAAATTCTTAGGGAGGCAGAAATTGAGGTTGTTGGAGTACACTCCATCCTTCAGAACTGCCCCTTTCTGTTTCCACTTCTGTATTTCTTCAGGGGCAACTGTAGCCTGTTGTTCCAGCAGGATTTTCAGGTCAGTTGGAAGAGTCTGCAGAGTAAATATGGGAGTTTCTTCATTTCCGGACACTCTTCTTTCCACTTCCTGTGGTTCTTTTGCAGCTTGTTTTGCAGCCTGATCAGCTAGATGGTTGCCCTTTGCTTCATCTGAGTCCAACTTCCCATGTGCTTTTATCTTCAAAATAGCCACTTCTTCTGGGAGTAGGAGGGCGTCCATCAGCTCCTTGATCGCGGAACCGTGCTTGATTGGTGTACCGGTGGTGGTAAGAAATCCTCTTGTTTTCCAAATTAATCCGAAGTCGTGAGCCACGCCCAGTGCATATCTTGAATCCGTGTAGATATTGGCGCGCTTTCCTTCAGAGATCTTGCATGCTGAAGTCAGGGCTTGCAATTCAGCTTCTTGTGCAGACATAGTTGATGGTAAAGATGATGATTTGACAATTTCATCTATATCCTGTATGGTATCTTCCTTCTTCATCAGCATATCTTGAGCCGTCCACAAACAGGGTGAGATCGGGATCTACCAATGGGTCTTCATGCACAGTTGGTAGATGTGTTGTTTCCATTTTCATCTGTTCAAAACAGTCATGAGGTGTATCTGGGTCGTAGTCATTCACCATGGTTAAATCTTGGAACTCATTCTCCAGGAAATGACGCGGCCATGCTTTCAGGTGGTCAGTTGTTGGATATTTGACAACACCATTTTCCTGTAGCTGTGATTCGTCCATAGTGGCCCATGCTTTTGCCATAGGCCCAAGATCATTCCATGATATTGTTTTCAACTTGGTCACAGGGACATGTGGAATGGCAGTGTCCCAATGACGGTACAAATGCTTGAGTTCCGGAGGTAGATGAATCAAGACCATACTGTTGCCTTCAGAATCACAGTAGAAGTCTTGTGCAGTGAGTTTTACTTCGACCAGATGATAGAGTTCATCTTCATAGCAGGGTTCAGGAGTGATGTTTGATCTGTACCACATGGTACAGAAGGCATATCCTGCTCCGTCATGAAGGAGTGCTTGTCCATCATGAAAGGATAGGTTGGGATGCATTTCCTTCTTGATGGTGCCAGTGAGAAGAAAAACATAAGTTTCGTCCATGATGAATCCGTAGTATACACCCCCCTCAGGGAGTGGCAGAAGAGTGGACGGATTGAGAACTTGACATCTTTGAAGGGTAATGTTGTCAGGCAACAAAAGATGACATTGAAGGCGAAGATGCCTAGGAGTAACATGCTTAAGTGGACCTGGTTGACTATGGCAGAAATGTCATGAGGGGCCAAGACAACCAGGGGGTGGCCAAGGACAAGATCTCCAGTTCTTTCAATGAGCTCTCTGGCAGCAAAGACGGCCCGAAGGCAAGAGGGACGTCCTCTGGCCACAATATCCAGTTGGCAGGATCCAATAGGCCTTTGGCGGCCTCCAGGACCATGAGCCTGAGTGAGTACTCCTGTTGCATGGCCTTGTCTTTCAGAAACAAACAATTTGAAGGGTTTGGTATAGTCTGGTAGGCCAAGAGCAGGAGCAGAAGCAATAGCACGTTTGAGAGAACAGAAGTTGTCAAGGGCTTCCGTGGACAAGCAAAATGGGTCTGACTTGAGAGCATCATAAAGAGGTTGCATAAGGAGCGAGGCTTCTGGGAGCAATAGGAAATGAGGCCTAGGAAGGCGTGTAGTGACTTCGAGGTCCTTGGAGGTGGAATGTCCAGTACCGCAAAAAGATGTCTAGACAGACAATGGCCAAGGAAGATAACAGTAGGTTGGCAGAATTGCAGCTTGAGACGTGAAGCTTTACATCCTTGTTCTGCTAGGTAGCAAAGAATATTAAGTGAGCATTGTTCTGTTGTGGGTATATCATCTCCACAAAGCAGCAAATCATCCACATATTGAAACAGGACGACCTCAGGGTGGTCAGATTGCCATGGATCAAGGATAGAGCACATGGCCTTCGCAAATTGACTTGGTGAATTTTGTGCCCCTTGGGGCATGACAGTCCATGTGTACTTTTGTCATGTGTGAAAGCAAACAGATATTGGCAAGTTGGATCCAGGGGAACACTGAAGAAGGCATTGGCTAGATCAATTACAGTGAAGTACTTGGCAGAGGGTGGAACGCCGGAAAGGAGAGTGTGTGGGTTGGGCACTATTGGAGTGTCCAAAACTGTGGCTTCATTTACCGCTCTGAGGTCTTGGACCAATCTGTACTTTTCTGGTTCGCCTTTTTGGAGTCTTTTTCTTTACTGGAAATAATGGAGTATTGCATGGTGATTCACATTTGACAAGAGCACCCTTCTCCAGGAGTGCTTGAATTTGAATTGTAATGGCTGCAGCTTGAGCTGGTTTCAAAGGATACTGTGATTTTCGTGGCAATTTTACGCCTGGGATGAGCTTTACCACCACAGGCGGGACCTTTAGATGGCCCATGTCCTCTGGGCCTGTGGAGCTTCATTCTTTAAATCAGTCTTTCCATCTTCACATCAGGCTGAGCTGTAACCACTTGTCCAGGCCATATCTCCTCTCATATCCACAGTTGTGGCAGTTAGTTTTGCAAGGCAAATCACGCTCTTGTTCTCTCAGAACACTTGGCACAACTAGGAAAGTAATGGGCACGTCCAAACACTATGGGGCATTAAGCATCACATAGTATGGGCTGTGTTATCAGATTCCATAGCTTAGTCTGAACATCCTGTAATAGTCAACATAAAACATGAGCTATAACATTATACTGTAAGAATGTAGTGGCTCATGTCACAAACCACTAAACCATCCTCACCACTTTATCACAAAGCTATTTCATTGTTGCAATCTATATCATATGCATATTCAACACATATATATATAATACATATATCTGATATATACTGTAAACAACACCTCATGATGGACAGCCATGACATATGAGCATGAACAGGAGGTGTGGGCATGGTAAGGGCAATAACTGAGGTGACTGTAGATTACAGGCAACTGATAACAATACACTATAATAACCAATTCTGTTCTGCAAATATAGAACTGGCATTTTCCAGCATACAAAAACATGTTCTTTATCAGCAGCTTCACGAAATGCATAGTTTTGCAAGGCACACTGTACCTCCCACACTATTCGAGAGGCAAAGTGGGGAGGAAATGCAGGGGGGGGATGTGAGACAGTGCAAAAAAGGGAGAGAAGCTGCAGGCATGAAGATTAACCATGTGAGTGCTGGAAAGTAACAAGACAGAAGGACAGAGACTTATACGTTTGGAAACCAGAAATCTTTGACGGGAGAAACGGACTGGAGGTGCAGGGAGCTGCAGAGAGAGGATGAGGGTGACGAGATCTGTAGGACTGATGGGGGGGGAGAATAGGGATCCATCAGCATCCAGTAACACAATTATTATAATACACAAACAATCTTAAACCTTTGTGATCAATTTCTTCCTCAACCTATCCCTTTTGCTGAATAGCTCTTGCTACTCGGTACCAGGCTTCTGCTGTACAAACCAAATCTTGGTCCGACAGCTTCCCTTTCTTCTGTCAGTAACTTACGCCAGCTCTCTGGCTACAATCTGCCGCACAGAGGTACGGTAATTCCACATACTTTAGCAATCTTCCTCACTTTCTTAACCATCTCTTCTCCTTCTCTGTCTTCCACTAGATCACATGCTAACCAACCCTTACTGGGTTTATCTAACTTCTGTCCCATCCTTCCTATACAAGGCGTCCCAGATATAGAGAGAGAAAGGAACAGAACGTCTACCGTGCTCGACTGCTACTTTAAGAGCAAGCTCTTTAAGTACGTCTTCCCAAAACGTAGACTAGTCACTGATTCCGCCTACCCGTGGTAGCCGCGGATTGGAGCGTGGCGAGAAGTGTGTGACCAATCACTTCTCTCAACAAAGAGAAAGAGAAATAGGAGGGGAAAGTGTAAATAGTACAGTGAGTAAGATAGAAGTAAACACAGGAATCTGTGTGACAGACAATTAAGACAATAACATTTCAGTGTAAATACAGTGCATGCATCACAGTTCAAATAAGTTCAACAGTGTTATCCCTTGCCTTTACTCGTGTGGCCAAAAGCCACCTCCCTCAACCTCGTAGTGTCCCTGTTGCGGACCCACCCGCAAGTCTAACTACCAGCAGCCACAGGAAACAGCAACAGCTTCCAACCCGAATCCTGTATAGCCTAAAGAATTGGAATCTTACCTGTCTCAGCGCTTGAGACTGGAATTTTACCAAGAAGAAGTGTCTGATGAGGCTAGCTAAGCGGTCAAAATGACACTCTGGGGATCCCCAGGAAGCAGTGAGTCTACTGCCCTCCACAGATCCCCCCTACTCTTTTTCCTTACAGCCACAGCCACGTGGCTCCTAAAAGAGTTAAACAGGCAATAGAGGACCCCCAGGAAAACTTCCACAGGTCCACCCCCCTTTTTCCTTACTACCACAGGTATGTGGTACCTAAAAGGGGTTAAACAGGCACTTACACTCCCCGGGTACTAAGTTAAACACATACCAATACAAACACACCCAGGCAACAGATAGTCAACATGCAGGTAAACTAGGTATCATTAACAATACAAAGACTCTGGGCAAGTTATTACCTGACTTTGATGTCCTCTCGGCAGCAGTCACAGACACTGGGGCAGGTCAATCACAGGGGTAGGAACATACCGGCTAGGTGCTGCAGCAATCTCTACCGTGTATTCAGAGGTGATCAGGCTCTTTTCCTTCCCCCAGGATTCAGCCCCCCCAGCGTCTTCTTGGACAGCTGCCCAGACTGGACATAGCCCAGAGCCCCACGTTGGGCGCCAATTGTTCTAGATAATTTACTGCAAACCAATTAGTTTGAATGACTATCTGTTCCTGTCCAAATTAAAGATAATAAAGTTGCGTGCACGCAGAAGTAAATTCACACTGAGACACAAGGTTCAGGTAATGAAAGAACTTCAGAGAAGTTTAATGGCTTCTGACAGAAAATGGGTGCGCAGACCCTTATAAAGGCATTATTACATCATTGAAGAAAATCAAGATAACAGCAAATAGACACTATTGATTGGTCCAGGTGTTAAGTGGTTAGTTAGGTACCCTCCTATCAAGAGGTGATGTCATCCTTGACACGGGAGTGGACACAAGATGTAGGCGCCATCTTGTTAGCACGAGGTGTTCACTCGATGGGAGGGGTGCTTTGGCAGCCATCCATTTAGAGTGTAGCTGGCACGGTTAGTTTCTCAAGGTTAGGTTTCAAGGCTTTTAGTAAATACACATTTTATCAAAGCTATTTCTTGCTGACATGCAAATTCTATGTTCTATAGACAAAGCTTTCTTGTAAAACTATGGGGGCCTCTTAGAGGTATAGCAAGAGGATTTAAAGGGGCCTTACAGATTTATAGAGGCCTAATAATTCTACAACAGTGTCTCTGTGAATGCATATGTGACAGGTGACCGAGTGTGTGATGACAGGTGGAAGAGTGTGGGAGGTTGTGCCAGGTGGCAGAGTGAGGGGGTACCTGGTGGCAGAGTGAGGGAAGGAGGGGATGAGTGGTGGCAGAGTGAGGGGGAGACACAGTGAGTGGGGGTGACTGGTGACAGAGTGAGGGAGTGGGTGACTAGTGACAGACTAGTGGCACTAGTGGCAAAGTGAGGGAGGGAAGAGGTGACTAGTTGACTGGTGACACTGGTGACAGCCCTGTCACTAGTCACCCCATCCCTCTCTCTGTCACTAGTCACTCCCTCCCTAACTCTGTCACTGTGTCAAACTAGTCACCCCCTCACATGTCACTAATGTTAGTGTCACTAGGTCACTAGTCACCCCATCCCTCCCTCTGTCACTAGGACCAACTAGTGTCACTAGTCACACCCTTCCCTCACTCTGTCACTAGAGTGAGGGGGTGACTAGTGACAGAGTCTCCACAGAAGCCTGACAGAGGGATGACAGTGACAGAGGGAGGGAGGGGTGACTAGTGACAGAGAGAGGGATGGGGTGACTTGATTAACTCCCTGACACAGTGACAGAGTTCTAGTGATCTATCCACATTGGATGTTTGCAAACACGCTTGCTTTATGTTTACCACTCTAACAGCCGTCGCAATTTTCACAGTGAGAAGACTCCAGCGTCCACATTGTAAATGCTTTCCTATGTAATCATGCGCATTCAGCTTAGCCGGAGAGGAGGA
Organism: Pelobates cultripes; assembly: GCA_933207985.1. NCBI lineage: Eukaryota > Metazoa > Chordata > Amphibia > Anura > Pelobatidae > Pelobates > Pelobates cultripes. The sequence continues at coordinate 160,491,930 of OW240912.1, forward strand.
GGAGAGCTCCCCGCCCGGCGCTGGAGAAAGAGGCAAGTTTAACCCCTTCCTCTCCATCCAGCCCGGCGGGAGGGTGACCCTGAGGGTGGGGGCACCCTCAGGGCACTATAGTGCCAGAAAACAAGTATGTTTTCCTGGCACTATAGTGGTCCTTTAAGATTGAGGAGAAACTGCTCTGAATTATCTATGTTTCAAAAACAAGCACATAATATAAATGAAACGTTTATACAAAAAGGATATAATCCAGACACTCTTGATGTAATTATAGAAGAAACTACAAAGACAGAAAGAAAAAATCTTTCTGTACCAATAAATGCAAATAAAAAAATTGGAACCAATCGTGCTGGATTATAAGAATAATAAAAAAGTATATATGAAACGTATCCTTAAAGAACACTGGCACATTTTAAAAGACAATATTTTAAGTAATATTATTATTTTTTTTTAAAACCAAAGTTATTTTTAGAGGAGCGCCGAATCTAAAGATGAAACTAACAAAAAGTTACACACACACTAAATGCTGAATACAAAAAAATTTCTTTCAAAGACAACAAAGGCTTTTACATATGTAATTGTTGTGCAGCATGTAAAAAAACATAGAAAATAGAAAAGCACACCTTAAGTTTCAAATCAAATAATACCAACAAAATATATAATATAAAAAATGTTTATAACCTGTAACACGAAAAATACAATATACTTATTAGAATGCCCGTGTGGCCTTCAGTATATTGGCAGAGCAATTAAACCTTTGAAAATCAGAATAGGTGAACATTGCTGCAATATACAAAAAGGCTATAAAAATCATCTTGTGTCCTCACATTTTAATATTCACCACAATAATGATCCTGGTAAAATTAACTTTTATAGGAATAACTACTATTAACTACTACTAAAATCATCATAAAAATGCTAGGAAATAAAGAAATGGAATGGGTCTATTATCCTAACACTTTACATCTATATAGTCTCAATGCAGACTTTGATTTGTATAATTTTTTATGGTATATATTTTTTCTATACATTTATTATTATTATTATTATTATTATTATTATTATTATTATATTTATATATATATATATTTTTTTATTAATATAACTATTGTTTTTATTTTTTGTACCATAATATATTTATATTATATGGGCTGATAAGCATTAGAACATTAGCCCCCTTTTCTTTTAATTTGAAAATTTGATGATCACTAGTTTTTATGAACATCTATAAGTCTGAATTGATACTTATTTCTTGTTATTTCTTTTTAGAAAGTAATTTGATATGTTTTTAGTATATCACTTTTATTAGAGTTCTGTATATGTATTTATATTTTTAATAAGTGCCTTGCATTTCCTTGTATGCTAATACTAATCATGCTAACATCCTCCCTTCCACCTGACTTTTTTTAAGCTATTAGAACTTTGACATTTGCGTTCAAATCCTTCTGGATACGTATGCATATTTAATATGGTATGAGATGGACACTCCCGACGTGTGATGAATCAGCCTCATCACACATATTCAGTATGACTGATTTTATAATGGCTAAATTACGGCAGCTGGAAACAACATAATTAATACCTGAATGGGGGACATCCTCATTGGATTTCCATATGGACTGCTGGAAGTCCCAATCACAGACCTGTAACTACTTGAACACCAACTCTGACTGATATTGGAATACTGGAAGTATTGTGGGAAACCAATCAAAATATTTTTTTTTTACCATATGTTAACTATTACTACCATTAAGGTTACCATATGTCAACTGTTTGAGAGTAAAATCACACTTGTTTGGTAAACGCGGCTCATCTGTTTGGAGTTAATCACAAGTATGAAACCCCATGGTGAAATTTAGGATCTGAATTTTTTTGGATATTTACTATTTAAATCCTTGAATTCCAATTTAGGATCCTTTCTACATATCCTTTTTAAATTGTAATTCCATTACACCAGAGCAGGTAGTTGCTCTACGCCCAATGAGTACAATACATTATTTTATCTATGCTAAAAGTGTACCATACGATACTACAATACTTTGTTGTTCTCTACCTGAAAGTAAAAGTGTTCATACAGATATACCATCATGTTGCTGAATGTGTCTTCACATACCATATTGAGAAGGATATACATGACTGCAGAGCCATATAGAGGGGAATATAGTAGATATGTGTTATCTCCTTAACAGCAGATTATATAGCTATTGAGGCCTAGGAGGATAATGTGTTGCTGTTGTTTTTGTTCGATTATCTTAGGAGATTGTGGGAGAGCCAAGCGAGGGACCTTTTGGGATCTGTTGTGGCTCAGGAGTGGGAGCTTTAACAGAGATTATAGGTGACTAAGCGACAGACCTGGAACCTGAGACTGGGGGCCACCCTAGGAGTGGGGAGGAACTTGTTTATAGGTGAATGTTCAGGCTGGGCAGCTGTTAGACTGGGGCATCGAAACCCAGGGCCAGGCAGGTTCCTTGTGGTTCCCAGCACCTGAATCACAATATAACGGTCCTAATCACAGCAGTGTGCTACTTGAAGACCAATCGACTCCCGGCAGGAAGTATCCAGGGAGGGAATCAACAGGTTTCTCTTGTGCTCTACCATTAAGGTTGTTTGTATATAAACGTCATCTGTTTGAGAGTCAAATCACACTTCTGATGAAACCCCATGGTGAAACGCGGCTCTTATCTATTTTGGATTTTATAATATAAAGTAAAGTTTAACCTTTTAAATTTAGGATCTGAATTTATTTGGTATTTACTTTTTAAATCCTCTGAATTCCATTATACTTCCAGTTCTACATATCCTAGTTGGAGATTGTACGCCCAACACCCTACTACACCAGAGCAGGTCTATGCTCTATAAAATGAGTACAATACTTATTTTATCTAAGAAAGTAAAAGTGTACCATACATACTATACTATTGGATGTTCTCACCTGTGTCTTCACATACCACACTTCATTGAGAAAAATACCATCATCACTGCTGAATCCACCATCACTACTGCGGGGAATATATCCGTAGACGAGGATTATACCGTCCACGTCCTTAACAGCAGAGCTCTATATAGCTCTTGAATTACTACACTTAGATAATGTGTTATCTTTGTTTTTGTTCGCGGATTATCTCTTTCCTTTCTATTGTGGGAGGCCTTTGAGGAGGGGACAATTTTGGGAGCCCTGCTGTTGTCCGACTCAGGGACATCCAAGAACTTAGGAGAGACCTTCTGGATCTGATTAAAGCGACAGACCTGGAACCTGATCTGACCTACCTGGCCACCCTGGAGTGGGAGCTTGAACAGGATTATAGGTGACTGTTCGACGCAGTACAGCAGCAGGTTCCAGAGACTGGGGACTTAATACCTAGGGCCAGGCAGGTGTGGAGGAACTTGTGGTTCCCTTACCTGAATCACAGGGATACTGGGCAGCTGTTCCAGATCCCCAACCTCCTGGCATCGAAACCCAGGGAGCAGATGTAGAGGTTCCCGGCATCCCCCTTCAGCAGCAGATTGAATTACTGGGAATAGAACGGTCTGTCTCTCTCCCCAGCAGCAGTGTGCATTCCAGAGAGAAGAAGAGTATCGTCCTCCATCCCCAGCAGCAGAATGTGTTCCAGGGAGGGGAGACAGTCAGTCTCACTCCCCAGGGGCAGAGTGTGCTCCAGAGCAGGGAGACATTTTCCGGTAAGGGGAGAGGTAGATTATTTTCCGGTAAGGGGAGATTAAAGGTCTCACTCCCCAGCGGCAGTGTGAGTTTCAGGGAGAGAAATGTATCATCCTTCCTCCACAGCGGCAGTGCCAGTTACAGGGAGTGAAGACAACCGGTCTCAATCCCCAGCTGCAGAATGTGTTCCCAGGGGGGGAGGACAGTCAGTCTCACTCTCCAGTGCTTGTACTTATTACAGGGAGAGGAGATGGTCAGTCTTCTTCCCCAGCAGAAGAGCTGGCACCAGAACAGAGGACCACTGGCCTCTGCCCCCAATTTGAGGCAATGCCAGGGCTTGAAAGCCTTCTACTGATGGTGGAGCTTGAGGAGAATATCACTCCCCCAGTGGAGGAGCTGGCATCCTGGCAGAGCAATGCTAGTCTCTGTCCACAAACACCTGAGGAAGTTGGCCCGGGAGGTGTGTATGGGGTCTCCACACCAAGATCACATGATTGTGTGACAATTGGCCCAGATTCCCAACCATGTGTCAGAGGGGCCCCAACTACTCTGTCTTATTTTCAGCTACTGAGAGGACTCCAGGGAGAAGGGGCAGAGGACACTTGCTTTGGGAAGATATATGCTTTAGGAGAGGCAGAGGTCGGCTGGGTGATTTGTTTGGAGTTCCGATTTGGTGAGGGCCTTGGGGGGCTGGATGTGCTGACTAACTTGAGGGTCAACTCGTCTGAAGAGGGAGAAATATCCTGGAAACTATCCAGGGTTGGAGACACAGGGTTCCAGATTTGCTATTATGGCGTGTCACAGTGGCCCCTGAGAGTGGAGTCATATGGGGATAGGTTTAAGTTTGGGAGGGGGGCCATGGCAGATTTACTGGGAACTTCCTTTCTCCACTTCCAAGTCCCCTCTTATGTCTAAGTCATCCTCTGCTTCCCAGGGTTACCGGGAAGCCTAGTCTGGCCTGCCCAAACCAGACTTCCACGGTGAGGGCTGAGGGCATGAGGGCTCCATGCACCTGACCGGGACAAACTTACAAACTATGTGGAACTTTGTCGAAGAGGCTGTCAGAATGGATTGACTTTTTGGGAGCTTTTTACCCGACTAACTCAGGCACAAACCAAATAAAGGCCTGGTACCTGGTTAGTCTACCTTTGGGGCTGAAGATATGAGACGGTAGTCACCGTCACTGGGGATGGAAAACAGACACTATGTGTATGTCCCCAGATTCCTATTTTTTTTTCCACTCTGTTTCCATTATTGGTGCAGGGTATGTTGAATGTCTGTGCCTCTCCCCTCCCCCTTTTTCCTGTCCTTTTTCTAGTGCCATGATATCCTTCTATAGAACAGATGCCCAAGCATATTCAAGGTGTGATCTTACCAGCGATTTATAAAGAGGCAACATTATATTTTCATCCTGAGAATTTATGCCCCTATTTATACATGACAAAACCTTACTAGCCTTAACAACTGCAGATTGACATTGCATATTGCTGCCTAATTTGCTGTCTATAACAATTCCCAATTGTCTATAACAATTCCCAAATGGTTCTTATCTGTGACGGCAGATAAGAACCATTCGGCCCATCTAGTCTGCCCAATTTTTTTTAATACTTTCATTAGTCCCTGGCCTTATCTTATAGCTAGGATAGCCTTATCCCATGTGTAACGGAGCTCCTTGTACTCCGACTGAGTACCCTCCGTTGACGGATGCTTCTAGCGTTTCCTGAGGACTCCAAGCAGTGCAGCAGACACCACAACCACCGCAGACTCCGCAACCGCTGTATCTTGGCTGGAGTCTCGCCGTCTTCCTTCCACCCTGGATCAGCTTCTGTCTTCCAGGACTGTGTGGGAAAGAACTCTTCCTTCCACCTTGTATGAACCTCCAGCATCCAGGACTGTGTGGTGAAGACCCCTCCTCCAAGAAGGGCGTGTCAGGAACAAGCTCTTAAAAGAGCTAAGTGATTCAATCTCAGGGGAGCATGCAGAGCATAGCAATCCCCAGTGTGATTATAACAGCTCCCTCCAATAACGAGACAAGGCTACGTTTAGAGGGATCAAGAAGAACTGTCAAAACCTTTATTTCCCTTGGGACCAGCCAATACGGTCACCACAATAACATTGTTGTGAAACCTCAATAAAATCACAAACAGTCAAAACATATCAAGCAACACACAGTGACTTATCACAACACAATGGCACATTTTAAAGGGGTGGGGGGAGACAATATTTAACAGTAAATATCTCACTGCCTGCAAAATTAGCAATATGCAAATCTACCCGAATATGCAAATGAACCAGTCTTGCAATTCAGGTAGTGCATATTGCTGTTGCTACCAACAGAGGGCACTAGACAAGCTCCATAGCCAAACCCACCTAGTTGGTAGCAAACCTCAGCAGTACAGGAGAGCAGGCAATACATTTCACAGTACACACACTATAAACAATTACATTACACACACCCTGCACCTATAATGGGTACAAGACTAAAACATAAGATCAGCCTACTAAATAGTCTCTCTGAAGGTAGATTAGGGGCTTTAAAGCAGATACATGAAAGAGTCATAGTCACAGGGGAGGAGGATGGCAAGTAGGCCTCTTGGCGAAGCAAACCATGCATGCAAGTAGATCACATCCACTGCAACACCCTTGAGTCTATACCCTTTTATTTAGTTACTACTACGTGCAGCAATGCCAATTTAGGTTAGTTTGACATGATCCTATGTTTCATTTCAAAACCATGCTGATTATTGCTAAAATTACAAAGTTCTTTATCCCCAATAAATTTCCTAGAAATATTATCCCTTGCAATGATCTACCCTTCAAATTATTTTCCCAGTCACAGAATCTAAGCTCGCAGGTCTATAATTTCCAGGCAAGGATTTTGAACCCTTTTTAAATATAGGAACGACATCTGCCTTCCTCCAATCCTCTGGTACAATACCTGAACCAAAATAATCTTGAAAGATTAAATAAAGATGTTCACTTATTTTCCCACTAAGCTCCTTAAGTACTCGTGGGTGATTACAGTCATGCCCCGGAGCTTTATTTACATTCATTTTTTTTAACAGCTGTAGCGCCTTGTCTCGAGTCATCCATTCACAAGTTATCTACAAGGTTTTTGCAGCAATCATATGCATATCTCTTGCCATAGGATCCTCAATAATATATACTGAAAAAATAGTTATTGAAAATTTCTTCCATTTCCTGGTCTTCATTAAAGGGACACTATAGTCACCAACTTTAGCTTAATGAAACCGTTTTGGTGTATAGATCATGCCCCTGCAGTCTCACTGCTTAAATATCTGCCATTTAGGAATTAAATCACTTTGTTTCTAAACCCTGGTCACACCTCCCTGCATGTGACTTGCACAGCCTTGATAAACACTTCCTGTAAAGAGTCATTTAATGTTAATCCTTCCTATATTGCAAGTTCTGTTAAATTTAGATTTTCTTATCCCCTGCTATGGTAATAGTTTGCTACACCCTGTAAGAGCCTCTTGTATGTGATTTTAAAGCTCAATTTACAAAGCAAGAGATACAATTGTTTAAGGTAAATTAGATCTGATTGAAAGTTGTGACGAGACCAATCTCGCCACATTGCATTGGAGAAGCCTGGTTGCTCGCCTGCTGCCTTTGGACTATGGCCCCCTGTTAAAAGACATCTTTTTTACCTGCAGAAAAGCTTCATTCGTGCTTTTCTGCCTGGGGTTCGGTAGATTTGTTTGAATGTGTTATACCCCAGATAGGAATCCCATGGAGCCCATTCATATGAAACTGACTGTAAAGACTTTGGCTCCATGGTGATTAAACTGTATTCGTGTGGTCTGAGCGCCATTCACTTAATAATGTGCGCTCAGACCTGAGCTATCTGGGGATATGTTAAATGTATAGTTCTAATGTAATGTGTCTTACCTGGTGTATTTTTACAGTAATGCTTGTTTTGTGTCACCATGTGCGTAATGGAGTCTTGTCTCTGTCCTGGGAGATAATTTAATTACTTCACAATTATCTCCTGGGCAGAGGAGAGGAAGCCAGGATGCATTGTGGTAAAAAGGAAGATGTAATTGGGTTACCTCTCAGGATAAGGGGGAGGGAATCTGTGGGTTGTAACTAATATGTTACTGGATATTTTATACCTCCCTGTGGGCGGTCCTGTATTTGCAAGACTGTAATAAAAACCAGGCTGGGTGTGCCAGCACCTCAGACCACTGCTTGACCCTCAACACGGAGCCCTGTCTCGTTCTTGGGGGGATTCACTGTATGCTGTTAGAGACTGATTGCCAGGAGTGTAAGTTGATTGTCTGCTTTTCCTGTTTGTCTGCTAGCAGCTATTTGGGAGGTTCCAGTTCGGGAGTTGGAGTGCTATTTTGTATCCAGTTCGGGAGTTTGGTGTTCTGCAGTAGCTGTGCCTGTATCTCTGGAAAGGGGGCCGATCGCCTAAACGTTTTTTACCCCTTGTGTGCAAAACGGTCCGTTACAAAAGTGAAACCAGTTTTTTTTTTTTAATGCAGGATGTGTCGATCAGAGCCGGGGGGAGGGGGGGGGAGGGGAAGGTTGATGCAATGGCTGCAAAAATAGAAAGTTGTTTAGGTGACTATAGTGTCCCTTTAACTAACAGACCCATCTCTGTTTCCAGTGTACCTACACTTTAATTTTTTTATTTTTTTTTAGCATTGATGTACTTAAAAAAAAATTGGGGTTGGTTTTGCATTCTTTGGCTGTCAATTTCTATTTTTCTAGTTTAGCCACTTTAATTGCCTTTTTGCAAGCATTATTAGCTTCCTGAAATCTTAAATAGGATGCCTCTGATCTGTCCAATTTAAATGCGCTTTTCTTATTTTTAATCTCTTGTTTTACTTCTCTACTAAGCCACATTGGTTTCAATGTGTTTGTTTTATATTTATATTTATTATCCAATAGTACATACTGATTTGTTTGAATTTGTTTGAATAGTTTCCATTTATTCTCAGTGGTTTTTTTCACTAAGGTGTTTATGCCAGTGAATATGTTGTAGAGCTGCCCTAATCTTATTGAATTTTTTTTTTTTTTAATCATACGGTTTAGTATACCCCACATGCTTTTGCTTTTTTGAGTTTATTTAAAAAATACACCATATAGTGCAACATTAATTTTAATACAACGCATTTCCCTGGGGCTAATTACACAAAGTACGAACCTTGTAGAATCTGGGGATCCAGCACAATTATTTGCTTTCGGTCACGGTATGTATATATTTATATATATAAACAAGTCCAAACCTTTGCACTCCAACAGTGAAAAAATTAATAAATACCTGGTGCCCAGTCACAAATTCATAAGTATCTATAAAAATACTGGCACTCCAAGGTTTTTATACAGGTAGGTACTTTATTTGAACTTTCATCGGGACATCACAAGACATCACACTTGTGATGTCCTGATGAAAGTTTCCTAGAGGAACTAAAACTTTGACTTGCTGGAATTTGTGAAATAAAGTACTTACCTGAATAAAAACCTTGGAGTGCCAGTATTTTTGTAGATATATATATATATATATATATATATATATATATCATGTTTCCCTGAAAATAAGACATCACCCGAAAATAAGCCCTAGCTTATTTTGGGGGGAAGCTCGTAATATAAGCCCTTCCCCCGAAAATAAGCCCTTGTTGCCAATAAACTAATCTATATTCGGGGACGTTTCCCTGAGCATAGAGAACATAGATTCACGTGATTCCATTCACGAGTAAACTAATCTATATTCTGGGCCATTTACCCAAACAAAGATTTGCAGGATTCCATTCAGGAGTATCTAATCTATGTTTGGGAAAGTTTCCCTGAACATAGATTTGCGGGTTTCCATGCACTATTGTATGTTCGGGGGAATTCTCCAAATGTAGACTTGCTTTATATTGTGCCACTGTGGCATTTGCCAAATAAAAGCTAAGTTTTTTCACCTTACTACAAAGTCCTTTGAGTGCTATCTGTTCATAGACTGGTATATATATATATATATATATATCAACGTTTCAGTTCTTTGTCAGAACTCTCGTCAGGATCCTGACGAGAATTCTGACAAAGAACTAAAACATTGATCCACTGTGGAATTTGCTGAATAAAAGCTAAGTTTTTTTTACCTTACTACAAAGTCCTTTGAGTGCTATCTGTTCATAGACTGTTATATATATATATATATTAAGTTGAGTGTCCAATAGCCAGGTTAATGCAGATTCCGCCACAGTCCGTGATCCTCTGATCCTCTGATCCCAGAATCCCCTCAGACCACCACCAAAGCCCCAATTGAGTCTACAGCTGTGGTCACAAGGAATACTGGGCGGGGAGGGAGATCACTGATACAGACACAGAGATGCACATACTGACACATACAGATGCAAATATTGACACACATGCAGACATGTAGATACAAACATACAAAGTGAACACACTGACACACATGCAGATACATAGACGCACAGATACGCACACAGATACACAGACACACGTAGCGGAGCTGTATTCCTGAGATCGAATATCTTCGCTGGAATCCTCTGGAGCTGGAAGAAAGCGCTGTTCATTGATTATAGCCCATTCCCCCAGTAACTGAACGACACCCAGTTCTGGTAGTCAACTGAATTTTATTTGGCCACACACCGCTTTTCATGCACAGTCCCCTAGCATAACTCAATTATCTCTGTTACAGGAAACAATACAAAACAATAGAAAATAACCAAAAAATATATTAAAAATATTGTAGGAACCCCCCAAAAGTCACATCCCTGAATAGCTTGAGTCTGAGCAACCACTTTTTCATAATAGGGCTCACATCCCTTCGGTAGATTGGAATCTCCTTTCGAATGAGGTTTTGACCGGTCGGCTACGAGGTGATGTCCCAAAACAGTTTCACAGGAAACAAGGCAACAACCGGTCTTCTTACAGGGTTCCCATACGAGCACCAATGAATCTTTACCCTGGCTGAAAGGGAGCGAATGCTCCGCCTGTTTGGTAGTTCCTTTCTTCTGAACACCATTTTCCTAACTGGTCGGGAAGTTGAACAAGCAGCAGTACAAGTTCCCCGGGTGTTCGCGGGGTGGCGTAGCCGACATACAGTTCCATACGCTCAACGGCCATGTGCTGCTACCTGCATTTGTGAGACAAAATGGCTGCCAATTCTTGGAGAACGTGTGTTTGGTTACACAAACGGCAGCCACACAGGGAAAGCACTTGAACTAATTGCTCATTTGTGGTTAACAGCCAGGAGTGGTCAGTGATTATAAGCTTGTTAACAAGAGGACCACACAGAGTTTGTTCGGTCTACGAACAGGGGGAAACGTGTCTGTTCGGGAATACTCAACATTGGTTCGGGAAACCTCAGGGAATGATACCAGGTCCGCCACACAGCTCCTCCATAACCACAAGACAGCATACACAGTCTGATCCCACCCCTGGCCATCTTGTCTAAGAGCTCATCTATCCTTGACATAGTTTTGTCATTCAACTTCCGGTAGTCTACACCGAAGCGGGTCGTGCAGTCCCGCTTCAGTACTGATACTACTGGAGAGGCCAGCGGCTGTCAGATGACCCAATGAACCCCAGATGGAGCATCTCCTGGATCTCCTTCCAACTGGTAAGGAGGCTGACGTAGAGGCCTGGGGATTTTACTCGTTGTGTGACTAAAGGAGTGTGTAGTGGAGCTCCCTGTACCCCGACTGGGTACCTCCGTCAATGACCACTTTCTAGCTGGACCAGGGGAAAACCTCAGCGCTTCTGCCCCAGTCGCCGTGGATTGACTGGGGTCCTCCTGAAAACTCTCCATCCTGGAACAGTATAGGGGACTATCTCTATTCTCTCCCAGTCAATGGGCTTTTACGGGAACAACCCCAATAAGAAATCCAAGGGAACCGCAATCCTTATCTACAAGTCTATTCCTTATCATAATGGTGCAACTTTGGTGGGCCACAAGGGACAGTATGTCTTTATTAAAGTTGATACATTAGGGCAAAGATAGACTTTTGCCAGCATTTATGCCTTCAATTCGCAACAGGGCAGGTTTTTGGAGGCCACGCTGAGGACTTTATTGACCTTTACAGAGGGGTTCCTGATATTAGGGGGTGACTTTAATATAGCCCTACACCTGCATGTAGACACCTCCACAGGCATGCCGGCTGTCCCTGAACACACACTCCAGATGATTAGGAATCTTCTCCTCACTCACCGTTTCCCTGACTGCTGGCCGGCACTACACCCTGACGGTGTGGATTATTCGCACTACTCCATCCCCCACGCAATATACTCTCACCTCGACTACTTCTTTGTCCCCTACTAATACCTTTATACCGTTACCCAGGCTGCATTAGGAGCTATGACTTGGTCTGACCATGCCCTCTTCTCTCTACGCTTGATCTCCCCACTATCCATGCCAAGAATGGTCAATTGGAGACTGAATGAGACACTTCTTGATGACCCACTGGTCCTGCTTGATGCAAAAACTGCACTGAAAAACTATTTTATGGAGAAAGTGATGCCTAAGGTCCCTGCACCGACTATCTATCTGACGAAATCGCATATTGCTCATCTGAAAGACCACAAGGGCCAGGTGCAGCGTATGCCGGATGCAATTGCATGGGTACATATACTCGACTAAATGGGTGGATATGAGAGTGGATATGACATTGAACAATATCTGAAGACTAACGTTCATACAACACTGGCTGTTGAGGCCGAGAGGCTTTTGAAGCTCCCCTGTCCACAGAGGAACTGGCAGTGAAGACCATAAAATCTAGTAAAAGTCCAAGACCAGACGGATTGCCTATACGATATTATAAACAGTTTGCAGAAGTTCTATACCACCAATTTGTGAAGGCATTTAACTCCATAACAGAGGGGTAGCAGCTCGACACGTAAATCAAAGAAGCTAACATTACTCTGATCCCAAAAGAGTATAAAGATCTGAAGCAGTGGGCCAACTACCGGCCAATATCCTTCTGAATTGTGACCTGAAATTCAGAATGAACCCATATTTACCTGACCTGGTGAAATTGGATCAAGTGGGATATGTCCCCCACCGGGAAGCTCGAGACAACACCACGCATTTCCTATCCTTGTTACACCAGGCTCAGTTGAATGACAGGGGCCTTCTCTTGCTGTCAACAGACGCAGAGAAGGCCTTCGATAGGGTGAGCTGAGATTTCCTCTTTCACGCTCTATGGGCCGTTGGTCTGGGATCCCAAATGCACGCTCGGATCGCAGCCCTATATGATAACCTGACAGCTAGGGTCTGCATCAACGGGGCTTGTACTGAACCCTTTCAAATGGCACACGCCAAGGCTGCCTGCTGTCGCCACTGCTCTTCATCTTAGAACCATTCCTGCAGGCATTGAGGCAGAACCTAGACATCCGAGGAGTACAGGTAGGGACTGAGACACATAAGGTAGCTGCTTATGCTGACGATCTCATGTTCTTTGTGTCCTCCCCCGAGACCACACTGCCGAACATTATGCAGGAATTTGAACTATATGGATAAATCTCCAACTTTAAAATTAATTACTCCAAATCAACGTTACTCAACTTTTCAGTGCATCCTGCGAGGGTTGCCATAGAGTGTGGGAACTTCAAGTTCCAATGGTCGGATAGAGCAGTTAAATACTTGGGTATATGGATAACCAGGGACCTCTCTTAATTGTACGCTGCAAACTTTTCGCTGATGTTGAATACAATTAGGAAGAACCTGGCAGATTGGACGATGCCACAAATCTCCTGGCTGGGACGCATTGCTGTGACTAAGATGAATATCAGGATTCCGACTGCGTACTTCAAATCTCTAAGATCTCTACTGCTAAAGTATATTTAGGGCTCCTGACATCCTAGAATCCGATATCAGATTTTGACAAAACCGAGAGCGGAGGGTGGTTGGTTGTCCCTGACTTTCTTTTATATTACCAAGCCTCCCATCTGCAAAGAGTCTTGGAGTGGGTCAAGGATGGTGTAACCAAACTATGGAAGGACATCGAGCAATACCAGACAGGCTGCTGCTTGCAAGCTCTAGTGTGGATGAACCACGGAGGCATTAGGGTACTTTCGGACCAGCAGCCCTGTATCAAGGCCACTCTAGAAATTTGTCACATTGTGGCACTCATATTAGGCCTTTCCACATTTACATATCCCCTATACTCCACCACAAACTATCCAGACAAAACGCATGCTTTTTCCATCACGCACCGACTTATATAGGGCTCTTACCCCATTTGAATTAAACTGTATAGATCCTGACCCGCAACCACATGCGGTCTCCTTTTCAAATGGAGGAATTGAGGAGGTTATAAGAACTGTCTTTTGCGGCCAGGGATGCACACAGATATGCATATCTGGACCCAAAGGCTACTTGACGCATACCACTCAGATTTTCAAGCCCTATTGACGTATGGTACCTTGACAGACACAGTTGAGGAAAATGCATCAGCTGGGAAAGTACAGGTAGCGGACCTTAGTTGGGTTATAGGGGACAACACACGGGGGACTGGAGACTGGACTGCCTAATGCCTTCATAACCTCATTCGCCCACTGACTGCACAACAGTAACAGACGAGGGGCATCCTACTCCGGCTATGGCCACTCGCCCTGGGACAGGGTATCACATATCCTAGCTAAATTTATTACAGGAAACAAAACACTGCATCTTGCTACCTGTACGATCTGTTTGTAGTAATCTCATGACTATTCTAAAAGGACTCTCAAGTCCCTGTTTATTGTTCTTGCAAATCGTAGATCAGTCCTGCGTGACTAATGGCACGTGGCATATGTTATGGTATGAGAGTCAGGAATTAAGATCGGGGTGCAGGACTTCAGCAACTACAACAACTTCAATAAAATGTCCCTTTAGTGGGATTCAGGGACAGTAGAACAGCTCTCCCATACAAGCACAACCTGTGTGCCACTGAAGATGAGGACAGGGTACTGAGTGGTCTGTGAGTCTGTGAAGGCACAAGGGCTTTATTATAAAAAATAAAAAAAAAGAACATCATAAAAATATATAATAACCCCACAAATAATACATCTTTAAAAAGCCCTGATCTGAGCCCCCAAGTTCTCTGAATAGCGCTCAGATCCATGCAGTCAGGGACGTTTTAGCCTCAAGGCAAACAAGGCAATTGCCTTGGGCGGTATTCTCCAGGGGGTGGCAAAAAAAGCCGCCCCCAAAATGCCCAGGGCAAACGTCTTGCTAGCCTTGCGGCTAACTGACAAGTCAGACGGTCGGTCGGTGGGGCGAGCGGCGCTGGCGAGGGAGCACGTCATATTCCGGCTCCCAGCATCACTCCCTCAGTGGCACGTGAGGGAGCTGAGCAGAGTGCTCAGGGGAAAGTGCTCCCTCGCCAGCGCCGCCCGACCGACTCATTACCTGAGATGACTAGACCCCAGGGAAAGGGAGACCCCCCCCCAGCATTCCCCGAGGTAAAGAGGCTGGGGGGGGGCGTTAAATTAAAAAATAAAATTGAGTGTGTTAATATGAGTGAGTGTGTGTGTGTATGTCTGTTAGTATGTGTGTCTGTTAGTGTGTGTGTCTGTTAGTGTGTGTGTGTGTCTGTTAGTGAGTGTGTGTGTGTCTGTTAGTGAGTGAGTGTGTGTCTGTTAGTGAGTGAGTGTGTGTCTGTTAATGAGTGAGTGTGTGTGTGTCTGTTAATGAGTGAGTGTGAGTGTGTTTGCCTATTAGTGTGTGTGAGTGTGTGTGTCTGTTAGTGTGTGTCTGTGTGTGTCTGTTAGTGAGTGTGTGTTTGTCTGTTAGTGAGTGTGTGTGTGTGTGTGTGTGTCTGTCTGTCGGTTAGTGAGTGTGTGTGAGTGTCTGTTAGTGAGTGAGTGTGTGTCTGTTAGTGAGTGTGTTTGTCTGTTAGTGAGTGTGAGTGTATCTGTTAGTGTGTGTATGTGTGTCTGTTAGTGTGTGTGTGTTTCTGTTAGCTAGTGTATGCATATCTGTCAGTGAATGTGTGTGTGTGTATTTAGAAGGCGGGGCAGGGGGGAAGGGTGGGGTGGGGTTGGTGGGCGCCTGAGTTTTGTCCTGCCTAGGGCAGCACAAAACCAGGATACACCACTGCAGTGTAGGGGAAATGCCACCATCTTAAAGTTCTGACCGGCCGCACACGTGGTCCTATGCCCAAAATACTTCCAGGGCATTTGGTGCTTTTGCCAGTCAACTTTCGGGAGCTCCTGCGGCCGTAATACAGGGTGCCCAACCTAGCTCTTAAGTAGCGTTTGTTCTCCTAAGTCTCAGGCACCTTCCCTCCAAAAAGCGGTTCAAAACCACGAAACAAGTGGTCCGGGAACCGCACAGTCACCTCATGCTGAAAAAAATTCCAGAACATTTGCGGTTAAGTTCCGCTAAGGTGACCGGGAACCCACAAAGTCCTCATGCTGATATTAGTTCCATAGCGGTCGAGGCTAAGTACCACTGAGGACTATTTGTGGGTTTGGTTCATGCGAACGGCCGCCAGAGAGCTAGTGTTCGGTTCCATTCGCATGAAGGGAAAGTGCCGAACCAGGGGCACCCAGGGAAAGCTATTAATGGTGGCTGGGCAGGGTAACTCGCAAACGGTGTCCCAGACCTGAACCATACTCGGTGGGCAGGAGACCGGATTCCACACTCCTCCAGAAGTCAAACACATGTGGGAAGGAGCGTTTGTCACAACGAGAAAGCCTTGTTCTTCCCTATGGAGGAGGTTGATAAACAAATTACAGCCATTGGAGCTCTAATTCTAAGCCAGACCAGCTCTTCCACATAGATTCAAAGAAGTGTATGATTTTTCAGGTATGTGATGCCCTCTCAGATATCATCATAGCAGGGTGACAATACCCAGGAAGGAGGTTTATTGCCAGACTGCCAATAAAAAGCATCCCTCATATGTTTTTATACCAGTCCTTTAAAGCAGTGTATCAGATATACAGATGGGAAGAAAATCTTTAAACTGAAAATTATTTCTCCAACATATAAAGCTTAGTCATAGACATCTAAACAAATCAAACAAAGGATTGAGTAAAATAAAGACATAAACAAACAAACAAACAAACAAATGAGCTGCTTTACTTTAACCCCTTAAGGAAGTCTGCTTGTTTTGTACTTAAAGGGACAATCCAGATCCCTAAAGCACTTTAGCTTACTTAAGTAATATATGTGGAAACCTTGCCCTCTCTTCTAATTTACAAAAAGTGCAGATTTCCATAGGAATTGCCACTTTTATGAATTAACTTGAAATAAACTTGAACTCGCAAGTTGAAATAAACTTGGAATTAATAATAACATTAATAACTAAAAATAATAACTTAAAAACCGAGTGTAAAGTCCGAGTCCACACTCCTTGCTTTCGGCAATTCAATAATATTTAATAAGAGGCTGATCAAACAAACAAACAAACCATACATATACATTTGAAATAGGCTAGTAAATGTTGCCCAGAAGACCTGAGGGAAAAGCTAATTTTCACTGTTCAATCTTATTCTCAATAGACCCCCAGAAGCCCGTCTGTATATTGACAGGGCTCACCCTCCGCCCCAAGCCGCCACCATCTGCCCACCGAGGGATATCATTTGCTACATACAAGATTTTCAACTGAAGGGCGACATAATGAGGGGGGCAAGGACGGAGAGGTCCTGGAGATTTGGTGGCCAGGCAATTCCCATTTGCGCTCGTAGCAAGCAAAGGCAATATTGAAGCCACCAGCAGATGTCCCCATCTTCTTAGACACCCTGGGACTACCACCTATCCAGGTACGGGACTGGTCTGATTGCCCTCTCAACGAAAAGAATGTGGGCAGACCTTTGACCCACACACTTGCCACATAAGAACAGGGCCCCACCGCACCAAGTTGCCCCTGAAGAGTAATAGATGCCAGGAGAATGAGACAATGCCCCATACCTGAGATGACGGTGCCACGACATATGGACAGAATTTGAAATACCTGAACTCACGGACCAGACAGAAGAATTATCTTTCCAATTGACTTTGATGAAGACAATGAAAAAGGGACAAAAGAAATACCACCCCCCCCTTTTTTCTCTCTCTTCCCTTTTCCTTTCTCCCTGTGCCCCTGCACCAAGTGAAGCAGATTGGTATTTACCCACCTGAACTGACTGCACCTCATCACAACCAGACAGAACATGGCAACAACACAAATGCAGAACTGACAGATAAAGCATCACAGCTGGCTTTAAACAACAAGTGGGGGAGGGGAACTGGGAAATTTTCCTTTCTCTCTTTCTATTTCCCCCTGTTATCTCCCCGCTGAGTGCTGCACAGAAGAGTAGATACATGGACTTGCTGAAAGCACCCCGCTGACCTCACCGCAATGCACCACCAACCTTGCCTGCAACTAAGAGCCTTCGTAAGCATGTACAGCAATACATCTAACTAGCAGAATGAATGTACAAACAGGGGTGGGACGAAAGCTAGACAAATAGCTCAACTAAGGGGACACACACCAGATGGGGGTTCCTAAAACACTAAGACCCGATTTACGAGACAACATAAGGCAATATTATTGTATACCCAGGGCCGGTGCAAGAATTTTTGCCGCCCTTGGCAAATAAAAATTTGCTGCTCTCTGGAGACTATTTAAAACAATGCTCACAACAATTAATGGACAGGAAGAAGCTCCATTTTTTGGGGCCCCTTACACAGTTCATGGTCTGGGCCCCCAGGGCCTGACCGTGAGTATGCCTACAAGGCCCACCTATAAATCCACCTACATGACCCACCCATGAGTTCTCTCTCTGTGTAGGCGATGTATTATATGTTATTGTAGAGGATGTAATCTGTGTGTGTTCTTATGGAATGTAGTGTATATGGATACCAATTTGTGTAAGGAATGCATTGTATGTTTCTGTGTGTGTGTGTGTGTGTGTAAGGGATGCAAGGTGTTTTTCTGTGTATGTAATTAAATGCAGTGTGTGTCTGTAAGGGGTGCATTGAGTGTGTGTAATATATTAATTTTGTTTCTGTGTGTGTAAGAGAAGCAGTGTGTGTGTGTGTGTGTGTACGTGTAAGGGATGCATTGTGTGTTTTGGTGTGTCCGTGTGTGAGTAGGGATGAATTGTATGTTTATGTGTGTATGTGTAGGGATGCATTGTGTGTTTCTGTGTATGTGTAAGGATGCATTGTGTATACATGTAGTGTAAAAGAGAGGGTTTGTGGGGTAGGAGAGGGACTGAGAGGGGAGCAGCTCTTTATTTTTATTTTTTTATAGTGTTCTCCCCTGCTGTCAATTAGTGATCTCCCCTTCCCTCCTGTCCCTCAGTGTTCTACCCTCCTGTCCATTAGTGCTCCCTCCTTCCCTCCTCTCCCTTAGTGCTATCTCCTTCCCTCCTGTCCCTTAGTGCTCTCCCTTGGCCTCCTGTCCCTCTCCAGTCCCCCCTTGGTGATCCTCTCACTCCCCACTCTCCCCCCTTAGTGGTCCTCTCACTCCCCCCTAACCCCCCTTAGTGGTCCTCCCTATTCCCCTTACTTAGTGGTCCTCCCTCTCCCTTCCTCTAGTGGTCCTCTCCAGTCACCTCTCCCCACCTTAGTGGTCCCCCCTCTCCCCCCTTGGTGGTCCTCCCCCCCTTCCTTAGTGGTTCTTCCCCTCCTCTCCCCCCACTCATTGAGCACTTCCTGTAAGTCCGCCAGCTGCCGGGTACAGGAAACTGAAGTTTCTGTACCGCCGCCCGGCCACGCTACATTGAGTGACTGGCAGGAGGGAGCGCTGTGTGCGACTATGCCTAAGTCGCCTATTGTACGCACCGGCCCTGTGTATACCTACCCATACCGATACCTAAGCGTAAATAGTGGTTAACACCCACCTACACTAAGAGGCTGCTCACATTGCCCCCCACTGGCACGCATGTAGACCCATATCCAAGGGCCAAATGGCAATGGGTCACTCCACCGCACAGAAATGCTGCAGGGCACTGCCAGCCCAGGAGAGACAACAGTACCCCCTTACATCTCACATCCTACACACTAGTGGGTGGGGGGAGGTTGGGGGACAGGATGGGGGAATGGGACATACCTCATAGGGCATGCACAAGCATAGGTGACGATATACTTATTGGATCTGGTAACATCTCTGCCCTCCCCCCCCTCACCTTCTCCACCTCCTCCCTTCTCCCCCTCCATGTCAGATTCAACACTAAGCGGTGGGCTTGGCCGAGCGCATCTGAGGGATCCTCTTCAGAAATCATCCCCGTCCTCCTCCCCCATTTTTTTTTCCTCCTCCTGCTCCTCTCTCCCTCCTCACCTCCTGTGTATTGCCCCCCTCCCCTCTGCTAACATGCCTGCCCCCCCCTCCGCCGAGCCGGGGCCTCCACCCGCCCTCTTGCTTTATACGATCAGTGCGAAGGGGCTCAACTCCCCACAGAAACGGGCGAGGGCACTACGGGAGCTGAGACCCTTACACATCTCTGTCTCCTTTTTCCAAGAAACACATTTTATTACACACAAGCACCCAAAATTCTCGAACAAGCACTACCCATTGGGCTTCCATGCCACCAACCTGGAATTGAAAACCAAGGTGACTTTGCAGCACTGGAATCCTTCAGTGAAGGCACCCTAATACTAGGAGGTGACTTAAACGCCCCCCCTGGACCCACGACTAGACACTTCAACAGGCCCCTCGACCCTACACCATACCAATAAAGACTACACATACTACTCCTACCACATAACTCCTACTCACGTATTGACTACTTTTTCATAAACCACCGCTGTCTGGATGACCTACACTCGGCTACAATAGCACTGATGACCTGGTCGGACCACGCACCGGTCATTATCACGATCATGTCACCCACACCCTTCCACAAACAATGAATATGGAGACTCAATGAATCATTGCTGGAAGACCCCCTGCTCAAAATGGAATACAAGACCAGCTAGAACGATTCTTCCTCACGAACACATCCCCAGACTCCACCCCAGAGACCATCTGGAAAGCACATAAATGCACAGTACATGGTCTTCTAATCTGCGCGGGTGCACAGCGCAGGAAACAACGCTCCAAGGAAATTTCGGAACTCCTGCTGAAAGTAGTGGACCTGGAAACAAGACACAAGCAGAACTGAACCTATCCCACAAGATCACATTTCAATTTTGTATGGCCCAAAAAATATTCTATGAATATGGCAACAGATGCAGTAAAATGCTAACCAGAGCCCTAAGGAAAAGCAGACAGAAGAGCTTCATAACCAATATCACATACGGAGGTACTACCCACGTTACACCACAGTCCAGAGCGGAGGGTTTTCGCCAGTACTATGAGTTCATATACAACCTACCCAAACAGGGCGCAGGACATGGCAATTCGGAAACCGATACACCTACCCAACGAACGGCTTACCTCGCCACACACATCAAATCCAAGATTGACGCAGACACCGCATACACCATGGAAGAACCGATAATGGTGGAAGAACTGTCCATGGCCTTGAAACTTGCCAAAAATAGAAAAAGCCCAGGGCCAGATGGCTTCACTGTCAAATACTACAAGACATTCTTTAAAACTCTTGCCCCACACCTACTCAACATGTTCAACAAACTCATAGACGGAGGATCTCTTGACCAAAACACACTACTAGCACACATAGTAGTACTGCCAAAGGAAGGAAAAGACCCCACAGCATGCCCCAGCTATCGGCCGTTCTCCCAGTTGAAAGCCAATCTGAAACTACTCGCAAAGATCTTAACTCTCTGCATCCAACCGATCCTACCAAAATTGATTCACCCAGATCAGGTGGGATTCGTCAGGAATAGGGAAGCCCGGGATTACACCAGCAAAGTGATCAATCTGATACACACTGCCTGATATCCATGGATGTGGAGAAGGCGTTCGACAGGGTAGATTGGCCTTTCCTGTTAGCGACGCTGCAACATGTGGGATTCGGTTCGAACATGCAGGCATGGATTGGAGCCCTATACAACAACCCATCCACATGGGTCTATGTAAATAGTATGTTGTCAGGCCCGTTCCCAATATATAATGGCACCTGACAGGGATGTCCTCTCACACGCCTGCTTTTTGTAGTGAGCCTGGAACCTTTTCTAAATGCGGTACGAGAACAGCCCAACATCACTGGCATATGCGGTGACTGGGAAGAAAGCAAAATCTTCGCCTATGCAGACGACCTACCGTCCAAAACCCGCTAACTTTGCTCCCGGCCATCATGCTGGAATTTGAAAGGTACAGCGCTATAACGAATCTCCAAATCAATTACACAAAATTGAAAATTCTACACCTCAGGTGAGACCATCTACTGATCAGCTCACTTAAAACACAATTCCGTTCCGCTGGTGCAAAGAAGTGATAAAATACTTAGGAGTCTGGATCACTGCAGACGTATCACATCTCTTCCGGCTCAACTTTCCACCTCTCCTGGGGTGGGTGCTAGTAAACCTCAAATAATGGTCCATACCTCATATCACCTGGCTTGGAAGGGTGAGCGTTCTTAAAATGAACGTGCTCCCACGCTTCCTATATCTACTACAGACACTGTAGATTCCTGTCCCCCAGACCTTTTTCGTGTGGATACACAGTGCTTTCATTACCTACATATGGTGAAACCGGGCAGCTAGAATCAAATACGAAATTCTGACCAAGCCCAAACCACAGGGCGGCTTTGGTCTCCCCGACCTGACCAAATACCACCAGACTAGCCACCTAAAATGTGTTATCGAGTGGGCAATAGCACCACCGGACAAACTCTGGATCAACATAGAAGCTAGCTTCTTGACGATATCTCTGCATACGCTCCCGTGGCAACCCTCAAGTCCGGCGACCAAATGAGGACAAAGTCACCCCACAATAGCTAACAACAGGACCGTGGCAGTCCAAGTAGCAGGAGGTGCCATCCACAAACTACCCACTGCTAGGGTACACCTCACCTGGGGTACAGGAGCCAAACGCTTGGAAGTAGGCATCATGCAGGAGCTACCAGCCGGGTTGCTTTTGGGGAATGATCTCGGTTGTCTTACCAGAGGAGATATGCCCCATGACGACGTGGTCTCAACCCTACCGTTAGTACTATGTAACGACTACACAACGATTACTACCAATTTGGCTTATTGTCTTACCATATGATACAAAACAGTAACTCGCTGTACGTAACATGATGCAGGAATGTGCTTATATCTCATACCCACATTATGTACTTTCAATTATGTACTTTGTAATACCTCTACAATGGTTACTGCCAACCTTGTTCATTACTTGTTAATATTTCTTACCATGATTCAATAAACCCTTTGTTGAAACAATAAAATAAAATAGTAAGTAACTGTTTGCTTCTAAATGAATATTTGGGAACAGCGCCAATAAAATATCAATTTCTGATATTTTAATACAAATTACTAATTTTTATAATTTTGATAAAAATATTATTTTAATTAATGCAAATTATAATAATAATTAATCCCCATAAATATCCTCACAGGACTTATGCTACTTATTCTCCCAATTTACATTTGGTTCCAAAAGTAGCCCGAAAATCTTTGACATATTTGCTGAGACATTATGCTGGTTACTCCTAAATATTAGAGTTGAGCGAACCCGAACTGTAAAGTACCGAACATTACGATTTTTTGACCCCGAACCCGAGCCCGGACATTTCAGTAACAGTTCGGGTTCGAGTTCAGTGTTGGGCGATTTAATGGCGATTTAATTTTTTTCTAAACCGTGCCCCCCTCCCGAGCCCCCACTTGTGACGTGCGAGTCGGGGCTTTTAATCTAAAGGGGGGACCTGTTGCCCCCCCGGCCTCCATCCCTGAGCGGCGGGTGGGGGCCCTAAAGTAAAAAAGGGGGGGACCTATTGTCCTCCCCCCGGCCCCCACCCATAGGCCCTAAATACCCCCTGGCCCCCACCCCTGAGCGGTGGGTGGGGGCCCTAAATTAGAATAAGAGGGGGGGCCCAAATGTCCTCCCCCTGGCCCCCACCCCTGAGCGGTGAGTGGGGGCCCTAAATAAAAATTGGGGGGGACCCAATGTCCTCCCCCCTGGCCCCCACCCCTGAGCGGTGGGAGGGGGCCCTAAACACCAATGGGGGGGACCTATTGTATGGATTTTTATTTGGCCTTTTTTGGTGCTGAAAAAAGAAGATTTTAGAAGAAAGAAAACATTAAATGGTAAGTTTTATTTTATTTTTACAGGTACTTAGTTAAAGGTCCCCCCCTCATTATTTTTAGGGTGAGGGGGATAGGTAGGGGTTAATTATTTTTTGGGGGGGTTAAATTTTTATTTAGGGCCCCCACCCACCGCTCAGGGGTGGGGGCTATGGGGGAGGACAATAGGTCCCCCCCTAATTGGTATTTAGGGCTCCCACGCACCGCTCAGGGGTGGGGGCTAGGGGGGAGGACATTAGGTCCCCCTTATTCTAATTGCCCCCCCAATTTTTATTTAGGGCCCCCACCCACCGCTCACGAGTGGGGGTCAGGGGGAGGACATTAGGTCCCCCCCCCCAATTTTTATTTAGGGCCTCCACCCACCGCTCACGAGTGGGGGCCAGGGGGAGGACATTAGGTCCCCCCCTTATTCTAATTTAGGGCCCCCACCGGCCGCTCAGGGGTGGGGGCCAGGGGGGAAGACAATAGGACCCTATTCTAATTTGAAAGCATAAATTAGAGAGAGATTAGCATAGAGTATGTGTTTTCCTATAGCTGTATCCTTTGAGTTTCCCTCCAACACCATCTCCATCAGATACATGACGCTTGGGAGGTATGATTGTTTTAGTGTTTAGTTCGATAAGTTTCTGTAATTAGGCCCATAATACTTGTCAGCACCAGGCCCACTGGGCTCTTAATCTGGCCCTGAGTATGGCTATGTACAAAGCTATGGGCTGCTGTGTGTGTAAATGTAAGTGTATAGTGTGTAACTGTTAGTGTATAGTGTGTATAAATGTTAGTGTATAGTGTGTGTAAATGTTGTTGTGGTGATGCATACTGTAGGGGCAGGGTGTGACGAGACCAATCTCGCCACTGTGCATTGGAGGAGCCTGGTTGCCCGCCTGCTGCCTTTAGACTATGGCCACATATTGAAACGCTTGATTTTCCCCTGCGAAGACACGAAAGGTGCATGCCCTGTTTGAGCGGTGATACCCCAGATAGCTATGCCATGGAGCCCACTCGTCAGCCCAGATCCCCAGCGGCAGATTGATTTGCAGGGAATAGAGAGCCGTGTCTCCTTTCTCCACCGGCAGTGTGAAGTGCAGGGAGTGGAGAACATCGTCTCCCCTCCCCAGCGGCATTGTACCTTGCAGGGAGAGGAGAGCAGCGTCCTCCCTTCCCAGCGGCAGGGTGAGTTACAGGGATGCTGGGCGGTCGGCTCAGATCCCCAGCGTGTAACGAAAATATACCCCAACATGCAGGATTTAAGCTAAACAAATGTCAGCACAGAGGGAAGGTACGTCTACTGGACCTTAGAGTGGCCGGACTCGACGTAAAGGAGAAAGATACAGAGTCAGGAGCGATCCGAGGTCAAGGGCACAAAGAGACAGCGTAAACTTGGACTAGCCGGGGTCTGGTACACAGAAAACAGCAAGCTGGCAAACAGAACAGATAAGGATAAAGAGATAACGTAGTCAGAAACAAAGCCAAAGTCAAGTACGAAGGAACACAACTGAACACAACAAGCGCTAAAGGGAACTGAAACAGAAACCACGATAGGGCAAGGAACTAAGGGAAAAAGGTGAGTATATATACCTAAACATCTAATATGATTGGTCCCTGTCACATCCACGCCCCCAAAAGGTAGGTGTATGGGGAGTGTGGCATGACAGGGACCAATGGGATGCCTTTTCCAATTTAGACTCCCACTGTCCCTTTAAGAGCGCACCCGAGACCCGCGGCGCGCTCTTAGAGTTAGGCGGGACACGTGTCCGCTTCTCGCGGTCACTGCCCGCCTTCCTGTTACAGCCGTCGGATGAGCCGGGCACGGCTCGTGCAGCAGCAGGAACGCGCGCGGCTCGAACAGAGGACCCCGGCCGGCCCCTGGAAAGGGTAAGTACCGCTACACAGCGGCAGTGTGATATGCAGGGAATTGGGAGCCTAGTCTCCATTCACCAGCAGCAGTGTGATATGCAGGGAATTGGGAGCCCAGTCTCCATTCCCCAGCGGCAGTGTGATCTGCAGGGAATTGGGAGCCCAGTCTCCATTCCCCAGCGGCAGTGTGATCTGCAGGGAATAGGGAGCCCAGTCTCCATTCCCCAGTGGCAGAGTGATTTATTAGGAATTGGGAGCCTAGTCTCCATTCCCCAGCGGCAGGCTGAGTTACAAGGGGCAGAGACAGTTGGTCCTGCCGCCAGCGACAGGCTGAGTTGCAGGGAATAGGTCCATTCCCCAGCGGCAGAGCAATGTACAGGGAATTGGGAGCGCAGTCTCCATTCCCCAGCGGCAGAGCAATGTACAGGGAATTGGGAGCCCAGTCTCCATTCCCCAGCGGCAGGCTGACCTACTGGTGGCAGAGACGGTCGGTCCTGTCCTCCAGCAACAGGGCTGTTTAGCCAAAGGGGAGACAGTCGGTCTCCCCCTCCAGCAGCAGAGCTGTGTATCTAAAGGGGAGACAGTCGGTCTCCCCCTCCAGCAGAAGAGCTGTGTATCCAAAGGAGAGACAGTCGGTCTCCCCCTCCAGCAACCAGGCTCCAACCAGGCTACTACTGTGGTAGCGCTGGCACCAGGGCAGAGTACCGCTGGTCTCTGCCCACTCAGCTACCCACCAAGGCAGCTTACCAGTCACCCACACAGCCATGGTGAGGCACCTGGACATGGACAAAGTTCTCCTCTACCCAGGTGTAGTAACCAGTTATTGTTGGTGGGCTGTATTACTGATTGTGTTTTGTGGGTGGGCTGCTGGACTAACAAGGGCACTGACCAGCAGGAGGTCAGATACCCTATTAGTCTGTTTGGAAAAGGGGAGAGATGTGACAAGACCAATCTCGCCACAGTGCATTGGAGGAGCCTGGTTGCCCGCCTGCTGCCTTTAGACTATGGCCCCATATTGAAACGCTTGATTTTCCCCTGCAAAGACACGAAAGCCGGGTCATTCGGTGCTGGCCCTGTTTGAGCGGTGATACCCCAGATAGCTATGCCATGGAGCCCATTCGTATATTGAAAGACTATGGGAAAGACTTTGGCTCCATGGCAATTGAACTGTATGTGTGTGCTCTGAGCGCCATTCAGTAATAATGTGCGCTCAGATCTGAGCTATCTGGGGATATGTTGAATGTACCTGTTTTGTGCAATGGCTGCACAGTTATATGTTTTTATGTGTTTTATTGTCTTTTGCTGCCATGTGTTCAATGGAGTTTTGCCTCTGTCCTTGGAGATAATTGGATTACTTCCCAATTATCTCCAGGATAGAACACTCTGTGGAACTGGTTTTGGGCAGAAAAGCCATGCTTCCTTTGGTCACAAAGGACTACGATCTATCTTTTGACCACTGGACCAATTTGGATGATTTTGACATATGTTTGTATTTGGAGTATGCTGATTCTGAAAATGTAAGAATGTAAGAAAATGTGATGCATACTTTTCAAGTTATGAATAATGTGGAAAAATTGTATTTCTCTGCTTGTGATAATTACATTACCCATTGTGTAAGGTAATTGAATCACAGGCAGATGGGCAGATTTTGTGTGGGAGTGTCTGAGTGTATTGTACGTGTTTATTGGTTGTGTTCCAAAACCCTGTGGGTGGTACTAATGTGTATATAAGAACAATAAACCCACAGCTCTGTCTGTTCCTGCTTGACCCTCAAAACTGAGCCTTGTCTCGTTCTTGGGGGTATTTATTGTATGCTGTTCCAGTTTGACTGCTAGGAGTGTAAACCTATTCGTATGGTTTTTCCTATTTTGCTGTTTACAGCATTCGTATGGTTCCGGTTCGGCTGTTTACAGCATTCAAATGGTTTCCTGTTCGGCGGATTGGTGTTCTGCAGTAGCTGTGCCTGTGTCTCTGGAAGGGAAGATCTACTAAACAGCGGTTTAACCCTTTTATGCCTGGGGGTGCCATTCTCTTGGCTAGGTTATTATGCTAGCTGGGTACCTGATAACTGGTAGAGTGTGTGTGTTGATGACGTGGGTCTTGTTCTTGACATTAATTTTAAATGATAAATCAAAATAAAGCGTAGTGCACAGTAACATTAGGTGATGTAGTTAATGTGCCATATATATCAGAAAGTAAAATGAAAAAACTTCTTTTTATTGCCTACATCTGTTTGAGGAAATATATAGGGACATCAGGCAAGATTAACCAGAATAATTTTAATTTAAAGGTATAGCTAAAACTTTCTGCTAAGTTCTAATAACATTACTTTTTTGTGCTGCTCCTGGACTGTGTATCTTTATTCCAGGAGGTTTCCACTTGATCTACGATATGTCATTGATGAAATGGAAAACAATTGTCAGACGATAATTTCTTGGCATCCTTTTTATGAAAGGCAATGACTTTGAGCTGTTACTAGGCTGTAAAAGGTCACAATACGCTTCTTCAATTAGGAGTTGGGGTATAATCATGAATTATTTCAAAATACTAGGGAGTTAAAGTCACTTTAATATTGTGGAGCTTTTGGTATGTTGTGACATTTCACCAATGCTTCAGGATTATTGAGACTTTCGGAACTGGCAAGTGCAGGTTTGGCCACACTGGTAGTACAATGTAATCTATTTTTAAAGGAACACTATAGGGTCAGGAACACAAACATATATTCCTGAGCCTTTAGTGTTAAAACCACCATCAAACCCCCATACCCTCCTCTTGCTTCCCTAAATATAGTACAATTTTACTTGTGTTCAAGTCTGCAGCTCCTGGCTCTGCCCCTGTCTGCTGACATAATCAGAAGTGGTGGTCTGAGCCAATCACAATGCTTCCCCATAGGATTGGCTGAGCTTGTCAAGGAGGCAGATCAGTGGCAGAGCCAGAACAAGTCAAACACAGCCTTGGCCAATCAGCAACTCCTCATAGAGATGAATTGAATCAATACATCTCTATGAGAAAAGTTCAGTGTCTGCATGCCGAGGGTGTTTTCAGCACTGCCCAAGGAAGCACCTCTAGCAGCCATCCAAGGAATGGCCAATGGAGCTATCACTAGGCTGTAGTGTAAACACGGCATTTTCTCTGAAAAGACCGTGTTTACAGCAAAAAGCCTGAAGGGAATGATTCTACTCACCAGAACAAATGCAATAAGTGATAGTTGTTCTGGTTACTATAGTGTCCCTTTAACTAAATTAAATGCTAAAGATGTGACAGAATGTTTTTATCATTATGAGACCCACAAAGATAATGATTTACAATGAGAATTACATATACTCCTCTTCACTTTATATGAATTGTTTAAACAGCTGCTTTCCTGTGTGGATTAGCTATAGAAACAGAAAGCTAAAAGATGCACAGATTTAAAAAATAACACACACAAAAACAAACAAACAGGAAATACATAATTTATTAGGGAATAGGGTCCTGATACATGCTGAATCATTTCACTGCAAAATGTTTTTTTTACATTCCTTAGTGAAAGGGTTAAGCATAAGGTAAGTATTCACTCCACACATGATATGGATGAAGGAAGCTGTGTGTGAGTCTTGATTGTGATGTTATGGTATAGGAGGCAAGTTCTCTTTCCTGGAAACCATCCTGATGGAGTGAGGTGTCAGTTTCTATGGGAAACACAATTGTATGATTAGTGTAATATTCCATCAAATGTACACATATTCTCACAGCAAGGCAAACATATATCCCCTCCCTCACCCTGCCTCCCCCACACACATCTCATAGTATTGTAGTACCTCCCAATCTTAAAAAAAAATAGACTTCCTTTACTAGAGCAGTGTGCCCTCTAAATAATGGTATATGTTAAATCTTATCACCCTAGTTATTAATTTAGCAGAGGTTATCAAAGATATAGTCCTAAACCCAACAGGTGAAGAGTTGCAGATGACCTTTTGCTCTAATTTGTGTATATTCTGGCATCACATTCAGAATTCTGTAAATGCAAATCTTAATCTTGCTACTTCTACTTTCTTACCTCTTCATTGGGTATACTATTTTCATCCCATTGGTCTTCCCTTTGCTGTATCATGTCTGATACTGAAGTGATTAATGTATTTCCCTGTTGACTGGAAAATGACATAGACAATATGAGACTAATAGACAAACATAGCATACTGTTTAAATCCATATCTATATGTTCACATATCACCCTGTACGCACAATCTTTCATAAATCTACACACCATTGATTGAGGAATAATGTATCTATTTATAAAGAAACATTCTGTTGCTGCTCACAGAAAGACTGATAATGTGCCATGAAAGACGTACCCTGATAATGTACTGTTGTTGGTGTTGCGATTCCTTCTGGGTGGAGGAAAAAATACGGGTTCTGGCAAAAAGACGGGGGACTCTAGATCCTCACTTCCTGTTTCAGAGAATCTGAGGGGGCGCTGGCTGGTGATGGTGGTATGCAAAGGACTCACAGGATCAGTGTGAAAGCTTTCTTCTTGGCCAAAAAGGCCTCCTGTCCTCTACAATCCAATATCAAAAAGAGGTTTGTAAAAACAAAATTGTTAACCCTTCAATATATCTTCTATAGTGTGATTCACATCAGCTATATCTGCTATCACATTTTTTTACTGTCCCTTTTTCCCCTCTCTTACCCTAAGGTAAAGATTCTTATAACGTCATCATCTTTCAGCTCATCCTGATGTCCAGGTCCCCTCAACTCAAATCTGTTACCAACTATCAAGTGTTATGATTTTCACAGAGTTACTCACTAAACACTGGATTTTGGCTGGAGTAGATGAACTGCAACTGGAAGGGCAATTCACATACTAATGGCAATTTTGTTTTATAATTTGGGCATTCCAACTGAATGTGTATCATTTAGTTAGAGCATTCGGTCCTTCTTTAAAAATCAGTGCTTTTTGCATCAACATCATATACAAAATATAAGATTTAAAATCTGTACAAAACACCAATTTTAATTAATTGGGACTGAATGCATCCAGCAGAATGCAAATTCACAAATACTTTTTACTTGCAGCGCTAACACCTGGAGGCGTTAGTTAAAAAAAAAACCACACAAAGCATTGGGAGACTATAAAATAAGCGCAGCAAATTGCCCCTCTGCGCCAATCAGCATCTACTCATTGAGATGCATTGACTCAATCATAAATATGAAGAAAGGTCAGAGCATTCATGCACGTTGTGCAGTACTGACCCAGGAAGCACCTCTAGTGGCCGTATGAGTGACTGCCACTGGAAAAAAGCATGTATACTTTGAAATATAAGTAGAGCACTGTGACAGGTGCATGAGAAATCTCACTTCTCTTAAAGGATCACTATAGTGTCAGGAAAACAAACTTGTTTTCCTGACACTATATAATCCTTAGGGTCCCCCCACCCTCAGGAACCCCTCTCGCTGGGCTGAAGGGGTTAAAGCCCCTTCAGCCACTTACCTTAATCCAGCACCGGGCTACCACGGTGCTGGTGACTTCGCCACCCCCTCCAATGTCAGATCCCGAGTGGAGCCGAATGCTCATGCGCGGCCAGAGCCGCGAGCGCATTAAAAACACCCATAGGAAAGAATTTCTCAATGCTTTCCGATTTTCGCATTGAGCATCGCAGAAGCGTCTCTAGCGGCTGTCAGGAAGTATGTATGTATGTATATATATATATATATATATATATATATATATATTTATATATATAGAATTAGAGAGGATTCCTTGCACTCAAGTAATCCATATTAAAGCCGGGTGCATAAGCCAACTGGCAAATGTAGATAAAAACAAACAATGGTGAAGGCTGCACTCTTCGGTCTTCTTAATAAAAATTGCAAAATGCTTTATTCGATATGCATTAAAAAATGATCAACGTTTCAGCCCCAATCTGGGCTTTCTTCAGGATCAGAAACACCAAAAAACTACATGACAAATAATGATTCAACTTATATATCATAAATGAAATAGTGAGACTCACCACAGCTGATGTGCACACCCCCCGGCGTCCTGTCAATTGTTATGCGCATGTGCAGTGCGGACCAATCAGGGCTCGCTCACGTGGTCCATGTGACCACAATCTCCATTCACAAAAAGTGCATCTATATGGGTGGCGGCAAGCACAGGGCCAATGGAACGCCCATTAATGATGCAACTGCCATCCTCCTATCACTGAGCATCCTGAGCGCATGCGCGTAAAGTTGAAGGGTTTACTTAGTAACAAATAAATAATATGCTCATGCCGGTGCGGTACAAGGGTTCCGGGTGGTCTGCACAACCTCAGTGGTACACTATAAAGAGACAATACAATAAATTAAACAAAAAAAAACAATATCAACAGTACACATCAGGTTCTTACATAGCTAGCTATTACAACGGGGTATATCTACATATAGTTTAAGGCTTAGTAGCTATTGCTAAACAACAAAAAATTAATCACTGTAAAAATAGTATTTCAATAATTGAAGTATTAAAGTGCTATGGCTCCCTAGGCAATATATAAAGTGAAAAGTGCAGTGACTGGAAATATATTCCAGGAAGTGCATTAGTAAGTCCAGCGTATAGATTGTCATAGTGATTAGCAGAATATTGTTAAGAAGCCTATTAGCATATTTAAAGGGAAAGTATGCATACAGTGAAATAAAAATTTTTTTTTGTAAATATGTCTAATGTAGGGTGCAAAATACTGGTGTGCAAAACTAAAGTGACCTTAAGATGAAAGTTCATAAAGTGCAATTAATAGCAATATTTATTAATGAAAAAATTATATAAGTCAACACTGTAAAAGTTTAATGTGCACTACTAGTAAAAAATAGTAAACTTTAAAATGTAAAATTATGCCTATCTCTTGTAGTACATCGAGCCAGCACCTAAGCCATTAAGTTACTCAAGCAGCTGACTGTGTAACGTGACATGAAACAAAATGATTAAATATTTAAAAATACTCAGTTCTAATCACTAAGTAATGCATATTATTTCATCACAAGCTGATTAACTATATATAATGCTTTTACAAAAACGAACTGAAGAGTAGATTTTCATTAAGCCCTCCTGGGGCCACAGTTCTTAATTCATAAATCCAATATGCTTCTCTGTTAAGCAAAGTATGACCTCGATCACCACCACGTCTAGATTGAGGTACGTGGTCAATTGCTGTGAATTTAAGTGAAGTGGGGTGTGGGGATGATGAAAAAACTTGTCTGGTACCATATGACCACATGTGACACACCCTAAACACCGTATACATCCCCGATTGGTCATCTTGACTGATTTGTTATAACTTTTGACTGGATCCGTCTGCACTAAAAAGTCCTTTAGGTTCTTGTTCCTTTTAAAACAAATAAGCGGAGCTTCTTTGAAGACCTTAGGGAGCGTGTCGTCTGTTGCCACCATCTGCCAGTTATTCTTGACGGCTCTCGCAACTGAAGGTGAATGTTGGTGGAAAGTCATGGGGAACACCAATCTCTGTGGAGAATCAATTTTATCACAATATGCTCAGCATATTGTACAGTACTATCGCTACATTGATGATGTGCTGATAGTCTGGTCAGGTACACAATTAGAAGCTCCGCTTATTTGTTTTAAAAGGAACAAGAACCTAAAGGACTTTTTAGTGCAGACGGATACAGTCAAAAGTTATAACAAATCAGTCAAGATGACCAATCGGGGATGTATACGGTGTTTAGGGTGTGTCACATGTGGTCATATGGTACCAGCCAAGTTTTTTCATCATCCCCACACCAATAAAAAAAATATGAGATTAGACACACCATTACATGCAAAACACCGTTCATGGTGTATAAACTGACATGCCCTTGAGGCCTCAACTATGTGGGCAAGAATGAAACCCCCCTATGTGAAAGGATACGTGGCCATCGTTCAAGTATCAGACTAGCCTACCGAGACGGAGTGTCTGATGAGCCAGTAGCCAAGCACTTTTTGAATGCACAGCACCCTCTATCTTCACTTAAATTCACAGCAATTGACCACGTACCTCAATCTAGACGTGGTGGTGATCGAGGTCGTACTTTGCTTAACAGAGAAGCATATTGGATTTATGAATTAAGAACTGTGGCCCCAGGAGGGCTTAATGAAAATCTACTCTTCAGTTCGTTTTTGTAAAAGCATTATATATAGTTAATCAGCTTGTGATGAAATAATATACATTACTTAGTGATTAGAACAGAGTATTTTTAAATAGTTAATAATTTTGTTTCATGTCAGGTTACACAGTCAGCTGCTTTAGTAACGTAATGGCTTAGGTGCTGGCTCGATGTACTACAAGAGATAGGCATTATTTTACATTTTAAAGTTTACAATTTTTTACTAGTAGTGCACATTAAACTTTTACAGTGTTGACTTATATAAATTTTTCATTAATAAATATTGCTATTAATTGCACTTTATGAACTTTCATCTTAAGGTCACTTTAGTTTTGCACACCACTATTTTGCACCCTACATTAGACATATTTACAAAAAAAATTTTTATTTCACTGTATGCATACTTTCCCTTTAAATATGCTAATAGGATTCTTAACAATATTCTGCTAATCACCATGACAATCTATACGCTGCACTTACTAATGCACTTTCTGGAATATATTTCCAGTCACTTTTCACTTTATATATTGCCTATGGAGCCATAGCACTTTAATACTTCAATTATTGAAATACTATTTTTACAGTGATTAATTTTTTGCTGTTTAGCAATAGCTATTAAGCCTTAAACTATATGTAGATATACCCCGTTGTAATAGCTAGCAATGCAGGAACCTGATGTGTACTATTGATATTGTTTTGTTTTGTTTAATTCATTGTATTGTCTCTTTATAGTGTACCACTGAGGTTGTGCAGACCACCCGGAACCCTTGTACCGCACCGGCATGAGCATATTATTTATTTGTTACTAAGGAAACCCTTCAACTTTACACGCATGCGCTCAGGATGCGCAGTGATAGGAGGACGGCAGTTGCATCATTAATGGGCGTTCCATTGGCCCTGTGCTTGCCGACACCCATGTAGATGCATTTTTTGTGAATGGAGATTGTGGTCACATGGACCATGTGAGCGAGCCCTGATTGGTCCGCACTGCACATGCGCATAGCGATTGACAGAACGCCGAGGGGTGTGCACATCAGCTGTGGTGAGTCTCACTATTTTATTTATGATATATAAGTTGAATCATTATTTGTCATGTCGTTTTTTGGTGTTTCTGATCCCGAAGAAAGCCCAGATTGGGGCTGAAATGTTGATCATTTTTTAATGCATATCGAATAAAGCATTTTGCAATTTTTATTAAGAAGACCGAAGAGTGCAGCCTTCACCATTGTTTGTTTTTAATATATATATATATATATATATATATATATATACACACACACACACACATACATACATATACACACACATACACACTGTGATCCTTGGTTGCAGATAGCACGGTCCTCTAGGGTAAACAACAGGCAGAGTCCTTTGGTTTTCATATAATCCAGGCAATATTATTGGCAAGTCCAAACAGCAACACAACTAAAACATATAACAATATAACAGGTTTCCCCTTTAACCCCTTAAGGACACATGACATGTCTGACATGTAATGATTCCATTTTATTCCAGAATCTTGGTCCTTAAAGGGTTAAACAAAAATCTAGCTCGTCTGAGCATTGACTCACTTTTAATATCCCTCTCTATGAAGGTTAAACTAACAAAAACATATCGTTGGGTTGCACCAACCTTATTAGATAGCAATACTCTGCTCTCCTTTCTGCACTCCAGTGCTCTCAGCTAGCCTACTGCTTTCCTTTCTGCACTCCCAGTGCTCCAAGCCAGCCTTGACGGCTTCCTTCTGCACTCCCAGTGCAGTCTCCTTGACTCTCTCACAGGCGAGAACAACGTCTCTCCTACCTGCTTCCAGGGAGGAAGCCAGCAATCCCCCTTTACCTGCCTAGCAGGGAGGGGTTTATTCCCACTGCTGCAGCTGATTATCTGCAGCTGAGCAGTGGGTTGGAGACAGATCAAAACTCTGGCCTGGAACTTATTTCTCCCAGTTGTATGTAAACTGCGGAGTGGAGCATTGGCCCACCCTGTTCTCCAAATGCTCCACCCCAAGGGCCCATAACTAAACTTTGGTTTGTGTTGCCTACAACACATACTACACATACTCCCCCTGGGGTTAAATGTTATAGGCCTATCTGCCTTCACTTTATCACAATACATATATTATATCTATATATAATAAGTGTATATGCATACCTTATATATAATGTCATACTAAGTGTAATTGTTTGTTAATATATACATAGTAAAAGTAAAGAGTAAATGTATACATATATATATATATATATATAAACAAAGCAAAAAATGAGAGCACTCCATGGATTTGGTAAATCAAATTACTGTATTCAAATAGCACAAAAAAAATCGACGTTTCGACCGTCTAGCGGTCTTTATCAAGACGGTCGAAACGTCGATTTTTTTTGTGCTATTTGAATACAGTAATTTGATTTACCAAATCCATGGAGTGCTCTCATTTTTTGCTTTGTTTATAGTATTTTGCACAGAGAAGCACCTGGTATGTATTATTATTTGGGAAGAGTGCCAGAAATTGTATAGTTTCTATATATATATATATATATAATATATAATAACTATATATTGTGTATATATATATATATATATATATATATATTATAAAAAATAAATAATAATTAATAAAAAATAAATATAAACACACAGGGCCCCCCCCACCGACACGTAAACTGAGGGAGCCCAGCACCTCCAGAACCACACCTGACCCATCAGGGAGACACACTGCACATACAAGATGAGTGAATAGGACTAAGAGACGAAGAGACCAGATGACAAACCCTAGAGGCCCTGATGGCTTGACATAAACTAGGAGACCGGCAGGTCCTAAGACAACACTCAATATACACGCTACGGACCTATAACCACCATCTCACAGTTGCAGAAACACACACCGCAACTCGTGGAAGGCCTACGACACCCCCACCTAAGCCAGGCAGACCTTAGAGCTGCACAAACAGTCCACACACATACAACGTATCTCCCTGATGTACATAAAGCCACTAACAGGCCCTGGGTGACCAAAAGCTCTCTACCGGGGATGAGACCTACGAGATCCATAACAACAAGTTGGCTACCTCTCACTTTAGACACGGGGTGAAGGAACGAAATGAACACCGAGTTCAAATCCGACTAGTAACCCCTCACCATACAGGGTGACACCTGACACATGACTCTTGTTCCTTTGTTACACGTTCGAGGCCTGCGAGCCATGTTGTTACACACCAAAATGCGGACCTGCGAGTCCACACCTAGCTGATTTTTCAAACTTAAGAGCGATTCCCTATTACTTACTCGCTTCGTAAAATTATTGTTTTGAAATGAAATAGACCAATTAAAAAAAAACATATTCACAAACAAATATATAAAATGTAAAAATAATAAATAAAAAATTATTCAAAATATATATATGTAATTTTATTCTAACTGTATTTTGAAATTATATACATATCTATGTATATATAAATAAATAAATAAAAAATCCGAAATATACATATGTCCATATACATAATTACATAAATATACAATTAGACTTCAGATATATAAATATGTATATATATATATATATATATATATATATTTAAATTCTATGTGCATATATATGTAATATTTTTACATATTTAAGTAATTTTATTGATTGCAATTTGGGGGACTGGCCTGATAAAACAAATATAAATGCTAACTTTGGCCAGTATTTGTGACTAAGTGGCTCCTAATAAAGACTGGGCATACCCCATATTGAATACTTTACAAAAATAAATGGTTTGATGGGGTAAATTACATTGGCCGTCTTCAAAAATGTCCCAAAAAGGACATGGGGGCATGATGACCAGCTGTGAAAATTCTAAGTTGGAAAACTGGAATGCGCACCCTCCAAATAAGGTCTTTTAGCCCCAGAGAACCCGACACACCTATACATGGGTGGTATCACTGTACTCAGATGATGTTGCCGAACACATATTGGGGTGTTCTTAGGCAGTAACCGTTAAAGTTCTCAGTATATGTATTCTTAAATTGCTATGTGTGTCAAAAAAATCACCAATTATTTATTTATTTTTGGAAATTTGGCATAGATTGGTGGTAAAACGGTTATATGAAGAGCCAAAATACCCCTCGTTTAATATCTTAGGTTGTCTTCTTTTAGAAAATATATACATGCGATGGGTTATTCAGGGACTCCTGACAGATATCAGTGTTACAATATAACTTGCGTTCATTTTGAAAACAAATGGTTTGGAAATAGCAAAGTGCTACTGGTACTTATGGCCCTATAACCAGGGCCGCCATCAGGGGGTGACAACCATGACGGTTGTCACGGGCCCGGTGGTCCTGGGGGGCACGGACTGCTCTGGCAGTCCTGGGCCCCACTTTCCCTATCTGCACACATAGATAGCGAATATCCCTATCTATGTGTGCAGACGCGGGCCCCTGGCTCCCTGTTACCGCAGAGGGGGGCCCAGCACACTGCCTGTTCTCCTCTCTTCTAATAACTCTTGCGATACCCGGTTACCATGGCAATGTTCCGCAGGTCTCGCGAGAGCTGTTGGAAGAGAGGAGAAGAGAAGAGTAGAAGCAGTGTGCTGGGCCCCCTCTGCAGTAACAGGGTTACACACACTGCATACACTAACACAACACACACACTGCCTACACTAACACAAAACACACACTGCATACACTAACACAACACACACTGCATACACTAACACAACACACACTGCATACACTAACACAACACACACATTGCATACACTAACAACACACACTCTGCATACACTAATACAACACACACACACTGCATACACTAACACAACACACACTGCATACACTAATACACCACACACATTGCATACACTAACAACACACACTCTGCATACACTAACACAACACACACTCTGCATACACTAATACAACAAACACTCTGCATACACTAATACAACACACACACTGTGTACACTAATACAACATACACTCTGCATACACTAACACAACACACACACTGCATACACTAACACAACACACACTATGCATACACTAACACAACACATACACTGCACACACACACTGCATACACTAATACACACACACACACTTTGCATACACTAATACAACACACACTCTACATACACTAACACAACACACACTGCATACACTAACACAACACACACTCTGCATACACTAACACAACACACACACTGCATACACTAATACAACACAAACACTGTGTACACTAATACAATGTACACTCTGCATACACTAACACAACACACACACATTGCATACACTAATACAAAATACA
This sequence comes from Pelobates cultripes, assembly GCA_933207985.1. Classification (NCBI taxonomy): domain Eukaryota; kingdom Metazoa; phylum Chordata; class Amphibia; order Anura; family Pelobatidae; genus Pelobates; species Pelobates cultripes. Next base: position 160,530,936 of record OW240912.1, read on the forward strand.
CTCTGCATACACTAATACAAAATACACTCTGCATACACTAATACAACACACACTCTGCATACACTAATACAACACACACACACTGCATACACTAATACAACACACACTCTGCATACACTAACACAACACACACTCTGCTTACACTAACACAACACACACACTGCAAACACTAACACAACACACACACTGCATACACTAACACACACACTGCATACACTAATATAACACACACACTGCATACACTAATATAACACACACACTGCATACACTAATACAACATATACTCTGCATTCACTACACACTAACACACTCACTGCATCCACTACACTGACACACACTCTGCATTCGCTACACATTAACACACTCTGCATTCACTACAGTAACACACACTCTGCATCCGCTACACACTAACACACTCTATGCATTCACTACACATTAACACATTCTGCATTAACTACACTAACACACACTCTGCATCCACTACACATTAAAACACACTCTGCATTCACTGCACTAACACACACACTACATTCATTACACTGACACACTCTGCATTCACTACACACTAACACACACTCTGCATTCATTACACACTAACACGCACTCTGCATTCACTAAACTATGCACACACTCTGAATTCACTATACTGACACACACGCTGCATTCACTACACTGACACACACTCTGCATTCACTACACTGACATACACTCTGCAATAACTGTACACAAACAAACATCCTGTATTCACAGTACACACACTACATCCACCACAAATTGAGACACTCTGCATTCACTATACACAGACACTGCGTCTAACATCCACTACAGACACTGCATCCACTAAACACTACAGCCACTACAGACACTGCATCCACTAAACACATTTCATCTAGTACATACAAACACTACATCCACTACACAAACACACACTACATCCACTACTCAAACACTCTGCGTTCACTATACACACTGCATTCGCTACACAAACACACACTCTGCATTCACTGCACAAACAGTATCTGATACACACAAACACTACATCCCTTACACACATTCTAATTCACTTCCACTATACACACCACACTCAGTCCTGCATCATTGTCAGCGGACTAGGTAGGGCATGGGTGGGCCCGGGAGGCGCCCCAGACCACAATTTCTGATGGTGGCCCTGCCTATAACTTTCTAAATAAAGCTAAGAATATGTTAACATTTGGTATTTCTAAACTCAGGACAAAATTTAGAAACTATTTAGCACAGGTGTTTTTTGGTTGTAGATGCGTAACAGATTTTGAGGGTCAAAGTTTGAAAAAGTGTGTTTTTAAAAAAAAATTAATCATATTTTATAATATTGTTTATAGTAAATTATATGATATGATGAAAATAATGGTATCTTTAGAAAGACCATTTAATGGTGAGAAAAGCGGTATATAATATGTGTGGGTACAGTAAATGAGTAAGAGCCCTGGTCCTTAACGGTAAGAAAATTGAAAAATGGTCTAGTCACTAAGGGGTTAAAGAAAAACCCATAAAGCATGGTGTTAGGAACCCATAGCACAAATGCTAGATTTTGTTTTGATTGAAAAGTTAGATAATTGCCTGCTTTTAAGATGTTAAGTGGTCATTATTGCTTGATGATGTTGTAATGCTTTGACCTTGTACCTGTACAGTCCTTCATCATAGATTTGTATTGTTACTCATCCTTAATTGTTTACAATTACTCATACCTAGCCCAAGTTAACCATTTACATGGTGTAAACATTACCTGTACTCTCTAACAGCATGCTGTGACTCACCCTATATATCCCTTCCTCTATGGCAGCCTCCACCATTGCCCTCTCAAGTTCTTCTTCAGCTGTTAAATCGCCAGAGATAGCACGGTGCAGATCAGCCTCCCCTTCCTCTTCCACAGAACGTAGACCTGCCTGTAAGTGGGGAGTGTACGTCAAGGACAGATAAGATGAATGATAAGATTTGGGAAATAGTTTATAAATGTATTATTTTTGGTGGATGTTATATACATTAAGGTCATTGCAGCAGCACAAGTATTAGAAATGCATGTGGTGGATGTGCCATCCAAATCCTATTTACCCCATTGTATATCTGGAGCCCTTACCAAACCATTGGATTGCTTCTACACAAAGTTGCCACATTAGTAGCCATGGCAGTGCATACATTTGAATAAAGCTTATTGGAGCCATTTAAGAAATAATGATTGCAACTAATTTGTTTACTTCTTATGTTAAAATTAGATTATTACCCATAAATATTGGAGTTATATGGTGGTATGGCCATAATGTCATATGGGGTGACCAAATCTCCATATTTTCACTTGAGACAAATGATTTTAAGTACTGTGTGTGCACGTTATCTTTTATTATTCATAGTTCTGTATAATAATGAGGGTAATGTATATTACCTGAATCTCTATATTATTTCTTTTTGGTCGATATCCATAATATTCTTCCTGACGCTTTTTGAACTTACGGAAATGCTCTTGAATCAGGAAGATGGCATAAAATTTCCCGACTGTGACCTCATCATCTTGATTAAATAAAATATAAAATGTTAAAATTCAAGCAATGCAGGTAGATATATTGCAAGACAAATTGATTGAGAGATCTCATCAAAGGGAGAATTCAAAGTGTACTTAAAATTTCAGGCTGCATTATGTTTTCATATGTAATGCTTCCAGTTTTGCAATTTTGAAAATTAAAACCACTCTGAATTCTCATCTCAGTGAGTTTCAGTGACAGTCTCAGGATTATTAACTAAAGGCCGAATGGCCACAAACCAAATGGTGAAAAAATTTGGACTGCAACGTTCTCAACATCTGGATTTTGAAAATTCCGGACCGAATGTCGCTGGAAGGCTGAAATCTGGTCCAAATGACTTAAATCCACGCTCAGAACTGAAGCCATTTGGACATCTGGTGTTTAGTGAATAACTCTGCATGTATATCTCCACAGCTTTATGATTATCTATAGCTACAAATATATATAAAAAGCAAAAGCAATAACCTTATTTCTACACTTACCTCCAATTGGTGGAATCACCTGGTCCAGCAACTTCATGCTGGTTCTTTTCCATATCTTTTTAATAATCATTCTCAATTCTTCATTACTTTGTTCAAAATTTCCTGGTGCATCAAAGAAGGTGGAAAGAAAAAATCAACAATGATTGGTGTGCGTAGAAACTGGAGTCAATTCCAAAGACGTTATTTGGAAACTAACGGCAAGCTAAATGTACTGTACTGGCTAAGATCATATATATTATTATATAACTGAGGAAGAGAGTAGGATTGAGAGCAGTAAACTAATAAATGAATGTGAAGAAGACAAGAAAAACCACAAAGGGTTTGTGTAACTGCATGATGTTTATATTAATTCACAATATTGAACACTCACCTTCAGTCTTGATCTTTAAAGCTGTTCTGACAAGTGAAAATAAAGTAGCATTGAATGTGACTGTGCCATCACTGTTCAGAGGCATGTTCATACTCACCAATCTCTGCAGAGAAAGAAGATTTAGAGTATATAGTCAGGGATGTATTTACCACAAGGCAAACAAGGCATTTGCCTAGGGCGGCACTTTTGGGGGGGGGGGGGAAGGCGCCAAAAAATGCCACCCCATGCTCCCAGACAAATGCCTTGTTTGCCTCGTGTTCTGGGTCTGTGAGTGAGTGAATGTAGCTGCCAGTGTGTGTCTGTGAGTGAGAATGGGTGTGTGTGTCAGTGTGTGTATGTCATTTTATGTGTATCTGAGAGTGTGTGCCCGTCAGTGAATGGGTGTGTCAGTGTGTGTCTGTCAGTGAAAGTGTGTGTTGGTTAAACAGTGTGTGCCAATGACTGTATGTGTGTGCCAATGTCTGTGTATCTGTCAGTGAGTGTATGTCAGTGCATGTATCAATGAGAGCATATGTCTGTCAGGCAAAAAAATGGCCTTGACATGAATTGGGGGGGGGGCACATTTAGATTTTGGGGGTGCCTAGGGCAGCACAAATTCAAAATACACCACTGGATATAGTGACCACACTATTCCTCAGTTTCTTTGAAATTTAAACCTTTCAACTCTCATTCCTTGTTTCACTTTACCTTACATGCCACTCTATGTGGGCAGAATTTTCCAAAGCCCAGAGGGGGCTGAATTCTCCGCAAAAGAGTAACAACGTCTAAATGCTTGATCCGTCCCCTGTAATAAATAGCAAAAATAATAAGAACCCTCTTTTTTTCTGAAAGTTATTATGACCACCACATAATATGATATAATAACAGTGTTATTGATATTACTATCAATAACACTGTTCTAGAACCTAGTAATGTAAGCACTGAGGTTAGCAGATTAGGCTGATTTATTGAACTGTTCAGGCTGATTATTGGATTATAGCTTTCACTTTGTATCATGCCACCCACAAATGAACAGCAGTAGATTATTTTACTTTACAGTACATTGCTTTACTGTTACAGAAAAAACTAATTTATATATAGTTTATTCATAAAGAGACAATCCAGGCACTTGTACAACTTAAAGGACTATACTGCCTTAAATACAGTAATTACTTATAATTTCTGCATGCTCAGTTTTATGTAATTCCCGTAAAAAAAAAAAAAAGAAAAATTTTTTTTGGGGGTAGCATTCTATTATCCTTCTATCTCCACTCAACCTTTTTCATTCTCCTACTCATTCATTGATTCCTAGCTCCATTAGTCCCCACCATGAACCTTAGATGGGTGCTTCTTTAAATTTTAATGTGGAGACCTATTGTCTTCCCCCTGGACGCACACATGGATGGTGGGTGAAGGCACTAATATTAAGAATAAAGAGATTTTAATTAATATTAAAATAGGGGGTGTGATAAAGTGCATGGTGTGATCAGTGAAGGAGACTATATTTCCCCTAGATTTTTAGAGAAGCATATGACATTTAACCCCAGGGGGAGTATGTGTGGTATTTAAGATAAAATAATGTTTAGAGATGGGCCCCTGGGGTGGAGCATTTGGAGTAGGATGGGCCGGTGATCCACTCCTCAGTTTACAAGCAACTGGGAGACATAAGGTCCATGCCAGGAATGCAGGCTGTCTCCAACCCATTGCTCAGCTGCAATTAATCAGCTGCAGTAGTGGGAATAAACCCCTCACCGATAGGCAGGTAAGGGAGATTTTGTGGTTTCTCCTTTGGAGGTTGGAAGCAGCAGGCTGGTTTGGAGCACTGGAGTGCAGAAGTTGGCAGTCAAGGTGACTGAGCACTAGAGTGTAGAGAACTGATAAGACACAAAGTTGGTGAAACCTGTATTTTGTTTAGTTTTACCCTTGATAGATAGGGAATGAAATGTCAGTAAGCGCTCAGACGAGCTAGGATTTTGTTTACAGGGACTTGATATTTTGTTTTAAGACTGCCTTCTGTGTGGAGTTCCCAATAAAGAGCCTGGAGTTATATTAAAAACAAAAGACTGCGCATGTTTTATATCCTAGAGGACCGTGCTAATTGCAATAAAGGAACACAGGGGGTGTGCCATTGTTCATCACCCCTAGTAAGAACCCTTGTGTGGCTAGGGGTCACCAATCGCTTATCCACCCACCTAAAATAACATTCCTGCCTAACCCTAATAATAGTAAGGACGGGGTCAAAAAGAAAAAAGCCACATAAAAATCCATAATAACTGATGTATGGTAGACAGCAACCAGAGATTCTTCCTGTGCTGCAATGTAAACATTGCAGTTTCTCTAAAACTGCAAAGATTTACATTGTAGGGCTAAGTGTGGCAGGGACACTGCACCCAGACCACTTCAATTTGGAAGAATAACATTTTTTTTTATTACAAACTAGAGTTATTGGGGACAGTTCTGTAAAAGGAACATAAAAATGCATTTTCAGAGAATATTTTCCTTCTGAAATCTAGCATGTGAACAGTCAATAATATATAACAATATATATTATGATAAAATGAGATGATCAAGTATAAAAAAAAAAAGACAGAAATAAACTTGACTGGCACGTACTTTGCCTCAGGGTCATACTCTGCCCAGATCCTCTTAAATTCATCCAAATGATGTGGTCCCAAAATGGACCAGTCACGTGTTAAGTAGTCAAAGTTATCCATGATCACAGCTACAAAGAGGTTAATAATCTGTGGAAAAGTTTGAGAAATACTAATGTAAATATTATTTATTCTTGATCTGATGCAAAAAAAATAAAAAATCAAATGAGATGGCACATATAAAAATAGTCATTTACATAAAAGTAGACATAAAAGTAGTCAGTCAGTCTTACCAGGAAAGCGCACAACATGTAAAAGCTGATGAAATAGAAATATGCAAAGCTGGCCCCGCATGTGTACTCTTCACCAGGGAGAAAATCTGACTCTGGGTCACATAGCTTTCCATAGGAACATGCCAGAAGTATACGTTGCCAGTCTTCACCAGTTGCACACCTGAATAACATTTTAATAGATTATCACAGCTCATATTTTATATATTTATATAATGTAGATGAAACAATGTTTATACATGTGCAGAGCGAAACATTTCAGTATATTTGGTCATGTGGTTAAAGAGAAATAGGGTTGTTTTTTTTCCTGGTTACTCCAACTTTTGGTGATATGCCTATTCTTTTGGCCAAAAGTCATTTAAAACCACTAGCTAATTTTGGTCAATCATTAATCTCTATTGGAAATGAATCAACACAGGCATGAAATGTAAGCAAAAAAATAAAAATGAAATTAAGCAATAAAAAGTAAAAAAATAAACACATTTTACTTGTAAAGAAAGGCTAATGGCTGGAAAATAGCGGATATGGCTAAGTAGCTAAGCAATTTGCATAAGCATTAATATGCAACATTATGCATTCATTGAAATTGTATGCATTGCACAATTTGCACACACAGTCAAATTAAATAAAATTGGACATGAGCCCAGGGACAGAGGTGGGAGACAGGCAGACAGGTAGTTAATTTAAAGAACACTATAGGCACCCAGACCACTTCATCTCATTGAAGTGGTCTGGGTGCAGTGTTCCTTTCCTCCTCAGTCCTGCAATGTAAAACTTTACAGTTTTAGAGAAACTGCAATGTTGCAGTACTAAGGCTGCCCCTAATGGCTGGCTATCAGACTTCCAGGACTTTCATGGAGTTTGAGTCCATGAAATGCTCTGCTTGAAGACATCCAGCATAAAAAAAAACCATAGGAAAGAACTGAAACAATGCAGGTGTTTGCTGCACATGTACAGTAGGTCTCCCCATCAGATATCATCGAAGGAGGCAGAGCACGACCCAGCACCAAGGGGCATCAGCCCTGGAATCGGGTGAGTCTCTCTCCTCAGTGACATGTTACTTCTCATTTCTGAGGCCAGAATATATATCACTCTCTGCTGCTCAAGGATACTTCCCATTATTTCCAAAGTGAAGTTCCACCCTCTCACAACATCTTGGAAAAGATGATGCTGTGGCAAACCTGCTTGTTATTGATGCTCCCTCAACTTTTGACTCGTCTTCACACTGTGGTGCAAGTGCCCAACAATATTTCAGCATCTCTCTATTAGTCTTCACAATCTGCCCCTCTCTTTGTTAGTGGTAAGTGCATTTCTAAAATATGGGCCGCATAGAGCACACTGATAAAGTTCCCATCTCTGATAACCTTTACCCCATCACTCACTCCAAGTCCCTTGTGTACTGCTGTGATTTACTTTCTGTCCAACACACTTTTCTAGCTTAACTCAAAGAGCTGCCAGAATATTAGCTGAGCTGTGCTGCTGATCCATAACCCCAGCATGCAACAGAAAAGATCTGAACCCTGCACTGTCACCTGATTGACCTGCTTCTGTACAGGGGACATCTGTCTGTTATCGATGCGACTTTAGAGGCAAGAAATTGTGCTGAGTCCTAGGTGCACTCCATATTTTTGTGGTGAAGTGCACACTCAGTATGTCCAGTAGAGTTGTCACAATAGACCCCTTCTGTCCCTCCTCTTTTTCCTCTGGATCATAACCTAAATCTAATTCCTCCTCATGCTCCAAGCCTGTTAAATGTTTTCAAAAATTTGTTTGGAGAAGGGTAAAAAGGTTACTGTCACAATAAATAAGGTTTATTTTTAGTGTAGTGTAGTACCTCACTGTACCACGACCTGTCTCTGGTGCTATTGCAGGCTGCTGTGCCCAGACTGAGATCTTTCTCTGTTCCCAGCTGGCCTTACTTTGTAATTATCTTCTCCCTATTTATTTGAGCCTTACCCCTTCTTGTTTGCCAGTTGTGGTTGTTTTCTGGAAAACATTCTTGCACATTCACTATACATTCATGTACACAATAAAACCTGTCCTTTGCAAATACAACTTTTAGATGGGTGCTTTTTGCAATCAGGTATGCTTACCAAACAGATCAAAACTATTTTGTTGATAATAGTAAAACACACAGAGACTTTAACATATGATCTGTTTCCCTCTCCTTTGTTTTCTGTCTTCTTAGGAATTCCCTGGTTTCAAAAACATGACTCTATTATATATATTATAATATTATATGGTCCACAGGTACCTTGACATATTCTTCAAACCAGTGTTCTCAACTTTGCATTGTGAATGAAACAGAAAGGCTTCATGAAAGTCAACATGAAACAGAGTCAGGAAATCATCCTTCCTGAAACAAATAATGACTTTCAAAGTATATTTGATTTAAAAAAAAAGGTGTGGAGATAATACCTCCCCGTAATGCTTTTGGTAGAATATACCAATTGTTTGAAAAGTACTCATCCTGAAGGAATATATCCAAGAAAAAGACCTTACACTTCTCCCACAGTTTCTGGCATATTCTTTGAGGGAAAAAAGGATGGCAACCTACGATCTTGTGTGGATTATAGAGAACTCAACCACATTACCATCAAGAATAAGTACCCACTCCCTCTTATTCCTGAACTTTTTAGAATGTCTGCAATCCACATACTTATATACAGAACAGTTTGTTCACAGTCCGTGATGGGGATGGACGACACCATTTTACTCCCGACATGGCCACTATGAGTATCTAGTCATGTCATATGGACTCTGTAATGCACCTGCCTACCTTCAACATTTCCTAAACAATATATTGCATGACCTCATTGATCAATACGTAGTCATTTATTTAAATTACATCTTGGTCTTCTCTCCAAACCTATGCACCCACTGTCTCCATATGATTGAAGTGTTAAAACAATTATGGAAATAAAATCTATATGCTAAAATAGAAAAATGTATATATGAAACAAAAAGTGTGGAATTTTTGGGTTTCATCATCAAGCCAGGCACATTGGTAATAGGCCCCAGAAAAGTGAATGCCATTCTTACATGGCCTACACCCCAGAACAATAAACAAGTTGGTTTGGGGGATTTGTCAATTTTTATCAAAACTTCATCACACAACAAAACTCACAAAAAAGGATGTGAAGTGGAGTTAGTCTTTAATGGCACAAAAAAAATACTTCACAATCTGAAACATTTACCCACTACAGCACCCTTCTATCTGGAGGTTAATGCATCTGACTCAGCTACAGGAGCAGTGAAGTTGCAAAGGCATGTCAAAACTGGATTGCTACACCCTATAGCTTTCTATTCTCATAAGCTGCCTGAAGCAGAGTCCAATTATGAGATAGGAGATAAAGAACTATTGGCCATCAAGAAAGCATTTGAAGAATGGAGACACCTAGTAAAAGGGGCTAAATATCCCATAACTATAATAATCTTGAATACATCTAAACCACCGAACATTTCAATCTTCATCAAGCAAGGTTACTATACTTCCCCCAATTTTCCTTTCATGTCACCTATTGTCCTGGATAAAAAAAATAAATCAAAAGGCAGACACTCTTTCTAGAATAAACACCTCTGATAATCAAAATCCAAACATCACACATATTCCAGGAAATCCAGAATACTGCCTCCTCCAACAATCTTCCAACTTCATCTAAGGGTTATCCTTTGTCACATGGAAGATTTATGTACCTGAAACACTTGTCTAAAAGTATTATACCATGTTTATGATTTTCCCCTGGCTGCTCATGTAGGGCAAAAAAAAAAGACACTTCAAAGCATTCAACAACATTTTTAGTTGCCTTCTCTTCAACAAAATGTCAATGACTATATTAACTCCTGTATCACTTGTGTCTGTATGAAAGCTAATACTTCCAAATAAGCTGGGTTGTTATAACCATTATACAAAAATAGAAACAAAAGAGTTACTTGTGCACTATCCCAAATCTCAATGTACATTTAAATAAATAGAGTCATACTAAAAACCTTCAGTTATTTAAATGTGCACAGAGATTTGGGATAGTGTGCAAGCAATTCTTTTCTTTGGTTCTTATTGTTACAACCATTACCAGCCCAATCCAGGTCTTGGAGTCATTTTACTGTTGATTTCTTTGTAGACCTGCCTAAATCACAAGGATAAAACACTGTTATGGTCGTAGAAGACTGTCTAACCAAAATGTCAAATTTCGTACCTGTCAATGTAATGGATAAACCAGTCTTTGGAAACATATCCCTGCTGCTATTGTACCCATTTACAATCTGACTGCAAAGACGTACTCTCTACAACCGAGTTCACTTACAACTCTAAATAACATGATTCCACTCACAACTCACAATTCTCACTTCATGCCAACTATGGGGGTCAAAACCCCACACAATAGTGGTATAATAGTGATGTAATCCAAATACTCTTCCATGGATTCCTTCACTCTGTGACAGATGTCACTAAGCAATTACAGCAGCTGACTCAATGTTTCCACCAAACTCTTTACAAGAAAATCAACAATCTTACAAGAAATATGTTGATCTGAAAAGAAGCTAACTATTCCCATACAAAGAAAAATCAACTAGTTTGGTTATCTACAAAACATCCGAAACTATCTTGTCCCACCCAAAAATTATGTCCCAAATTCATTAGACCTTTTATTATTTCTCAATGTATTTCACATGTTGTAGTGTGATTAAGCCTGCCATGTCAATATTGAATACATCCTTTATTCCACGTATTCCAGGAAATTATGGATTCACAAAGACAAAGAGGCAATCTTGAATATCTTATTCATTGGAAGGGATATGGTCCTGAAAAAATGTCCAGGGAACTTGTAATAAATGTTCATGAACCCCAACTTGTTGGGATCTTCCACCTCAAGCACTCTGAACGTTCAGCACCTATATGCCTCCGGAGATGGCATCCTAAAAGGGGCTAATGTCACTCACCTGAGGTTCCCTTGCCGCGTCTCACTCTTCAGCCAATGTGGTCCCTCTTTGGTGCACGCTTGATCCTTTGGCATGTTTACTGCTGAGGAAGGAGGGCCACAATCTCTTCTCTGGGCCGCTTTATCCGCGATGGGCGTCAAAACCCCACACAATAGTGATATAATAGGCACATGCATGCACAAAGGAGAGCCTCTTTAAGGGGCAGGGAGCAAGAAATTAGGAAAGGTGGAGACAGGTTTACCAATAGAATGGGATAGGTGTGGTCCACTAACCTCTATATAACCACATCTAGCCATGTCTCTGTGCTCAATTATACTATGCTCTCATTGTGTGTATATTGCAGAGAAACCTATTGTCTCCCTGGTACTTGACCGACTGTTGCCTGTTACTTAGTTTATGATCCTGTGCTGCTTGCCCCTGAGCTTGGCTTTCCTTGACCATGACTACTATCACTTTTTGAAACCTCACTTTGGTTTATTACTGCTGTAACGGAACCGCTGGCACCCCGATTGGGTACCTTCCGCTGACAGATGCTCCTAGTTCTTTCCGAGGACTCCAAGCACTCTGCCAGACACCATAACCACTGCAGACCCCACGAACCGCCGCAGCTTGGTTGGGGTCTCGCTGTCTCCACCCACTCTGGACCCAAGCCCAGGGTCCAGCTTCCAGTAGGTCAACCTCTCCGAATTCCAGAGAGCAGGAGCAGAGCTTAGTGATTATACCCTGGGGAGTATAGTGATTATAGCAACCCCCAGAGTGTAGTTCTCCAATACCCCAAACATGAGCTGAAACTTCATGAAGGTACAAGATGATCTGACTCCAATGAGCGTTTATTACTCCTTATATACAAGTTTTCAGGCCAGAGGCACACCCACTGGACCTGGTGGTAAACTGTGACAAAAGGGACACAAACCAATGGGAAGACTAATTAACATAATAACACACCCACATACACAATGAAATCCCTCCTCTCCATCCTGGAGATAATTGGCTTAAGGCACTGCAGTAAACTCAATTATCTCCAGGTACAGAAAATATCTACATTTTACCCTAACAGCAAAAATACATAAAAGTACATAAAAATACATAATTCTTATTATATTACACAGAACCCCCACATTTAACCTATCCCCAGATAGCTCGGATCTGAGCGCCCAATATAGGTGAACAGCGCTCAGATCCCACGAACAGAGTAAATTTGCCATGGGGTAAAGCATAGCAAGGGCTGTTGAGAGACCAAGGAGGGACAAAAGCAGTCAGTTCCAACTGGTCTGGCAGTGTGCCTGGGACAACGCCCTGCTGGAGAACAATAGAGAGGAAACGGGTGAGGGGAAGAGACACACCTTCCCATGGATTCAAATGGGCAGAAACAGTCTTTAGAAGCCAATAAGCCCCAAACAGTCTTTTTAAATGGCAATACACCCCAGGGCCATAGTCATGAGGGAGGAGGCTAGCAATCAGGCTCCTCCAACAGCCGGGGGCAAAGGGCAGCTTGTCACCTAACAATTCAGTGACAAAAGGCATTTCGTCACAACTGCTATCTAGGCTCTTCCTGTCAAAACCGTAACCCATACAGACCTACACCATCTGTCTGTAGTACCTTCCTTAGATTAGTTTTAAAAAATATTTTGGAGAATGGCAAAAAATATCCACTCTCCTGTGGATTAGATGAATTATGTTACCAGTTCCAGAAACTAGCTAAAGACTGCAATCCAACACACTGTTTGCCCACTGCTGAATTGCTCAGCTCACATGGTTTCACTCTTGGTGTTCCAGCAGCAACAGGAAATGAAAGCAGGTCAGACACAAATTCAACATTGGTCTAATTTTGCAGGAAATGACAATCATTGGCTGAAAAAACTGTCCAAACAGACCATCATAATAGCACTACATGATGATTTTTCCATGATCGTGGTCAAAGACTTGCTCAGAAAACACACTCATTAAACATTGGTCTCAATATTATAATATAATATTGGTACAAAAGCTTTCCAAATTATTTCACATTTTTAATATACTTTTAAAACTATTTAATATTATGAAAAATAGTTTAATTTTGAAACATTTTTATACTTTTGATATAGTGATTTTTTTTATAACATATATTATAATTTCCATAAACAGAATGTTCAAGGATATAATTGATGTGTAGGTAAACAGTTTGTTGATCCAAGGAGAAATCTGATTGCAATTATGGTGTCAAGAAGGATTATTTTCCCTTTTTGTGGCATAATTGGAAATGGCTATGATTAAGTTTGTTGTATTCTTTTGGATCAACAGCATAAAGAAATGGGTTTTAAGGCTGAACGTGATGAACTTCAGACTTTTTTCAACCTAGACAACTATGTAACTATGCAATATATTTTCTAATATAGTAATATGTTGAAAAAATGAATGTAAATGTTTACCTGAAAAATATTAAATCATTTGTAAAGTGTATCCAACAATATTAAATTGAGACTTGTGTTTGCTGCAATCTGCACATGATTAACTTGACTGAATGTGGTCCGAATTATATTCAGTCATGAGCTATTCAGTCATGAGCCCAATAGCGTTCTTTCATTTTTATTTTGAAAATGACCAAAAAACAACACTCAACTGTATAAGTCTATACTTGAAAGTAAATAAGATTATAATATATATATATAATAAAAACATTTTCTTTGTTTTTCATTATGGGTATGACCTACATTTTTCACTATTTTACCTGTAATCTGCAATCTGATTTTTTAAATGTTATAACTTTCACCTATTATTGCTTTGAAAATTTGTATTCTAGTCTTATATTGCAAAACGTTAAATTTTGGGGTGTCCAAATTGGGGGACATAAGATATATGAGACACAAGTTATATTATTGGATTACTGAGACTTGGTGGGTTAAAACACTTGAGTAGGCTATTCCTTTAAAAGGATATGCATTATTTAGAAGAATAGAAAAAAATTAAAAAGAGGGTGGGGTATGTCTTTTTATTAAACCTGATTTAAAGTCTAGTGTTAAAGAAATTGTACGTGATGATATAGGTGAGTATGTGAAAGCCCTATGGGTAGAAATATGCAGCGGAAACAGGATATCCATTAATAGTAGGAATATGTTACATGTCCCCAAACATTAATACTGATAGGGAGGGACTAGTAGTACAGTTAAGTGAAACATATTTTTGGTCGTGATAACAATACTTTTATGTCTCAATTAGTAGAAGCGCCAACTAGAATAGATGCTTGTCTGTATCTTATTATAACTAATAATGTTGACTTATTTTAAAACATTTATTTAAGGGAATACTTGGGAAATAGTGACCATAATCATCATATGAGATTAACTCATACAGGCTGTGTAAAATTGACTGGCAGGAATTATTTATTGGCAAAAGTACAGATAAATTGAAGGTCTTCAATACTCAGCAAAAATACCTATCGCAATACATATCAGTGGGAAACAAATATAAAAAAAAAAGCAAATTAAAACTAGTGTGGCTTAGTAAAAGGATCATTCAAATTATAAAAGAGTAAAAAACAAGGAAATTCAAAACATTTAAATCAGAGGGGTCTATAATAAATATTACCAGGCCAATAGGTCTTGAAAAACGTTGATTAAATGGGCTAAACTTGAAAATTAAAAACTCAAAGTCAAAGTGAGCAATACCAACCTCAAAAGCTTTTTTTATTACATTAACCCCTTAAGGACTGAGCCAAATGTACACGTTTTGATCAAAATAAACCGTAAACAAAACTTGGAATTTGACTATATGTCTGTTCAACCATAATTCACCTCTTTTATATTAAGTGCACCCAGACATTTAACATCAAATATTTAGCTATTAAACATAATTTAATATAAATCAAAAATAAAAGAATGGGAAAAATTAAGAAATGTTTATTTTTTAGTTCTGCGTGACATTTTAACTGTGAATGTCACAATACAATTTGCTTTTACTGCAATAAAGTACACATATTTGTATTCAGCGATGTCTCACATGTAAAACAGTACCCCCTATGTACAGGTTTTGTGGTGTTTTGGAAAATTACAGGGTCAAATATAGCATGTTAAATTTTTCAGTTTTTTTACATTGAAATTCACCTGATTGGTTATGTTGCCTTTGAGAGCGTATGGGAAATAAGAATAACCTCCATGATGACATACCATTTGCAATAGTAGACAATCCAAGGTATTGCAAAGGGGGTATGTCCAGTCTTTTTTAGTAGCCACTTAGTCACAAACATTGGCCAAAGTTAGCATTAATATTTGTTTGTGTGTTAAAAATGCAAAAACCGAATTTGAATGCTAATTTTGGACAGTGTTTGCAAATGGTATGCCATCATGGGACTAATTCTCATGCCTGGACTACCAAAGGGGCTCAAAGTCAATGTAACCAATCTGTCAAATTTCAATGTGAAAAAACTGAAACGCAAGCCATATATTTGACTCTGTAACTTTTAAAAACACCATAAAACCTGTACATAAGGGGTACTGTTATTCTCTGCAGACTTCGCTGAACACAAATATTAGTGTTTCAAAACCGTAAAACGTATCACAACAATTATATCGTCCGTGTAAGTGCTGTTTGTGTGTGAAAAATGAAAAACGTAACTTTCACTGACAGTATCATCTTTGTAATACATTTTACTGTTTTGAAGCACTAATATTTGTGTTCAGCAAAGTACTCCCCATGTACAGGTTTTATGGTGGCTTGGAAAGTTACAGGGTTAAATATAGTGCTAGCAAACAAAATTCTATGGACTTTCGGCCTGGGTTGTCAGGCAGGTCCGCAAATTGTAATTAATAAAATTACATAATTATGTAAAAGTATTACATAAATATATACGTTGAATATATATATATATATAATTTTGTTTAATTATTTTTATTTATATATAGGTATATATATAGTGATATATGCATATATATTTATGTATTATTTATATTATTTCATTCTAAGTTCATTTTGATATATATATATATTAATATCAAAATACAGTTAGAACGAAATTACACATGTATATATATATATATATATTTTTTTTTTAATTATTTCTTTTTTATTATTGTTTTATTTTTATTTTTAACGTATTTACATATTTATTTGTTTTAGATTTTATATATATATACATATACATATATAAATAATTATATATATATATTTAATTATTATCATTCTACGTGTATTAAGATATTAAAATATATAATTATATATATATATATATATATTTATATTAAGTTACCTTTAGACAGTGTATGTGTATGTATATAAATATATATATATATATATATATATACTAATATATATATATATATATATGTATATATATATATATATATATAATCTAAGTATATTTTATTTAATTTTAAACTATGTTTAAACTGTATTTAAATTAATTACAGACAGCAGGGGGACTACCTGCCATTCTAGGCACTCCCCCTGTTGGCACTGCTATGGACGGCTATTCCGTCTATGTGATCGTGAGGTCCTCGCAAGGACCTTGCGATCACATCGCCCAGGAGGGCCATATCAGATGCAGGGGGACTGCCTGGGTTGCCAGGCAAGTTTCCCCATCAAGATCTCTGGCATGGGATCGCCGGCGAGCAGGTAAGTGAATAGGACTGTGGGGATGTACTATGCCACCCACCGGCATTTAGAGCTGGGTCCTCAAGGACAGCATAGTACGTCCACCATCCTTAAGGGTTAATGTCAAAAAGGTTATGAGTAAAAGTGGTGGTCCATTGGAAAGTGAGATGGGTGAGTTAATAAAAAAAGATCAGGACACAGCAGAAATTCTAAATAATTAGTTTTCTTCAGTATATAGAGAAGAAAAATCTATGCCTGTAGACTTGCATATGCCAGATACAAAAGCCTTACAGCAAACGAGTGGTTGATTCACACAGGATAAACTGCTACAGAAATTAAATAATATTAATGTAAACAAAGTCCCAGGGCCATATGGTATTCAGCCACTTGTGCTTAATGTAGAAATATGGTATCAGGTTTTACTTGCAACCGATTCCTCTGAGTTACTTCCAGGTTTCCCTCATCCTCAGACTCCTTCCCTCTTTAATTACACTTATCCTATACACCTCCAAAGGGAACCACACCTTAGGTAAGATGCTTAGACAATTTCGTTCTTACCTTAAGCCAGAAGCTGTAAATCTGCATGCTGTTAGACTCAGGAAAAACAAGCAGTCTGCTGAAGTGATAGCCTGATCCAATCACAGTGCTTCCCCATAGGATTGGCTGAGACTGACAAGGAGGCAGATCAGGGGCAGAGCCAGCATGATTCAAACACAGCCCTGGCCAATCAGCATCTCCTCATAGAGATAAATTAAATCAATGAATCTCTATGAGGAAAGTTCAGTGTCTGCATGCAGTGGGAGGAGATACTGAATCACAGGATGCTCGTGCACAGCAGATCTGAGTGGATGGAGGCATATTATGCCTCCGTCAACTCAGAAGTCCCTCTGGTTCACAACTGGAGTTGTTCCTAGCTTTCAATGTAAACACTGTATTTTCTCAGAAAATACAGTGTTTACATGAGAAAGGCTGCAGGGAGCTATAGTTCTCACCTGAACAACCTTATTAAGCTGAAGTTGTTCAGGTGACTATAGTGTCCATTTAAAACAAGCTACATTTAATAGTCCCTGCAACTCTATTATATTGTTTCAATTCCCCTTTGACTTGCTGCTTGCTAAGACTGTTACTTGTATCCAAATGCTTATATCATACATTTGGAGAAGTTGCTACTTGTTTCAATTCAATGCAATAAACAATTGTTAATTACTGCTCCAACTAATTTTGGAAACCCTCTACTAAACTTTGGAATTCTGGAATTTCAGCAAATTAATTAATTCACTCCAATAGCACTCCTAATGATTAATTTTGGACTTTATTATTTGTCTTACAAATAAACAAGGGAACTCAACTTTCCAAAAATTGCTAGCAAATTATTTATTTTAAAAAATTAAATCAGTAGTTGTGTTCCACTTCCACTTTCTTTACAAGCATAACATGTGTATACCACTGTTTTACATTTTTCATGATTCTTTTCTTTGAGAAATTGTACCATAGGATTGCCGAAAAGCAAATATAAAAAGCAGAAGAACCATTATAGATCACAAACTAGGCAACAGTATGTCAGTCTTCCATTCCAAAGGCAAATACGTAATACTTTACTGTATTACTGTACTTTTGTGTATAAAAGGGGTATTGATTCATGTGATCAAAATATAATTTTGTCTCTTTATAAATCAATGGTAAGATTCCACCTTGAATATGCGATGCAATTTTGGGCACCAGTTTAAAAAAAAAAGGATGTTGTAAGACTAGAAAAACTTCAGGGGCAAGCTACAAATGAGTAACATTTGTTCTGAAGAAAGGCTAGAGGAACTGAATTTGTTTTCTTTAGCAAAAAGGAGCCTTAGAGGGGATATGAGAGCACTTTACAAATATATTGAGGGTCAGTACAAACTGCTGTGTGCTAGCCTGTTCATTAGCAGGAATATACAACTGACAATAGGTCACTCATTGAAACTGGAATCAATGGGTTTTAACTCACAGCAGAGGAAATTATTCTTTACAGTAAGAACAATAAGGATTTGTAATTGTCAACCTAAATAAAATATCTTAGCAGATTCTACAGTTATTTTTAAAAAGGTTTGGATGTTTTTTTTTTTACAAAAACAGAACATTCAAGGATATAATATATTCACCCCTATAACAAGAAGGCCTTTTCATTTTGAACACTGCAGCTTAAAGGCCCAAACCCACATCTACCCCTGCAACAAGAAGGCCTTTTAATTTTGAACATTGCAGCATGAAGGCCCAAACCCACATCCACCCCTGCAACAAAAAGGCCTTTTAATTTTGAACACTGCAGCTTAAAGGTGCGAACTGAGATGCAGAAGATATTCAACCGGACTTCTTTCATTTTGTTACTAGATTATTACTTTACTATAATGATGCTACCATTGTTACATGTAGTTTACAACTGAAATATTTTGTACTTGCTGTTACATGTAATTATTAATAATCT
This sequence comes from Pelobates cultripes, assembly GCA_933207985.1. Classification (NCBI taxonomy): domain Eukaryota; kingdom Metazoa; phylum Chordata; class Amphibia; order Anura; family Pelobatidae; genus Pelobates; species Pelobates cultripes. Next base: position 160,550,164 of record OW240912.1, read on the forward strand.
GGCTGATAGAATTTTGGTTAACAAATATTTAATTGTTTATAACAAACAGCTAGCCTGCTCCATTCCTCCTCCCGTTGCTTGCCACTCCGAGCTGTAAATTCGTTTATAAACTGCAATATTACCTGCTAGGGTTAACTGCTCTACTTGTGGCTGTCTACTAAACAGCCACTAGAGGGACTTCTGGATTGTTACTTTTGGTCTGCATGAGTACTTCAAGCATCACCGGAATCCCCATAGGAAAGCGTTGAATAATGCTTTCCTATGGGAAAATCCCAATGCGAGCGTAGCCATTGCCGCGAATGCGCATTAGGTCTCTTCTGCCGGCGGATGTCGGTGGGGAAGCTGAGCCAGAGCTGAGGGACATCGGCACTTTAAAAAAAGGGGGAGCTATAGTGCCAGGAAAAAGAGTTTGTTTTCTTGGCAATGTAGTTTCCCTTTAAGTAACTGTCTTATCTCTTTTCCGTATGCCTAAACCCACAACAACCCCTGCAACAAGAAGGCCTTTTAATTTTACTCTAGTTGCGGAGTCAAGAAGGAATTTTTGCCTTTTGGTGGCATAATTGGAAATGGCGTCAGTTGTTTTTTAGCTTTTTCTTTGATCAACAACATAAAAGTATGGGTTCCCAGTTTTAACATGATGGACATTTGACTTTTTTCAACCTAAATAACTTTGTGGCAACTATGTGACAACTAAGTAACTACTAGGTAGCGGAGATTTACAAAGACTTTAATATATGAGATCTTTGATCTCAAATTCAGCTTAGCTACATATGAAAACGTAGCAACATGTGAACCAAAGAGAAACATTTTGCACAGTAAGTTTTGAGCAACCACTCTTTAACCACTCTTTACCTGAACAGCACAAGCACAGCCTGAGGGAACGTCTGAAAATTATTATTCCGATTAATGTCTGTTCCATCAACCAGTGCAATTTTACCGAACACCTGAAAAAAGAATGTCATCATTATATGTCAAAGGGTTTGTTGCAAGAGTTATAGAATATTCATTCACATAGCTACAGTTATGCAATTATAAAATAACCTCTGCTGACAATTTAAAGCTACTTCAGGTTGGGGTTTGTCTTGTCCTTGTTTTGAATTGACCACTTAATACTAACTATAACAGTGATAAAGAAAGTAACTTCTTGAACAGGGGCAGAATCCGAATGCCTATTTATAGTAAAAAATGTGTTTCTCCTATTTTGCGCAACTGAAAATTACTGCAAGATGTTTTGGGTTTTTTGTGATAATAGCAGCAGCAAATTAGTGTTTTGTATGAAAGTTTTTTTTTATATTGAAAATTAGAATGACTGTGTTGATATATCACATAGTACAATGCAGTTAACATGTTGTGGATCAGATGAACAGGTCCTTAAAAGGTTTGTGATGACCTTGTCTTAGTACATATTGATACTAATAACACACTTTATATTATATGAGGAGCTTGTTTTTAATCTTTATTTTAAAAAGCCATTATTACAACATTGACATACAGTGACACAATTACATGCATTGTTCCTGAAAAGGAGTGCATATATTGACAGTTATTTCATATAGGGAAAAAAGCTAACTAGAAGGATTATGTAGCACGTGTTTTTAATATTTTCATACATAAATTTATACAAAGATTCAATGAGGCAAAACAGCCTACCATTTTTTCCATATGTAATTGGACGGATATCTGATTTTTAAATTAAGTCCAAGTGAATGGTTGAATTTACTTCCAATCTTTAGCTATCAGTTTGTTTTTTGCTACAAAGAAATGAATAGGCCAATCTAGATGCTGTAAACCCATTTCAGAGCTTTTATGTAATTAAAAAAAAAATAATATCCCAAAGTGTCTTGACTTTTTTGCAACATCACCGCATATGTAAATAAGTACCCTCTGTTGTACAACAATTTCAGCATGTTCTAGAGCAGTGATGGCGAACCTTTTTGAGCCTGAGGGCCCAAACCGCAATACATGCCAAGTTTTTTTTCCTTAAATTGCCAACACGGAAATTAAACCTCAATGCTGAGGTTTACATTTAGAAAAAACAACTCGTACTGTTGTCCGAACTAATTAACAACTTTTGTTTTAAAAGAACACAACAACAGAGAGTTCAATGATACAAATAATAATATAATTTAAATTTAAATAATGATATAAATAGATTAAATTAAGCTTATATTTATTAGTATCTCCAACAAATGCAATACATACACACACAGACTGCTGAATACTTACACACACACACAAGACTGCTGAATACAGAGACTGATAAATACACACACACAGACTGCTGAATACATACACAGACTGCTGAATACACACACACACACAGTCCGCTGAATACACACACTGCTGAGTACACACACACACACACAGACTGCTGACTACACACACACACACACACACACAGACTGCCAAATACACGCACACACAGACTGCTGAATACACACACACACATACTGCATTGAGGGGTGTAGTGTTTGTGTTTGTGTGTGGGGTGCTGTGTGTGTGCTCTGTGTGAGGGGTGCTGTGTGTGTGAGGGGTGCTGTGTCTGAGGGTTGGTGTGTGTGTCTGAGGGTTGCTGTGCGTGTGTGTGTGAGGGGTGCTGTGTGTGTATAAGGGGTGCTGTGTGTGTGTGAGGGTGCTGTGTGTGTGTGTGTATGAGGGGTGCTGTGTGTGTGTATGAGGAGTGCTGTGTGTGTGTGTGTGTGTGTATGAGAGGTGCTGTGTGTGTGTGTATGAGGGGTGATGTATGTGTGTGTGTGTGTGAGGGGTGCTGTGTGTGAGTATGAGGGGTGCTGTGTGTGAGAGACGGGTGCTGTGCTGTGTGGGGAGTAGTGGTGCTTGGCGGCGGTAGGGGTGCTGGGTGGGGGTAAGGGTGCTGTGCTGTGGGGGTAGGGGTGCTGTGTGTGTTGTGGGGGTGCTGTGTGGGGGGTAGGGCTGCTATGTGTGGGGGTAGGGGTTCTGTGTGTGGGGGTAGGAGTGCTGTGTATGGGGGGTAGGGGTGCTATGTGTGAGGGGGTAGGGCTGCTGTGTGTGGGGGGTAGGGGTGGGGAGGGATGCTGGGTATAGTGGAGGGGTGCTGTGTGGGAGGTAGGGGTTCTGTGTGTGGGGGGTAGGGGTACACTGTTTGGGGATGTAGGGGTACTGTGTGTGGGGTTGGGGTAAAGGTGTTTTAAAAAAAAGAAAAGTATGCTAAATCAGTATCCCCCCTCCCTCCTTCTTACCTTTAATGAAGGAGGGGGGGGACACAGCCATCCCTGGTGGTCCGGTGGTGGCAAGCACTGCTTCCGTGTCGGGAGGCAGGGGGAGGGTTCTGTGAAGCAGCTCCCCTGTCCTCCCACACGATGCTGTGTGAAGCGTTGCAATGGTAATGCGCGGCAACGCTCCACTCAGCTTGCTCGCGGGAGGACAGGGGAGCTGCTTCACAGATCCCTCTCCCTGCCTCCCGACATGGAAGCAGAGTAGGCACCTGCCGTTTTGGGCAGGCAGGTGCCTACTCTGCATTGACGGCGAGCCTATGGCCGTGTGCCCACAGAAAGGGCCCGGCGTGCCACGTGTGGCACGCGTGCCATAGGTTCGCCATCACTGTTCTAGAGTCTTTAGGGTATATATTTGATAGCCTTGTTGGATTTAGACACCATTTATATATCAATTTAAAATTAGTTTGTAATAAAGATAAATTATGGATCGCAGAACTTATATTTTGAAATTATTTACCCCATTGAGATTTATCTGTAAATCATGGATCGCAGAACTTATATTTTGAAATTATTTACCCCATTGAGATTTATCTGTAACAGTTTACTTCACATTTCTTATTAATAGAGGTTTGAGTATTTGGTTATTTCTCCTTGCAAATGTTCAAATATTAAGAGGTAACTTTGTATTTTTTTAACACTAAATATATCTTCTAATTTATCTATTATAGAACTTTCCCCTTAAGTTCTATATTTAAGTTAAAAAAAATCTTCACTCTCAGATATTTAAAGATATTAGACTAATCTAAATTGAATTCTTTCAATTGGTCAAAGGTTTTAACATAAATTGGTGAAAGAATATCTTTGATTTTTAAAGTTTTTGGTGCTTTCCATTTTTTAGCAAAATATTTTCTACATTTTGTTTTATAATATGTAATGGTACAACTTTAATTATTTTATTATGTAGACTGAGTCTTTTTTTAATAGAAGTCCAAAAAGGAATACATTTTTCCAAAATCATGTTTTTTGTTTTTCAAATTGTTTCTTCCATATTTATTCTTCATTTTATACCATCCTTCCACCTTGGAGGATTCAAGTTGCATCTTAAATATGTGAAACAAAGAATATGCTTCATAATAGCATTTGATTATTGGAAACCCATCTCCCTCTGCAAGTTTAGCAGCTAGGATTTGAATATTTATGCTGCCGTTATGTCGTTTTGCTTTCCATACAAAATTTTGAAAGCTAGATTGTAACATCTCAAACCAGGTTGAAGGAATACAGAGTGGTAATATTCAAAACATATATGTCCATTTTGGCAACAAATATGCATTAAGGACATTTATCCTACCCCACTAAGATACTTCTGTTTTTTTCCATTCTTTTAATATTCTGTTAGAAGGTTTAAGTAAATGAATAGTTAGATTCTATAGTCTTGCTCATCTCACAGGAAATCTTAACTCCGAGACAGTTTAAAGTCCTTTATAGCTTGACTAAAACTGTATTTGTCCTGGATTTGTTTAATTAGGTTTTTCTTAATGTTTTTATACTAGATGACTGTTTTCTGTACATTTAATTTAGTTAGAAACCTATCTGTAAATTAATATCTCTTTCATGCATTTTCTTGAGTGCTCAGGATCATTCAGAGTAATTTTTATGTAATTTACATAGAGTGAAATGTATACATTTTCTTTATCTACAGGAAAGGCCTTAATAATATAATTTTTTCTAATGTATGAAGCTAGAGGCTTCACCAAAAGAACATACACAAATGTGGAGAGGGGACACCCCTGTCTTGTACCATTATTTAATGGGAACCTGCTAGAACATAAATTCCGACCAATCACCCTGGCCATTAGATTACAGTAAAGAGATTTAACCACCTCCAACAACCAACCTAAAATACCAAATGTGGGAATATTCCTTTTTTGAGCCATATCCAGGTGGAGACACTGAATATCAGCGCTGAACACTGTGCAGGACTGACCCATTTTCTCTGAAAACACATTGTTTACTGCAAAAAGCCTGAAGAGAATGATTATACTCACAATAACAAATACAATAGGCTGTTGACAAAAAGTCAGTAATACATTAATTACAATTGAATTCCCATTACTTATCAGATTTAAATCATGAAAGTGCAGAAAAAAGTAAAACAAAACAAAAAAAATTCTTAATTTGTCTATCCATATTAAATGCCGCGTGTACAAATATTTAGTTGTACAAGTAAAAACTTAATTTAAACGTATTATACATTTTGTGTAAAGGAAGGTGGATAACACAATAATTGCAGTTAAATTCCCATTCGTTATATATCGTAAATCGTAAAAGTGAGAGAAAAATCTTAAAAAAGGGATAGTAAAAGTGAGAGAGGAAAAAAATAGTTGTTTCTAATACACATTTATCCATAAATAGGTGCATAAGAATGAGTAAAATGTTTGAGTATGCAGGTAAATTTTTACAAAAACAAAAACAAATCTTTAAATTTTCATATTTTTCCTTTTCTTTTCTGTCCTCTCAACAGACAAGAAAAGGTAAATCTCTTTAGAGAAGATTTCTAATACAGCTTTCTTTATATACACCCTGTTCCAAATTATTATGCAAATTATATTTTTCTCATTTACCTAAATAATTGATGTAAATAACATTCAGCATAATTCTCATGTTATCAACTATTAAGAGTATAAATCAAATTTTATTGAACAAACCTCCTAATGATAACAGTATTTTTTTTAAACATAAAAAAAAACTTACAATGCACTGTTCCAAATTATTACGCACAGTAAGTTTCAAAACACTTTATAGGTTGTAAAGAACTGAAAATTGTCATTTGTTGTGTTTGCAGCATATTTACTGAAATCAAAAGTTATTTCAATCAAACTTATAACAACATTTTAACTCTTTACACATTTGAACAGGTCACGTTACATTTTAACATAGAGCCCCTTATTTGATAGCAGCTTCACAAGTCTTGCATCCATTGAACTTGTGAGTTTTTGGACAGTTTCTGCTTGAATTTGTTTGCAAGATGTCAGAACAGCCTCCCAGAGCTTCTGTTTGGATGTAAACTGCCTCCCACCCTTAAAGATCTTTTGCTTGAGGATGCTCCAAAGGTTCACAATAGGATTGAGGTCAGGGAAGGATGGAGGCCACACCATGACTTTCTCTCCTTTTATCCCCATAGCAGCCATTGATGCAGAGGTATTCTTTGCAGCATGAAGATGATTTTATTACGGAAAGCATAGTTCTTCCTTCTGTATCAGGGAAGAAAGTGGTCAGTCAGAAACTCCACATACTTTGCAGAGTTCATCTTTACACCTTCGGGGACCCTACAGGGACCGACCAGCTCTCTTCCCATGATTCCGGCCCAAAACATGACTCCACAACCGCCTTGCTGACGTCGCAGCCTTGTTGGAACAGGGTGGCTGTCCACCAGTCATTCACTACTACATCCATCTGGACCATCCAGGGTTGCACGGCACTCATCAGTGAACAGGACTGTTTGAAAATTAGTCTTCATGTATTTTTCTGCCCAATGCAGCCGTTTCTGCTTGTGAGCATTGGTTAGTGGTGGCTGAATAGAAGGTTTATGCACAGTTGCAAGACTCTGGAGGACTCTACACCTTGATGTCCGGGGGACTCCAGAGGCACCAGCAGCTTCAAATATCTGTTTGCTGCTATGTAATGGTATTTTAGCAACTGCTCTCTTGATCCGATGCATGGATCTGGCAGAATTCTTCCTCTATGTGTCTTTAACTGCACAAATCCATCTGTGCTCTGAATCAGCCACAAATCTCTTAATAGTGCGATGATAACGCTTAAGTTTTCGTGAAATATCTAATGTTTTCATACCTCGTCCAAGGCATTGAACTATTTCACTCTTTTCGGCAGCAGAGAGATCATTTTTCTTCCCCATAGCATGAAAATGGTGCTCTGCTTAATAATGTGGAACCTTAAATTGGGCTCACCTGGCAATCTAATTATCACAGGTGTCCGAGATTGTTTTCAGTGATCAAAAGAGCCCTGAGACTCAATGCCATCCATGAGTTAAACTGAAAAAACAAAATATTTACTCTTTGTGACACTTAAATAGAATTTGCATAATAATTTGGAACAGGGTGTATATGCACAGAAACACATATAATAATTAAATGATAGAAGGAAAAAAACATGTGTTTTCTCCTTTCTTCTCTTTCTTTGGACCTCCCATCCCCCCCCTCTCTCTCCTGCTCTTATAATATCCTAAATAGTTATTCTATTTCTTTTCCTTCCATTCTTTCTTTGTTTCCTCCCCTTCCATTCGTTTTCCTTTTTTAATTTAAATGATTTGCTTTAATCCATATTGCCAGTTTGTCCAGCCATCACAGAAGACTCTTTGGGAAACCCCATCTGTATTTTACATGAGCCATCACAGAAGACTCTTTGGGAAACCCCATCTGTATTTTACATGATACTGATGAAGAGTTGACAGTTCTGTCATGAAACTTTTGCTCCACATTCTCATGACATAAGACAAGTCCATGAACAATCCAACATTTTTGTACTTTTCTTCTTTACGTTTCATCATATCTATTTCCATAAACTTAAACATATCCATCAAAAATTTCTGAATTTATCTTGTGGAATGGCTTCATACACATTACTAAATCTCAAATTATTGCACATTGTGCAATGCACCAAATCTTGTATATTTTCTTCTAATTTGAGCATTTTATTATCCATTCCTCCATGAGAGTCTTTATTTGACTGTATTTTCAAAACAGAATTATTCATTTTTTCTTCCATATAATTATTTTTTTTTTTTTATATTGAAATATTATTGAAATATATATATTATTTCAATTTCAGATATTTCAGTTATAACTTCCAGGGTCAATTTCTTGATTTCTTCTCTGGATGTATAAAATTGTGCATTCTGTGAATCTTTAGGTGTTATACTATTCATGGATTCATCTGTGTTCATAATGTGTTTATCTGAACTTCTATCTATCGTTCTTTATGTGCTTGAGGGGGAAAAAAGACTAAACTTTTTTTTAAATTTTAAGTTGAGTTTTTTTTTTTTGGTAGCCATAATAGTTCTTCTGCTTATTCTGTCTTCTTTGTACTTAGTAGAGAAGAAGACCTGAGAACCTGTTGACATCTATTTTTCTTTAATCTCATAAAGCTGCTTCAATATAAATATCAATATAAAAGTATCAGGTTATATCGTATGAATTCAATAGGTTAGGAAGTAATCGCCTTGCTTCCAATACGTTATTGTCAAGTGTGCTCTCCTAAAACTTTGAACCAATTAAATTTTAAATCTGGAGAGAGAGAGATCTATCAGGTGAATATATAGACCACCCAATGTGCAGGGTGAATAAAGTAAATGCAAAAAGGTAATACAAATACAAGGTATAACAAAGGATTTCTCTCAATCCTTATATACAAATAGCAAAAGTAGGATATACCTAAAAACAGAAAACAGAGAACAAAACCTCATAGGGTAAGAACGTTTAAATATATAGAATCTCCAGAATTCAAGGTTGCACTCATAGAGTTATGAATAATTCAGGCTCATCAAAAGTTTGTAGGATCTGGCAGATTCAGCAATGTTCAAATGTTGAATGACTCGCGTGAAGAGAAAACTAAAAACATAGTGCAACACTGATGTAAAGTAAAAGACACACTTTAGTGGTTACACTTACAAGAAACAAGTAGATAAAAAGCCCATCAGCATAATCCTGTAGTCCCCAGTCCTGATCACAATGATATAGGGTGCTGGAGTCCTCCCAGGTAACCTACAAACTTTTGATCAGCCTGAATTATTCATAACTCTGTGAGTGCAACCTCGAATTCTGGAGATTCTATATATTTAAACATTATTACCCTTTGTGGTTTTGTTCTCAATTTTGTATAGAGAGAGATTTATCAGTCATTTTTAGAGCTGCCAAAAATATGATTTAGATCAATTATATAAGTTTTCTTGTCCCTCTCTGCAACAAATCTAATGTATATTTCACCACACAGTTTCTTATAAAGGGACTATATTAATTATATAATATAATATGTAGAGTCTAATGAGAGACTTGTCTTTCATTCCCCTTTACCTTTTTTTTTATATATATGCTTCAATTTAATGGAAAAACAAAATGCAAAAACACAAAAAAGGAATAGCTAAATATTCTGTTATTTTTCTGTATAATCATGTTATTATTTAGTGGAATAAGGTTCAATCAATATCAGTCCTGTAGTCGTAAATAAAATAGTCCTTAATTTCTTAAGGAGAAATGCTTAATGGCATGCACCTTTTCTTTCCCCTTTTCTTGTTATCCACTCTTTCCCTCTTTCCTTTGTCTCCTTTTGACCCTCTTTTTTTCTCGCAGTAAATAGTCCCAGGGACTCTGTACTGGAAATTTTGCAAGGCAAGAAAAAAAAAAAAAGGTGAGTACTTATGTTATTTTTATGAGACCGTTTCTCCCAGGACATACTTGAAAACAAAAGACATCTCAATGTATCTTTCCTGGTAAAATATTTTATAAATAAATATAATAAATACTTGTAAATCTCCAAAAGTAAATCCCAGATGATTTGAGTGGATTATACTTGCGTTCCTTGATATCCAGAACCCACCTTTGTTTCCTCTTCCCCTCAGAGGAACAAATGTGTCCATCCACACTCCCCGTCACAACTTTTCTCTCCTTCCCTTTCCCCAATGAGGTTTTAGGCGGGGGCATCGAACTTGGCAGGTAAAATACTTTTGACACTGTCGCACATAAAAGACTTATCAATAAACTGCAATCTTTAAGTTTGATTCCAATGTTGTTAAATGGGTTAGGCAGTGGCTGGGTTACAGGCAACAGAGGGTTGTAGTCTATGGAGTATATTCGAAGCAATGTCTTGTTACCAGCGGGGTACCTCAGGCATGTGTACTTGGATCCATTCTCTTTTATATTTGTATTAGTGATATTGCAGAAGGTCTTGATGGTAAGGTATGTCTTTTTGCTGATGATACAAAAATATGTAACCAGGGACGGACTGACAGTGGTCTGGGCTCCGGGCAAATTTAGTACCTGGGCCCCGTGTAGACCAATATATATTGGTGTAGATGCACCGTGTATTTGATTGTATGTGCATATAAAGTGAATGAATGTTTCTGTGTGCATATTCACTGTGAGCCCTGGTGTAAGTCTTCAGAGTATAGTTCAATACATGTTTTTTTTCTTTTTAAATAGGGTAGTATTTTTTATGTGTGTTTATGTAGCATGGCAATATGTATAAACGGGTATGCAGGTCTCCAAGTTTTGCGTCTTGAATTACAAACCAGGTGTTAACCGTTACGAGGAACACTATAGTCTCAAAAGATAGAAACATGTATTACTGACACTATAGGTTTAAAAATAGACGTTTAGGTAGCAACCCCCCCCCTCTCCACCGTTAAAAAGGTACAGCCTGTGTGTTCTCCTTGGCTGAGATCATCTAATTAGATCTCAGACAATCCAATACTTTCCAATACGAAAGCATTGGAAGGATATTGCACATGCGCAGCAAAACGCCATGCTGTGCCAATCAGCATCTCCTCATAGAGATGCATTGAACCAACAATTTGCATGTGTGCAGGGTCAGAGTATGTGAACATATGGATATATGTTTATGAATGCTGGGTCATGTGTGTGCACAGTCTGTAAATGCAGGGGTGTATATGTATGTAGGGGCTGTAGTGGGGGTGTGGGATAATAGGGGGGGGTATTGGCTGTAGTATATGCAGGGTGATAGGGGTAACAGGTGCAGGTTGTATAGGGATCTAGATGGTTCCTCGGGGTAGGGGCTGTAGTGGGGTACCGGCTGTGGTGGATGCAGGGGGTATAGCGCATCTATAGGGTGCCTGAGGGTAGGAGTTGTAGTGGGTGCAGGGGGCTGTAGTGGGGGTATGGAATAAAAGGGGCTGTAGAGGAGGGATAAGCCAAATGGAAAAGGTAATGGAAAGGTAAACTAGAACATTGTTCAGAGCTGTGGCAACTGACATTTAATGTAGATAAGTGCAAGATAATGCATCTTGGATGTAAAAACCCAAGGGCAGAGTACAGAATATTTGATAGAGTCCTAACCTCAACATACGAGGAAAGGGATTTAGGGGGTAATAATTTCGGATTACTTCAAAGGAGGCAGACAGTGTAATAGAGCAGCAGGAAATGCTTGGTTGTATAGGGAGAGGTATCAGCAGCGGTAAGAGGGAAGTGCTTATGCCATTGTACAGAACACTGGTGAGACTCCACTTGGAGTATTGTACGCAGTACTGGAGACCGTATCCACAAAAGGATATTGATACTTTGGAAAAAGTTCAGAGAAGGGCTACTAAACAGGTTCATGGATTACAGGATAAAACTTACCAGGAAAGGTTAAATGATCTTAACATGTGTAGTTTGGAGGAAAGACGAGACGGGGGGATATGATAGAAACATTTAACCCCTTCAGGACTAGACTGTTTTGGCCATGTTGTACATTAAGGACCAGAGCTGTTTTAACACTTTTGTGGTGTTTGTGTTTAGCTGTAATTTTCCTCTCTCTCATTTACTGTTCTATATATTGGTTTTTTTCAGGACAAGAATGGCTTTCTTTACATACCATTATTTCTATCATGTCATATAATTTACTTTAAAAAGAATAATAAGGGGGCGGGGCCGGACCGGCAAGATGGACGGTCGCAGGAACGATCTGCTCCTGCAAATTACAATCTAAGAAGCCAATATACTATGCTTTCTGACAAATTTACCAACCTGTAGCCGCGACCCTCGATGAGCACGGGCTGCCGGATCCAAGGAGAGGCTTGCTCCCAGACTTATAATCCCTTGGAGGAGAGATCACCGCTGATCCTGGTGGGACCTTATCCGGCGGTGAGTGGAGTATACGGCCGCTGTCCCACTATCCTGCCTAACGCAGCCCGACAGGCACTCTTGACCTTGGCGGGTACGGTCCGGTCCCCCCCCCTCTTGACCGGGGAGGATATACTGCTCCCCACGGGCAACAGCCACAACTGCACAAGGCCCAACCACCAGCCCAGCAGTGAAGTGCAAACAAGGCAGCACTCGATAAGATGGCCGACAACGCGCAGCCACATGCGCAACTACGGGGAGAGATGACCAGGAGCAACCGGGTGCCCACGCCACAGACCTTAAACATGTCCCTGAGCTCCCTCCAGGACAAAACCCCCCCGAGCAGCCCACAGCACTATTACCAACAAGAAAGCAGGTGGGTGTGAGACGAGAGAAGAGCAAATCTCCCCTGGGCACCCCCTACATTGCAGAGCCAATAGCCGCACGATGGGCCCACCAGGGCTGAAGGCCACCAGGGACATAACCCCGAAGCATCACCCACTGGCAGACCAAACGCCATGAACGGCGGCTTCCCACCGGGAAAAACTGCGGCCCTCCACATGGACAAGACCTGGCCTCCAACAGGAGATACCCGGTTCGTGGCCAGAAGATGCAGGCTTTCAAGACAGCCCAGGGCTTTGGGGACAACTCGCCCAAGCTCCGCCTTCAGACCACACTCTGCCCTCCAGACCCACTGTCAAGCGGTGGTAAAAGCTGTTCGGGGACTCCCACACCAACCTGAGGTGCTGGACTGTTAATGCAAAACCAGGACTCTCATGCTAACACACACAGCCCTGCATCCGACTACACACACCTGACAACCTGGCAACCCCACTTGCATGCACATCCAGCAAGATGCACCATAAGGCTCCTGGCACAGCCACCCACATGGCTCCAACAGTACACGAGCACGTAAGCCACTTGAGGCCCTACCAGACTTGAAGACCGGCACCACAAATCTTAGCATATAGTTGCCTGGAGCCCGTGGCAACTTTAGCCTTTAGACAAAACTCGACACTCAGAGACCCATAAAGCGATCTCACACTCATATAACTATAGTCCGTCCACTTAGACATCACGACACTTAAGCTTCAGGACTATACTTACTTAAAAGAAAAAAATGTGCAAATTATATCTATACTCCTAATGTTGTATAAAATGCTCTTGAGGACTGTTGTCGGGGCACCACAAGCCTATGTGAAACAATCAAATATGCACAATAAAAATATTAAATTTATTAAAAAAAAGAATAATAAAATATGGTGAAAAATTTAAGAAAAAAAACATGTTTTTTGACTTTTACTTGAAAAATCTTTTACTTATCTACAAAAGCTAATGAAAAAAACTGCTAAATAGATCCAAAATTTTGTCCTGAGTTTAAAAACACCCAGTGTTTACGTGCTTTGTTGCTTTTTTTGTGTGCAAGTTATAGGGCTATAAGTACAAATAGGAAATTGCTGTCTCAAAATATATATTTTTAAAATGTATCAATAGTGACATTGTAACACTTTTACCTTTCATACTTCTCTGAATCACACCTCACATGTACATATTTTTTTTAAAGTAGACAACCCAGTGTATTGAATATAGGGATGTCCAATCTTTTTTAGTAGCCACTTATTCACAAACACTGGCCAAAGTTAGCGTTTATATTTGTTTGTGTGTTAAAAATGCAAAAAACAATTATGAACGCTAACTTTGGCCAGTGTTTTTGACTAAGTGGCTATTAAAAAAAGACTGAACATAACCCATTTGCAATACCTTTGGTTGTCTTCTTTTGCAAATAGTATGCCATTATAATTCCTGGACTCTAAGGCAACATAATCAACCTGGTAATTTTCCATGTAAAAAAACTGACCCTTATATTTGACCCTGTAACTTTCAAAAACACTATAAAACCTGTACTTGGGGGCTACTGTTATACTTGGGAGACTTTGCTGAAAACAAATATTAGTGTTTCAAAACAGTAAAATGTATCAAAACAATTATATCATCAGTGAAAGTGCCGTTTGTGTGTGAGAGGCAAAAAACTTCACTTTTACTGACAATATCATCATTGTGACATGTTTTACTATTTTGAAACACTGATATTTGTATCCAGCGAAGTCTCCTGAGTAAAACAGTGCCCCCCATGTACAGGTTTTAGGGTGTCATAGAAAGTTACAGGGTTAAATACAGTGCTAGCAAATTAAATTGGCCTGGGTTGTCAGGCAGTTCCCTCAAATAGCAATCAATAAAATTACTTAAGTATGTACAAATATTACATAAATACGCACGTAGAGTTTAAATTTATATACATATTTATATATTTGAAGTCTACGTGTATATTTATGTAATTTTGTATATATATATATATATATATATATATATATATATTTCGTATTATTTTGATATATTTATATATACATAGCTGCATATAAAATTTCATTAATTATATTAATATATAATAATATAATTTCAAATGTATTTTGATATAAATATATATATATATATTAATATCAAAATACAGTTAGAATAAAAATGTAATATATATAATTAAAACATTTTTTTTATTATGTTTGCGTTTTTTTATTTATTTTAATTTACTTATTACTTGTATTTTAAAATAATATATATATATATATATACACAATATATATAGTTATATATATTATATATACATGTGTAATTTAATTCTAAGTGTATTTTTTATATTAATATATGTATTAATATAAAAATACACTTGGTATGACATTATATATATATATATATATATATAGACATATTATATAGATATAATATATGTCTATAAATATCATATATATATATATATATACACACACAAACATATATAAATTATATTTTTGTTCATTAAATTTTTTTATTTTTTTTATTTTACACATGTAGTCCCCCTGCTGGCAGATACTTGGAAACCTATCGTGCCCACTGGCCGTGGGGTCCTTTTTCGCCAAGAGGGGACTGCTTGGGTTTTCAGGCAGTCCCTCCACACCTCAAGGGGATATTTCCGATGACGGTCCTGAACTGTCATCGGTCCTTAAGGGGTTAAATACATAAAGGGAATCAACACAATAAAGGAGGAGACTGTAGTTAAAAGAAGAAAAACTAATAATACTAATAATACTGTTATGACGGTTCAAGACTGGTCCTCAAGGGGATATTTCCGATGACGGTCCTGAACTGTCATCGGTCCTTAAGGGGTTAAATACATAAAGGGAATCAACACAATAAAGGAGGAGACTATAGTTAAAAGAAGAAAAACTACCACAACAAGAGGACATAGTGTTACATTATAGGAGAAAAGGTTTAAAAATAATATCAGGAAGTATTACTTTACTGAGAGGTTAGTGGATGCATGGAATAGCCTTCCAGCTAAAGGGGTTGAGGTTAACACAGTGAAGAAGTTTAAGCATGTGTGGGATAGTCATAAGGCCAAGGACCTAATGAGAGTATTTAGAAAATTGGGAAGACTCGATGGGTTGAATGGTTCTTACCCGTCGTCACATTCTATTAGTGATGTCGCGAACACGAAATTTTCGGTTCGCGAATGGCGAACGCGAACTTCCGCAAATGCTCGCGAACCGGCGAACTGGACGAACCGCCATAGACTTCAATGGGCAGGCGAATTCTAAAACACACAGGGACTCTTTCTGGCCACAATAGTGATGGAAAAGTTGTTTCAAGGGGACTAACACGTGGACTGTGGCATGCCGGAGGGGGATCCATGGCAAAACTCCCATGGAAAATTACACAGTTGATGCAGAGTCTGGTCTTAATCCATAAAGGGCAGAAATCACCTAACATTCCTAAATCACAATGGATATGGATTGATACCTGACATATGACATATTGACACAGAGCAGAATAGGGACTGTTCCCCCTACATAGGGTCACTTGGCAGGTATGGATTGACACCTGTCCTCAGAGACCATGATACACACTGACACAGAGCAGAATAGAGACTGTTCCCCCTACATAGGGTCACTTGGCAGATATGGATTGACACCTGTCCTCAGAGACCCTGATACACACTGACACAGAGCAGAATAGAGACTGTTCCCCCTACATAGGGTCACTTGGCAGATATGGATTGACACCTGTCCTCAGAGACCATGATACACACTGACACAGAGCAGAATAGAGACTGTTCCCCCCTACATAGGGTCACTTGGCAGATATGGATTGACACCTGTCCTCAGAGACCATGATACACACTGACACAGAGCAGAATAGAGACTGTTCCTCCTACATAGGGTCACTTGGCAGATATGGATTGACACCTGTCCTCAGAGACCATGATACACACTGACACAGAGCAGAATAGAGACTGTTCCCCCTACATAGGGTCACTTGGCAGATATGGATTGACACCTGTCCTCAGAGCCCCTGATACACACTGACACAGAGCAGAATAGACTGTTCCTCCTACATAGGGTCACTTGGCAGATATGGATTGACACCTGTCCTCAGAGACCATGATACACACTGACACAGAGCAGAATAGAGACTGTTCCCCCTATATAGGGTCAGTTGGCAGATATGGATTGACACCTGTCCTCAGAGACCATGTGTGAGGAACTGACTCTGCTGGGTTTCGAACCCTGGTTTACATGGTGCTAAACCTTTTCCTTACCAGTACACCAGCCTGCCTTTTGCAAATTTACCTGAGATCTGATACTATTGCTTGTAGAGTCAAGGTTATCAGTGACAACTCACTTCAGCTGTGTCTGGTCAGGTGTCTGGTTCTTGGCCTATAAAAGCCACTTCCTGTCTCTGTACCTTTGCCAGATTATTGTGGTTCCTGTACTCTCTAATCCAGCGTGTTCCTGTTTCTCCTTCCTGTTGCTGAATTTGGACTGTTTTGACTTTGCTGCTTCTCCTTCCCACTGACCTCGGCTTGCCTCACTACGATTATCATCTTTCTGTTCCAGTCTCCCATCTCTGCTTAAGACCAGAAGGCCACTCAAGGCTCAGGGGCTCAACCACCTGGGTAACGAGTGGCTACCTCTGGCAGAAAACATTGCTGATCTGGCTACTGGACTCCAAAACTTTGTAACATCAATATCATTACAGAATAATCTGGCCCATTCATGGAGACCGTCGGATCAGATTCTGCATTGGCCCAGCAGGTTGCTTTTAATGCAAGAACTATGCAGACCCAGGCACAGACCATTCAAGTGCTGCAGGATCAGGTAGCTGAACTGCAAAATGAAGTTCGATCAATGCATAGTGAGCTTACCAGCTACAGGGCACATGATGTTGCGGCTGCTGCTACTACTACTGTTACACCTGCACAAGATGCCCGCTTGCCTCTACCAGAAAAATTTGGAGGAGACCGCAAAAAATTCAGGGGTTTCCTAAATCAATGCCGTTTGCATTTCATGATGTTACCTAACCGTTTTCCATCTGAAAGAGAGAAGGTGGGATTTATTTTTTCCCTCTTCAAAGATGAAGCCCTGGCCTGGGGCTCCCCTTTTCTGGAACAGGACAGTCCAATCTTGGGAAATTTAAAAGACTTTCTTGAGGCCATGTGCCTAGTTTTTGATGATCCCAATCGCTGTGCTACAGCAGAAGCCACTCTCCTTCATTTACATCAAGGGAGGCGCTCTGTGGCTGAATATGCTGCTGAATTCAGACAGTGGGTTACTGATACTACTTGGAACCAATCAGCCCAGAGGTTCCACTTCAGAAGGGGTCTCTCAGAAGCTATAAAAGATGAGCTAGCTCGTGTTGATCTTCCTGTTGAGTTTGATGCATTTGTGCGGTTGGCTATCCGTATTGATCGGAGACTTTCAGAAAGAAGATTGGAAAGACAGGGCTCTTTTAAACCAAGTGCTACTCCTACTTTCTATTCAAGAATTTCTACTCCGACCCCACAAACACCTACAGACTCTGAACCTGAGGCTATGCAGGTAGATCTAATAAGAGGGCCATTATCCAATGAAGAAAAACAGTGGCGACGCACTCACAACTTATGCCTGTATTGTGGTAGTGCAGGGCATTATGCCATCAATTGCCCTAACAAGTCTAAAAGAACAATAGCTATGACTGCTGAGGGTGCACAGATTCAACACCAATCCCAGATTTCAGACCAACTGGATTCTGTCACACAACCCTTGTTTTCTCTGGCTCAGGGTGAAGAAGGTATGATGACTCAACATCCTCATTTGGTGGTGCCTATCACTTTGCAATATGGTGATAATAAAATTTCAACTACAGCTATGATAGATTCCGGAGCAGGCGGAAACTTTATGGACATTAAATTTGCAGCAGGAAATAAAATTCAGTCTATCCCTAAATCTTCACCTGTGTTAATGGAAACAGTAGACGGTTCTCCACTTACGTCAGGCCCGGTTACACATGAGACTGTGCCCTTAAAATTGATTCTGGAAGTGAATCACCATGAGTCTATATCTTTCCACCTAATTTCCTCAACACAGTTTCCAGTGATTTTGGGTATACCCTGGCTTGCTCTGCATAACCCACAGATTGATTGGAAGACTAGAACTTTGTCCTTTCCTTCAGAACACTGCTTAATGAATTGTCAACCCTCTAAGGCGACACCTGTTACCACAACAATTAATGAAATGGTTGCTACAAACTTAACTAAGCTTCCGCTACAATATCAGGATTTTGCAGATGTCTGTGATAAGAAGAATGCTGATCAGCTTCCACCTCACAGGCCTTATGATTGCCCCATAGAGCTGCTACCTGGAGCTGCTATCCCATTTGGCCGTATATACTCCCTTTCTGAGCCTGAATTGAAAGCACTTCGTGAATACATACAAGAAAATCTTGCCAAAGGCTTTATTCGACCATCCACTTCTCCAGCAGGAGCTCCTATATTCTTTGTAGAAAAGAAAGATGGCAGTCTACGGCCATGTGTCGATTACAGGGACATTAATAAAATCACTGTTAAAAACCGTTATCCCTTGCCTCTCATTCCTGAACTTCTGGAGAGACTTCGTTCAGCTAAAATATTTACGAAGCTTGATCTACGGGGGGCATATAATCTGGTTCGCATAAGACCAAATGATGAATGGAAAACAGCTTTCAGAACCAGGTACGGACATTACGAATATCTAGTAATGCCATTTGGGCTTTGTAATGCCCCTGCAACTTTTCAGCATCTAATCAATGATGTACTACGGGATCTCCTGGATCAGTTTGTTGTGGCATATTTGGATGATATCCTGATATTTTCTGATAATCTTGAAAATCACAGAAAACAGGTCTGCATTGTTCTTGAGCGCCTTCGTACCCACCACCTATACATTAAACTGGAAAAATGTGAGTTTGAACAAACAGAAATTCAGTTCCTGGGGTATGTAATAACTCCTAAAGGTTTAAGTATGGACGCAAGTAAAATTAAAGCTGTGCTGGACTGGCCCATCCCCAAGAATGAAAAAGATATACAGAGATTTGTGGGGTTTGCCAATTTTTACAGGCGTTTCATTAAGAATTTCTCTGCCGTTATTACACCGATCACTGAACTTACACGTAAAGGGACTCCTTTTCAGTGGTCCAATAAGGCTGACACTGCATTTTCCAGATTAAAGACTCTGTTTACATCTGCCCCTATCTTGGTACATCCTCAGCCAGAATTGCCATTTACTGTAGAGGTAGATGCTTCTGATTCAGCTGTTGGGGCTATACTGTCTCAAAGGACTGGACCTAAGATGTTGTTACATCCATGTGCCTTCTATTCCCGCCAGATGTTACCAGCAGAAAGAAATTATGACATAGGGAATAAAGAACTTTTGGCTATAAAAGCTGCCTTCACCGAATGGAGACATCTCTTGGAGGGAGCCACCCATCCAATTACTGTCCTCACAGATCACAAAAATCTGGAATGTATCCAATCCGCTAAGAGACTGTCAGCCAGACAAGCACGCTGGTCCCTATTTTTCTCAAGGTTTAATTTTTTTATTTCATACCGCCCTGGTTCCAGAAATGGCAAGGCGGATGCCTTGTCTAGGATAGCTGACCCCCTCCATACTACAGTAACCAAGGCCACCATCTTGCCGGAGAGCAGATTTTTAGGAGTTACCTTTCCTTCTGATCTAATGTCTCGCATTAAAAAGGGCTACTCTAAAGATCCAGTTTTTCGTGATCCTCCTCGTGATCTTCATATGACCATGCTTAATGGGTTTTGGATTTTTCAACAACGTCTGTTTGTTCCAGAATCAGTGCGACTGGACGTTTTACGCCTCTACCATGACTCTAAACCAGCAGGTCATCCAGGAATCCGAAAGACACAAGAACTACTTACCCGATCCTTTTGGTGGCCTAAATATTATGAGGATGTTAAGAAGTATGTGTCATCTTGTGATGTATGTGCCAGACATAAGACTCCTCGCTCATCCCCTGTTGGCTTGCTTCAGCCTCTTCCGATTCCTCATCGTCCCTGGGGATCTATATCCATGGACTTTATTGTGGAACTACCTCCCTCTAAGGAACACACTACTATTCTTGTTGTTGTGGACCGGTTAACCAAGATGAGTCATTTCATACCAGCTCGTGGTCTCCCTTCAGCTAAACAGACTGCTGACCTTGTTATTCGGGAAATATTTCGCTTGCATGGAGTGCCTGATGAAGTAATTTCTGACAGGGGAGTGCAGTTTACATCTCATTTTTGGAAATATTTTTGTTCTATTCTAGGTATTAATGTAAATCTGTCTTCAGCTTTTCATCCACAAAGTAATGGACAGACTGAGCGAACCAACCAGACTTTAGAACAATATTTGCGGTGCTATATTAGTTACCTGCAGGATGACTGGCTGGATTTTCTACCCACGGCGGAGTTTGCCTATAACAATGCCCAACACTGCTCCACTTCTCTGAGCCCATTTTTTGCCAATTATGGTTACCATCCAACCTTTCTAGTGAGTCTCCCAATTACTACTCCCATTCCTGCAGTCACTGACCGGCTAACCGCCTTACGAGATTCCCAAGAACTGTTGAAGGAGACTCTTTCGGAGGCTCAGGAATGTTACAAAAGAGCTGCTGATAGGCACAGAAAGGAGGCCCCAGTTTATCATGTTGGTGACAAGGTTTGGCTGTCAACAAAGAATCTTAAGCTTAGGATTCCTTCTCATAAATTGGGTCAAAAGTTCATGGGACCTTTTAAGATAATCGCTCAGATCAATGCAGTCACCTTCCGTCTGCAACTTCCGGATTCCATGAAAATACATCCGGTGTTTCACGTGGCACTGCTTAAACCTTTTCATGAAAATACTTTCCCTGGTCGAGCCTTGCCTGCCCCACCACCAGTCCTCGTGGATGGTGAAGATGAATACGAGGTGGAAAAAATTCTTGACTCCAGGATCTTCCGCAACAAGCTTCAATACTTGGTTCATTGGAAAGGCTATGGTGAGGAGGATAGATCGTGGGAACCAGTGGACAATATTCATGCTCCTGATCTTCTTCAGTCTTTCCATGCACAGTACCCTGCTAAACCAGGAAATAGGGCATCCAGAGGCTGCGCCTGTAGAGGTGGAGGTAATGTGAGGAACTGACTCTGCTGGGTTTCGAACCCTGGTTTACATGGTGCTAAACCTTTTCCTTACCAGTACACCAGCCTGCCTTTTGCAAATTTACCTGAGATCTGATACTATTGCTTGTAGAGTCAAGGTTATCAGTGACAACTCACTTCAGCTGTGTCTGGTCAGGTGTCTGGTTCTTGGCCTATAAAAGCCACTTCCTGTCTCTGTACCTTTGCCAGATTATTGTGGTTCCTGTACTCTCTAATCCAGCGTGTTCCTGTTTCTCCTTCCTGTTGCTGAATTTGGACTGTTTTGACTTTGCTGCTTCTCCTTCCCACTGACCTCGGCTTGCCTCACTACGATTATCATCTTTCTGTTCCAGTCTCCCATCTCTGCTTAAGACCAGAAGGCCACTCAAGGCTCAGGGGCTCAACCACCTGGGTAACGAGTGGCTACCTCTGGCAGAAAACATTGCTGATCTGGCTACTGGACTCCAAAACTTTGTAACATCAATATCATTACACCATGATACACACTGACACAGAGCAGAATAGAGACTGTTCCCCCTACATAGGGTCACTTGGCAGATATGGATTGACACCTGTCCTCAGAGACCATGATACACACTGAGGCGTTGCCTCTCTCTGCGTTATTATAAGGTGTGTTAAGTAGTATTATTCTTATCAGTTTAATCCCTGTTATGTGCCTTTTTTTTGGTTTTGTTTTTGAAACCACAGTGCAGCACCAAAAGCCCAAAAAATTAGGCATGTACACATGCCTGAAAAATTAGGTATTGTTGCAGCCGCTGCTGTAGCAGCGGCCAGAAGAATTGATGTTTGTTTCCCAGGCAGAAAGTGCCCTAAAAGTGTTCCCCAACCCCTGGGCCGCGGACCGGTAAACGTTTGATCCACGTACCGGTCCGCGGCTATAAAAAGGTTGGGGAGCACTGCCCTAAAACATTGCGGCTTGAACCCTAGTTGGTGGCGGATAAGTCATGCAAGTCAACCGGCATTCAGAGCTAAAATACAGCAGCGTGTGGACCATTTTTAGCCCTAGGCAGCTCATCTCATCAGGCCTTTTTTAGTCGGATGTATCGCCCACTGTCAGTCCCGTCGGGATCCATCCCTCATTCATCTTAATAAAGGTGAGGTAATCTAGACTTTTTTTGACCTAGGCGACTTCTCTTCTCAGTGACAATACCTCCTGCTGCACTAAAGGTCCTTTCTGACAGGACACTTGAAGCGGGGCAGGCCAGAAATACTATCGCAAATTGGGATAGCTCAGGCCACAGGTAAAGCCTGCACACCCAGTAGTGAAGGGGTTCATCGCTCCTCAGAGTGTCGATATCTGCAGTTAAGGCGAGGTAGTCTGCTACCTGTCGGTCGAGTCGTTCTCTGAGGGTGGATCCCGAAGGGCTGTGGCGATTCGTAGGACTTAAAAAGCTTTGCATGTCCTCCATCAACAACACGTCTGTAAAGCGTCCTGTCCTTGCCGGCGTGGTCGTGGGAGGAGGAGGATTACTTTCACCTCTTCCCCTGTTAGATTCCCGTTGTGCTGTGACATCACCCTTATACGCTGTGTAAAGCATACTTTTTAATTTATTTTGCAAATGCTGCATCCTTTCCAACTTGTTGTAATTTGGTAACATTTCAGCCACTTTCTGCTTATACCGGGGGTCTAGTAGCGTGGACACCCAGTACAGGTCGTTCTCCTTCAGCCTTTTTATACGAGGGTCCCTCAACAGGCACGACAGCATGAAAGACCCCATTTGCACAAGGTTGGATGCCGAGCTACTCATTTCCCGTTCCTCCTCCTCAGTGATCTCAATGAAGGTATGTTCTTCCCCCCAGCCACGTACAACACCACGGGTACCAGATAGGTGACAACGAGCACCCTGGGATGCCTGTTGTGGTTGGTCTTCCTCCTCCTCCTCAAAGCCACATTCCTCCTCTGACTGCTCTTCCTCACAATCCTCTTCCAGCGTTGCCGCAGGTCCAGCAAGCGATGCTGATAAGGCTGGTTCTGGTGGTTATGGTGACCACAACTCTTCCTCTTCACGCTCATCTATGGCCTGATCCAGCACTCTTTGCAGGGCACGCTCCAGGAAGAAAACAAATGGTATGATGTCGCTGATGGTGCCTTCGGTGCGACTGACTAGGTTTGTCACCTCCTCAAAAGGACGCATGAGCCTACAGGCATTGCGCATGAGCGTCCAGTAACGTGGCAAAAAAATTCCCAGCTCCCCAGAGGCTGTCCTAGCACCCCGGTCATACAAATATTCATTAACGGCTTTTTCTTGTTGGAGCAGGCGGTCGAACATTAGGAGTGTTGAATTCCAACGTGTCGGGCTGTCGCAAATCAAGCGCCTCACTGGCATGTTGTTTCGCCGCTGGATATCGGCAAAGTGCGCCATGGCCATGTAGGAACGCCTGAAATGGCCACACACCTTCCTGGCCTGCTTCAGGACGTCCTGTAAGCCTGTGTACTTATGCACAAAGCGTTGTACGATCAGATTACACACATGTGCCATGCACGGCACATGTGTCAACTTGCCCAACTTCAATGCCGCCAACAAATTTGTTCCGTTGTCACAAACCACTTTGCCGATCTCCAGTTGCTGCGCAGTCAGCCACTTTTCCACCTGTGCGTTCAGGGCATTACAGTAGTGCTTGTGCGGTGTGACTCTCTGCTTTCAAGCAAGTCAAACCCAAGACGGCGTGACACTGCCGTATCTGGGATGTGGAATAGTACCTGGGGAGCTGGGGGGGTGCCGTTGATATGGAGCAAGACGCAGCAGCAGAAGAGGACTCAGCCGAGGAGGTTATGGAAGAGGATGGAGTAGGAGGAGTAGAGGAGGTGGCAGCAGGCCTGCCTGCAAGTCGTGGCGGTGTCACCAACTCCTCTGCAGAGCCACGCATTCCATGCTTGGCAGCCGTCAGCAGGTTTACCCAATGTGCAGTGAAGGTGATATACCTGCCCTGACCATGTTTTGCAGGCCAGGTATCAGTGGTCAGATGGACCCTTGCCCCAACACTGTGTGCCAGACATGCCATTACTTCCTTTTGCACAATCGAGAACAGGTTGGGGATTGCCTTTTGTGAAAAGAAATTTCATCCGGGTACTTTCCACTGCGGTGTTCCAATAGCTACAAATGTTTTGAACGCCTCAGACTCCACCAGCTTGTACGGTAAAAGCTGGCGGGCTAATAGTACAGACAAGCCAGCTGTCAGACGCCGGGCAAGGGGGTGACTTTCTGACATTGGCTTCTTACTCTCAAACATGTCCTTGACAGACACCTGACTGTGGGCAGATGAGCAGGAACTGCTCAAGGCGAGAGACGGAGTGGCGGATGGTTGAGAGGGGGCAAGGAGGACAGCAGTGGTTGACGTGGCTGAAGATGCTGGACCAGAGGAGGATGGCGGCTTTGAATTTGTGTGCTGCTTGTACTCATGTGTTGATCCCATAGGCGTTTGTGATGTGCGATCATGTGCCTACACAAAGCAGTTGTACCTAGGTGGGTGTTGGACTTCCCACGACTCAGTTTCTTTTGGCACAGGTTGCAAATGGCATCGCTGTTGTCAGAGGCAGACACACAAAAAAATGCCACACTGCTGAGCTCTGAAATGACGGCATTCTGGTGGTGGACACAGCATGTGTTGATTGCCGTGCTGTCGGCCTGACCCCGGGTGCCGATGCATGCTGTCTGACTGTGCCACTAGCTCCTTGCTACGACCTCCCCCTGCTTCCAACTCGTCTCCTCCTCCTCTCTATCTCCCCATCTGAACTTTTGCCCTGTTCTTCTTCTTGCCGAGCGGGCACCCATGTGACATCCATGGACGCATCGTCATCATCAACCGCTTCACTTGTATCTGACAACTCAGCAAAGGAAGCAGCAGCGGGTACAACATCATCATCATCACACCGTACATGTGTAATGCTGCCTGATTGAGACATATCCCTGTTATCTACATCCTCTGACAATAATGGTTGCGAATCACTCATTTCTTCAAACGGATGTGTAAATAACTCCTCTGACATACCAAGTGAAGTGGCTGTGGTGCTAGTGTTGGTGGTGGCGGCAGGCGGGTGAGTGGTATCTTGAGAGGTGCCCGAAGCTAAGCTGGAGGAGACTGTTGCGTCAAGGTTCCGAGCGGAAGCTGTAGAAGATTGGGTGTCCTGTGTTAGCCAGTCAACTATGTCCTCAGAACTTTTCAAGTTCAGGGTACCTGGCCTCTGAAAACTGGGCATTATTCTAGGGCAAAAGGGAATCACAGCACCACGACCACGACGGCCCCTGCGGGGTGGCCTGCCTCTGCCTCATTTTTTTTTCCGATTAGTGGTACTATACGTGCAAGCTACTGTGACACCAGATATGAGGGCACTGTGAACTGGCAGAGGTTGGCAGAGTACACGCTGTAGAGCTGACACACCCGCTTTGAGACAACTAACTGCTATTCAATCTATAACAGTGAAAAAAGTTTTTTGTTTTTAAATGCAAGCTACTGTGACACCAGATATGAGTGCCACTGTGAACTGGCAAAGGTTGGCAGAGTACACGTTGTAGGCCTGACACAAAGACGCTTGGAGACAACTAACTGCTATTCAATCTATAACAGTGACAAACGTTTTTGGGTTTTTAAATGCACGCTATTGTGACACCAGTGAGTGAGTGGTGGCACTGGGCAAGTGGGCACAGTATACGCTGCGAGCCTGACACACAGGCGCTTGCAGACAACTAACTGCTATTCAATCTATTACAGTGAAAAAAGTTTTTTGGTTTTTAAATGCAAGCTATTGTGACACCAGTGAGTGAGTGGTGGCACTGGGCACAGTATCCATTGTGAGCCTGACACACCCGCTTTGAGACAACTAACTGCTATTCAATCTATAACAGTGAAAAAAGTTTTTTGTTTTTAAATGCAAGCTATTGTGACACCAGATATGAGTGGCACTGTGAACTGGCAGAGTACACGCTGTAGGGCTGACACACCCGCTTTGAGACAACTAACTGCTATTCAATCTATAACAGTGAAAAAAGTTTTTTGTTTTTAAATGCAAGCTATTATGACACCAGATATGAGTGGCACTGTGAACTGGCAGAGTACACGCTGTAGGGCTGACACACCCGCTTTGAGACAACTAAATGCTATTCAATCTATAACAGTGAAAAAGTTTTTGTTTTTAAATGCAGCTATTGTGACACCAGATATGAGTGGCACTGTGAACTGGCAGAGTACACGCTGTAGGGCTGACACACCCGCTTTGAGACAACTAACTGCTATTCAATCTATAACAGTGAAAAAAGTTTTTTGTTTTTAAATGCAAGCTATTATGACACCAGATATGAGTGGCACTGTGAACTTGCAGAGTACACGCTGTAGGGCTGACACACCCGCTTTGAGACAACTAACTGCTATTCAATCTATAACAGTGAAAAAAGTTTTTTGTTTTTAAATGCAAGCTATTGTGACACCAGTGAGTGAGTGGTGGCACTGGGCACAGTATCCACTGTGAGCCTGACACAGAAACAGGCAGACAACTAACTGCTATTCAATCTATTATAGTGAAAAAAAAAATTATTATTTTTTTAAATGCAAGCTATTGTGACACCAGTGTGTGAGTGGTGGCACTGGGCACAGTATCCACTGTGAGCCTGACACAGAAGCTGGCAGACAACTAACTGCAATTACATTACACAGAAGAAAAAAAAAGCAGACTGATGTTCTAGCCCTAAAAAGGGCTTTTTGGGGTGCTGTCCTTACAGCAGAGATCAGATGAGTCCTTCAGGACTGTAGTGGACACTGTATACCCTAACCTAGCTATGCATTTCCCTATCTAACAAACAGCAGCTACACTTTCCCTCCTCTCACCAAGCATGCAGCTTGAGAATGAATGTAAAATGGATGCCTTCCAGTAGGTGGGAGGGTCTGCTAGGGAGGGTGTGCTGCTAATTGGCTGGAATGTGTCTGCTGACTGTGAGATACAGGGTCAAAGTTTACTCAATGATGACGAATAGGGGGCGGATCGAACCGCGCATATGTTCGCCCGCCGTGGCGAACGCGAACATGCTATGTTCGCCAGGAACTATTCGCCAGCGAACCGTTCGGTGCATCACTACATTCTATGTTTCTAATTGAACTAATTGAACAACTGTGAGTAAAAATGAATTAAAGCAATTGAAAATTGGGGCTTATTTCCAGTGTTGTTGCTACTTTTTAAAAACAAACATACACTCAGTAAAGTGTCTGTCGCTACTTGTACTGATTACAGAATTTAAATAGTAGCGACAAGGATTCACCAGCTGCCACTGCTTAAAGTCAGTCATTAGGTATCTGCTAATAGATCCCATTATTCTCTGTGCTCAACAGTCATGTATGCTATATTACACATTTTTCTTGGATGTTTTTTAAAAGGTTGGCAATTATGCTCTGGTGACTTGTTAATAGCCGGTCTGTAAAGGACACAAGGTAGAAATAGTACACAGCAGAACAATAATGATCAAATGAAAGGTTGTAATATCAAATTCAATCAATGCTTCCAAACAGGCGGTGGGGGAAAACAAATTCAATGTGGTGCTTTCTCCCACAGTTGTATAATTAACTGAAGAAAACATTTGTGATTATGACCTTAAAGGAACACTATAGGGTCAGGAACAGAAACATGTATTCCTGACCCTGTAGTGTTGAAACCACAAGCTACCCCCCCTGGCTCCCACTTGCCCCCCCTTAAATAGAGCAAAATCTTACTTTTATTCCAGTCTGCTGCTGGCTCTGCCTGTTTGGCTGACATCATAAAAAAGTATTGATCTCGACCCTCCACAGCGGAGGGAAAGTCCGTCCTAAGTCAAACGGCTAATGCTACCGTCTTCTCACAAACACAGTGCAGGAGACCAAACAGCCACATTCAAGCGGAGGCATCATACCTCACACCTCAGCTCCCGAGAGAGCTTTTGTATATAAAAACAGTTATTTCAGTGTTTGCACCAACCCTTACCCTTACCCTCACCCCATTCAAGGTTTACACACCTCCAGAGTGTCAACAATGGTCCACTATGGTGCACACTCATTGTGTCGGTGCAATACGAGCAACCCACACGGGTGACTGGCTCACATACTTTACCACCGACCACACACAAGCTATGATGCAAACATGAAATGGTAACCCAAAGCCATAGGCACAGACACAAACTCAGAACCCCAATATGAAGATCTGCACACAAAATGCTAGAGGGCTATACACGTCCCACAAATGCTGTACTCTCTTAGACGATGCAAAGAAACAACAAATTAAAATACTATGCGTACAGTACCATGCTACCCCAACTTACAAATCTAGGAAAGTCTCTATCTTCTTTAATGCCTCATTAACATTCAAACTGCTCCAACTCAAACAAGATAATCAGGGAAGGTCCTTACAAAAGGATTTCCTACAACAGGTCCTTACAAAAGTTTCTCCCTTACAGTCAGATTCCCTTATAGTTTGTAGAAATCTTAACCTCGTTTTCAAATCACAATCCCCAAACTTCACCAAGACAATATTTCACAAGCACTCATGAAATTAACCACTGAATTCAGGCTTTATGACTAGAGTTGAGCGAACCCGGACTGTAAAGTTCGGGTTCGTACCGAACATTAAGTTTTTTGGACCCCGGACCCGAACACCTCACTGTATGTTCGGGTTGGAGTTTGGTGTTGGGCGATTTAATGGCACGTTTTGAAAGGCTGCAGGGCAGCCAATCAACCATCGTTTGACTCGTGTGCCCTTAGAAACCATCACAGCCATGCCTACTAATGGCATGGCTGTGATTGGCCAGTGCAGCATGTGACCCAGCCTCTATATATAAGCTGGAGTCGCGTAGCGCCGCACTCACATGAGCTCTTATTAGTGTAGGAAGAGGATGCTGCCGCTTTCAGGAACAGATTAGGAAAGAATTCTGCAAACTAGTACATTAGTGGAGTGCACTTCATATCTGAGAGTCAAATATAAGCGTCAAATACTGTGGTTACATCAGAGTTTTAAAAAGTCAAATTTTTTTTGGTGCTAAATAGTACATTAGTAGGGTGCACTTCATATGTGAGAGTCAAATAGAAGCGTGAAATAGTGTGGCTACAGGGTTACAGCACAGTTGTAAAAATTCCAATTGTTTTGGTGCTAAACTGCTAAATAGTAAATTTGGGGCGAGCTCTTCATATCTGAGAGTCAAATAGAAGCGTCAAATAGTGCGGTTACAGCGCAATTGTAAACATTCTTATTTTCAAGGTGGTAATTATTATTATATTATTATTATAATATTTGTAGAGCGCCGTCAAATTCAGCAGCGCTTTACAATGGGTGGACGAACAGACATGTAGTTGTAGCCAGACAAGTTGGACAAACAGGAACAGAGGGGTTGAGGGCCCTGCTCAATGAGCTTACATGCTAGAGGGAGTGCGGTAAAATGACACAAAAAGGTAAAGATAGTATTAGACTAATGACAGTTGCAGAAGAGGAATCAGTCAGGAGCTATTAACAGTTTAAACATAGAAACATAGAATGTGACGGCAAATAAGAACCATTCGGCCCATCTAGTCTGCCCAATTTTCTAAATACTTTCATTAGTCCCTAGCCTTATCTTATAGTTAGGATAGCCTTATGCCTATCCCACGCATGTTTAAACTCCTTTACTGTATTAACCTCTACCACTTCAACTGGAAGGCTATTGCACGCATCCATTACCCTCTCAGTAAAGTAATACTTCCTGATATTATTTTTTTTTTTTTTATTCTTTATTTTTTTATTGTGCAACGATTGACTAACAGGCTTGAGATGCCATAACTGCAGCAACAAGCATAGTAGGAACATACATCAAGATATTGTGTCATGGCATTTGAGGAAAGTGCACATTTTATATGTATAATAAAGCAGGCTTAACTGTGGATCTGAATAGAAGATCCGAGTGATTACAAGGTGAATGAGAAGTAAGTTATTACATGGAGCATGCTATTTGCTAGGCAGGAGCTGAGTAAATTTAATAAAAACATAACATGCTAGGGTTAACACAAGAGATAGTATGCCATTGGCCCTCATCATCAATTATATGTGGATGAGAATCCCTGCATTACAGCCTTGCCTAACTGTGGTGAAAGGGGATTACTCGTGGCACTATGCCGTGTTGGTCACAAAAAAAGTAAGACAATGGAGCATGATAATTGCTCTGGGTGCCTGCTCAGCCAGGTGTTGTAAATGCGATTTTAGTGCTCCTGTGTGTGGCCTGGCATGGAGGGAGGCCTATGGCAGAGTGAGTTTCCGCATTAATAGCTACCCTATGCCCATCTGTGGCTGTACATAGTCCTGAGCTGTGAAGTGTCCAGGCAAGCTAGAGAGCTGCTAAGCTTTGTCTGTCTCTGATGAGCCCAGGTAAGTGATAGCTTGTGGTGTAGCATGAGTTTTCACCTGGGATAGCGATCTTCCCTCATGTTGCTTTTCCATGTGACCGGTTTTATCCCTCCGAGGGTGTGAGTTGTGCCTTTGGCAGTAGGTGACATCAGTAGCTTGTTGGAGGCGTCCAGCAGACCTCCTCGCTTTTAGTATCTCTGTGATGGTTCGCCTAGCCGCCTGTAGCCTGGCATGTCTCCTTGCTGCAGCTGTTGCCTTAGATCTCCCCTTTCGGCTGTTATGTTGTGGAGTTGTTGCCTCAGGACCGCTGTCTTTCCGCCACTTCCCAGTTGGAGCCAGGGATTGTGCGTTCGCCGAGGAGCGTGAGGCCCCTGTGGTGTGTGGTTGCTGAGTGGAGGTTACCCTCCCGTGGGCCTCCGGACTATTAGGTATGGGCTTTTTCTGTCGCTGTACCTCCGGAGCTGAGCCATCAGCCACAGGGGGTGAGTAGCATTGCTTGTTGGCGCTCGTTGTTCTCTCCTCAAGCTTGCGCCAACAGTCTATAAAGATTGCATCCAGCCTTGTGAGAGTGGATTCCCTCAGTCGTTGTGGCATGGTATGAGGGCTTGCGCCCGCCATCTTAACTCCCGCCGATTCGGCCAGCAGGGACATGTGCTGGGTCGCAGGGCATGTAAGTAGGGTGTGAGTGCTGGGGCCGGGATAACCCCCACCGGCTGGGGGGGGAACGGGAGCCCTTAAGCCCGTGTCCACTTCTGTCAGCAGGATAGCCAGCAGGAAGATCGGCAGCTTCTTCCACGCCAGCACCCCCAAGTAGGCCACAATTGTGTATCTGGTCCATTATGCTCATTGTGCATCTGAAAAGCTGCAAGGTGTTCCAGAGGTGGATTTTTTTTTTTGCCAGCCTTCAGATGGCTGGGTTTGGTGAGGCAGAAATTTAGATTTAAGGCAATTCAAGAGTTTTTCACACAGAGCACACTCTGCATGCGACCATTCAGGTTGGCAGCCAGGCCCGCCCCCCGATATTATTTTTAAACCTTTGTCCCTCTAATTTAAGACTATGTCCTCTTGTTGTGGTAGTTTTTCTTCTTTTAAATATAGTCTCCTCCTTTACTGTGTTGATTCCCTTTA
This sequence comes from Pelobates cultripes, assembly GCA_933207985.1. Lineage (NCBI taxonomy): Eukaryota > Metazoa > Chordata > Amphibia > Anura > Pelobatidae > Pelobates > Pelobates cultripes. The sequence continues at coordinate 160,582,192 of OW240912.1, forward strand.
TATATTTAAATGTTTCTATCATATCCCTCTGTCTCGTCTTTCCTCCAAGCTATACATGTTAAGATCCTTTAACCTTTCCTGGTAAGTTTTATCCCGCAATCCATGACCCAGTTTAGTAGCCCTTCTCTGAACCCTCTCTAAGGTATCAATATCCTTCTGAAGATACGGTCTCCAGTACTGTGTACAATACTCCAAGTGAGGTCTCACCAGTGTTCTGTACAATGGCATGAGCACTTCCCTCTTTCTGCTGCTAATACCTCTCCCTATACAACAAAGCATTCTGCTAGCATTTCCTGCTGCTCTATTACATTGTCTGCCTACCTTTAAGTCATCAGAAATAATCACCCCTAAATCCCTTTCCTCATATGTTGAGGTTAGGACTCTATCAAATATTCTGTACTCTGCCCTTGGGTTTTTACGTCCAAGATGCATTATCTTGCACTTATCCACATTAAATGTCAGTTGCCACAATTCTGACCATTTTTCTAATTTACCTAAATCATTTGCCATTTGGCTTATCCCTCCTGGAACATCAACCCTGTTACATATCTTAGTATCATCAGCAAAAAGACATACCTTACCATCAAGACCTTCTGCAATATCACTAATAAAAATATTAAAGAGAATGGGTCCAAGTACAGATCCCTGAGGTACCCCACTGGTGACATGTCCAAGCTTCGAATATATTCCATTAACTACAACCCTCTGTTGCCTGTCACTCAGCCACTGCCTTACCCATTCAACAATATTGGAATCAAAACTTAAAGATTGCAGTTTATTGATAAGCCTTCTATGTGCAACAGTGTCATGGAGTAACACTTCTGGGTTCGGCACTCAGCTGTGAGGAGCCGGACCCTGCCCCCCTCTGACACAGCTCTGACGGTATTTAGGGAGACTGGGCCAGAGAGAGGGTGCTTGGTGATTGTGTGTGAGCTGCCTCCGCGAGACCGTGGGCTCCACAGGCTCAGCTACTGGGATCTACTTCCACCAGACTTACCTCTCCACAAGCTCAGACAAGCCGTTCCAGCCTTTGAGCCAATGCAAGGATTGTTGCATGCCATAAAGGATTACTGGAGAACGGATACTTTGCTACTTTACAAGTGGACCATATCTCAGAACTATTGGAGGACTACACATATTAACCTTAAGTATATCTTTCAGCTATTTGTCTACAATATCATTTGATAATGAACTAATGCTTGCTTACTCAAATCTTCACTGCTTCAAGCTACTAATTATATGGAGGACAACTCCCATCATGCTTATTCACTATGAACTGTTTCTTGCTTTGCAAATACACTCAGTGCTTCAAGCTACTAATTGTATGGAGGACAACTCCCATCATGCTTATTAACTATGAACTGTTCCTTCTTTGCAAATATTCTTAGCTACTTGCTTATTGTTTCTATTGAAGATTATTCTCATGAACTTAAAGCATGTTACTTAATGCATCTCTGAGGAAATACTTAATAATGAACTTTTGTGTTGTTTATTACTTGCACTTCTTCTTATTGGATTATTGCCTAAATGCAATTCATTTAAGTTTAACACTTATTAAAACTTCGTTTGAATCAAGTTACCAGCGATTCTCTCTTTTGTTAAAGCTACAGTATTGATACTTTAAAGTTTCTCCGTATTTTCACTAATGTAATTAGGGAGGTTTACAAGCTGCAGTTGAGTTCCAAGCCAAATCACCCAAGTAGCGTAACAAACAGTGTCAAAAGCCTTACTGAAATCTAGGTAAGCAATGTCTACTGCACCACCCTGATCTATAATTTTAGTTACCCAATCAAAAAATCAATAAGATTAGTTTGGCATGATCTCCCTGAAGTAAACCCATGTTGTCTCTGATCTTGAAATACATGTGTTTTTAGATGTTCAACAATCCTATCCTTTAACATGGTTTCCATCACTTTCCCCACTACTGAAGTAAGGCTTACTGGCCTATAGTTGCCCGACTCCTCCCTATTACCTTTCTTGCAAATGGGCACACTGTCTGGGCGGCGGTTGGGCGACCGATACCTAGTATGCCTGGTGTTGAAGTTAGGAGTCACAGTGTGGAATGGATTAGCAGGGTCTGGTGCAGGGTAACTGCACGCCCCCTGGTGTTGAGTACCAGCGTTTGTGCGGCCACATACCAGGACCCAGAAGCAGCTTCAGTAAAAAGAGTACTGGATACCAGAAGCCATTACCAGACTGATCCGCATCTTGGAACAGGATGGGTGGCGTTCTCACCCTGCTGCTGCTCGCCTGTCTGCGCTACAGCATAACTTTGGCCTTCCCGCTTACCACCTCATATGAAATGTGCCCACAAGGTGGAACTCCACCTGTGCGAGCAGCAGCAGCACGGGTCAGTTGCTCTGCGGAACAGAGTTTTCTTTTTTTATTTGTCCCAATATTTTTGGGGCTACCCAAATAAAAAAAATAAAAACCACCTCCACCACCACGGTCACCGCCTCCTCGACCTATGGGTCACTTAATATAAACTATGTACACAATAGCAGAGGCTTGTGAAGGCCTTTTCTCCATGGATCAGGAGTTGAGCATTTCTCCATGCATCAGGACTGCAAGAAATGCACCGCAGGTCGCAAATGGTTCTTTTTTTTTTTTTTTTTATATATGTCCCAATATTTTGGAGGCTACCCCAATTTAAAAAAATAAAATAAAAAATAAACAGTGTTGGCTACCTCCTTCTCCTCCACCGCCGCTTCCACCTACACCGCCATGGTCACCGCCTCCTCAACCTACGAGTCACTTAGTATAAACTATGCACACAATAGCAGAGGCTTGTGAAGGCCTTTTCTCCATGCATCAGGAGTTGAGCTCAGTTTGAAAAATTAAAGAGAATACCCTGCACTCCAACCCTCTCTCAAATGGATAATTCTGGTGATCCTCCTGACAGCCATGCTTTAGAATTTGATTTATGTTCTTCCAAAGCTAAAATCAAAGATTCCTTTTAGTGCTATTTTATGGGTAAGTCTGGTCTTTTGCCATAGCCACTTAGTCACAAACCCGAGCCAAAGTAAAAACTTTTTTTGCATTTTTCACACAAAAACTGTACCTTTACTGATGATATAATCATCATTACAAATTTTAGTGTTCTAAAACACTCATATTTGTGTTTAACGAAGTCTCATGAGTATAACAGTACCCCATATGTACTGGTTTTATGGTGTTTTGGAAAGTTACAAGGTTTAAATATAGAGCTTGTAAATTAAATTGGCTGGACTTTCTGCCTGGGTTGTCAGGTAGGTCCCTTGAATTAATAAAATTTTATATATATATATATATATATATATATATATATATGTGTGTGTATATGTATGAAAACAAGGGGCTGGCTGCACTCACCTGAACATGCTTATATGTGGGAAAAACTGGTGTGCAGATTTTTGTTTAACATTGTATTAACTATATATATGTGGTTGGGGCAAAAGCCGTAACGAGAGCATATTAGAAATAGATATGTAAGGTCCCTATATGAAACCTATAGTAATATGAAAGAGTCGGTTGTAGTGTGCCGGAACAGACGATGCGGTGGGCCTGTAATAAAAGGGGGCTCATCCTAGATAAAGATATGAGAGTGGGAGTGGTGGAAGGGGAAAAGCAAATTTACTTGATGTATATATCTGGAGCAAGCTCAGGCCTCCATAGTCTCAACGTCCCATTAATATATAGTTACATAGCTGAAAAGAGACTTGCGTCCATCAAGTTCAGCCTTCCTCACATATGTTTTTGCTGTTGATCCAAAAGAAGGCAAACCTAGTCTGTAGCGCTTGCAATTTTGAAACAAACTAGGAAAAAATTCCTTCTTGACCCCCAAATAGCAGTCAGATGTCTCCCTGGTTCAAGCACTATTCACCCACTATTTAGAAATTATATCCCTGTATGTTATGTTTTTGCAAGTATTTATCCAATTTCAGTTCAAACATCTGTATGGACTCAGATAAAACTACATCTTCAGGCAGAGAATTCCATATCCTTATTACTCTTACCATGTGTCCGTTAAAAAAAACCTTTTCTTTGCCTTAGAGGAAATATCATATCTGGGGTGTGTACTATGCTATTCCCCTCGAAATATATGATTTCCAAGGGTACCATTTGAGAGCGCATTTGTCCGAGCGTTCTTGCAGGAAGGCGGTCATGATTTCCATGTCGTAGATGTTTTCCACTTTATCTATCCATTGCCTAAATGTGGGAACTATTGGGCGTTTCCAGTGCTGGGGTATGAGGGCTTTGGCTGCAGTGAGCAGATGTATGGTGAGGGAGTTTTTGTATGTGCGCATGGGCATGAGTGTGTGGTGTAGAAGCATCGTCAGGGGCTGGAGGGGAAGGTCTGATCCTGTGATCTCCCTGATCTTTGTATTGAAAATCTGCCAGAATGGTGCTATGTGTGGGCAGGACCACCAGATGTGCAGGCTAGTACCAGGCTCTGCACCACATCTCCAGCATTCGCCTGTAGCAGCATTTTGTATGTGCCTGAGGGTGTCCGGTGTTTGATACCAATGTGGGTGTGAGCGTGGGGGTGGGGAAGGTGAATGCAATTTTGAACCTCGGTCGGGAGTGGCGTTTGGCGGTCGCTAGTCAGTGGACCTTCCAAACTCCGACCTGTATGTACAAATTAGGTCTGTTGCGTGAGGTGTGATGAAGGCCACCTATGGCGTCAGCCGCTCATTTGTATAGAGTCTGTCAGTGACCGTCTCCTAGGTCACCCAACTCGCTGGTGGTAGTGTCTAGTGCATAGAGTCCTAGGTGTGGGGAAGTGCTATAACGGGGCGGGTGATCCCTCGTCCTGGGTGAGTGGTGAGCTACCAATTCGGGATTGTCTGGGGTTGTGTCTGGGTAAACCCTCCTTTACCATGTATCAGTCTGGCCAGTTTCGGGTTTGGTTCCAGTCCGACCTAACCATCTGGGTTTGTCTGTGGGTCAGGTCCGTCTGTCCATGCAGCAGCCTTGCGGGGTTAACTCTCAACCTTAAACATGAAACATAATATAAACATTTGTTAGAGCGTGTGTGCCCATACACCGTAAATTTCCTTTCCTTGGCCGCTCCCGAGCGCGCGGCTGCCGGACCCCTTACGTGGTCCCCCCCGCTCGCAAACAACCAGGTCAGCAGCGGGGGGCCTTTAAGGCTCCAGGGGTGTAGCGGCTGCGCAACCATTCCCCTTTCCCCCTCCCCCTTCCCCATCCCCCCCTGCATAACCCAGCTGCTCAGGGCCTCCAAGTCGCAGTGGAGATGTGTGCTACACCGGTAAATGGGGTGTGGGCTCTAGGGGACCCTAGGGCCTAACGGGGCATAACTTTGCAGTTCTCGGCCATTCTGGTTTGCTTAGTCTCTGCATCTTAGGCGGCCCCCGAGTGGCCTCAGTGTTATCCCCAACGTCAGAATGCTCCGGGTCCCCCGGTGTACTGCTTCCCATTGGGGGCCTCTGGGTTAAGTGTGAACTTGAGCTGTGTGCTACCCTTTTCTGGCTCCTTGGAAATTACTAAATTACTAATATTCTCCTTGATTGTTCCGGAACCACACAGCCTGTAGTACACCGTACTGTTGGGTGTATAGCCTTCTTGTCATGGCCTTGACCTGCATCCACAGCAAGTCTCCACCGCCCCCAGTGGCGACCCAATCACCCAAACTTTGCTGTACCCGGTTGACATTAGTGATGGGGAGGGGGGGATAGTCAGTGTTCCTACGCCATGTAGGCATTGCTCCAATGTAGGCCCATTCCCCTCCCAAATGGGGGTCACTGGGGGTATAGTCCCCGAGTGTAATTGTGGGCATCTGGTGTGGGGCAGATGCGCAGTACATACCAGCGTGGACATTCCGTGTCCTTGGGAAGTTACAGGGCCATCTTGACAGTCGGCGGGGCGCTTGCCGTTAACCCCGCGTTGGCAGTCGTAGGGGTCCAGGATCCGGGGCCCCGCAGCCAGAGGTCGGTGTGTACTGGGCTTCAACTTATTCTTCGGGGCCAACTGGTCCGCCTCGGCGTTGGCGTGGTCCTGATGTTGTGCCATCGGAGAGATTTTAACGGTGGGGCCGTTAGGCCGGGCTGGTGGGCAGTCCAGGATCCAATTCGGGATATGTATGGTCGGGAGGCCCACAGCCCGCAGGAAGCGGGGGATGTTAGGTCATCATAGCACATGCCATTGGTTGTCCACCTTGGCCTGCAGACTAAACGGGAATCCCCACTTGTACGGTATCCGCTTCTCTTGCATGAGGATCGTGAGTGGTTTCAGGGCTCTCCGGGCATCGAGGATAAGCGTTGATAAGTCTTGGTATAAAGATATTTGGGAGTCTTCGTATCTGATGGTGCGTTGCGTTCTGGCCGCCCTCATAATGGTGTCATTGAGCTGAAACGACTGCAGGCAGCATATTAGATCTCTGGGTAGGCCATTCCTCCGTGGGGCTCTGATCGCTCTATGTGCTCTCTCCAGACCAAAATCCATCGGTGCTTCTTCTCCCAGTATATGGATGAACAGACCTGTTAGGAGCTCCCTGGGTGACTCCCCTTCAGACTCTGGCATGCCCCTTATGCGGATGTTATTGCGGCGGCCTCGATTATCGAGGTCTTCCATCTGGCGTCGGAGGTTGAGGAGTATGTTGCCCTGCCTTGAGGCTGCCAGGTCCGCTGCGTGCATGTGGTGAGAAGTTTGCAGGCGGTGTTCCTCTAGGTCATCGACCCTTTGCTCTAATACGGTGAGGTCTCTCCACACCGCTGTGATCTCTTCGCGGATAACGGATCTGAGCTTGGCTATTAATTCCGTCTTGTCACCTCGGGAAAGCATATTTGCGGAGATCGCTGCGAGGTCCGCAGACATTTGTGTGAGTGCATCTCCTCTTGGGGAGCCCCTCGTGGAGCCCGTCCGGCTGCTCGATCCCGGGGACGAGGGCGCCATCTTGCTTTGGTCTCGTGTTCCCCCTAGGGTGTGCGGGGTGGACAAGTAGTCGTCCATTGGTCCCGGTATTTGGCTCGCGGGTGTATGTGGCGGTCTGGGGGTGGCCCCTCGTTTAGTTTTCCCCATGAAATCGTCGGTATTAGCTGCGTGTATAGGGCTTTGGCGGGTTGGGGCCTAGGAGCTCCTGTCGTCTGCATCCTACTCCATTAGCAGCCAAGCCACTCCCCCCATTTAAATTTTTTTAACCTTTCTTCGTAACTAAAATGCTCCATTCCTTTTATCAATTCTGTAACTCGTCTCGGCACTTTTTCTAGTGCCATGATATCCTTCTGTAAAACAGGTACCCAAAATTGCACAGCATATTCAAGGTGTGGTCTTACCAGCGATTTATAAAGAGGCAAAATTATATTTTCATCCCAAGAATTTATGCCCCTATTTATACATGACAAAACCTTACTGGCCTTAGCAACTGCAGATTGACGTTGTATAATGCTACCTAATTTGTTTTCTATAACAATTCCCAAATATTTCTCGTGTGTGGTTATCCCTAATTCACTACCATTTAGGGTTTAAGTTTCTTGTGCATTCTTGATTCCGAAGTGTATAACTTTTACATTTCTCTACGTTAAATTTAATCTGCCATTTTAGTGCCCAATCCCCCAATCTATCCAAATCCCTCTGCAGCAAAGCAATATCCTGCTCACATTTTATTACTCTACAGAGTTTTGTGTCATCTGCAAACACCGAAACATGGCTTTCAATGCCCATTTCAAGATCATTTATAAATATGTTAAAAAGAAGCGGTCTTAAAACAGAACCCTGAGGGACACCACTTACCACTTTTCTCCAGCCTTAAAATTTACCATTAATGAAAACTCGTTGTACTCTATCCTTAAGCCAATGTTCTACCCAAGAGCAAGAATAATCTAGACCAATTTATTTCAGCTTGAAGACTAACCTATTGTGAGGAACCGTATCAAATGCCTTGGCAAAATCCAAGTAGATCACATCCACTGCAACACCTTGATCTATACTTCTACTTACTTCTTCGTTGAATGCAATTACGTTAGTTTGACTATACCTATGCTGATTATTGCTAATAACAAAGTTCTTCCCAATGAATTCCTAACTATTATCCCTTAATAGCCCTTAAAATATTTTCCCAGGCACAGAAGTTAAGCTCACAGGTCTATAATTTCCAGGCAAGGATTTTGAACCCTTTTTAAATATAGGAACAACATCTGCCTTCCTCCAATCCTCAGGTACAATACCTGAAACAAAAGAATCTTGAAAAATTAAATACAGTGGTTCACTTATTTCCCTACTTAGCTCCTTAAGTACTTGTGGGTGAAAACCGTCAGGCTCCAGAGCTTTATTTACATTCATTTTCTGCTGTAGCACCTTGTCTCGAGTTATCCAATCACAAGTTATTTTCAAGTTTTTTGCAACAATCATTTGCATATCGCTTGCCATAGGATCCTCATTAATATATACTCAAGAAAAATAGTTATTTAAAATTTCTGTCTTTTCCTTCATTAACTAACAGACCAATTTCTGTTTCCAGTGTACCTACACTTTCATTTTTTGTTTTTTTAGAATGATGTACTTGAAAAAAATTTGGGGTTGGTTTTGCATTCTTTGCTTATCAATTTCTCATTTTCTAGTTAAGCCACTTTAATTGCCTTTTTGCAAGCATTATTGGCTTCCTTATATCTTATATAGGATGCCTCTGATTTGTCTGATTTAAATGCCCTTTTCTTATTTTTAATCTCCTGTTTTACTTTTGTACTAAGCCACATTGGTTTCAATTAGTTACTTTTATATTTATTACCCAATGGTACATACTGAGAAATGTACCTTTCTAATATTTGTTTGAATAGTTTCCATTTATCCTCAGTGTTCTTTTCACAAAGGAGTTTATGCCAGTCGATATGTTGTAGAGCTGCCCTAATCTTATTGAAACTAGCTTTTTTTAAATTATACGTTTTAGTATACCCCACGTGCTTTTGCTTTTTTGAGTTTATTTTAAAAAATTACCATATTGTGATCACTATTTCCCAAATGCTCCCCTACTTGAATGTTGGTCAAAAGATCAACATTGTTTGTTATAACGAGATCCAGACAATTATCCTTTCTACAGAAAAAACTTACAATACTGGAGCGCTTAATATACACAGTTCTACAGGGGTAAAGTAGAGTTATTTAACAATTGTGTATTACACAGTATCTCTTTAATTGCCTGCTACCACACTTCAAAGTGATCCCTTCACCACATACAAAAAATAGAAATTATAGTGTTAAGAAGTGGAGCAATGTTAGAGCTAAAGGACAAAACCCCTTTCCCACATGCAATCAAGTGATAAAAAAATAAATTTATACTTATATTGCTTGTTGCTTAATATCCCAATTCAAGCTCAGCATATATGGGAAAAAATATATGAAAAGGATCATAGAACAGATCTGCATGGATCAGTGAATATTATTGAATTCTATAAACATTGCATTAAATCTGACGTACTTCCTTATCTATGTCCTGACGAAGCCGTCTGTGAACGGAGAAACGCGTAGATACGGAAGTACGTCAATAAGGGGGCAGAGCCTATTCAGAAGCCGGGCGTTTCAAAAAAGCAGAAGCAAGACCAGACGCCATCCGGACAAAATAAAAAGGCACCCCACAGACGATCAGCCATCTTCTGGTACAGGAGACCTCTCCCAGTGCGGGAAAACCTGTTTGTGGGTAAACGGATTTACACCGTTGTACTCACCACCACATCTAGTAAGCAGTAACCTGCTATACATTTTGATAGTGTTTGGCTTCACTGTTGAATCAATTAAGCAGTAATCTGCTAAACATATGTCAACTAAACAGTGAATTTAGGTGTATTTTATGTTTTTATTATTATCATTCTTTTATTACTTTTTATAGCCTGTTATGTATTGATTATTATCTTTTTTTTTAATTTGTGGTAATACTGTAATAAACTTTCATCCAGCTAATTAAGCTGATTTAATTCAATGTTTATAGAATTCAATAATATTCACTGATCCATGCAGATCTGTTCTATGATCCTTTTCATATATTTTTTCCCATATATGCTGAGCTTGAATTGGGATATTAAGCAACAAGCAATATAAGTATAAATTTATTTTTTTATCACTTGATCGCATGTGGGAAAGGGGTTTTGTCCTTTAGCTCTAACATTGCTCCACTTCTTAACACTATAATTATCCTTTCTAGTTGGTGCTTGTATCAGTTGTGACATAAAGGTGTAATTTAACACATTCAAAAACCTGATTCCCCTTGCTGAAGTACTAGTCACTCTATCCCAATTTATGTCCGGGTAATTAAAATCTCCAATAATTAATGTGTTACCCTGATTTGCAGCTTTCACAATTTACTCTAACAGCTGTTCTTCCTCATTAATATTTACATTAGGTGGTTTATAACATATCCCAACCAATAATTGATTTCCCTTTGTTTGCCCCAAGCAGATATCTACCCATAAAGCTTTCACATTTTCTACTTCTACTTTTGGAGCCTATATCTAAAAGGCTCCTTAATATGTGAGTTTAATACCACTCACCTATATCACTATAAGTTCACACATTGTGTTACGGATTCACACTATATATTATTATTATTATGATATTTATAGAGCGCCGTCAAATTCCACAGCGCTTTACAATGGGTGGACGAACAGACATGTAGTTGTAACCAGACAAGTTGGACACACAGGAACAGAGGGGTTGAGGGCCCTGCTCAATGAGCTTACATGCTAGAGGGAGTGGGGTAAAATGACACAAAAAGGTAAGGATAGTATTCGACTAATGACAGTTGCAGAAGAGGAATCAGTCAGGAGCTATTAACAGTTTAATTGATACGCTTTTATGAAGAAGTGGGTTTTTAACGATTTTTTGAAGGAATGGAGACTGGGTGAGCATCTAATGGAGGAGGGAAGCGAGTTCCACAGGAACAGTGCAGCCCTCGAGAAATCTTGAAGGCGACCATCAGAGGTGGGAGTACGGACAGAAAATAGACGTAAGTCTTCAGCAGATCGTAAGGGCCTAGATGGAACATACTTGTGTATAAGGGAGGATAGATAGGTGGGAGCAGCATTATGTAGTGATTTGAAAGCAAGAACCAGAATTTTAAATTGAGCTCTATATTTTATAGGAAGCCAATGTAGGGATTTACAGAAGGGTGAGGCATGGGAGGTGCGGGCGGACAGGAAGATGAGCCTCGCTGCCGCATTCATTACGGACTGTAACGGCGCTAGTTGGGAGCACGTAAGAACACTCAGAAGCGGATTACAGTAGTCAAGGCGAGAAAGGACAGTGGAATGGACCAACACCTTAGTCGCATCTGGCGTTAAGTAGGGGCGGATGTGCGCAATGTTTTTTAGATGGAAATGACAGGATTTGGCGATAGATTGAACATGAGGCTTGAAGGAGAGGTCAGAGTCAAAGAGAACACCTAGGCAGCAAACCTGCGTGGTGGAGCTGATGGTAGCACCGTTGACTTGGAGGGAGACAGACACAGGAGTAACAACACTTGAGGGAGGAAAGACCAGAATTTCAGTGTGGTCAAGTTTAGTTTAAGGAAGTGGGCAGCCATCCAGTTAGAAATAGCAGAGAGGCAGTCAGAGACACTAGTCAAGAGGGACGGGGAGAGATCAGGAGAGGACAGGTAGATTTGCGTGTCATCTGCATAGAAATGATATTGGAAGCCAAAGGAGCTAATGAATTTACCAAGGGAGGCAGTATAGATGGAGAACAGTAGGGGACCAAGGACTGAACCTTGGGGGACACCAACAGAGAGGAGTTGGGAGAAGAAGCAGAGCCAGAGAAAGAAACACTGAAAGAGCGCTGGGAGAGGTAGGAGGAGCACAAGGAGAGAGCAGTATCTTGTAGACCGATATTGCGGAGGATGAGAAGAAGCTGTTGATGATCAACAGTGTCAAAAGCCGCAGACAGGTCAAGGAGAATTAGGATAGAGTAGTGACCACAAGGTTTTGCAGTGAGTAGATCATTGGATACTTTGGTCAGTGCCGTTTCCACAGAGTGCTGAGCGCGAAAACCAGACTGAAGCGGGTCTAGCAGAGAGTTGGACTCAAGGAAGTCTGTCAATCTCGCATACACAATTTTTTTCAAGGATCTTGGATGCAAAAGGCATTAGCGAGATAGGACGATAGTTGGATGGGGAGTTAGGGTCAAGATTGGGCTTCTTTAGACTTGGGGTTACAGTTGCATGTTTGAAGGGCAATGGAAATATACCAGAGGAGAGCGAGAGATTGAGAATTTTAGTGAGAGGTGGAGAAAGAGAAGAAGACAGAGTACGGATGAGATGCAAGGGAATTGGATCTAAGGAGCAGGTGGTGGGGCGGGAGGACTGGAGCAGAGCAGAAACTTCTTCCAATGTAGCGGGTGCGAATGAACATAGAACAGCAGAGGGAGTGAAGTTAGGGAAAGTATTGTAAGGGGAAGAAGAAAGATGAGATATCTCTTCTCTGATTGTAGAGATCTTGTCAGTGAAGTGAGTTGCAAAGTCTGAGGCGGTCAAGTTAGTAGGTGGAGGAGGAACAGCAGGGCGAAGAAGAGAGTTAAATGTGTGAAATAGTCGTTTGGGTTCGCGGGAGAGTGTGGTTATGAGGGTATTGAAGTAATTAACTTTTGCAGAGGAAAGAGCCAAGCTGTATGAGCTCAGCATAAATTTATAGTGGAGAAAGTCAGATGCACAGTGAGACTTTCTACAACAGCATTCAGCAGTTCTGGAGCATTTTTGGATGGATCGAGTGAGCATGGTGTGCCAGGGTTGTTGTTGGGGGGGCCTACGGCGTTTAATATAAGCTCTAAGTTTTTTTTACATGTATGATCTAACCTACCCTGAAATGTGAAAGGGTAAGTTTGAATTTAAAATAAGCGTTGCACTACCAAATACTGGGTGTTTGGGGGTTTAATCACTTTTGAACACCTGGTATTGTGTTAATGCTTTGCAAGTTCTATTTAGTGGGTGATTTTGGAGCACCCACACAGTGTTTTCAGCTGCTATAACTAAAATCTAAGACAATATTGGTTAATAAACGCCTACACCTCACACATTTGTTTGTAAAATCTCTTACATGTTTATACATATAGTTGCGTACACACACACCCCTAACCACTATCTACCTACATATATATTTACAGGTGATACTCGAAAAATTAGAATATATTTATTTCAGTAATGCAACGTAAACGGGGAAACTAATATATGAGATAGACTCATTATATGCAAAGCAAGATAGTTCAATCTGTGATTTGTCATAAATCCGATGATTATGGCTTACAGCTCATGAAAACCCCAAATCCACAATCTCAGTAAATTAGAATATTGGGAAAAGGTGCAATATTCTAGGCTCACAGTGTCCCACTCTAATCAGCTAAGTAAGCCATAACACCTGCACTAGACTTTCTCTCAGTCTAGTTCAGTTGGAATCACAATCATGGGGAAGACTGCTGACCTGACAATTGTGCAGAAAACCATCATTGACACCCTCTATAAGGAGGGAAAGCCTCAAAAGGTAATTGCGAAGGAAGTTGGATGTTCCCAAAGTGCTGTATCAAAGCAGATTATTAGAAAGTTATGTGGAAGGGAAGAGTGTGGAAGAAAAAGGTGCACAAGCAGCAGGGATGACCGTAGCCTGGAGAGGATTGTCAGGCAAAGGCCATTCAAAAGTGTTGGGGACTTTCACAAGGAGTGGACTGAGGTTGGAGTCAGTGCATCAAGAGCCACCACACACAGACGGATCCTGGACATGGGCTTCAAATGTCGTATTCCTCTTGTCAAGCCGCTCCTGAACAACAAACAACGTCAGAAGCATCTTACCTGGGCTGTTGCTCAGTGGTACAAAGTCCTCTTTTCTGATGGGAGCAAATTTTGCATATCATTTGGAAACCAAGGACACAGAGTCTGGTGGAAGAATGGAGAGGCACACACTGTAAGATGCTTGACGTCCAGTGTGAAGTTTCCACAGTCTGTGTTGATTTGGGGAGCCATGTCATCTGCTGGTGTTGGTCCAGTGTGCTTCATTAAGTCCAGGGTCAACACAGCCGTCTACCAGGAGATTTTAGAGCACCTAATGCTTCCTTCCACAGACGACCTTTATGATCCCCATTTTTCAGCAGGACTTGGCACCTGCCCACACTGCCAAAAGCACCGAAGCCTGGTTCAATGGCTGTCTGATCACTGAGCCTGAACTGAACCCCATAGAGAATCTATGGGGCATTGCCAAGAGAAAGATGAGAGACATGAGACCGAACAATGCAGAAGAGCTGAAGGCCGCTATTGAAGCATCCTGGTCTTCCATAACACCTCAGCAGTGCCACAGGCTGATAGCTTCCATGCCACGCCGCATTGAGGCAGTAATTGCTGCAAAAGGGGCCCAAACAAAGTACTGAGTCCATATGCATGCTTATACTTTTCAGAGGTCCGATATTGTTCTATGTACACTCCTTGTTTTATTGATTGATTGCATGTAATATTCTAATTTACTGAGATTGGATTTGGGGTTCTTATGAGATGTAAGACATAATCATTGGACTTATGACAAATTACTGCTTGAACTATCTTGCTTTGCATGTAATGCGTCTATCTCATATTTTAGTTTCCCCTTTTACGTTGCATTACTGAAATAAATGAACTTTTGCACGATCTAATTTTTTTGAGTATCACTTTTACATATGAAGATACGTATAATGTATAGCATGGTTATCTATGATTTGCGAGCCTGGCATCAAACTGATCCGGGCTAAGGTGAATGACAGTATAGAAAATGATGAGTCTTAGTAAAGGCCTAATACTGTAAGCTAAAGGAGGCATGCTGTGATGGTATGTTTATATGAGAAGCTGAATTGTACTAGTAGAGAAAATCACCCTGAATGAACATAGCCGATTCTATGTATGAAAAGGGTAAGTGGTTCAACCTAAATATTATCATAATAAGATATATCCTATCTATTGGCGTGGAATGCATGTAATATGGATCCTAATTTACTTGTAATGTAGACAGATAGTCAATATCCTGTTGGATATCTTGAACGTACAGAAACATGCGCTGAACAGAAACGTTTGCTTGAATGCATATAGAGGACCCTGCGAGAGTCAGCGTAAGGAAACAGCCTTTTGTAAGT
This sequence comes from Pelobates cultripes, assembly GCA_933207985.1. Lineage (NCBI taxonomy): Eukaryota > Metazoa > Chordata > Amphibia > Anura > Pelobatidae > Pelobates > Pelobates cultripes. Next base: position 160,597,255 of record OW240912.1, read on the forward strand.
CAGAGTTTGAATGTATGTACAATACATAAAGGAGAATGGAGTGAGGTCTTGAATTGATATGAACGTGAATGAAATGTAATGTTGAATACCCGCAATCCAATTACATAGGGCAACTTAAATATATATTCCTACTGTATCTAACCAGGCCAACGGCCTCTACCTGACAGGTATTTGCAAATATGGATCTATACCTGTTACTGATAATGAAAACTACTGTGTGTACCTAAAATAGTTCATCAAGTGATGTTCTATTCCAGTATAATTGGACAGAAGGAACTTACCAATACCTAATAGTACCAGTCACGTTACTTACACACATTTAATTCTACAGGCTCCACATAGTTACATCCGATGTAATTAAATCTGCTCGATATAATTATACAACAGGGTAGGATTCCAATACTAGACACAGTTCTAATACTAAGCTGTCATTTCCCTACTAAAAGCCTGATTAGTGGTACCTATATTTGTGAAAAATATGTATATATGTGGTTTGATAATTGGTTTATATAGCTGTGCTGGTACCTTATGTGTCATTCAAGAGTCCTGCTGTGATGCGAGTTATAGTCCAAGATCTAATAGAAGTAGGACTAGACATGTCCCTTGTGTGACGTATCAGACCTAGTAGGAATGCAGGGCATTGACAGGACCCTCCATCTTCCTGTTGCAGAGCTGTGTTAAACAGCATGAAGTAGTTGTGTATTCCCTTAAAACATACTGGTATACTAGCAATTGCCAAGTGGCGAAACACACAAACACACAAACTACATCCTTACACAAACAAACACTCTGCAGTCACTATACACACAATACATCCACTACACAAACACACTCTGTGCAGTCCTTACACAAACACACACACTACATCCTTACACAAACGCACACTCTGCAGTCACTATACACACATTACATCCACTACACAAACTCTGCATCTAATACACACAAACTCTATATCCATTACATCGTTACATAGCTGAAATAAGACTTGCGTCCATAAAGTTCAGCCTTCCCCACATATGTTTTGCTGTTGATCCAAAATAAGGCAAAACACCTAGTCTGAAGCGCTTCCAGTTTTGCAACAAACTAGGAAAAAATTCCTTCTTGACCCCAAAATGGCAATCAGATGTCTCCTTGGATCAAGCAGCTATTACCCCACTAATTAGAAATGATATCCCTGTATGTTATGTTTTTGCAAGTATTTATCCAATTGCAGTTTAAACATCTGTATAGACTCTGATAAAAACCACCTCTTCAGGCAGAGAATTCCATTCCCTTATTGCTCTTACTGTAAAAAAAAAACCTTTTCTTTGCCTTAGATGAAATCTCCTTTCTTCCAGCCTAAATGTGTGACCTCGTTTCCTATGTATAGCCCTGTTTATGAATAGATTTCCAGATAGTTAATGTGAGTCCTAGGGCAGCACAAAACCAGGATACACCACTCATCCTACCAGTGGGGGATCAACGCCACTGAATGCTACACACTCCTGAGCTGACCATAGCTCTGAAATATGTGAGTAAGAAGGAATGATATTACCACCATTGTCATCTTCCTATTACAGTTTTACACTATTGGAATTTCTCTCTTCTATCTGCACACTTCCACATCATCTGGATACCTGACTTCCTCGGATCCTATAAGGTCTATCGATTCCACTTATCTCTTCAAGCAAACTTTGACTATTATTTCTTACACTTTTTATCAGGACATTATTCAATTTTTATTCATTTTATGTAAGTACGCATTGTTTTATTATAGTTTTTGGCGTGACCTATATTCTGGTTTTTACTATTGTATTTCCAGATAAAGGTTTGCTCTGGCCTCGAATATATTTGTATAATGTTCTCATATCCCCTCTCAGGCGCTGTTTTTCCAAACTAAACAGATTTAAATTTTTTAACCTTTCTTCGTAACTAAAATGCTCCATTCCTTTTATCAATTTTGTAGCTCGTCTCTGCATTTTTTCTAGTGCCATTATATCTTTCTTTAGAACAGGTGCCCAAAATTGCACAGCATATTCAAGCTGTGGTCTTACAAGCGATTTATAAAGAGGCAAAATTATATTTTCATCCCGAGAATTTATGCCCCTATTTATACATGACAAAACCTTACTGGCCTTAGCAACTGCAGATTGACATTGCATATTGCTGTTTAATTTGCGGTCTATAACAATTCCCAAATCCTTGTCGTGTGTGGTTATCCCTAATTCACTACCATTTAGGGTGTAAATTGCTTGTGCATTCTTAACCCCAAAGTGCATAACTTTGCATTTCTCTACTTTAAATTTCATCTGCCATTTTAGTGCCAAGTCCCCCAATCTATCATTAAATACTTTCCTATTATTATTATTATTACACAAACGTACAATCTGCATCCACTGTGCACACTGCATCAATTTTACACATTCCACATCCACTATGCACACTCTTCATCTTTGTGGGCAGACTTAGGATGGGTCCTGTGGGCTGACTCAGAGGTGGTTCTGTGGGCAAATTCGGATGCGGGCCCTGGGGGCCCAAAACTTGAGCTGTGTCAGGGGCCACACAATTTCTGATGGCAGCCCTGCCACTGACACTGCATACAAATATAATTTTATTATTCACAAAATTAAGAATTGTAGCAGGCTAAAATCCAAGTGGCAAAATGAAGGCTGCAGTAAGCCAAGCTGTGGCTGTAAAATAGTTATATTTGAGTGAGACTCAACAGAAACACACCCTGTTTTCAAGGTGTGCGGCGTGATAACTGGTGTGCTGTGGAACACATCATATGTTCAGCAATATTATTTATTGTTGCTCCCAAGTTTGGGGTTGACCCTTAATGTGTCTGTAAGTTTGTATCTGTGAACATGTCTGGAAGTGTATGTCACATTTTCTGATGTGCTGCCCTATATGGAAATAAAACTCAGACATGACAAGGACTAAACTCTTTTTCACTAAAAGACTACATGTAGGTATAGATACAATATCAATGCAAGCAATTCAACAATATCAATGCAAACCATACTTGCTTTCCACATCCACTTACTAACCTGCATTCCAATAACCGCGTAAATAAAGAATAACATAACGATGAGGAGTGCTACATATGGAAGTGCCTGAAGAGAGAAACAAGAATTAATGATGCAGTAAATGATGCAGCCACTTTTTGCTGTATGCATCTAGCAGAGAAAGGTTGATACCTGGAAAGATTTGATGAAAGTCCAGAGCAGCGTCCTAACTCCTTCTCCGCGGCTAAGTAACTTCACCAGGCGCAAAACACGGAACAGACGGAAAAATGTGATAGAAATCCGTGAAGAATCATCTGCACCTGGTGTAGCTGGAATACCTGGTGTCTGAAGAGAAAACTGAATGGTAAACACAGGAGGAACTAGAATATGAAAATTAAGTTCTTGCAATGGAATATAAACTGTAGTACCACTAAGGATTGAATCAAGAAGAATCAAGATAAAATCAAGAAGAGGTTAATTCGCTAGGGGAGAGACTGGTTTCACTAGAGGCATCCAAAATGGACATAGCTAGATAGAATTCCCTCACTAATATAGACAAAACATAAATCATATAAAAATATTACAAGAAGTGCTAACTAGCATATAAGAGTTACAAACTGCAACCCACATTTCTAAACGCAATTGATCAGAACCAATAAAAGTGTATATTTGTGGGATGCAGTCTCATTTCTCAATGCAAAATGCCCTTTTAACAAAAATAAAACAGAACATATACAAAATTTAAGTGTGATAAATCTAATATGGCATAGGTTACAATTCTTACCTTCTTTCTTTTAATGCAGTGCCATAAGCAAAATAATAAATAATGTTCCTAAAAATATTGAAGCAGTTGTGATGGAAACTGTATCCAAGCTTTTAAACTGAGAATGTTTAATGAAAATATTTTCTCTAGACCAATAATTTATGATGTGTAAAAGCTCTTGATAATATATATAGATCAATGGCTTAGACCAACTGTTCCCAACCTGTGGGAGGAAGAGAGGAATGTGACATTTTTTTAGTAATGGCAGTTAAACCTGTGCATTAGCACCACACAGGTTAGGACCACAGGATGAGGGTCTATCGGATTGCCTTTGTACTTAAGACCCCCTAATGGACATTTGTCATCAGGGGTCCAGATGCAGGGCTTCAACAGCCTCCTCTTAGTAGCTGGGATTGCTGGACAAGAGAGCCGGTTTATCCTTCCAGCTGAAATACACTTTTGCGTATTTAGCACTAGCACTATTTAAATTTTTCTCCTGTGGCAAATGTTTGCCTATGCCACATGCTCCTGGAGGAGCCTGCTAGCTAGCCTTCTGCCCAAGGAGTATGTTCCATATACAAAGACCCTGTTCAGCAGTTAAACCTCCCCAGCCACCATTAGTAGCTTGCCCTGGGTGCCCCTGGTTCAGCACTTTCTCTTCATGCGAATGGAACCAAACGCTGGCTCTCTGGCGGCCGTTCGCATGAACCAAACACACAAATAGTCCTCAGTGGTACTTGGCCATGATCGTTATAGAACTAATTTTGGTATGTGGGTTCATGGTCACCTCGGCGGGACTTAGCCGCGAATGTTATGGAACTGTTTTTGGTATGAGGTGACCGTGCAGTTCCTGGACAACTTGATTCGTGGATGTGAACCGCTTTTTGGAGAAAAGGTGTCTGAGACTAAGGGGAACAAATGCCACCAGAGACCCAGGCAGAGCAACCTGTATTGCAGCCCCAGGAGCTCCAAAAAGTTGACCAGCCAAAGCACCAAACGCCCTGGAACTGTTTTGGGCCAGTCAGAACATTAACACGGTGGCGTTTCCGCTACACTGCATGGATCTGAGCGCTATTTATAGAACTTTGGAACTCAGATCAGGGCTATATGGGGATGTATTATTTGTGGGGTTATTTTATATTTTTATGATGTTTTGGGGTATTTTTATGTTTGCCTCTCTGTTCCTGGGAGATAATTAGCTTATTAGTCTTTAACTCAATTATCTCCCAGGCACAGAGATTTAGGGGAGGGGCTTGCATTGTATGGTGTGGAGATCCCTGGCTGGGGGTTGTATATAAGTAGGCAACTTGACCATAAGAAACAAGTTCCTTTATATCCTTCATTCAGTCTGGGCTAGTGTTTGGGTGGATCAGCTATACTCTCTGCAGGAGAGCTTAATCACACTTCCTGCCCTGGAAGCCGGGACCCTCTTCCAGGGCAGGAAGCGATGGAGAGACTTGCTGTGCTTAAATATCTGTACACATTGCCCTAATTGTCATGATGTAACGATCTAGGATTCTTAGATGTGACAGGAGGTAAAACAAGTATGACCACCTGATCCTTTGCTTGCTTCCATATGATGTCGATGTTACATCTAGTGTTTCCAAACAACTGTCGGCCTGGGACAATGCCCCCTTGATCTCCATGGATGAGGCATTGCAAAAGGGGGTTTGAATGCTCCTCTAAAATGTTTGCTAAAATGTTTGTATCATAATTTATAAGTGAAGTAGGTTATAGTTTTTGGGGAGAGAATCATCCTTACCAGGTTTCTGACTGAGACATGTCTTGATCTGAGGAGACACCGCCCACAAGATTCCATATGAGGCACCAAATTGTCTCTAAAGGTCTTATAATAGACAGCATCAAAACTGTCTGGTCCTGGGAACTTGTTTCCTTTCATCAATGAGATTGCTATCTCTATTTCATCATTAGTGATTTTTCCCCTCAAAATTTCTATAGCTTTGTCTGTCAAACCAGACCAGGTTGGAGAGGGCTGCTCATATTATCCCAGCCTCATCCTCAGACCCTGAACTGTGCTTTTAGAGAGTTTTATAAAAGTAAGCTGGTGATATCTTTAAAATGCCATGTTTATCTTTAATTCATGTAATGTGTGGGTGTCTCTGTCTGGGCCTAGCGAGTAACAAGTCAATTTTGTCTGCTATTTCATAAAATGTTCTCCTAGACCAAGTGAGAGATCGAGCTGTACCCGCTAGAAGAGTCTCAACGATTGACCAGCAGGATGCCCGTAATTACAGAAGCTTTTATGGAGATGAACTCTGTTGGAGCTAATGGAGCTTGAAGTGTTTGTGTGTTTTGGTTTCTTTCTTAGAGTGGCAATTCTAATAATAGTTCCATGAATCAACACATTGTGAGCTGCCCAAAAATTTGTATACCCTGGCAGAAATGTTGGCATGTTTTTTTTAAAGATATGACTGATCATGCAAAACATGTATTTTATTTAAGCATGGTGATCATATGAAGCCATTTATTATAACATAGTTGTTTGGCTCCTTTTTAAATCATAATGATAACAGAAATCACCTAGATGGCCCTGATCAAAAGTTTACATACTGTGTAGGTGTGTCGTGTCAGCGAGCTGAGAAGTCGCATGGAGTAATTGCTCCCCGCACACCAAGCCCATATTAGTGCACAAAAGACCTAAACTCACCTGCAATTCATACAGTCACGAACACTTCTATAGGTGACCCACATGGAACCATCAAAGCAGTTAAAAATCATGGTTCTGGTCCGTCAAAGTGCCAAAAAAGACTGCCTCAAGCTGCTGCAATATGGCGACTACCACGCGGTACACTCACCAGCATTGGAGAGTTCATCAGAGTCAGATTCTGTGGCATTCCTGCCTGAAGACACTCCGGTCACGGACAAGAGCCTGCAAATAATGCAAACTGATTTCCAGAAATTAGCCACAGATTTCCGCAAAGAGATGGTGGACCTGGGAGGCAGAACTAGTCACATGGAACACAAGGCCAAAGAACTCTGCGCAATGACTGGAAGAAGACCAAGTGGCTCTAAAACATAACGTTGCGGACATCGAAGATAGGGCATTAACGTAACAACATCCGCTTTCAGGGCATTGTGTACTCAATCTCCAATGAGGAGCTGCCTAAGTACTTCCTAGCCTTATGCAAAGTTTTGGTGCCTCACTTGGATGACAACGCATGGGCCTTCAACCGCGTGCACCGCTTGCCGAGGCCACAACGATTTACTGCGAACATCCCCCATGACACGATAGCCTGCTTTCATTGCTTCCACTCCAAAGATCAACTCTCAACACAGCATGGAAGATCCCCTGCTTACCAGAACCATACCAGGGCAATCATGTGTTTAACGACTTATCAGCCATAAGTATAATGCGAAGATAAGAATTCATAAATGTCACCAAGACCCTACGAAACCACAGGATACACTATAGATGGGGTTACCCCACAAAGTTGCTGGTGTGGTACAAAGGCAGCACCGTAACGATCCTGGAACCGGAGGTAGGCATCTCCAAACTGAAAGAATGGTGCCTTTTTCAGACGTCTGAACCATCTTACCAAAGGAGGCCTTCCCCAGTGAAAATTAAAACGGAGTGGTGTAAGGCGGGATCCCCGAGGACCTCCAAGGGCAGCCACAACATCAGGGACTGAGTACTTGTAAAGACCATCCACAACTGCACTTGAGTATAGAGTCTTACCTGATGTTAAGATTTATGTTTATGAAAAGGTTATATGGTTACCATGTATTATTAATGATGGTGGGTACTCCCCCTTCCTAAGGGTTAAGCACATATTAAGTATAACTAGCCTCCTCATTGCTTTCTTTCCCTACCCAGTAAAGTTAAACCCAGTTGATATACCCCGCCGTTGCAACCCCTTGGGGGTAAGCCCTCCGGTGTGCTGCCACAAGCATAAGATAAGCATCACAGGTTTCATGCACCGGAGGATGCATAGCTCCCTATTTGTATACCTCCCTATGCACTCTTGCTCAGACACCTAACTGACCATCAACTCACTCTGAGCCTAGGGTGTATAGGTGGGCCTACTTATCTGATAACAGAAATCACCTAGATGGCCCTGATCAAAAGTTTACATAAGAGCACAGTACCTTAATAATTATATAATATGCCTCCACATGCATATTGGATGTGAGCAAAGACCCACACAAAGAGATTATTAAAAAATTAGAGATAACATAAATTGATAAGAAGTGCTACAAATTTTAAATATCCCAATCTCTGAAAGGCTAAAATGGTTAGTTACATAGTTACATTGGCTGAAAAGACACATGTGTCCATCAAGTTCAAGAAAAAAACTCCCCCTTGACTCCAGAATGGCAGTCAGATGTATCCTTGGATCAAGAAGCTATTACCTTACAGTTGAAGAATTATATCATTGAATATCCTATTATTACATAGTTACATAGCTGAAAAGAGACTTGCGTCCATCAAGTTCAGCCTTCCTCACATATGTTTTTGCTGTTTAAACATCTGTACAGATTCTGATTAAACTACTTCTTTAGGCAGAGAATTCTACATCCTTATATTTTTTATGATAAAATCCTTTTATTTGCCTTAGACTAAATCTTCTTTCTTTTTAAATTCCGGTTTGTGAATAGATTTCCACACAATGGTTTGTATTGGGCCCGGATATATTTGTATAATGTTCTCATATACCCTCTGAGGCAACATTTTTCTAGACTAAAGAGGTTTAAATGTGTTAACCTTTCTTCATAGCTAAAATGTTCCATTCCTTGTATTCATTTTGTAGCCCGCCTCTGCCCTTTTTCTAGTGCCATAATATCCTTCTTTAGAACAGGTGCCCAAAATTGTACAGCATATTCAAGATGTGGTCTTACCAGTGATTTATAAAGAGGCAAAATAATATTCTCTTCCTGAGAATGAATGCCATTTTTCATGCCTGACAATACCTTACTGGCCTTAGCCACTGCTAATTGACATTGCACTTTGTTGGATAGTTTGTTGTCTATGACAATTCCCAAGACTTTCTCGTGTGTGGTTATCCCTAATTCGCTTCCATTAAGCGTATAAGGTTTTTGTGCATTCTTTATGCCGAAGTACAAAACTGCTTTTTTCTACATTAAATTTCATCTGCCATTTAAGTGCCCAGTCCCCCAGTCTATCTAAATCCGTCTGCTGCAAAGTAATATCTTGCTCACATTGAATTACTTTACAGAGTTTTGTGTCATCTGCAAACACTGGAAAATAACTTTCAATGCCTTTTCCAAGATCATTTATAAACATGTTAAATAGAAGGGGTCCTTGAGGGACACCACTTGCCACCTCTGTCCAGCTTAAATAGTTACCATTAATGACAACTCTTTGTACTTTATTTTTAAGCCAATGTTCTACCCAAGAACAAAAATGTTCATCTAGACCAATTTCCTTGAGTTTGAACACTAATGTCTTGTGTGGAACTGTATCAAACCTTGGCAAAATGCAAATAGATCACATCCATTGCAACACCCTGATCTATACTTCTACTTAATTCACAGTAGAGCGCAATCAAGTTGGTTTGACATGATCTGTGCTTCATAATACCATGCTGATTTTTGCTGACAACCACATTCTTCTCAAGGAATTTTTGAATATTATTCCATAATAACCTTTCAAATACTTTCCCAGCCACAGAAGTTAAGCTCACATGTATATAATTTCCAGGCAAGGATTTTGAACCCTTTTTGAATCAAATCATTTGTGAACATCTGGGGAACACCTACAAAAATGTGTAAACAATTGTATTGCCTGATATAAAAAATACTAGCAAAATTCTGCATTACTTTGTTGCTAAGAACAGAAAAAGTGAACAAACAAGAACAGACGTGAGATGGAAAAAGAAATAATAGTAAAACGTTATTAGAAACGTGAATACAACAGTTATGATGAAAGAGGACAATAATGTCAAAATAAGGTAATCAAAACCTAGACACTTAGGTTATCTCAGTCAGTCCCAAGAAACTCCCACCACTATTTTGGCAAAGAAACTGCTGGTCAAGCAGAATACATGACACAGAAAGACAGACATTGATGGACTGCTTGCAGAGCAAGCGCATGCAGCTATTTGATATTTACAAGGTTGGGCTTGCAGCCACCACTGAAACAGAACAGCCCACCGCTGGGAGCAAGGACAGTCTGTGAATAGAAAAACATAGCAAAGCTTAACAAACAGAGAGAAAGACTGAGAAAAACAAAGAATCAAGGGAAGTGACAGAAATAAAGAAGGTGATTTAAGGAAGGCATAGCTGTTCAATAGCGGTAAGTGAATAACCATAGCTAAAGACAGAAGTAAGAGAGCCATGCCTGCTACACAGAAGTAGAAAGGGTTGAGACAGAGCAGTTACCTTTACCTGCTGTTGGAAAAACGTTCACTGGTATTGGAGCACACATAACAAGCAGGAATGCAAGCTTTCCCTGTCCAGTACACACAGACTTAAATACCACATAAATGCTAATGATCAATCTCCAAACAAGAGTGCTATAACTAACCATTTAACTTACAAGTGGATATCCATTTGTCATCAATCATTCCCTTTATTTGTGAGACCGTCTTCTACCTTTTAGAGGGAAGTGTCCGCAATAAACCTAGTAAACCAGCATGAGGCACCCATTTTTTATCTGTCTATATGATTAGACAGTTTATAAGCATCATAACTCACATCTATTTCACTTAGGATGACATCAATTATACTGCCGATGACGATAAGGAAATCAAACACATTCCATGGGTCCCCAAAGTAGCCCTACAAAAGAAAAAGAAAAGGAAGTAAATATGGTGGACATCTCTAAACCTGTAAAGTGTCTGGAGGCTTTCCAAGTGTGTCACTGGCACCTTCAATACAGCTGCTGTCAGTGCATCCACTGTGCTTCACTTCCTCCCTGCTAAATGTCAGTCGTAGAGGGGAAACGTAGAGAGAAGGCAAGGGAAGATAAATAAGGAGAGGAGTGTCACTGACTACTTGGGCGACCAAAGAGTAGGGAAATGTGTCCCCTGACCGTAAGGTAGGCAGAAAGTTATCAAAAACTTACATTTACATTATTGTAAACTGTGAGAGGCTGAAACAGACACAGCCTCCCACTTCCTGCACACTCCTCTACCCATACACTTTCTTCAGTGTTTCCTACACACCATACATCACTCACAGCCACAAACTCCTCATTCACAACTACATACAGCCACACACATCACTCATAGGTACACACACACACATCACTCAAAGCTACACACACACCACTCACAGCTAACACATCATTTACAGCCACACACATAATTCATTGCTACCTACACACAGCAAAACACACCACCTTACACCTAAATACACAGTCACCACATGTGCACACAGACAACTTTTGTATTGCGTGCCACGCGGAGCATTACCATGGCATCCTGCGTCAGCGCTCTCATGACTCGCGAGAGGAAAGGACCTGGTGCCTGTGAAAGTTCAAGATTAGACTCCTGAGCTCCATCTTTATTGGGCAACCATGTTGTGTCAATGGACCAGCAGGTAAGGTAGTGTCCCACCTCCCAGAGACAGGGAAGGGGGAATGAACATAATTATACATTTTTTTTAAAAAAACTGCTCACCCCTCACAGCCCCTATCCTGTGGAATAGGACAATGACACAGAGAGGCACTGGGGAAGGGAACATTGACACACACAGAGGGGCTGGGGAAGGGGACAATGACACAACACGGAGGTGAGGGAGAAATACACACTCAAAGGGGTTGGTAAGAAGTAAGAGACAAACAAAGAGGCTGGGGGATACAAAGACACACAAATGGGGAAAGTAAGAGATACACAAGGTGCTGTGGAAAGGGAACATTGACACACACTGATGGATGGGGAAGTGGGCAATGACACACACAGGGGCTGGAGAAGGGGGCATGAAACACAGAGGGGCTGGAGAAGGATAGAATGACACACACTGGGGCTGGAGAAAGGACTTATAATGCACACAGAGTGGTTGGGGAAGGGGACAATGAGATACACAGAGATGTTGGGGAAGGGAACAATGATACACACGTAGAAGCTTGGGAGATGGGCAAAGAGGGTGGGGGAGAAAGATACACAAGAAAAACACATAAGAGGCTGGGGTATGTCAGAGAACGATAAGGGGCTGGAGGGAAGCAAGAGATACACAAAGGTGCTGGGGGAAAGTAAGACACAAAGTGGGAAAGTAAGTGGCACACAAGGAGCGTGTAAGACAAAAAGAGGAAAATGGTAGATAATATACACTAAATGTAAGACACCAATGTGAGGCAGGATGCACTATAAGGGGTAAGACATTCAAAAGATGTAATAAGAAATACAAAAGCGATAAGAAATTATATTTTGTCTGAGCAGTCAAAATGCTTGCACTGGCCCTGCATCCACTACTCAAACACACTTTTTGCATACACTGTACACACCAGGCCCGGACTGGCCATCGCAATAGCCATGGGCCAAGGCCGGCAGGATAGATCAAGGGATCTCCACTGCCAGTCCATGCAGGGCAGCACTGGCCCTGAGAGGGAGTGGAACATTGCACAAAACGCTCCGTGCATGCAGGGAAAGCAGCCCATGGCAACGTTCTGAAAAAACAGCACTCACGAGAGGCAGAGACATGGTCAGTACCCTGCAGAGGTACAGATCAAATAACCTGCTGGCTGGACCACCAGGAATCTGTGTGCAGTGGGCCCCCTCTTACTGGACCACAAGGGATCTGCATGCTCCCTCTCCCGCTACAAGGTAATAGGGGGAAGGGGGCGTAAATGTGATTTTTTATTAAAATTAGTTATTTAAGCCCCTATCTTACCCACTATATACACACACCCTCACATACGTACACACACAAACACACTACACACACTCTAAACCCATATATGCACTACAGCCCCGGCACTAACCCAAAAACACACTACACACACTCTATACCCATATATACACACTACAGACCATGCACTAACACAAAACACACTACACACAAGTTATACCCATTGTGATAAAGTGAAGGCCTTTTAACCCCAGGGTAAGTACGTGTAGTTTGTGTGTTGCACAACACAAAGCTCTGTTTAGTTATGGGCCCCTGGGGTGGAGCATTTGGAGAGAAGGGTGGGCCAATGCTCCACTCCACAGTTTAGTGGTTTTCTGGGGAGACGTAGATCCAGGCCAGGGTTTTTTGGACCGTCTCCAACCCACTGCTCAGCTGCAGTTAATGAGCTGTTGCAGTGGGAATAAACCCCTCCCGGCTAGGCAGTAAAAAGAGGAGAGGGATTGCTGGCTTCCTCCCAGGAAGCAGGTAGGAGAGAGGCTGTTCTCTCCAGATAGAAAGTCAAGGAGACTAGGCACTGGGAGTGCAGAAAGGAAGCAGTCAAGGCTGGCTTGGAGCACTGGGAGTGCAGGAGGAAGCAGTCAAGGCTGGCTTGGAGCACTAGGAGTGCAGAAAGGAAAGCAGTCAGGGCAAGGCTGGCTTGGAGCACTGGGAGTACAGAAAGGAAAGCAGTCAGGGCAAGGCTGGCTTGGAGCACTGGGAGTGCAGAAAGGAAAGCAGTCAAGGCAAGGCTGGCTTGGAGCACTGGGAGTGGAGAAAGGAAAGCAACAGGCTAGCTAGCAGAGTGTTGCTATCTAGTAAGGTTGGTGCCATATGTTTTTGTTAGTTTAACCCTGATAGAGAGGGATATACAAAGTGAGTCAGTGCTCAGACGAGCTAGGTTTTTGTTTAAAGGGAAACCTGTTATACTTATGTTTTCATTTGCTGCTGCCTCATATGTAAACTTACAAATAAAGTGCCTGGAATGAAGTTGCATTGAAAGACTGTGCATGTTTTTGCCCTAGAGGACCGTGCTACCTGCAGACAAAGATCACACCATATATACACACTACAGCCCCTGCACTAATACAAAACACACTACGCACACTCTAAACCCATATATACACACTACCGCCCCTGCACTACCACAAAACACACTTAATACCTATATATACACCCTAAAGCCCATGCACTAACACACAAACTACACACACCCTAAATCACATACACACTTCAGCACGTGCACTAACAGAAAAAAAACTACACACACTTGATACCCACATTTACACACTACAGCCCCTGCACTAACACAAAAACACACACTATATACACACTACAGCCCCTGCACTACTACACAAACACTTCACACACTTTATACCCATATATACACACTACAGACCCTGCAGTAACACACAAACCCAGACAGCACGATGTTGTGGGCCGGCCCCGGTACAAGGAGTACCGTGGCACCCTTTCACAGTAAGTAGTTTAAGAACAGTTTGACAACTTACCTGCGTCTTGGTAGACATAAACACTCTGAAGCCCTAATGTGCATGCTACTAACATACTCTACAGCCCCAAAACACACACACAATCTCTACAGTACTTAGAACTTGCACAAACATAGACACAGTACACCAAAAACAGACCCCTTTACACACAAACTACACCAGAAACAGTCTAATTTGTACATAATCCCACAAGCAGCCTCCTCATACATGCACAGCACTGTTTACAAGACCACCCCAGTGCAAGTGTGCCATTAAGTTTGCTTTATGTCTTTGTTTTTAAATGGTGGGGTTGTGCCAGCAAGGATAATCCATCCAAACACAGTGCTTTGATTTTTGGTTGGAGTAACCCTTAGAAGTAAATCTGACCTTGAATATGAGACCTGCAGGTGTGGGAGCTCTTACACTTCCAGTCTCTGTGCTGGGCAGCAATTTCATAATATCTGTGTGAGAGCCACGCGATCAAGGGGGAGAAGAGTGTGAGCAATGTGAAATTGGGGAGACAAAATGCATTCATGCCTTTGCACTGGGAGTGCTTCATATTATGGCCCTGCGAATTGTCAGTCCACTCCTGGTATTGCGTAAAACTCACCTTGGCTTTAAAAGCTGCTAACTTAAGAAACATTTCCACTGTGAAGATGCCAGTAAATGCTACGTTGAGGATGTCTGACAAGTGGCTGAACTCAGGAGTTTGGCCATAGTGCTAAAAAAAATAAGGTGAAAATAGAGTTAATACATGTATGTGTGTTTAGGTGGTGAACGTTGCACACTAGATTTAAATTGTAAAGATAATGAAATATATATATGAAGCAAAAAAATGTTTTATCTCCAGTGCTCAGAGCTGCACACATAAAACTCTCTACAAAATATCAATAACATGATCCAATTTCCCCATAAAGGGACAGTCTTCAGTCAGTCTTATAAAAGGACTGATTTTAATAGAAATCTGCATTTTAATAACTGGTAGCAGAAGCCAGGGCCAGACTGGAAACTAAAAGCAGCCATGGAAAAAATGCTATACCAGCCCACTAATGCATTGCGCCAGCATAGTGTGCTGATCTAGAGGTGGAAAAGATAACTTAAAATTGAGTCTCTCTCTTCCCACTCTGTCTCTTTCTCACCCTCCCCCGTGTCTCTCTATTACCCCTCTGTCTCTTTGCCCCCCTCCCCCGTGTCTCTATATTTCTCCTCTGTCTCTTTCTCCTCCTCCCCCTGTGTCTCTCTCTTACCCCTCTGTCTCTTTGCCCCACCCCCCTTCCCCTGTGTCTATCATGCTCCTTCGTGGTTCCCATAATACCCAGCATGGACATATAGTAATCACTAATCTATTATGTGGCTGTGCTGGGAATTGTGGGAACCGCAAGGGAGCATGGTAGTTAGCTCTACCCCCTCGTTTAGTCCTCCTGTGCTGACAGCTGTCAGTATCGGTTAGTGTGCCGCCGGACCGGTTAGACTGCCACCCGGCACACTCACTGATACTGACAGCAGTCATACACCACATGAGATGGTGCCGCCGGCCGCAAGGTAACCCCCTCAAGTGTGCCAGCTGACCGGCCACCTGGTGGCACCTACATGTGGCCGCAATATTATTGAGTTGTGCAGCCCTCAAGGGCCTTGGCCAATCTGGAAATCTTGTCCGGCCCTGGCAGAAGCACCTCCCCAGCTGTCCATCCACAAAGTTAAAGGACCACTATAGTGCCAGGAAAACATACTCGTTTTCCTGGCACTATAGTGCCCTGAGGGTGCCCCCACCCTCAGGGTCCCCCTCCCGCCGGGCTCTGGGGAGAGGAAGGGGTTAAAATCTTACCTTTCTCCAGCGCCGGGCAGGGAGCTTTCCTCCTCCTCCATAGCGATGTCATTTACAATGCTTTCCTATGGACACTGGCGTCTTCTCACTGTGATTTTCACAGTGAGAAGCACGCAAGCGCCTCTAGTGGCTGTCAAGAGACAGCCACTGGAGGCTGCCAGTGGAGGCTGCTTAACCATATTATAAACATATGCTGAAACTGCTATGTTTATAAAAAAAAAAAAAAAAAGGATTAATCCTAGATGGACCTAGCACCCAGACCACTTCATTAAGCTGAAGTGGTCTGGGTGCCTATAGTGGTCCTTTCACAAAAGTGGCTGGCTGAACTGTGCTAGTGCACTACTGTTTTCCCCATTCCCAATTGACTAGACGGACAGATGCACCCTCTTAAAGGATTGGTCTTTTCACTTGAAAGATTGTTCCACCACCTTGATAAGCAGGCATATTCCCTAAACAGAGCCTGCTCTCTTATCCTGTGCACAGAGTCTGTTCTTGTTCCTGCCCACATTTGTCATGGAGGGTAGGAAGGGAAGATTACAGGTATGTATTCTTTAGAAAACAAATAAAATATGCATAACAAGGTTTCATAAAATAAGATATATATTATGTAGAATACAGAATTTAAAACTACAGAGGAGGTTTATCAATGCAAAAATATTCTGGGGAAAAGTGCTAAATAATGAACAGTCAACATGAAATCTGTAATCCACCATTTAGCACTTTACACCAAATATATCACCTGTTTGATTTTACCAATATTTTTGATATTTACAGAGTTATTCATTTGTGAGAATTCAAAGTGAATTTAAAATGTAAGGTCAAAATGACTGAACTGGAAAAGTTCTCCTATGAAGTCAGCTATACTTTCAGTTTGACTACTCTGGACTTAAATTTTAAATTCTCTTTGAATTCTCATATTAGAAAATAACGCTGTCTGACTTTAAATGGGTAATTTTGTCTGTCCTTTAGTCTTCTAAGAGATGCATTACAGCAAGAATCTGTAGAATATTTAAAAGATTTGGATGCAGTTATCTATTTTGTTTTTTTTAAATCCCACAATCCCTTGCCTTTCCAGTATTTACCTGCATGCCAAGACTGATGGTGTTCAGCATGATGAGAAAAAACATCAGGTACTCAAAGTATGAAGAGGTAACTAGGTACCAGACCTTATACTGATACGGATTTTTGGGGATATACCGTCGGAGGGGACGAGCCTTAAGAGCATACTGAACACACTGCCTCTGGAGAGAAAGAGACAACAAGTTGGGAATGACAACTAAAACATCACTTACAGATAAAGCTCTATATTATTGGGGCTGGTAAAAAAAGAAACATGTTTTTGCCAATCTCTGTGATTGTTCATAATTATGAAAAATGCTAAAATGAAAAATGAATATATTTATTTTTATTGTTAGTGTTCCTCCATAGTATGTTGAGTAATGAGCTCAGAAACATAAAATAGAACATAAAAAATAAACCATCAAAACTACATCCAATCAAAAGCAGCAAATGAGTAGTATGATACAAAAACTGAATCTCAAACTTGTCAGCATAATCATTTCTATCCAAGGACAGTAAGAGTAAGCAAAGACCTAATATAAGATGGGGTACATTGACGTTGTGGCAGGCCTATGCAATGTATGATCATATGATGTAACTAAACCCACATTATTTTTGCCTAGATTAGGTGTTTTTAAAAAAACAAAATCTTTCAACATTGAAGTTGCTGTTTAGTGGATAGGTGAATGCGCTGGATCTTGTGTATTGTATAATTTGGCCCCTAGCATGCTCCCCATTTATACATGTTCAGGTGAGTGCAGCCCCGTTTTATATATATTGGGAACAATCCGCACGTTTTGGTATATTTCTGTCTATGTAGTGTAAAAACTGTCGGAGGAGTTAGGGTGGTAAATTTGGCTATAATAAAAATAATAATAATATATATGTGAGATAACATTAAGTGGTCTTGTTATGCAAGAACACCTAATGAGAACACTGCAGAGTAAAGTGTATAGTTAAAATGACAATCTATGATAACAGCATCAAAAGTAGAACTGTTCAATCATGCAGAACTATTTGGAAGAAAAATAAAACTATTGGAACAATTTTTAAAGGGACACTATAGTCACCTGAAAAACTTTAGCTTAATGAAGCAGTTTTGGTGTATAGAACATGCCCGTGCAGCCTCACTGCTCAAGCCTCTGCCATTTAGGAGTTAAATCCCTTTTTTTATCAACCCTAGTCACACCTCCCTGCATGTGACTTGCACAACCTCCCATAAACACTTCCTGTAAAGAGAGCCCTATTTATGCTTTCCTTATTGCAAGTTCTGTTTAATTAAGATTTTCTTATCCCCTGCTTTGTTAATAGTTTGATAGACCCTGCAAGAGCCTCCTGTGTGTGATTAAAGTTCAATTTAGAGATTGAGATACAATTATTTAAGGTCAATTAAATCTGTTTGAAAGTGAAACCAGTTTTTTTTTCATGCAGGCTCTGTCAATCATAGCCAGGGGAGATGTGGCTAGGGCTACATAAACAGAAACAAAGTGATTTAACTCCTAAATGACAGTGAATTGAGCAGTGAAATTGCAGGGGAATGATCTATACACTAAAACTGCTTTATTTAGCTAAAGTAATTTAGGTGACTATAGTGTTCCTTTAATGAGCTGGCTCCAGAGATAGACGAGCGGGTGTAGGACCGCAACCCAACCACCATCACAGAGGTGGTGAGGCGGGCAGATGAATAGCTAGATGCCCCTGGCATCAAAGACCGGTTCAGCCAAAGATCTTCACCCGACCAGCGTTACCCTCTCCAGGACCGATAGCACAACCTTCAACACCCCACGCTACCAACAGCAAAGTAGTGTGCAGTGCCATCTGTGCAAAAAGATGGGACACATGCAAAGTGACTATCCCCAGAACCGGGACCGGGCACAATGTATCCGCCCCGGCCCCCCTTGCACTATTACCACACTGAGGCCCCCACACATTATGATGCTCCAGGACCGCCACAAGCAGAGGCAGACAACAGACAGCAACACCGAAAGACCGTGCACCTACAAGGCAAGGTGGTCCTAAGGCTCTGAGACACGGGAGCCACCCGCACCCTAGTCAAGCGGCACCTGATTCCGGAAGCGTCACAAACTGGAGATTCTGTGGCAGTTAGGGTAGTAGGGGGAGATGTTTATTGGTTGCCCACTGCCTGGGTACATTTACATTGGGGAGTGGGGTCTCGAATGGTGGAGGTTGGGCTAATGCAGAAGCTGCCTGTGGCATTATTGGGGAACGATCTGGGAAAGCTCACTTACGCTTTTGAGCCCCAACCACAGCCGGAGGAACTATATCCGGTGGTCACACCATATAGCTTACACCCATAAGAGACCCTTCCCCACCCCTAGAGTGTTTCCCCTAGGATGCCCTCACTGAGTTTGGGAAAGAGGTAACCACTGACCCATCGCTACAAGTATACACGGACCAGGTCACCACCAGTCAGGTTGCATTAGAGGGAGAGAGGTGTATGTGGGACAAGGGACTTCTCTACTGAGAGTCAGAGAAGGTAGTGGCTGGGTCAGAACCGATCCCCACCAGGCAGCTAGTGGTACCTCAGAAGTACAGGCAGGAACTGTCAATAGCTATCGACATTCCGCTATCCGGGCATTTAGGGGTTAACTGAACATCGGCTCACCCAGAATTTCTTTTGGCCAGGTATCTTCCATGACATAAGGTAGTATTGCCAAACCTGCAATACTTGCCAGAGAGTAGGTAAGCGGGAAGATCGTAGCAAGGCCAAACTCCACCCTCTCCCCAATATTGAGGAACCATTTAGCAGGATAGTGGTAGACTTAGTCGGACCCTAAGCTAAGCCTAGCCCTTCCGGCAAGAAATATATCTTGACAGTGGTGGACTATGTGGCCAGATACCCAGAGTCGGTGACGCTGACCAACATTCATGTGGAGACGGTCGCGGAAGCCCTGATGCGAATCTTCTCCCACATGGGATTTCCCCAGGACATAGTGTCAGATCAGTGCTCCCAATTTATCGTAGAGGTCACACACCAACTCTGGAGGCTCTGCAGCATTAAGCCAATTATGAGCTTGCCTTATCACCCTCATACTAATGGCCAATGCGAACATTAAAGCAAATACTCCGAACGACTGGGAGAGATTCCGGCCGCACCTCTTGTTTGCGTACCGGGAGGTGCCCCAGGAATCCACAGGGTCGCTGACCAACATTCAAGTTACTCTTTCGGAGGCGGGTGAGGGGGCCCCTAGACCTCATCAGAGAACAGTAAGAAAGGGAACCAGTCAGGACAGGACCCCCATAGTGCCATATGTACTAAAGTTCCATGACCTTCTGGAGGAGTTGACTAGAACCGTACAAACTAACCTCCAGGCGGTGCAGAGCCGCCAGTGCACATGGTATGATCGGTGGGCCAGGGACCGTAGCTTTCTGCTCTTTTAGAAGGCATCATGGACCAAGAGGAAAAGAGGCAAAACTTTGCCAGCATGGCAGTTGAATATGTGGTGACTTGCCAGCTCTTGTTAGAAAGCCACCACTTAAAAAAATGCATATGGAACCAATATAAATCCATATAACTAATGACACAGATGAGGGTACATCTTCTGAACAGTGTGCAGCCATTGGCTGTTCAATTATTAATACCCCTGGGCAAGGGGAAGAGGCATAAAAAACACTTTATCTACCTTATGTTTCTATGGTTCTACCAATGCCCCACAATGGAGGCAAATATGTATAGCAATTTTGCTACAACAACGCACATTTGAAATTGAATACTGTTTCATTTTAATCTAACAATGCATATACTACGACAATGTAATAGATGCATAATTGTTATCATTATTTGCTTGGCAGAGCCTTACCTGATTTTTGTCTAATTCACAGTTTTTATACTCCTGCTCACCCTGCTCCTGGAAAGTTACGATGACAAACCCAACAAAGATGTTCATCATGAAGAAGGCAATAAGGATAATGTAAACGATGAAGAAGACCGCAATCTCAATTCGGTAATTGTAGATTGGCCCCATGTCTTCTGAATGTGAGTCTATTGCTCTATAAAGCAAGCTGTAAGTAAACAGATAGGTTAATAACATGCATACCATTATATAAAAAAGTTGTGTTTTATTATAAAGCCATTTATTATCACATAGTTGTTTGGATCATTTTTAAATCATAATGATAACAGAAAATCACCCAAATGGCCCTGATCAAAAGTTTACATACCCTTGAATGTTTGGCCTTGTTACAAACACACAAAGTGACACACATATGTTAAAATGGCAATTAAAGGTTAATTTATGCCTGACAACACATTGACACATCTCACAGCTCCTGGCACACTGTAATTTTGAGTGGTGAAACCAAAATAGAGCTTTATGGTCACAACCATAAGCGCTATGTTTGAAGAAGAGTCGACAAGGCCTATAGTGAAAAGAATACCATCCCCACTGTGAGGCATGATGGTGGCTCACTGATGTTTTGGGTTCGGGGGGATAAGGGGTGAGCTCTAAACGCCCAGGGAATCTTGTGAAAATTGATGGCAAGATGAATGCAGCATGTTATCAGAAAATATTGGCAGACATTTTGCATTTTTCTGCATGGGACGCTCTTGGCCTTTCCAGCATAACAATGACCCTAAGCACAAGGCCAAGTTGAAGGTTCTGGAGTAACCACCACAGTCTCCTGACTTTAATATCATCGAGCCACTCTGGGGAGATCTCAAACGTGCGGTTCATGCAAGACGACCAAAGATTTTGCATGACCTGGAGGCATTTTGTCAAGACGAATGGGCAGATTTACAACCTGCAAGAATTAGTGGCCTCATAGACAACTATTACAAAACATTGCACACTGTCATTGATGCTCAAGGGGGCAATACACAGTAATTAGAACTAAGGGTATGCAGACTTTTGAACATGGGTCATTTACATTTTTTTCTTTGTTGCCATGTTTTGTTTAATGATTATGCCATTCTGTTATAACCTACAGTTGAATTGAATGCCATAAGAAATAAAAGAAATGTGTTTTGCCAACTCACTCGTGGTTTCCTTAAAAATTGTACATATATTAGCAATTATCCAAGGGTATGCATAACTGTGTAAGACTTGCTCTTAAACCTAGGTAAGTTCCTGTGCACTGTGAATTCTTATACTCAATGAACATTTTTACCAACATATGGAAAATGTCTTGTGAAAACTGTAAAAAAACAAACAAAAACTAAATAAAAGTAGAGCAGAGACAGTTCTAGTGCAAATCCAATTTGTACATTGTGACGTTATACAGTTACTAGTGTAAGAAGCTAATAGGGAATGGTGGAGTTTGAAGGTCAGCCCTTAAGTATGAAGGTCAGCCCTTAACTATACAATTAAATGTTTGTGTAATATGTTGAGTAAGATGATATTAGTGTATATGTATTGGTGTATTGTATTGGTGAAGACTAGAATGCGCAAATACTAATAATGCACTGAGCAGAGATGTTGTATGGAAGATAGCCTACTTGAGTTATTTGCTGTGTACAGTAAGTGTGAGTACAAACTTTCAGGAATTCAAAGTGAATTTCAAATTTTAAACCAAAATAGCTAAACTGAAAACAGGTTATGGCTACATTAATAGGATTATGTATTCATTTTATTCTATGCAGTTATTCTAACATAATTGTCACCTAATGATTTATGAAACATTTTCCCATTCATATAAATGTATGGGGTAAAAAAACAAAAAACTCTCCTATTCGGAGAACTGTGCTAGTCTCAGTATAAGATTAAAATGACATACACAAAAAAATATTGCAGAAATGTTTTTCATCATCTGAGCCCTTACTAACCATATCTAAACCCAGAACATAAAAATAATATTTTATACTATAATCATTCACTACACATGAACAACCTGCATTGCGGTTATTACACTAACCCTTTCCCTGCTGCAGCACAGATTAGCAAAGAAATTAAGTGGTGCGTCGACATTGAAGTATAGGAGGGTCCAGACGATCATCATCCAGCGCCAGATATACCACGGCATATCGGGGGGCGTGCCAAAAGTGATTTTTGGCACCATTTTGACATATTTAAAATGTAACATCACATGAAAGGAATCTATGCACCTGAGGAGAGCTTCCCAAAGCCAAAATGAGTTGTGCTGTGTCCAACAGAGACTGTTTTTTATCTGCTGCACCAAGCTGAATTATATGTTTTATTGAATACATTTGTGATTTTTCTTCTGATTTGGTACCTGTTGTTCCCTTGTCATTCTGGGAGGATTAAATACTGGAAGGGAAAGTACCAGAACATCTCATCCCACCCAAGCTATCATACTTGAGCCAGTGATACACAGGCTCAGGAAAATGTGAGTGGGATACTACATAAGTTATATAAGTTATATTCTATTTATTGATTGGTAAAGACTATATTGCCTGATTATGAGCATTTTTTCTTTCATTTTATCTTTTAGAACATTTTTGGGTATAATTTATTTATTTATTTTTCTCTTACACTTATTCACCTATGTATATTCATGCTGAAGGGGATTTGTATTACTTATTAGTGTGCTATCCACTATTGTGTGTTTTTTATTTGTGTTTATTTTGTAAAATTCACTGTGGATTTTTAGCAACACTGACATAGCACCCGGTTGTATCACACATTTTGACTCTTGTTTGTACAGATCAGCAAAGTGTCACTTGCTACTGCAGCACTAAAACACATTGGTGTCCCTGCATTGTCTTGTACGTAAAGAGCCTACCAGACAGGCTGTCACATCCCTGATTGCATACATACCAAAGATGGGTAGTGATGTCGCGAACATAAAATTTTCGGTTCGCGAACGGCGAACGCGGACTTCCGCAAATGTTCGCGAACCGGCGAACCGCCATAGACTTCAATAGGCATGCAGATTTTAAAACCCACAGGGACTCTTTCTGGCCACGATAGTGATGGAAAAAGTTGTTTCAAGGGGACTAACACCTGGACTGTGGCATGCCGGAGGGGGATCAATGGCAAAACTCCCATGGAAAATTACATAGTTGATACAGAGTCTGGTTTTAATCCATAAAGGGCATAAATCACCTAACATTCCTAAATTGTTTGGAATAACGTGCTTTAAAACATCAGGTATGATGTTGTATCGATCAGGTAGTGTAAGGGTTACGCCCGCTTCACAGTGACAGACCAAACTCCCCGTTTAACGCACCGCAAACAACCGCAAACAGTCCATTTGCACAACCGCAAACTCCCCATTTGCACAAGGTTGGATACCAAGCTAGCCATGTCCCGTTCCTTGTCCTCACTGATGTCATTGAAGATCTCTTCCTCCACCCAGCCACGTACAACACCAAGGGTCCCCAAAAGGTGACAACAAGCCCCCTGGGAAGCCTGCTGTGTTTGGTCTTCCACCTCCTCAAAGCCACCTTCCTCCTCTGACTCCTCTTCTTCCGACTCCTCTCTCTGCGTTGCCTCTCTCTACGTTATTATAAGGTGTGTTAAGTAGTACTATTCCTATCCTTAATCCCTGTTACGTCCCCTATCAGGGGACGTGCATATGGCATCGATTTTAGGAACCGGGAGATGGAAAAAGATGCTTGGTCGGTCCTCCTACTTCAAATTTGGGGCACTGCACGTGCAATCTAATGTGCCACCAGATAGGAGTGGTGTGTTAAGTAGTACTATTCTTATCAGTTTAATCCCTGTTACGTCCCCTATCAGGGGATGTGTATATGGCATCGATTTTAGGAACCAGGAGATGGAAAAAGATGCTTGGTCGGTCCTCCATCTTCAAATTTGGGGCACTGCGCATGCATTCTAATGTGCCACCAGATAGGAGTGGTGTGTTAAGTAGTACTATTCTTATCAGTTTAATCCCTGTTACATCCCCTATCAGGGGACGTGTATATGGCATCGATTTTAGGAACCGGGAGATGGAAAAAGATGCTTGGTCGGTCCTCCTACTTCAAATTTGGGGCACTGCGCATGCAATCTAATGTGCCACCGGATATGAGTGGTGGCACTGGGCAAGTGGGCACAGTATACGCTGTGAGCCTGACACACACGCTGGCAGACAACTAACTGCTATTCAATCTTTTACAGTCAAAATTGTATTATTTTTTTTTTAAATGTACACTACTGTTACACCAGATATGAGTTGCACTGGTGTGACACTGTGCCCTGGCAGGCCCTGAAACGCACACGTGTGAAGGAAACTGACTGCTATTATATTACATAATCAAAGTTGGAAGTGCACTCAGCTCCTCACTAGGGAATCCAGGGTGCTCTTGAAAAAGTCCCAGTACCCAGAAGGACCAACATGGATAAATTTGTAGAAAATGATCAAGGCACTCCAATAGTTTCCAAATCTTAAGGCAATTTATTTGGACCAGGAACTACAAAGCAACGTTTCAGCCCCAACAGGGCTTTTTTCAAGCTAATGTAGCACATACAATATATAGGTGTATACAATATTTAAATAAGTGAAAAAACATGTGGTATATTATCAAACATATGTTATAAACAAGTGATAGTAGTAACACTAATTAAAAGATTAATTAGCTCTCCAATAGTAATCACATTATCAGGGGGTGTCAAAGAGATCAAAGGGTATCAGCCAATCATATCACAAATTCAACCATTAAATATTAAATGCCGAAATGTACATTTCGGCATTTAATATTTGATGGTGAACCGACATTTGTGGAGCTTGAATAAATAATAAATAATGAACATATTACTATTATATTGTCATTAGTTTTGGATTATTATGTTTCTTTATTTATTTGTATTAATAGTCTTTGGAGTAATTCTATGATTATGTGATTAGTATACTGCAATTGGCCAGTTGGTGTCACATGATTTCACCAGGAAATGCAGTTATTTAGAATCTTCTGCTGCTCCATAAGGTAAAAAGATACTATTGAATACAGCTGCAATACTATTTAACTGATTCGAGTTTAATGGTTGAATTTGTGATATGATTGGCTGATACCCTTTGATTTCTTTGACACCCCCTGATAATGTGATTACTATTGGAGAGCTAATTAATCTTTTAATTAGTGTTACTACTATCAATTGTTTATAACATATGTTTGATAATATACCACATGTTTTTTCACTTATTTAAATATTGTATACACCTATATATTGTGTTTTTGTATGTGCTACATTAGCTTGAAAAAAGCCCTGTTGGGGCTGAAACGTTGCTTTGTAGTTCCTGGTCCAAATAAATTGCCTTAAGATTTGGAAACTATTGGAGTGCCTTGATCATTTTCTACAAATGCTATTATATTACAGTCAAAAAAGTTTTTTTTTTTTTAAATGCAAGCTATTGTGACACCAGTGAGTGAGTCGTGGCACTGGGCAAGTGGGCACAGTATATGCTGTGAGCCTGACACACAGGCTGGCAGGCAGGCAACTGCAATTACATTACACAGAAAAAAAAAAGCAGACTGATGTTCTAGCCCTAAAAAGGGCTTTTTGGGTGCTGTCCTTACAGCAGAGATAAGATGAGTCCTTCAGGACACTGAATAGACTAGCCTAGCTAGCAATTTCCCTATCAAATCAGCAGCCGCTACACTGTCCCTCGTCTCACTAAGAATGCAGCTTCACAATGAATGTAAAACGGATGCTGTCCAGGAGGTGGGAGGGCCTGGGTGGGAGGGTCTGCTGCTGATTGGCTGGAATGTGTCTGCTGACTGTGCGGTACAGGGTCAAAGTTTACTCAATGATGGCGAATAGGGGGTGGACCGAACAGCGCACATGTTCGCCATCCGTGGCGAACGCGAACAAGCGATGTTCGACGGGAACTATTCACCAGCGAACAGTTCGGGACATCACTAATGATGGGATGTTTGGTATGGAGTGTTGGTGCACCTGTTCTCTAGGGGGAAGCAGGAGAGCTGTGCACATACATTTTCTTGATTCCTTGGACTTGATTAAGTTTGTGAACAGGGGACTTTGGAAAATTAAACTCTTATCCCAGCATTTCTTTCCTGCAACCTACTACAATGTTAAATACTTTATAGTAAACTAACCCTTTGTTCCCAAACCAATTTACTCCATACAACTGCTTTGTTAATTGGTCTGACAATGGATGGTCTTACAATAAAATAATAAAAAAATGAAAAAAATAAAATGTAGTAAAAAGCGCTAAAAAGGCATTCAGGGTGAATATAGTAAAAAATGGGAAAAATTATATATACACACCACCTTCATATATATTATTGGTAATACCAAATTTTATAACATGACAGGAG
This sequence comes from Pelobates cultripes, assembly GCA_933207985.1. Classification (NCBI taxonomy): domain Eukaryota; kingdom Metazoa; phylum Chordata; class Amphibia; order Anura; family Pelobatidae; genus Pelobates; species Pelobates cultripes. Next base: position 160,624,379 of record OW240912.1, read on the forward strand.
GCTTCCTATTTTGCATTAACTCTCTTTACTAAACTCCACAGCAGTAAAGAAAAACGTAAAGAGTAACAAATAAATCACTGAGCAGCATAGTATATAAGGGTCATGCTGCCTGTACACTTCCTCTTTCTTTACTGCTCCATCGCAGACAGGTCAGAATATCTGCTCCTCTGGAGCTTTATACATTTATACATTTATTGTCATTATCTATTTGTTCCATTCTATTGTTATTATCACTATTATTACTTTAATTTATTCCCTTTTATTTCTGTTCTGTACTGGGCTGTGGGACTAGGGGCTCTCTGTGGGTTTCTATACTCTTATCTGCCCCTCTGTTCATTTTGGGACCTTCCCTGGGCCTCCCCTCAGTCTCCCCAGGTCCCCCCACTGCCCCCCTAACCTGGAGTGCCCTCCTGGGCTCCCTCCTTGCGGCCGGAATCGTTCGCGGCCGTTTTCGCGCCGGCCGGCTTCCGCCCGCGGCCGGCCTCAAAATTTAGTCCCCGGCTTGCGGCCTACACTCGCGGCCGCCATTTTGGATCGCGGACATCGCAAGATTCCCGCGGCCACCTTAGTTTTGCCTCGTGCATCTCATTAGGGACTCAGTGTGGCTGTGCTAACTTGCTGTTACCTCTGCATTGCTGTTTTTCACACCTTTTGTGTCTCACACTGTGACTGAAGGATTACCTGCTCAGCACTCCATCTAGCTGCTATCACTCTGCTACTCAGCCTCTGTGCCTCATCTGCTTCTATCAAGCTATATCCTGTGGCTGGGTCAGTCAGGTCAGTGCTGCTGCCTGTTTATTATTGTGACCTGCACTTAAGGGTCCCAACCCTGTGCAACCGGGGTGAGCCCCCACTATAAATACGCTGCTTACTGGGAGACTAGCTGTTGCAGTTCTCTCTAACTGGGTGAGCCCCAGTTTATAAGGTCACTACTATACCCTGCTGGGGTTATTCTGGGCTTGGTCCCACCATACTATCAAATCTGACCCTACGCCTATTATCAAGACCTGGGTGCCCGTTTATTGCTGTGCCTTTCAGTGACGTATCAGCCTACCCTAACATGGAAGATTCCCAGAACGTCCCTGTGGACTTCCAGGCTATGATTAACGCAGCTGTCGCTGCCTCTGTGGAGAAGGCACTCTCCAAGGCCCGAGCTCCGGCTCCTGACGTACCAAAAACCCGCAGACGTACACGCCACGAATCGGATTCCGACTTGTCCGACTATCAGACAAGGGATGACTCCCGCCCTAAAAAGCGCCATGACAAAGGCGAGGATTATGCACCCAAACCGCCTAAGGGTAAGGCACCTGCCAAGCGCAAATCTGCCAAACTACACACCCCGGCCCGCGTCAGGAGTACTCCTCAGATGAAGAGCAGGGCCCTGCCCAGTCCATGTCAGTGCTGGATGAATGGCAAGCTGACGCTTGTGAGTCGGACTACGACGCATGGGGCTCGGACGAGAAATCTGTCTCCGCTTTCATGCGGGAGACCCTCTTGGGTGCTGCCCAGACTGGAGGTGTTGAGGACACTGCGGACGCAGAACCTCCTCTAGAATCAGACACCATTTTGGACCCCTCAGGTCAGGTGATGTTCGACCCCCGCAACATACGGCACCCCAGATCGGGTGACTGGTCACCTCCAGAACACCTTTCCAGGTTTATGCACCTGTGGCTCCGCAAACCTCTGGAGAAGGAGGTCCGCAGCCGACTCAGGTCTGAATGCCCACGCCCTTCCCTGCCGGATAAGGTCGCTCAGACCCCTGAATTTGACAAGGTCATGTCGACCTTCATGATGCGCAGTGGTAGAGACCCTCGCCGAGGGGTAGAGAAAGGCCTATGGGGCGCCCAGGATAACCTGCTGGATTCCGTAGGCCCCCTGGCTCGCATTATGTATCTGGCAGATGATGCCTACGCCAAAGCCGACTCCTTCTCTGCCGAGGACATCAGGGAATGGGCACATGACGTTCGTGAATGGGCACAACGGTGTTTTTGTTTCATTGGAAACACTAATGTTACGCTCTCTTCGGAGAGACGAAAAGCAGCGTTATACCGTATTAACGGTAAATTGGCAGACCTTGGCACAAAGGAGATTGGGCCCCAGGCACAAGGAAAACTATTTGGCAAACCGTTCCTCAAAGTACTCAATAAACACGTAAACGTGTTCACCTCCCTTAATAAGGCGCAATCCTCTATGCGCAGAGTTTTCAGGAGCAACCCTACCAGAGGGGTTTTTGGAAGGGCTGGCCGGCAGCGGGGCCGTGCCGCCAGCCGCTTTTGGCCTTCAGGCCCCAGCACCCAACCAACACCGTCCTACCCGACAAGGGACTATCGGCAGCAACCCTTTTCCAGAGGCTCGGATAGAGGTCGTGGACCCCGCGGACGCGGGCGTTCCCGCTTTGCTGCAGGTAAGGACCCATATTCCTCCACTGTTACCATGCACCCGCACTGCGGGCCGTATTTCCCTTTCTTTCCAGAATTGGGCCGCCCTATGCTCAGACACATGGATCCTACAAACAGTACAGGGATATATCATAGACCTAGTGGGGACCCCCTTTCAGGTTCAGCCCCTCGCCCCATCCACATGTCGTCCTCCGACCACAACCTCGTCAACGCGGAGCTACGCGAGCCCCGAGACAAAGGGGCCATCCAGCCGGCCCATGACGAGGGTGGTTACTTCAGCAACATCTTCCTGGTTCGGAAAAGTCAGGAGAATACCGACCGGTCATCAATCTACACGCCCTCAACGCACATGTGGTCTATCGCCACTTCAAGATGGAGGGCATCCACCTCCTGCGAGACCTTCTTCGAAGCAACGACTGGTTCACCAGGCTCGATTTGAAAGATGCATATCTGTCAGTCCCGGTGCACCCGGACTGTCGAGCACTCCTACGTTTCCTCTGGCACGGACGCCCTTGGCAATTCACTTGCCTCCCTTTTGGGCTCAGCTCAGCCCCATGGTGCTTCACCAAGCTTCTAAAACCAGTGGTGGCCCACCTGAGATCCAGGGGCATTCGATGCATCATCTACTTAGACGACCTTCTCCCTTTCTGCTCCGACGAACACAGACTACGCCAACACACTCACTTGGCAGTGTCCCTACTGGAATCTCTGGGTTTCGTGATAAACCAACCGAAATCGGAACTGACCCCTACTCAGACAATACAATTCCTCGGCTTCGAGATCGACTCGACGACATGCACTCTGAGACTACCAGCCTCAAAGATCACAGCCATTCGCAAGGAGATTCGCAGGGTTCTCCGTCTCGACTCCATTCCACTATGCAACCTGGCCAGGATTGTAGGTCTCCTCTCTGCTCCCATTCAAGCCATATTTCCAGGTCCCCTCCACTACAGGGCCATGCAACGTCTCAAGGCGAAATACCTACGCCACAGACCTACTTACGACCAACCCGTCCCGGTGACGACGGAGGTCCGCGAAGAACTATCATGGTGGCTGGACAGCATGCAAGCCTGGAACGGCAAGGCCATATTCGGAGACACTCCAGACTTCGTATTGGAATCAGACGCAAGCCTGTGGGGATGGGGTGCCACCAACGGAACCATCTCCACGGGAGGAACATGGACGGCACAGGAGCTCTCCATGCACATCAATTGTCTCGAACTCCTGGCGGGATCCTTTGCGATCCGCAGCCTGGCCCGGGAAAGATCCAACTGCTGCATCCTCCTGCGCATGGACAATGTCTCCGTAGTCCAGTACATCAACCATCTGGGAGGCGCTCGCTCACGCCTACTGTCGGATATCACAAGGGACATCTTCGACTACTGCCTCCCTCGCAATATCACGCTTCAGGCGGAATACTTACCGGGAGAAATCAACCTCACAGCCGACTGGTTCTCTCGCCACTGGAGAGACGTCAGCAACTGGAAGCTAAACACGAGAATCTTCAGGGCCCTGACAGCCCGGAGGGGTCCCTTTCACCTGGATCTGTTTGCCTCTCGCAACAATCACCAGACCCCGGAGTTCTTCAGCTGGCTCCCGGACCCGGAGAGCAAGGCGACAGACGCATTTCTCCAACAATGGCCGACGACAGGAGCCTACGCCTTTCCCCCATTCTCCATGATTGCGAGAACACTACACCAGATGCGGACGCAACAGATCAAACTGGTTGTCATAGCGCCCTTGTGGCAGAGCCAACCATGGTTCCCGGACCTCCTGGCCTCCTCCTACAGGGACCCTCTCCTCCTTCCATCCTTCCCGGACCTGCTCACGGATCCCAAAGGGTATCTCCACCCACTACTCCTGGAAGACCGGCTACCCCTGGTGGCTTGGTCTCTTTCCGGGGTTCCTGGCGAGTCAGCGGACTATCGCAGACTGCTAGGGACCTCTTATGGGACTCATGGGCCCCGGGAACTAGACGCTGTTACCTTTCAGCTTGGGCCTCCTGGTCTACTTGGTGCATGGAACGGGACTCCGATCCCTTTACTGCACCTATTCCCATGATTCTTAATTTTCTTTCCTCCTTGTTTTCATCTGGCCGCTCTTACCGTTCGGTCAACGTTGTTTGCTCTGCGATTTCAGCGGCTCACACCCCCTCTGGTCTGCCGTCTACTCCGTGGTATGCGGCTCCGCCGCCCCCCGGCCCCCAGATACCCTCACCTATGGGATGTGGGACTGGTTCTCCGTTTTTTTTTCAGGGATTGGCTTCCGAATGACCGCCTCTCCCTACGCCAACTGTCCGCTAAGTGCGCTTTTCTCCTTTGTCTAGTATCTTTCCGACGGGTTTCGGATGTTAGGGCCTTCGACGTGGACGCTTTCGAGGTGGCCCCGGAAGGGGTCACGTTCCACATTTCCCGCCGCACTAGGTCGGGTTCGACTTCGGTCTTCTACCCCTTTTTCCCCGACGACCCGCAACTCTGTGTCGTGTCCACCCTTCGCAGGTATGTTTCCGTTACCTCCTCACTCCGATCCTCTACGTCGGGCCAACTCCTAGTCTCCTACGTGCGCCCTCACGCCCCAGTCTCGGTCACCACACTGGCCCGATGAATCCGCTGGATCCTTTCCCTCGCAGGTATAGATCCCGCGTTCGGCGCCCACTCCGTTCGCGGTGCGGCGGCTTCATCAGCCTTCCTGGCAGGGGCGTCCCTCTCGGATATTCTCCGAACGGCGGACTGGTCTAGGGAATCCACTTTCCGTACATTTTATTTTCGCACTCCCCCTTCTGCTGGGATGTCACTTCTTCAGCGTTAAAATTGCAAAATAGGAAGCCTCCTGTCATGTTATAAAATTGAAGATTATGCTAGCTTTAGTGTACTAATAATCTTAATTTTAATAAGGACAGGAGGCGAGTATTTTCCCTCCCTTTTGTTCCCTACCCTGACTCTTCGGGGGAGTGGATCTTAAGGTGATGGATTTTGGGATTCAAATTAGTAGTTCCACTATCTTCTGGACATATTCGGTATCCCTTCCATCTCTATCCCCAGTGTTTCCACCTAGACGGACAGTTTAGTTGTACAACATGCTTACACCTAACACATATTTAGCCTATGGCCAGCTTACAATCTGTCTGTACTGTTTAATTTACACCATTCTGTTAAAGCCCACAGGCGTGAACAGTTACGGTTCAGTACCTAACCGATTTTATACTCTCCTTTCAGTGTAACCCTCTTCAGGACCTCCACTGGTCGATGGTTCGTTAACCTCACAACTCCGTAAGATGGGATGACGGCTTCGTTTGGTCTTTCCTCCTATCTCGTTACCAGGAGTCTCCTCAAGTTCCGCTCGCCAGAGACCGCAGTTACTGTTTCGTTGAGTTTCTGGATGTTCGAGCTCTATCTGGACTTGGATGTCGCTTTAAGAAAGAGGAAGTGTACAGGCAGCATGACCCTTATATACTATGCTGCTCAGTGATTTATTTGTTACTCTTTACGTTTTTCTTTACTGCTGTGGAGTTTAGTAAAGAGAGTTAATGCAAAATACTCGCCTCCTGTCCTTATTAAAATTAAGATTATTAGTACACTAAAGCTAGCATAATCTTCAATTATGTGTAAAGAAATTGATATGCCGCTGCACATTTAAGTGTTGTGATTCCAGACACAAACACACTTGTGGAAAAGTATCAAAAGTGTAAAATAAGTGGAGTGCAAAATGGCAGAGAAACCTGCCTATAGACCTTATGTGAAAAAGAGAAATTATTTCAAATGTATGCTTACCGTATATACTCGAGTATAAGTACAGTTTTTCAGCACATTTTTTGTGCTGAAAAACCCCCACTCGACTTATACTCGAGTCACTGTCTGTCTTATGGCAACTTACATTGCCATAATACAGACAAGGAGCGCCGGGCTCATTACAAGCCCGGCGGTCCTGTTGGGGGCTGGCAGCGAGCTGTAACTTACCTTTCCTGCAGCTCCTGTCAGCTCCCCTCTCAGCTCCACTGCAACTCTTGCGAGAGCCGCGGGGTCAGAACGTTGCCATGGGTTACCGTGGCAACGCTCTGCGCGGCACTCAGACCGCGAGACTTGCAGTGGAGCTGACAGGTAAGCTCTCATACAAACACACACTGCACTCATACACACACACACTGCATTCATACACACACACACTGCACTCATACACACTCACAGTAAATAAATATTCAATTAATATAATTTTTTTGGTATATAATTTTATTTAGAAATTTACCAGTAGCTGCTACATTTCCCACCCTAGTCTTATACTCGAGTCAATAAGTTTTCCCAGTTTTTGGGGGTAAAAGTAGGGATCTCGACTTATATTCGGGTCGACTTATACTCGAGTATATACGGTATACGTTGTAGTAGACTCTCAATAGCATGCAAAGAGAAACTACAATAATAATCGTGCAGTATATCTAAATATGAATAAATGTAAACAATTTTAATAACAATACAATAAAATGCATAAGAAATGGTTGGATACTGCTTACAGTGTATAGGTTGGTGAGATTTATGCGGGCAGAGAGGCTCCGCTACTCACAAGCGCTCTATGTCAAATGTCCAGACGATTGCAGCAGTCTGCAGAAATAGTCAAAGAAGTCCTACCGGATGGTGCAATGGTATGAGTCCGGAGGTGATTCTGGCTATGTCCGTATCCCTCAGCTGTGGTCCCGATGAGCCGATAAGCCGGGGACAGGTTTTGTCCGGTCGCGGGGTTTGTAGGTGCCGCCCACCTTAATGAAGTCAGTGCGTGCTTTCCGGCTTCTTCAGTACATAAGTGATATAGTCTCGACTAGCAGTGCGGGAACATATATGGGCAATAATAGTTCCGCCCTCAAGTGTTTCCACTTATTACAAATACATAGTCCAGCCTCTTAAAAATAGACAAGGAATCAACTTTTTGTCTGAATACAGTGATGTATCGATGCTTCAAAACAACTTCAAAAACATAAACAACCATACAATGATGTACAATACAAACAGCTTTGGCAATATGTATGTCTAATCAATAAAAAAATCAATAAAAAATCAACATTAAGTAGGAAATAAAGATGTTTAACTCACAAATAAAAATACAAGATAGTACAATAGCACTTTGTTGTTAAAGGGGAGAGAAAAGAGTAGATGTTAAAAATATATCATAAAAGACATTGAAAATATGTAACTCCAGACTGAGTTAACATTTTCCAAAATATTTAATATACAGTCATAGATCGTGGCATAGAAACCATTTGTCAATATAACATATGCAGCATAGGAAGAAACAAATACAGTGAAACCGTGTATATATACAGGGAGTGAAGAATTATTAGGCAAGTTGTATTTTTGAGGATTAATTTTATTATTGAACAACAACCATGTTCTCAATGAACCCAAAAAACTCATTAATATCAAAGCTGAATATTTTTGGAAGTAGTTTTTAGTTTGTTTTTAGTTTTAGCTATGTTAGGGGGATATCTGTGTGTGCAGGTGACTATTACTGTGAATAATTATTAGGCAACTTAACAAAAAACAAATATATACCAATTTCAATTATTTATTATTACCAGTGAAACCAATATAACATCTCAACATTCACAAATATACATTTCTGACATTCAAAAACAAAACAAAAACAAATCAGTGACCAATATAGCCACCTTTCTTTGCAAGGACACTCAAAAGCCTGCCATCCATGGATTCTGTCAGTGTTTTGATCTGTTCACCATCAACATTGCGTGCAGCAGCAACCACAGCCTCCCAGACACTGTTCAGAGAGGTGTACTGTTTTCCCTCCTTGTAAATCTCACATTTGATGATGGACAACAGGTTCTCAATGGGGTTCAGATCAGGTGAACAAGGAGGCCATGTCATTAGATTTCCTTCTTTTATACCCTTTCTTGCCAGCCACGCTGTGGAGTACTTGGACGCGTGTGATGGAGCATTGTCCTGCATGAAAATCATGTTTTTCTTGAAGGATGCAAACTTCTTCCTGTACCACTGCTTGAAGAAGGTGTCTTCCAGGAACTGGCAGTAGGACTGGGAGTTGAGCTTGACTCCATCCTCAACCCGAAAAGGCCCCACAAGCTCATCTTTGATGATACCAGCCCAAACCAGTACTCCACCTCCACCTTGCTGGCGTCTGAGTCGGACTGGAGCTCTCTGCCCTTTACCAATCCAGCCACGGGCCCATCCATCTGGCCCATCAAGACTCACTCTCATTTCATCAGTCCATAAAACCTTAGAAAAATCAGTCTTGAGATATTTCTTGGCCCAGTCTTGACGTTTCAGCTTGTGTGTCTTGTTCAGTGGTGGTCGTCTTTCAGCCTTTCTTACCTTGGCCATGTCTCTGAGTATTGCACACCTTGTGCTTTTGGGCACTCCAGTGATGTTGCAGCTCTGAAATATGGCCAAACTGGTGGCAAGTGGCATCGTGGCAGCTGCACGCTTGACTTTTCTCAGTTCATGGGCAGTTATTTTGCGCCTTGGTTTTTCCACATGCTTCTTGCGACCCTGTTGACTATTTTGAATGAAACGCTTGATTGTTCGATGATCACGCTTCAGAAGCTTTGCAATTTTAAGAGTGCTGCATCCCTCTGCAAGATATCTCACTATTTTTGACTTTTCTGAGCCTGTCAAGTCCTTCTTTTGACCCATTTTGCCAAAGGAAAGGAAGTTGCCTAATAATTATGCACACCTGATATAGGGTGTTGATGTCATTAGACCACACCCCTTCTCATTACAGAGATGCACATCACCTAATATGCTTAATTGGTAGTAGGCTTTCGAGCCTAGTAAGACAACATGCATAAAGAGGATGATGTGGTCAAAATACTCATTTGCCTAATAATTCTGCACTCCCTGTATATCAAAACTAAATAGGAGCAACGGAGATGCAACGAATATATGGTGCAGATAATAACGACATGTTAAATTCCAGTAATGCAGGATGTAAAATATGCATATAAAATATATGGAAAAAAAAACTCTATCAATGATAAAAATATATATTCTGATACATTTTAAAAATCATTATGAAAAAACCATTCAAAAAAATGGCTATAAAAAATGGCACAACTCAAAGTCTTTATTCATGCTATTTGAAGAGATACAAGAGAAAATTTTGGCATTAGTAGGAAGGGTTTTCCTTGGGTGTGTTAAATGAGAAAGAACATCATTATTTAAATATTAAGCACGCAAGGATCCCCACTTTCTACTTTTTTGCCCAAGATTCATAAACATATAACCCACCCCCCCGCAAGACCCATAATTTCGGGTATCAATTCTGTATCAAGCAGACTTTCCGAATATGTCGATCATGTTCTGCAGCCTTTGGTGAAGAAGTGTCCCTCTTATTTAAGAGACACCACTAATGTACTGCAGATCTTGAACAACATTCAATGGCAAACGGGATGCCTATTAGTTACAGCAGACGTATCATCTCTGTATACCATTATTCAACAGGAACTAGGTATACAAGCTACTGTTTACTTTCTGGAATCAGCTAAGTATCCAGAAATCCAAAAACAGTTTGTTCTAGAATCTATCGAGATGATACTCAACAACAATTACTTCTGGTTCAGAAACAATTTTTATCTACAGAAACGCGGTACAGCTATGGGCACCAGGTTTGCCCCCAGCTATGCCAACCTGTTTATGGCATTTTGGGAATGTAGCCATTTAAGTGATGGCGGACGCTGGGGGAAAAACCCCTTCCTTATTTGGGAGGGAAGAGAATCTCTCCTCTTGGAGTTTATATCACATGTCAACCAAAACGACTGGGGGGTGGCATTGACTTTTCAGTATAGCGAAATACAGGTAGATTACCTGGACCTTACCATCTACATTGAAAACAACAATATAAAGACTAGAACTCACTTCAAAGCTGTAGATGTGAACAGTTATATTGAGAAGACAAGCTGCCACTTCAATCCTTGGTTGGACAATGTGCCTAAAAGTAAATACGTTAGAATTAAGAGGAATTGTTCGGAACAAGCAGATTTTATTATTCAGGGACAGAGAATCACTACAGATTTTCAAACTAGAGGCTATAGTGACTTTATGCTACAAGATGCTTTAAACTCAATTGACTATATTACAAGGGAGGATCTTTTGAAATACAAAATTAAAGCACAAGTTAAGGATGTAATCCCATTTAAATGCCAATATTCAGAACCAAAACAAACAAGTCCGTATAATTATAGCCAAATATTGGCATTTACTGTTGGAAGATCCAGCGCTTAGAGAACTTTTACCAGACCGACCGAAAATTGTACACAGAGGTTTACCTAATTTGAAAAGGATCCTGACAGATGGGATTATTAAAGAAGAACACACTATATGTTAAGACCCCTCTAGTGTCTTTAAGCCAAACCGCCGTTTAGTAGACCTTCCCCGGCTGCAGTACAGTCTCCGTTCGCTTACTCTGTAACACACGAACCAAATGCAGGGGAAGCGAGATCCGTGAACGGCTCCAAACTCCCGAACGGCAATACACGAACTGCTGGTAACCGTCGAACAGCAATATTCCTCAAGCGGCTTTCGTTCCATCCAGCAGTCTCTAAACGTGAAGAAGAAATCCCCCCAATAACGAGACAGAAGCTCCGCATTGAGGGTCAAACAGAATCTGGCTTTACTGTGGGCTACCTGCCCGTATTTATGCAGGTCTCCCACTTGGTGGACACTCCCCTAGGGGACCAAATGGGAGACTTAAATTACAGACAGATCTGGGGACATCCCAGACACACAGTCACAGATTTTACCCACAGTGCATTATGATTCCCTCCCCTCTGCCCTGGAGTTAATTACCAAGTAACTCAATTAACTCCAGGACAAAGCCAGTCGCCATCTTAGACATAAAATAATAAAAGACATAAAAATATATAACTACATAAAAACTGAACATTTCCCATTCGTATTACATGTCCCCAGATAGCCTGGATCTGAGTGCATATTATTAGCGAATAGCGCTCAGATCCCACACACATAGTTCAATCGCCATGGAGTCAAAGTTCTTACAGTCTTTCGGTATACGAATGACTCCATGGGAAGGCTATCTGGGTTAAGTCTTTTCGTATGCTCTCAATCTCCCGAACGGCCGGTGTTCGCATGCTTTCGTGGAGGCAGCCAGGCGTTCCGTTGTTTCAGCGGTGTTCGGCAGAAAAAGTGTCCGTTTTCAGTTCCATAGAAATAGAGCCAAACACCGCTGGGCGTTCGCTTGATTTAAAATGGCCGCTGCCTCGTGGTCGACATACGAACGACGACCACCCTGAATTCGGTTTAATTGAGAAGTGTCTGCGGTTAACCACAACGTTCTAATTGGGATCACTTCGTTAACCAGCAGCACACTCCTCACTTGGGTGGCCGTTCGTTCAGCAGGTTTGTTCGGGAAAAAGAGTCATTCGAATGGCTGGGCTATAGAAACCAGCCATTCATACGAACGGGGGACAAACAGACGAACGTAGTAAAAATCCAAGCAGACAGATGGTTCTGTCACACTATACATTCAGTTAATAATAATTTTTTAACTAAATTTTCAGGCTTTTTTGGCTGTGGCAGATGTAGGGCCTTTCAATTAACCCATTCAGGAAAGCAACATATTGTAGAATTTAGAAGTAATGAGAAGATCTATGTGATTAAAGACTGTATTACATGCAATACAAAAAAATGTGTTATATATGCTCACCTGCCCTTGTGGCCTAAACTACGTAGGAAGAACTACTAGACCACTTAAGATTAGGATAGGTGAGCATATCTATAAATTAAATAGGAATTTTGATAAGCATCAGGTCTCCCTACATTTTAGAGACCACCATAACAATGATCCCTCTTAGTTACGCTTTAAAGGCATTCAAAAAATACACCATGATTGGAGAGGGGGCGGCTTTAATCAAAAAATGCGAAGGGCGGAGATGAAAATTTTATATGAATTTGACACTTTGATTCCAAATGGCATGAATAAAGACTTTGAGTTGTGCCATTTTTTAATAATGATTTTTAAAATGTCTTAGAATATATATTTTTATCATTGATAGAGTTTTTTTTTTTCTCATATATTTTATATGCATATTTTACATCCTGCATTACTGGAATTTGACATCTCGTGATTATCTGCACCATATATTCATTACATCTCCGTTGCTCCTATTTAGTTTTGAGATATATATACGGTTGCACTTTATTTGTTTCTTCCTATTCTGCATATGTTATATTGACAAACAGTTTCTATGCCACAATCTATGACTGTATATTAAATATTTTGGAAAATGTTAACATATTTTCAGTGTCTTTTATGATATATTTTTAACATCTACTCTTTTCTCTCCCCTTTAACAACAAAGTGATATTGTACTATCTTTTTATTTGTGAGTTAAACATCTTTATTTCCTGCTTAATGTTGATTTTTTTTATTGAATTTTTGTATTGTTTTTTTATTGATTAGACATACATATTGCCAAAGCTGTTTGTATTGTACATCATTGTATGGTTGTTTATTTTTTTGAAGTGGTTTTGAATCATCAATACATTATTATTATTATTATGATATTTATAGAGCGCCGTCAAATTCCGCAGCGCTTTACAATGGGTGGACGAACAGACATGTAGTTGTAACCAGACAAGTTGGACACACAGGAACAGAGGGGTTGAGGGCCCTGCTCAATGAGCTTACATGCTTGAGGGAGTGGGGTAAAATGACACAAAAAGGTAAGGATAGTATAAGACTAGTGACAGTTGCAGAAGAGGAATAAGTCAGCAGCTATTAACAGTTTAATTGATACGCTTTTATGAAGAAGTGGGTTTTTAACAATTTTTTGAAGGAGTGGAGACTGGGTGAGCATCGGAGGAGGGAAGCGAGTTCCACAGGAACGGTGCAGCCCTTGAGAAATCTTGAAGGCAGCGAGTTCCACAGGAACGGTGCAGCCCTTGAGAAATCTTGAAGGCAAGCATCAGAGGTGGGAGTACGGACAGAAGATAGACGTAAGTCTTCAGCAGATCGTAAGGGCCTAGACGGGACATACTTGTGTATAAGGGAGGATAGATAGGTGGGAGCAGCATTATGTAGAGATTTGAAAGCAAGAACCCGAATTTAAAATTGAGCTCTATATTTTATAGGAAGCCAATGTAGGGACTGACAGAAGGGTGAGGCATGGGAGGTGCGGGCAGACAGGAAGATGAGCCTCGCCACCGCATTCATTATGGACTGTAACGGCGCTAGTTGGGAGCACGTAAGACCACTGAGAAGTGGATTACAGTAGTCAAGGCGAGAAAGGATAGTGGAATGGACCAACACCTTAGTCGCATCTGGCGTTAAGTAGGGGCGGATGCACGCAATTTTTTTAGATGGAAATGACAGGATTTGGCGATAGATTGAACATGAGGCTTGAAGGAGAGGTCGGAGTCAAAGAGAACACCTAGACAGCGAGCCTGTGTGGTGGAGCTGATGGTAGCACCGTTGACTTGGAGGGAGACAGACACAGGAGTAACAACACTTAAGGGAGGAAAGACCAGAATTTCAGTTTTGGTCAAGTTTAGTTTAAGGAAGTGGGCAGCCATCCAGTTAGAAACAGCAGAGAGGCAGTCAGGGACACTAGTCAAGAGGGACGGGGAGAGATCAGGAGAGGACAGGTAGATTTGCGTGTCATCTGCATAGAAATGATATTCAGACGAAAAGTTGATTCCTTGTCTATTTTTAAGAGGCTAGACTATGTATTTGTAATTAGTGGCAACACTTGAGGGCGGAACTATTATTGCCCATATATGTTCCCCCACTGCTAGTCGAGACTATATCACTTATGTACTGAAGAAGCATTAAGGTGGACGGCACCTACAAACCCCGCGACCGGACAAAACCTTTCCCCGGCTTATCGGCTCATCTGGACCACAGCTGAGGGATACGGACATAGCCAGAATCACCTCCGGACTCATACCATTGCACCATCCGGTAGGACTTCTGAGACTATTTCTGCAGACTGCTGCAATCGTCTGGACATTTGACATAGAGCGTTTGTGAGTAGCGAAGCCTCTCTGCCCGCATAAATCTCACCAACCTATACACTGTAAGCAGTATCCAACCATTTCTTATGCATTTTATTGTATTGTTATTAAAATTGTTTACTTTTTTCATATTTAGATATACTGCACGATTATTATTGTATTTTCTCTTTGCATGCTATTGAGAATCTACTACAACGTATAGGTATACATTTTATATAATTTCTCTTTCTCACATTAAGGTCTATAGGCAGGTTTCTCTGCCATTTTGCGCTCCACTTATTTTACACTTTTAATAAAATAATAAAAATAAGATAAAAACATTAATAAATCCTCTACCACTTGCCACCATTTTAGGCCCTGGCCTAGTCAACTTTGTGGAGAAAATGTTGCTAAGTCCATCCCTTAGCAGCACAACTACATGAAGTACTACCAGATTTAGCTATATCTTGTAAAGCACAAGATGAGAATAAAGGTTAGGGTTATATTTAGGGGTATATGGTTATAATTATGTTCTGCTTCAAAACATTATCTTCCTAATTGTAGTCATCATAACAGTTAAGTTTTAAGTTAAGTGTCTTAAATTGTGTATCACTCTACTTAACACATCACGAGACATCCCTTCCCTGGAAGAAAAAAGCAAAAAGAATTCTAGTTTCATGTTCTGGGGAGGTTGGGGGAGGCATTGCATTGTGTTTATAGCAAATGTTATCTTGACTCAGCATAATTTCTGCATATCACAATGCCTCCATCTAAACACTAGACCACTAGCAACTCAGCTGCTTACATAAGTACCAAAACGTAATAAAAATAAGTCCTGATAGTCAAAAGATATGTCTATTAGAAAATATGTAAGAGGGAATAAGACAGAAAGTAGAATAGAAAGCTCTGAAACTGGAAAGACAGGGTTTCATCAAATCCCATACATATTTGTTAATATAATAGTAAAAGATATCCAGGAGCTTATAACATATATCTAATGAAATATAAGATATATTGGTGAAAAAGGTAAATAATGGTATTAGCACATATAGTATTAATACAATCTAAAATGCTAAAAGCATGTAGAAAAATGAATTGCTAAATAATCGCTATGTATAAAAGTCCAAATTGTAGATGCATAAGGGATCAGTCCAAACAGAAAAGCAAATAGTTATAGCACATATAGTCATTTACATAAGTACCAGTCTGAATGCTTGCATTAAAGGTGACATTCTACCCAAACCCCCTTAGTAACTGTTGAAGTCTAATCTAAGTGATGTTACAATTTTTATTTATTTATTTCTTAAATAATGCTAAATATTTAATTGACATATCATCAGCATGGTTTACATTGCTGTAAACATCCAGTTTCGGCATTGGAGTCCACTCCTTGCTATCATGGCTCCTCTTTAATGGATTAGTTCCACCACTTCCACATCCCCTACATATAAACACTTCTCTCAATAAATCTCAGTTTTACCCTCTATTTGACAGTTTATTTTATTTAACTGTGTTTCACCAATTATATTTGTACTTACTCAGGCCAGCCCTCAAAGGTAGAAATTGTAAAAAGTGACATCATTCCAGAAAGAACATTATCAAAATGGAACTCATTATGCATCCACACTCTTTCTCTGAGTTGGAGTTGGGTTGGGTCTCCATCTTTTGCCACTACAAAATAACCTCTAGAAAGAAAAAAAAAAGTCATTATTATTATTTTATTATTTATATAGCGCCAACAAATTCCGTAGCGCTGTACAATGGGTGGACTAACAGACTCATAATTGAGATCAGACCACTGGTCGTACAGGAACAGAGGGGGTTGAGGGCCCTGCTCAATGAGCTTACATGCTACATAACCAAACTCACATAAAAAAATAAATCAGAGGAGATAAGGGCATAAGGGAAATAAGGATAAAACAAAATCAAATAGAACCAAACAGAACAAATAAATTAAGCTAACAATTAGAATCCCAATAAAGGGGATTCCATGTGCAATGAAATTCAGATGGAGAATTGTGAGATGGGGCTATACCATACTGAACTTACTTGCATTCCTCTTCTGTCATCTTTGTGGTGTCAGTGCAGCTGTAGAACTTGCCCTAAAATTAGTTACAAAACAACAGTAATAGTTATAAAAGGTTGTACTGGCTACATAGTATAGTGTGTTATTTCACCACTAAAGTTACCCAGGCCACTTCACCTCCAAGAGGCTTAAGGAAAACTATAGTCACCTAAATTACTTTAGCTAAATAAAGCAGTTTTAGTGTATAGCTCATTCCCCTGCAACTTCACTGCTCATTTAGGAGTTAAATCACTTTGTTTCTGTTTATGCAGCCCTAGCCACACCTCCCCTGGCTATGATTGACAGAGCCTGCATAAAAAAACACAAAAAAAAAATGGTTTCACTTTCAAACAGATGTATCTCAATCTCTAAATTGAACTTTAATCACATACAGGAGGCTCTTGCAGGGTCTAGCAAGTTATTAACATAGCAGGGGATAAGAAAATCTTAATTAAACAGAACTTGCAATAAAGAAAGCCTAACTAGGGCTCTCTTTACAGGAAGTGTTTATGGAAGGCTGTGCAAGTCACATGCAGGGAGGTGTGACTAGGGTTCATAAACAAAGGGATTTAACTCCTAAATGGTAGAGGATTGAGCAATGAGGCTGAAGGGGCATGTTCTATACACCAAAACTGCTTCATTAAGCTAAAGTTGTTCAGGTGACTATAGTGTCCCTTTAGGTTCAATGGTGATGTAGTTTTAACCCTGCAGAGTAAACATTGCAGTTCTTTTTAAAAATGGCCATGTTTACATTGCAAGGCTAAATCCATCTCTAGTGGTTGTCATACTCGATCACGTGGTGTGGAGGAAGCCACCATAGGAAAGTATTGTTTTAATGTTTTTCCATCAGAAGCTTGGATACGTGCATGGCATGTGCATCATGTACCCAATGCTCCTACTAATTTACATTTTGACTGGTCTTTTTTTGATAAGTGTTTGTGGAAAGAAAATTATTATTTATTTTTTTAATTTTGAGTGTTCAGTCCAGTGTGTGTTTTGCAAATGTGTGAGCACTGTGAAGTGCTTTGTGTGCTGTGTTCAATGTGGCATTTCTTAAAGTCAAACATAGTAACACAAGAGTAGTCTAATCTACTAAGCAGCAACCTATTTATCCACACAAGTATCTATTTTTGATTAGTAAAGTTAGTGTTATTTCACAATCATTCATTTGCCAAATTTAAAAAAAAAATAAAACCAAAACCATCATCATTAATGTTGCATTCAAATCCCAAGGACTGTTGACACATCCGCCACCATTGCCTAAACCAACACCACCACTGTTGCCACTACCAATATTAGTAGTATTCAGTCTTGGGATAGTAAGATTAGCTGCATGTCCATTACGTCTGGAAGTTCAGTGTGAATTGTTCTATCTCAATATTTTTATGCTGTAAATGGTGACTCAAAGCATAAATTTGCAGAAAAAACTGTAGTTGCACCAGCAAAGTCAGCTAGACCACAAATATGACCATTGGGAGCAGTGGTGTCGCTAGGGGGGGCCAGAGGGGGCCATGGCCCCCCCTACATCATGCTGTGCCCCCCCTTGGGCCCCCCAAATGCCGACAACTTGCTGGCCATGTGCCTCAATTATATTCCCTCGGACTGTAACAGTCTATGACAGCCCGAGGGAATGCAGGACAGAGCAGCTAGTGTGTATGGACTCAGCAGTCTGTGTGTGTATGGACTCAGCAGTCTATCAATAATTAAAATTCCTGTGAGTTGTTGTGTAGGAAGGGCCCCAGTGCATTGCTTTGCCCGGGGGCCCTTAACTCTGTTAAAATGGTACTGCTTGTGTGTGTCAGTGAGCTTCTATTTAGTGAGCATGTGTGTGTCAGTGAGCTTGTCTTTAGTGAGCTTGTGTGTGTCCCTGAACTTCTTTGTAGTGAGCCTTCTGTTTATACAAGTGAGTTTGTCTGTAGTAAGCTTGTGTGTGAGTCAAAGTTTTGTCTGTCAGTAAGCCTATTTGCGCATGTCAGTGAGCTTGTGTGCTTACTGTACTATATATATATATATATATATATATATATTTATATTTTGACTTGTAGGAGTGGCATACATTTTTTTTCCAGGTCTGCTTTGGATTCCCAGGGATTCCCAGTTTGGCTCTGCCAGCGAGTGCACTTTACTTCTGAATCATCTGTGTGAGCTGCCGCACACTTTGGCCCTGTTACACGCATCTGGGAGCTGCTGTTGACAGGTAGTAGTCTAGAGATTGGGACATGGGGTATATGCTCAGCTATCTGTATAATACAGATCTGTGTGTATATAATATCCCGGGATAGTCAGTGCTTCCTGTATAGTGCTGCTCTCTGTATAATACAGGCCTGTGCCTGTATAATATCCCGGGATAGTCAGTGCTCCCTGTATAGTTCTGCTCTCTGTCTTGGGATATTATACACAAACAGACCTGTATTAATCAGAGAGCAGCACTATACAGGGAGCACTGAGTGCAGGGGCGTACCTAGGGCATGTGGCACCCGGGGCGGGTCCTGGGTTTGGCACCCCCCTGCCTCCCCTTCTGAAAAAAAACCTACAAAAATTTTTAAAATGTGTTATATTTTTTAAAATTTTTAAAAAATGTATTGAACAAATTTGTAAACTTTTTAAAACCCCTGCCCCCCTCTACAAAATCCCTGCACCCCTCACACACAGTTACAAGCAGATAGTCACACGCACACAGTCATATGCAGACAGTCACACATATAGTCACAGGCAGTCATACACACAGTTACAGGTAGAGAGTTACACACACACACAGTCAGTTACAAGCAGTTACACACAGTCACACACACTGTTACAGGCAGTCACATATACAGTCACACACACGTCACAGGCAGACAGTCATACACATAGTTACAGCCACAAACACACACAGTTACAGGCAGTTACACACACAGTCAGTTACAGGCAGTCATGCACAAAGTTACATGCAGACAGTCACAGGCAGACAGTAACACACAGTTACAGGCAGCATCACACAGTCACAGGCAGACTGTCACAGACAGTCACACACACACACACAGTTACAGGCATGCAGTCACACACAAACACCCAGTTACAGGTAGACAGTTACGCACACACAGTTACAGGTAGGCAGTTACGCACACACACACAGTTACAGGCAGACCGTTACACACACACAGTTACAGGTAGACAGTTATGCACACACACACACACACAGTTACAGGCAGACCGTTACACACACACAGTTACAGGTAGACAGTTATGCACACACACACACACACAGTTACAGACACACACACACAAGACAGACAGTCACACACACACACACACAGAAGCAGGCAGTTTTACACACACATACACACACACAGTTACAGACAGTCACACACACACAGTTACAGACAGACGGTCACACACACACACACAGTTTCAGGCAGTCACACACACACACAGTTACAGACAGTCACACACACACACACACACACACACAGTTACAGACGGTCACACACACACGGTTACAGACAGTCACACACACACACACACACACACACACACACAGTTTCAGCACACACACACACACACACACGGTTTCAGGCGGTTACACACACACACACACACAGGCACACAGGTTTCAGGCAGTTACACACACACACACACACACACACACAGAGTTACAGACAGTTACACACACACACACACAGAGTTACAGACGGTGTCTCACACACACACACACACACACACACAGAGTTACAGACAGTGTCACACACACACACACACACAGAGTTACAGACAGTGTCACACACACACACACACACAGAGTTACAGACAGTGTCACACACACACACACAGAGTTACAGACAGTCACACACACACAGTTTCAGACAGTTACACACACACACACACACACACACACTATTATACTTACAGACAGTGTGGGCTGGAGGAGTGGATTCATTGAAGTCCTTCCCTGGAGCCTGGTAGGTGGAGGTGCAGGGATTTCCTCTTGCTGCACCTCCATGTGCAGCATTAACAGCAGCCCATGCTCGCGGCTAGGCTCCGCCCCTAAATATCCGTAGCTCCACCCCCTTTCCTCCCGTGCGGCTAGCTAAGCTTGCTGGTGTCTGTGTGAGCTGTGTGACACCCCAGCTGCCATGGGGCACAGCTCACACAGCCCCCTCCAGCCCCAAGACCAGGGTGAAGGCACCCCCCTAGCAGGTGGCACCCGGGGCGGACCGCCCCCTCCGCCCCCTCCGCCCCCCCCTTAGTCCGCCACTGACTGAGTGTCCCAATTTATTATACACACAACCCTGTATTATACAGAGAGCACTGACTGTCCAGGGATATTATACCCAGACAGTTGCAAAATGTCCTTGGAATTTTTTTTCAAATGTTGGCAACTATGGCACTTTATCAAGGGTAATGTGTTTGTTTTTTAATAATCCCTGGTGAAAAATAATGAATCCTCCACCAGGGATTATTAAAAAAACAAAACACATTGTGTCGGGGGTGGGGCTTAACATGCAACAGGGGCGGGGACAAACTGCGGCGAGGGCGGGGTTGTATGTGCCCCCTTACTTTTGTCCCTGGCCCTCTATGTGCCCCCCTAAAAATGAATCCTAGAGGCACCACTGATTGGGAGGGGGCTTTCAGGAATGTAATACTTTGTGCATGTAAAGTATCCTTGGGAATTTGACACATGGACATGTAATTATGAAACAGTGATAATAAATATGGTGTTAGCATAGTTTTAAATATTTTGTAGTAAAGGCTGGTAAGCCAATCTGGGGGTAAGAGATTTTAGCCTGGTCTGTAACTCTCTAAAGTTCTATATCTTCCAAGAAATTAGTTCTATTTTCAGACATAAGTTGTGGCAAGGTAACATCATCCTTTAGGTTATAGACTGAGTAGTAGTAGATAGGGGGAATTATTGTTAAATCAACCTTCTCATTCTTCTTATTCTCATCATTGTGGACCTCTGTCATAAGAGTGATGTTACCTTTGGCATATAAAAATGCTTAAAGTAGTAGTAATAATAAAGTAGCTGTAGTAACATATTTAAAGTAATTTTATCATGTTCTATTTTCTTAAGAGTTATCTGACTTGGTAAATTTTATTGGTCCAATTGGTTCATTTTTAATGACTTCTCTTTATAAGTCTTTGTTGCTTGTTGGATGAAGTAGCCTTGTAAAATTGATTTATGATCCTGCCAAAGTAAAACATCTGAAGTGTCTGGGGTTTTATTAGCCAAAAACTATTGTAAGGTTGCTATATTACCATCCACCCCTGATATAAATTTATCACGCAGTTTCCAAGTGCACCACTCAAATTCATATAGTTTTCATTTAAAGTTAAAATAAAAGGGGCATGGCCAGACCATTTGATTTTGTCACTCTCCACTATCTCTACAAAAAAATCTATATATTCTACAGTACATATTATATGCCATTGAATAGAAAGTATAGTTCACAAAGCCAAAATAAAATATAAAAAACATACTTGAGCATTGCACTAGGTTTGCCAGGCATTTCCACTGTAGTGTATGGGCTAGACAACTCTTGAGGCAGGAACAAGAGAAAAGAGGGTTTTTAACTACCACACCATCTTCAGTCTATCAGTCCAGTGTCTCTAAGACAATAGATTGAGAATCTGGTAGAACTACCCAGCATCCTGGTATTACACTGATGGAGACCATAGTCCCAACTACCAGTACTATGGTCTCAGCTAGGGATGCGATATGTTCCTTGGGATCATCCACCAATGTAGAGATCTTCTCCACCCTCACACCTGCAAAAGCAACAACAGTTTGGGGGGGGGAGAGGCCAGTGGCACTCTGGCCTAATGCCAGAGCTTCAGATGGGGTTGTGTTGAGCTCCTGATTCTGCTGCTGGCTAGAGAGACCACTCTGGTGGCCAATACTCAAGAGTCGGTCTCTCTAGCCAAATGTTGTAGACCAAGCATGTCAAACTTGCAGCCCGCGGGCCACATGTTCCCCACAATTACATAGTTACATACTTACACAGCTGAAAAGAGACTTCCATCAAGTTCAGCCTTCCTCACAAATGTTTTTGCTGTTGATCCAAAAGAAGGCAAAAAAACCCAGTCTGAAGTGCTTCCAATTTTGCAACAAACTAGGAAAAAATTCCTTCTTAAACTTAAAATAGCAGTCAGATGTCTCCTTGGATCAAGCAGCTATTACCCCACTAATTAGAAATTATATGTCTGTATGTTATGTTTTTGGAAGTATTTATCCAACTGCTGTTTAAACATCTTTATGGACTCTGATAAAACCACCTCTTCAGACAGAGAATTCCTTATATCCTTATATCCTTATAGTTCATACTGTAAAAAAACAACAACAACCTTTTCTTTGCCGTAAGGTAAATCTCCTTTCTTCCAGTCTGAATGCATGACCTTGTGTATGTATTGCCCTGTTTATGAATAGATTTCCAGATAATGGTTTGTACTGGCTCCAAATATATTTGTATAATGTTATTATATCCCTTTTTCTAGACCATCTTTACAACAGGTGCCCAAAAATGCACAGCATATTCAAGGTGTGGTCTTACAAGCGATTTATAAAGAGGCAAAAATATATTTTCATCCCGAGAATTTATGCCCCTATTTATACATGACAAAACCTTACTGGCCTTAGCAACTGCAGAGTGACATTTCATATTGCTGCCTAATTTGTTGTCTATAACAAGTCCCAAACCCTTCTCGTGTGTGGTTAACCCTAATTCTCTACCATTTAGGGTGTAAGTTGCTTGTGCTTTCTTGACCCCACACAATCCTGTCTGCCCTACTGTGGGCGATGGCGTGCCCAGACTTCCGCAAGAGCACTAAGCATTAGTCCACGCCGGCCACCAGATATGCGCATACAGTATGTAAAGTCATATGCGGCGGCGGCGCTACAGTGTGCAGAGTGACTGTCTGTCTGCAGAGCAGTCCAGCCACTCCCCTTTCCCTCCTGCTCGCAGTGCCAGAGGAGCGTCCGGCCTGCTTGAGCAGAGAAGAGCAGGGCTAGAACTGGAGGACGGGTGGCTCATCTTAAGGTAGGGGAAAAGAAACAGTATATTAAATTGGTGGAGGGATGGGGGAAGTGTGTTAAATTGCAGGTAGGGCAGTGTATTAAATTCGGTGAAGGGAGGGGGGTGAATTGAGGGGGGCAGTGTATTAGATTAAGGGGCAGTGTATTAGATAGAGGGCAGGGGGCAGTGTATTAGAGTGGAAGGAGGGGGCAGTGTATAGGATTTGGGGGCAGTGTATTAGATTGGGTCTGCATGGTGATGAACACTCCCCTTGGAGATGCTCATTGGCTGCGTAGTGTTTCCCACACATGCACAATAGCATCCCAATGCTCACCTATGGGAAAGCATCGGGTTGGCTGAGATCATCTAGTTTGCTGATCTCAGCCAAAGTAAAGAACACACTCATAGAACTTCAAAATCAACTAAATAAAATATTTTTTTTATTCCAAAATTGCTGGCTTCCTCAAAACTCCACAATAATCCCAGGCCATCAAAACCATCCCCCTCAGGAAAACCAACTCTCTCACTGCTGTGCTGCACACCATCATGGCACCCGATATCTGTCATTCAGGTCAACTTCCATATGAACCAGCCACTCCAGGTCAATTATCCATTCTTCCCGGGGCTGTTTTTCCCAAAGATACATCCAAGATTTTAACTGGTCCTGTATACATTACTCTGGATCGAAGTGGTACTTGCCCGATTGTTGGTACCCCACATTCCACATTGAGGACTCCACCCCAAAGGCCCTGTCAAATATTGCCCCCCCTCCCCACTTTACAGGCTTGAAGAACGTGTATTGGCTCAACCGCCCTCTGATTGCTGGTCCCAGTGGTGGTTTGGAACTGCTGCATAATTTGAGTAAGCAAATCCCATCGCTGCCACCAAATGGGACGAAGTTCCCGTATTCCACCAAGTCTGATTCATCATTGACACGGGGGACTCTGGAGCACATCAGACCCAGTCACCAAAGCTTGACTAGGGTCTCTCTGCAACTCTTCCACCCGACCTTACTGCAGCTCTTCTTCCAGGTAGTTATCATCCCCTCTGCCTTTGCTTCTTCTGTTCCTTTTCCAGGCAGAGATAACACCGATGATCTGTCTCTGCAAAGGTACTGGTGGTTCTCAAGCCTAGCCAAAAGGTCTGAAGACTCTGTTACTGGTATTCCCAAATAACTAGGACACACAGTTCCAAAAGGAACTAACATGCAATACTTTATTTTGAACAAGAAATAACATTTTGCATGTGGTGAAAACCATAAAACTATAACAAACAAACATACATAACTTAAAAATAAATGACATTATGTAGTAAACATATAATGCAATCACAAGTTTCCCAACGATGGATGTACACAGATATGCAGATACAATTGTTCAGTTTTTGCGCTTTCCTTATTTGCATATTGTGAAAGTAGAAATCAATGCATTTTCCAGTTTATCACTGTTGCTAATCTCTGTAACACTCCATTTCCTCTGTGAGGTCACCACCTCTTATCTTTGTCTCTTCAGAGTTCCCTCACCCAACATTCTCAGCCTAACCTTCTTCAACTTGGCAGGAACCTGAATTCTCTTGACCTCCAGCAACTGCCAATGGGTGTCCATTCTCAAATGTCATCCAACTATACCTTCTCCTTTCCCTCTATGGCTACCTCCTCACCACTGCACTGGATGCTGCAACCCCACTCCAAACCTACACCTCAATGAGGACATCCCTTTAACCATGACACACTAAAAAGCAAAGATTATGCAGTTGAAAAAGACAAACAATTGCATGATACTTGTGCATAAAATGTAAATTGTGGTTGTGACTCGAATTTCTGTGCTTGTCACTGCTGCCCTTAATAATGGTATCATTGATTCTAGTCTTGCCTTACAATATATGTATGCCTAAAATACAAACATGCCTCTCAAAACCTACAGGAAGATCAATTATTGCAGGTGTTGACTCTGTACTTACATTTAGACAAAGTAGCCATTCCCTTTCTTAAGAAAGATTCCCCCACAAAAAGGGTGAATCTGCACTTATTAATATTTTATTCGATGTGAATACAATAGGAAACTGGTACTGTATATGTTAAACACTGAGGGTTGTTTTATACTGCAATACCCACTACACTTGACATTTAACCATTCACTGCTAATTTGCCTGCCGCAGACTTTGCTACCATCATACAATGCTAAAGTATCCTTATGGTTAGGCTGAGCAATATGAGAAATGTAGTTCAAACATTTGTTATCTTGAGACACTGTAGATTCTCTGATTGTAATAGTGTTATCATAAGGCACTGTAAGTTAACAAAATAATGACTCTCAGTCAGGCCTAATAAATTAGTGAGCATCATTGTATTAACAAATTCCACATACAAATGCAATGCCTGATAAATGCACTTGAATTTGAGACACTTAAGACACATACACAATTATCCATGTAGACACCCACCCAGGAACATGCAGAAACTAATCTAATCACACACATGGACACGTATCTGCATCCTCTCAGCAACCCAGTCGTATTCATCAACCAGTCACATTCTCCCTCCACCCTCCATTACATACATTAAACATATATTACATATGTAACTTAAAAAAGGACACACAAAGTGTCAATGGGAAGGGAAGTGGCTAATTAGGCAAACAAAATCCTGCCCCCAGGTGTCACTAACCCTTAGCTCACACATAACTACATACCTTGAATAGCTGCACACCAATACAAGAAAACATGAATTGAAGGAGTGTGGTTACAAGGACAATGTTTCCAATAGTTTTTATGGCGACAAAAACACACTGAACCACGTGCTGCAGAAACGGAATGGATGAAAGAAGAAGACTTATGAAAAACATCAAAAGCGTTTTAAAGGACAGGGCATTTAAAAAAAACCCCATGGATTACAGCAGAAGTGGTAATAACTTAATTCTCTCACCTTCAGACCTTTTGCCCTGTTTATGGCTCTGAGAGGACGTAGCACCCTGAGAACCCTCAAAATCTTGACAACAGAGATGGCACTGGACCTGTGAAAGAAAGTAAGATTCTTTAAAAATTAGGAAGCTCTCGCACTTTGGCCAAAATTCCCAGACTATTTAGTCCATTTCAGGGACATAGGATAAGTAAATTCTAAGAGGTTTTGAATTTAGATCTCTCTCCTACATGCTCCACACTGATTGTTATGCTGAAGCTTCTCCATTTAAAAAGCCCTTCTACTAAAATGTCAATGTTGAAATCCCTGCAACTTTACGTAATCATATATTTAAGTTTTACAAATATGTACACGGCCAGTGCAAACAGCTCTCTGGTAATCTGTTCGTTATTAGGACTGCACAGCAGATAAGATGTTGTTCATTTAGTGTTGAAGAGAAGAGATTCCACCTACTGTAGATGAAAGGTTTAGGATTGATTCTCTGTCTAAAAAACATCTGGATGTTTGTTATTTTTAAGAGAAACACTTGTGACGGACCGCCTGGTACCACGCCTGGGTGCCTCCGCCAATCGATGCTTCCTAACTGACGCTGAGGACTATAATCGCTGCACCGGACAACATAAGCACTGTAGCCCCCCTAGCCGCCGCAGCTTGGCCTCTCCTCCAAGAGAGAATAGTTGTGAAGCTCTTACAAGAGCTAGTGATTATAGCCTGTATAGTAATCCAAAGTACAATCCCAGGAGCAGGGATTATAGCTGGTATAGCTGTTTCCTACAATCATGAGATGAGGCTGCGTATTGAGGGTTAAGTTGGACTGCATTTTAATGGTGCCACACTGACCTTTTATGACAATCCCCATGCAAAGGGTACGCCCACATGGACCTTGTTGGGGACTCCAACACAAAGACACAGACCAATAAGAACAGTGATTAAATGCATGACACTCCTATAACAAACATACAATCCCTCCTCTCTGCCTGGGAGATAATGGAGTGAGATATTGTATTAACCCAATTATCTCAAGGCAGAAAAAACACACATTTCTATAAAGTCCCAAAAGTACCCCAAAACACATAGTATCCCCACAAATGTTAAATCCCCTGATAGCCCTGATCTTGGTGACCAACATAATACCCCAGATCAGTTAAGGGCTTCAGAAATTCTATGGAAGTCATTTATTTGACCGACCGCAGGCATGGTCCCATGCCCAAAACAGTTCCAGAGCATCAGGGCTTGGGGTCGGTCTTACAGAGTCAATAGTCTTACCTTGGAGCTTGTTCCACTCATCCAGATGAATGATCTCACCGAACATGTCCTTCTAAGATGAATAGAATCGAACGCAGGCGATAATGGAAGTCCAGCGGTGTCCGGGAGTTTCTGTATCTGATTTTAGTTCCATGAGACTCATGCCCAAACACCGCTGCCTGCGTTCATGCGAACAAGATGGCTGGCCCATAGGTGGTTGCCCATACGAACAAGAAGAACACTGTGGTGAAAAACATTCCAAGTTGTTAATAGGTGGTCTCTGGTTCATGCGGTTGTTCGGTAAACTAACCATATAGTCCCATATAGTATTTTAGCCAGGTCTATTGCAGGGGCCATAGTCACAGGCTGGCAACTAGGCTCCTCCGAACAGCCACATGAACCGGAGACCACCCTGGGGCAGTGTGTGTATGGGGGCAATGTGTGTGTATGGGGCAGTATGGGGGGCAATGTGTGTGTATGGGGACAATGCGTGTGTATAGGGGCAATGTGTGTGTATGGGGGGCAATGTGTGTGTATGGGGGGCAATGTGTGTGTATGGGGCAGTACGGGGGGCAAGTATTATACAGGGACAATGTGTGTAATATAGAGGCAATGTGTGTGTATGGAGGGCAATGTGTGTGTATATGGGGGCAGTGTGTGTATATATGGGGCAATGTGTGTGTATAGGGGGCAGTGTGTGTATGCAGGGCAAGTGTGTGTGTATATGAGGCAATGTGTGTGTATATAGGGGGCAGTGTGTGTGTGTATGAGGGCAATGTGTGTGTATGGACAAGAGGCAATGTGTGTATAGGGCAATGTGTGTGTGTATAGGGGGGCAGTGTGTGTGTATACAGGGGCAATGTGAGTGTGTGTGTATGGGGGGCAGTGTGTGTGTATGGGGGCAGTATGGGGGGCAATGTGTGTGTATGGGGGCAGTGTGTGTGTATGGAGAGCAGTATGGGGGGGCAATGTGTGTCTATGGGGAGCAGTATGGGGGCAATGTGTGTGTATGGGGGGACAGTGTGTGTGTATGGGAGGCTGTATGGGGGGACAGTGTGTGTGTATGGGAGGCTGTATGGGGGACAGTGTGTGTGTTATAGGGGCAGTGTGTGTATGGGGGCAGTGTGTGTGTGGGGGGCAGTATGTGTGTATGTATGGGGGGGCAATGTGTGTGTGGGGGCAGCATATGTGTGTATTGGGCAGTGTGTGTATGGGTATGGGGCAGCCTGTGTATAGGGGACAGCGTGTGTGTATGGGGGCAGTGTGTGTGCATGGGGACAATGTGTGTGTGTGTGTATGGGGCAATGTGTGTGTATGGGGCAATGTGTGTGTGTATAAGGGGACAATGTGTGTGTATAGGGGCAATGTGTGTGTATGGGGGGCAATGTGTGTGTGTGTATGGGGGCAATGTGTGTGTAT
This sequence comes from Pelobates cultripes, assembly GCA_933207985.1. Lineage (NCBI taxonomy): Eukaryota > Metazoa > Chordata > Amphibia > Anura > Pelobatidae > Pelobates > Pelobates cultripes. Next base: position 160,653,379 of record OW240912.1, read on the forward strand.
GGGGCAGTGTGTGTGTGTGTATGGGGGCAATGTGTGTGTATGGGGGCAATGTGTGTGTGTGTGTGTATGGGGGGCAATGTGTGTGTATGGGGCAGTGTGTCTGTGTGTATGGGGCAATGTGTGTGTATGGGGCAGTATGGGGAGCAATGTGTGTGTATAGAGGCAATGTGTGTGTATGGGGGGCTGTGTGTGTGTGTACAGGGGCAATGTGTGTGTATGGGGGCAATGTGTGTGTATAGGGGCAATGTGTGTGTATGGGGGCAGTGTGTGTGTATGGGGGCAATGTGTGTGTATGGGGGGCAATGTGTGTGCATAGGGGCAATGTGTGTGTGTACACCCCCCCCCCAAGCCTACCTGTCACTGGGGGTCAGGCAGCCATTTTCGGAAGCAGCATGGGCTGCTGCATTACGGCGGGGGCGGGGCTTATCGGCGGGAGGCGGGTCTTCGTTTGGGGGCGGAGCCTGTGCCGGGGAGCCAATCAGTGCTCCCTCCAGCCACAGACAGCCCCCAGCACCTCTCTCCTGCATTCCCTCGGGCTGTAACAGGCTGTTACAGTCCGAGGGAAGCCCATGGCCAGCAAGTTGCTGGCATTTGGGGTGGCCCAAGGGGGGCACAGCATGATGTAGGGAGGGCCATGGCCCCCCCTAGCGACGCCACTGTCTGGTTACAATTACATGTCTGTTATTCCACCCATTGTACAGTGCTACGGAATCTGATGGCGCTAAATAAATAATATAATAATAATAATATCAGTGTACCTAAAGTAACTATGTAGCTACACACAGGATTACCAATGACAGATAACACTAAGTAATTAATTTTACTTTCTAAAGAAAGATTGCATTGTAAGGAAAGGTGAAATTAAGGCTACATGTGCCAATTCTAAAATTATGACTGAAAAAACAGACACTCTGGCTGGTTGAAAACCAACCAAAGCCTTTGAAGATGACAGCTTCTGTGATGAATAGATGACGTCAAACACATCACGAAATTCAGTTAACCCATTATACAAAAAAGTAGATGGACACCCTGACTATTGGTTACTATTAACTAGTGACGTATTGGAATTTCTCCTTTAAAAATGAAGGACACAGGAGAGAGAGATACTTAAACTCTCAAACACTCAGACTCCTACACTTAAATCACTCTTGGACTCTGACTCTTAGACATAAACTCAAGACTCACACTTAACATCTACGATCTAAAATCTGGAGCCAAAGCTGGACACACCTAATTATTTATATCTTTTCCAACTCCAATTATCCAGATATATTAGCTTACGTAAATTAGAAATAGAGAATCCTAATTAGGAAAGTTAAAATTTTGCAAACGTAAAACCTGGTTAGAATTATTCTTATTGGATGGACATAGGAATGGTGAATTATCTGGTATGAGAATTATTGTAGTTGTAAAATTGCAATATAATAGGATATCTTGCCTATGAGGATTGTAGCTAGCAGTGAAATAGTTAATTCAGTGTGATTTCACTGTCAGCCAAAGTTTTTATTGCTTTACGCTGTGCTGCTGTGAGATGCTGTGTTTTGTGTTAAGTTGATTTCAAAGTAAATTGTCCTGTCGTAAATCTTAGATAGCATGCATACTGATAACTTGTTATTTAGCTGTCTATATTGTGTTAAACCACTGCCATATTGTATACTTATGTTATACCTAAATATTCACTGATTGTCACGCATGTTATATTTTATTATTATTATTATTATTATTATTATTATTGTCATAATAAATTATATTTTTATAATTAATTTGTGATTAATGAATAACATAAAATCTACTAATGAAACTTACTCTAGGATCTATAAGAATTAAAATAGTGGGTAATTCTCAGCTTTAAATCATTAATTGGGGAAACAGTGCCAAAATATAATTTTTTTTATATAATAATACATTCTTGATAATTTTTATGAAAATATTATTTTAATATTTATCACCCCATAAATATCCTCACATGTTGCCAAACCGGATTGGACTTTAACAAACCTTCTGGATTTTCCCTATTATATTCCAAGTAACCGGATTATCACCTGAACATCGCTCTCAATCCAGGTGTTTATCCTTTATCCACCCAGACCGACCTCTCATACTGGCGAGTAGTCTGTACTTTGAATTTGCTTGACAAATATATTGTTTAAAATATTACACTGAGAGTGACAAATGTTGGATAATTAATATGGAAGATGTTTGTGAAAATGACAAAATATTAATTAATAACAGATCATACAGTTACACAATTAAGAGTTAACTTACTGGATACCAAATGAGATAAGAGAAACTCCAACAACCAAGAGATCTAGAATGTTAAAGTAGTTTCTGCAGAATGATCCTTTGTGTAGAAAAGCACCATAAGTGGTCATCTGTAAGAGATATAGATAGTGACAGATATAATCATAAAATAGAAGATGAACAAGAACATTAGATAAGCAAATATGTGAGGAAAATAAATCAATTGGAACACAAAGACTAAATTTTAAAACAGAAATATAAGCAGATATGAGCAATAAATTGTTCTTATTAGTTGACCTCTATTAAGATTGCTATTGAACATAGAGAAAATAAAATATCCTTAATAGGTGTGCATTACACTATGTATTAATTTCTAGTGCAAACCACATATACACACAAATATATATATATATATATATATATCTATATATGTATATATATAGATATATATATATATATATATATATATAAAATCTTGACTGGTTTGCAGTTTATTATTATTAGCATTTATATAGCGCCAACAGATTCCGTAGCACTTTACAGCATTATAAAAGGGGGAGGTTTAACAATAAATAAGACAATTACAAAAAAACTTACATCAACGATAGGTTGAAGAGAACCCTGCTCAAACAAGCTTACAGTCTAGAGGAGGTGGAGTATAAAACACAATAGGACAGGAGATAGCAATCAAAAAAGGTGGGAGTAAAGCAAAGGTGAAGGAGAGAGTAGAGTGCTGCTCTCTAGGTTATTCTGGGAGGCCCTAAGCTTTCCTAAAGAGATGGGATTTAAGGCACTTCTTAAATGATTGAAGACTAGAGGTGAGTCTGATGGTGGTAGGCAGGCTTCCAAAGGAAGGGCGACATCTGTGCGAAGTTCTGCAAGCATGAGTTGGCCGTACGTGTGCGAGCAGCAGATAAGAGAAAGTCATGAGGAGAGTGTAGAGACTGAGAAGGGGCATACCTATGGATCAGTGAAGAGATGTAGGAGGGACTAGAATTGTTCAATGCTTAATAGGTATGGATTAGTACTTTGAATTGATTCCTATAGGATACAGGAAGTCAATGTAAGGAGTGACAGAGAGGTGAGTTGTGAGAGGTCCGACTGGAAAGGAAAATCAGTCTGGCGGCAGCATTCATTACAGACTGTAGCGGAGCAATACGGCTTTTGTAAAGATCACTTAGGAGAGGGTTTCATGCGAGATTACTAGAGCATGAACAAGGTCCTTAGTAGCATCTTGTGTAAGAAAGGGGCAGATGCGGGCTATGTTTTTAAGGTGGAATCTACAGGATTTAGTAACAGTCTGGATGCAAGGCTCAAAGGTGAGGCCAGAATAAAATATAACTCCAAGACAGCACACTTGCAAGGATGGACTGCTGTGGGTACCACTAACTTGAAAGGAGAGGAAAGCGGAGGATCAGTATTAGGAGGAGGAAAGACAAGGAGCTCAGTTTTAGAGAGATTAAGTTTCAGAAAGCGGGAGGACATCCAGTCAAGAGATGATTTTTTCAGGTTGGGCACTACCGCGGCATGTTTAAGGGCAGCAGGGACAACGCCAGAAGAGAGAGAGCAGATAATGATGTGTGTTTAAGGAAGGCACAAGACAAGGAAAAAGAGATCTGAAAGTTGAGATGGGACAAGATCAAGTGGGCAAGTGGTGGGACGAAAGGAAATAAGTGCAGCCACCTCTTATTCAGTAGCCGGGGAGAAAGTTTGAAGGGTAGGCATGGCATGATCTACGTGTGGTTGAGAAAGGGAGGGGCAAGGTGGGGAGAATTAGCACGCAAAGCTATTGGCTCTAAGGTTAATTTGGGGGGTGGCCACAGCAGGGCGAAGAAGAGAGTTAAAGGTGTTATAGAGATGCCTGGGATTGCGGGAGCATGAACTAATGAGAGAGTAAAAGTATGACTGTTTGGCGAGGGCAAGGGCTGTGCTGTATGAATGCAATATGAATCTAAAGTGGAGAAAGTCTGCCTGGGTGTTCAGCACAACGGGGAATCTTTGCATGTAGCATGTTGATTTAATATGCCACGGTTGGGGGCATGTCCTCCTCGAGGTGCATGTTTGGAGAGGGGCTGCAGCGTTCAAGGCAGAGGTAAGGGTAGCGTTATGTGTGGAGATAGCCAGTGAGGTATAGGAGAGGGAAGGGATGGATAGCAGTTGTGAATCAATATCAACTGACAGCTGCTGGAGGTCAATAGAATTAGGTTCCTACTGAGTTGAGGGGGGTTAGGCTGAGATTGTTGGTTGATAAGAGGTGGTTATCAGAGAGAGGAAATGGAGTGTTGCAGGTATAAGACATTGTACATGCATAAGAGAAAATAAGGTGAAGGGTATAGCCAGCTACATGGTGTGAGAATTACTACACTGTGATAGCCCAAGGGAGAAAGTAATTGAAAGTAGTTAAGAGGCAACTGAGATCAAGGGTTGGTTAGTGGGAATGTTGAAGTCCCCAATAATTAGGTATGGAATATTAGAGGAGGAGAAGTAGGGTAGCTGGGCATGCAAAGTGGTCAAGGAAGAGGAGAGTGGAACCGTGGGGTAATAAATAACGGCAATGTTAGCAGAGAAGGGTTTGAAAAGGCGAATCAAATGAATTTCAAATGATGAGAAAGAGAGGGAAGGTGAGTGGGTAGAGTTTTGAAGGAGCTGGGAGGTGAGAGAATAAACCCTACACCACCACCTTTACTGTTGGAGTGTCTTGGGTTGTGGGTAAGTTGAAGACCACCAAAGGATAAAGATGCAGGGTTAACAGTGTCAGAGGGGGAGGGCCATGTTTCTGTTAAGACTAGTAAGTCTAGGAAACAAGAGATGAAAAGGTTGTGGACAGCAGTCGATTTAGTAATTTTGCAAACAGAGTATGCATTCTAGAGAGCAGTGTGAAAGGAGGATTTGAAGGAGGAGTAACATGAGATGGGTATGAGATTGGTGTGGTTCCTTGAGTTAGTACTCAGATATGTGTTTAACAATGCATTGAATATTCAGTAACTTCGGGTGGAAGGGGTATTTAACTACTATTTTTCCACACCATAACTTTCTTGGTTTCTGCTCTGCAAGTAACGCCAAGCCTCAATAGCAAGCCAGTAACCAATCTAATGCTGATGAGTTGCATTAACAATGAATGAGTCCATGAATTGTTCACTGGCTTTATATCTCTTGCTGAGTTGTGTTTCAAAGTTGTTGTATACAGCAAGCATAAACACAAAGGAATCCATGTTTAAAACGGAATAATGAGGCACAAACGTGAAAAAAAGTCTTTGAAGAACTGATTTGACTATGCCTACCCAGAATCCCTTGCAGAAGTAACATCACTGCAAATTTGAGAGCTTGACTGTTGTGCAGACCAGTGTTTAAGTATTGACTATACTATACTACTGTGTTTGACTCATATGTATACAGAGAGAGATTGGTTTTCTAAATTGAATGCTCACCTTTAAAACAATTTCTGTAGTAAATATAACCGTGAAGCCAATGTCAAAATAGTAAAGAATCTGAAAAGCAAAAATACATTTTTAGTGAAATATTTTTTTCATATTTGGTGTTTATGATGTTTCTTTTACTCCTTGTTCTGATTTAATACATCTCTTATATATTGTGTAGCTGTCCTTACAGGAAGACGACAGAAATTGATGAATAGGTCTGTTAGAATTTTATCTGCTGAAAAAGATTCAAGAAAACTTATCAGGAGAACCAAATGGTGCAAAAATGGACCAGTCAGTGTACTGCAATATATATATATTGCACCTTTACTGTCTGCAATATATATATATATTTTTTTTTTGCAGTACACTAATTGGAGCATATTCCCACCATCTGGTTCACGGATCAAGTGAAAACAGTAGCCAATTGAGGGAAAAAGGAGAAAAAAACGTAAATCTTAAATAAATGTACAATATATTGTTATATTTAACACACTCAGGCCCCTCCGCCCGCATACATGCCGGGTTTTAAGCGTGTAGTTAGTCTACACATTCAAACTTGCCGCGTGTCGGCTTTCGTTTCGCTGAAAGATTTGTTCGGCAGGTTTTGCTCCCCCAATCGTTCTTGCAACATTGCTTGCTGTATTTGGCTATTTCGTGCCACGTTCGGCACTTTCAGTTCAGCTTTTTCAAAGCAATATTACAATTAAGGGTAAGGGCTTTCGCTGTCATTCCCCTCATTCGGCTGAATTTCAGCTTTTCGTATATGGTATTTACAATTTATTTAAGCTGTTATCACCACCTTGTGGCCTGTCTAGGTAATTATTTTGATAAACATACTGTGCTTTATGTATGAATTAGTAAAAAAATCCTGATTAAGGTATGGTTTCAGCAGTCAGGAATATTTGGTGTCAACGGGTCTGTCTTAGCACCTACATCTTTACAGTCAAATTCAAAGGTATCATGCATTTTATTTCTGTTACTTCAGCCTCATTAGGTTCAACATTTGCTGCACTGGTTAGCCAAATCAGAAGTTTCAAGTGTTTCTTCATCTTAACTATTGGTATGTGGTTAAAGCTTTGCTTACTTTAAAAAGAAAAGTGCTGTTTTTTATTTTGGTAGTTCTGTCTCCACATAGGTTTTGATGCTCGCCCACACAAGCCTGCAAGGGTTTCCATTTCTAGGGCTGTATCTATAGGTCTTTCTTGCCACTTGACTTATTAGTAAGTGGCTATCAATTTTAAACTTTCATTGATATACATGTCATTTGGTTGGGTATATTAGATCTTGTTTGTCCATAGGTCTTGTCCCACGTATTTGTTTACTCACTGCCCTATTTGTCTTTCAGGTCATTCATGTCACATTCTGACGCTATTCCACCCAAGCCTGCAAGAGTAGCACTATAGGTCACTTTTCCGCTAGACGTTTATTTTATGGAATACATTGTTTATGGCTATAATAGGTCTGGTTTGCTCATGGGTCTTCTCCCAGGTATTAGTTTACCCGCTACCCCATCTGTCATTCAAGTTTCAGGAGTAGATACTCTTGTTCCCGCTCCAACCTCGTATTTACAAGCCACTCCAACCTCATATATACAAGTTTAGTTACTCGACCAAGGTACAGAATGATCTACTAAATTACACACCCCTATAGTAATGTACTAACTTGGACTGGTATTTTCTCTAGCTATGCACTAGGCATGTCTTTCTGGGCTTCTCTGCATAATCAGTGGTCTAGCGAGGCCTACTCCCACCCTCAATCTAGAGGTACATTTGCTCATCAGTCCAACGCATAGTTAGTGCCTCGCTCATTGGTATAGTCAGAGCCTCATCTGTCACGTCCAACCTTTTTTGTCTACCGGTTATCGGTCACCTGAGGTATTTTCCCCGGCATTACGCTAGAGAGTATTTACAGCCCCGTGCCAATTTCTAGTTAAAGCCTCTCTTGCCGCTCGGTGCCTAGCTAGGGATCACCAAATTCACCTCCTGGTAATACAATTTTGCCACTTGGCATTAGCTACTCCCAGTCCACCATTTTTGCTTCACTGATCATTAACACTGTTATCCATTGTCTATTCTTCCTACCTAAAATGTCGAACAAGTCCACTTAAGGTGACGACCTATCTTTACCTAGTACCCGGCTAGGAACGATTCCCCCTCCAGGCAAGGGGATTCAGCTAGTCCTAGTTCTTTGAGATCATGGACTATCCCAAAGATCACAGACGAATTAAAGAAGAAAAATATAGCCTACCCAGCCACGGCTAGGAAAGCTGAACTGTCTCAGAATGACTCTGAAACCCTTGGTCCCAGTCATGAAGGGATAGTTCAACCCAGTTTGGCTGACCTGCACTCATTAATTACTAATTTGACTTCCTCCGTTAACACTATTGTTACTATGCTCGGGGTCTTGGAAGCTGCTACGATTGCTGGTACTTTCTCCTCGGCTGCCGTTCCTCCTGTTATCCCCATTGCAAGTGTTGGAGTGCAGGATAATACTCTTATGGTTGATCACCAGCCCTCAGCCTCCACCAGTACCATAATCATGCCAGCCCATCTAGTTCCTCTGACATGGAGAAAGGACATCTTGGAGGGTAAAGATGTCAACCTGGTGTCATTGCTCATAGCGTCACAGGATGTCATCCACAACAAGTCTTACTCATATGGTGATTTGTCAGTTGTTATGAAGGCACGAGACCCTAGGCTTAACAAAAACACTTTCTATCCCAGAAGTTTATTTTAGCTTTGGGTTGTTTAGGGATGTAATATGTTCAGTTTTTTCCCCACAGACGTGAAGAGTTCGACTTGTACTTGCAAACGCTGGTCGACCTCGGGCATAAGTACGGCGAATTTGCCGTTTTTGACTATTAGAAGTCATTTTCTGGAAAAGCAGCCGCCGCACTTGCCCAGTTTAGAATTAAAACTGATTTGAGTTCTCTTGATACGGAACTATTTTGTAGGCATTTTGACGGTCTAAAAGTTCCAGCTTGTGCAGTTTGCTCGTCATCTACTCACGCAATAAACCTGTGCTCCAACGACGTCCACCATCCACCAGCAAAGCCTCCGTACCCCAGTCTGCCAGGCCCATACAGTGGGACATAAAAGACAAGTTGGGGAGACCTATTGTCTTTTTGGGCAAATCTCAAATTTGCAACAACTTTAACACCGGCGGCTGCGAGTACAGCGCCTGCAGATTGCTGCATGTTTGCTCCCTGTATTTCCGGGCACATGCAAAAACCATGTGCCCAAACAGATCGTTCCCTAGGCAATGACTGTCACCGGTTAACTTCTGCACTTTGCAGCACTGTCTGTCATAGCACCCTTCACCTCACCTAATTCGATTTCTCACCGGTTCACTCACTTTGTCCACATAAGGTTAGTCACAATCCCCTCAGGGATACTCGAATGTGCTAATCTACAATCTGCCTTGAGTAACCCACAAGCCGTGTCGTTACTTATCTCTAAAGAACTCGAGCTAGGCTTTATGATTGTCCATATTAGCTGCCTTCCTTCTCTAGCTGGACCAGGCTACTGGGCTATTGCAAAGTTTTCGAATAAACTACACTTGATAATCGACTTTTCGGCTCCTCATTCCTCCACCACATCTAGTCTAAACTCCCTAATCCCTTCTGAGGATTTATCTCTTCAGTAAGCTAAAGTGTAGTTGGCAGGGGAGCATGGTTATGTAAAACTGACATAGCTAATGCCTTCAAGCTCTTACCTATTCATCCCTCCCTGTTGCATCTGCATGGGGTTGAGTGGGAAGACCAGTACTATTACACTACAAAGCTTACTTTCGGGGCCAATGCCCTATGTTATTCGATATCTTCGTGGAAACCTTTTGCTGGCTTGTGATTAACTACTGCAGATGCCCCAGAGTAATTCATTACCTAGACAATTTCTTGACCATCGAGGAACCTAACTCACCCCCAGTTAGTCTAGCGCAGATGGTAAATCTATTTCACACTCTGGGTGTACCAATCTCTGAAGCCAAGATTGAAGGGCCTGGTACAAAAATCACCTTCCACAGAATTCTAGAATGTTTATCTGCCTGTTTAAATAGAGGGGTTTGCACTCGCAAACAGTTGCAATCACTCTTAGGGACCTTGAATTTTGCCATGAGGATAATTCCCCAAGGTAGATCTTTTATCTCCCATCTATTATGCATGCTACACGGTTTACCTGACGATGATAGCGTTATTGACATAGACTCCCAAGCAAAAGATGACATTTCTATGTGCCAATTATTTCTGTCATCATGGAACGGCAGGTCTATGTTCATCCCGCCCATCTCAGATAAATCCCCTGTCATTTGAACAGATGCAGCTAGTACTGCAGGTTATGCTTCAATCTTCGGGAATGAGTGGGTCCAGGCAGAGAGTTTACCATTACAAAATTCTCTGACAGCAATTACCTAAAATTACACAACCTTGTCAAAACAAACAATTACTACATCTTGACACTAAGACAGTCCAAAACTAGTCAAATGGGTCCTGAGGGGAGATCCAATACTATCCAACACATTCACCTTGGTGCCCGGTCAGGGTTCTAGACTCACTCGATAGTACACTTATAGGCTCATCAAATTTACCTCTACTCGAATTACACGGTAAACGACTAACAACGCAGAACAAAGTTCATTCTGTACCTGCGTACTCTGCTAGTTAAGTTGGGGCTTAGTCATTCATTCCACATAGGAGCAGCTTCATCTGTATCCAGTCATAATGTTCCTACTCACATAATCAACAAAAATGGGCCGCTGGAAATCACTCGCTTATTGCAGGTACATACCATGTCCAGAAAAGGAAATTAGAAATGCATTTAATACCATGGCTTTGTAGGTATTGTATCTGGTTTAATAAAGTATTGCTTATCTTTTTGCCCTATTTATTATAGGCCTAACCACTCGTCAGTACCAGCACACCACTACCGACTTTTAGTATTATAATATAACTCTTATTAGAAACTAACAGTTATCTAATTCACAATCAGCTATGGTTTCTGACCACAAATGTAAAGGCATCAGCCTGTAGTTGTGGGAGGAGTTGTCTGGCCTATTTAAGCCCAGACCTCCTCCTCTTACCTGCACTCGAGTTCCAGCGTTGCTCTCCCTCCTCACCCTTTTGGTAAACATTTAAATAACATCACTCTAATCACGTGGGCCCTCTTTATTACAGGCCTAACCACTCGTCGGTTCCGGCACACCACTACCGACTTTTAGTATTTTAATATAACTCTTATTAAAAACTAACAGTTATCTAATTCACGATCGGCTATGGTTTCCAAACACAAATTATATATATATATATATATATATATATATATGTCTTTTTGTTCATTTTTTGACTGCTTCTCCTTTTGTGCCTTTATTAGTCATTTCTCACTAGATCTCTGAATAAAATCAACTGGCTGAGAGTGGCTGTCCCCTAGACAGCAATCATTGTTTTTCCATCAATCATTTCTTTTTTAGGCACCACAGGCTGAACTTCATATCACGAATCAAATGTATTGCATAAGTTGTTTGTTTCATGATTAGTCTATGTGGTGGTCTGGAATTTGGGAGTTTGGACAATCAACCATCTTCAGAATAAAACAAATTCTTCACAAAGGTGCATGTCTTCTCTTGCCCCAAACAGACATTTCAGGCAAGGGGAACGGTTTACCACCACATGTATCATGACACTCACTCTCTCAGTAACTACCAGCTACATGCAATTAATGCACATAATCATTCAGGTTTAGATTTACATATCTAACTATTTGATGATTTCAGAATTGCCACCTACAGACAATATACACTTTATACTGTATGAAAGCACCCATTACATCTTCCTACTATACATCTGCTGCTATCTAACTAATTTAATGTAATTAACATCAATGGTTGCTGCTTTACAAAATAGTTGGAATATCTGTTTTGTAGATTATGTAAATAATGAAAACAGTTATCCGAGTTTAGACCCCCCCAAATTTAACAAATGTCTATTTGTGAGGTACAAAAAATTATTAAATGCAAAACTCCACACTTTTATCCTGCTATTGGGACCCTCCAGGAGACCTTTAATTGTCTTTTCCTGGCTATTATTCATGGCAGCATTTAATTAATGGGTTAGCTACTCCCTCTACTCAACAGGACAGGGGAACATTTTTTTAATAATTAACCAATTCTGTCTAGGTTATAATGGATCCCATGATCATCAGTTTCCCAAGAAAGTAACAAGTGCGATCCAAAGGTGTGGACCCAAATTCTGCCATGAATAAAAGCTGGGAAAAGAAAATTACACTAAGTATGAATACATTTTCCTTATTTCTGGCTAATCATGGCAGCATTTAACTAATGTGAAATATGTTGCAAAAAGTGCAATTTATTCATGAGTGAGCAAGACAAAAATTCTAAATGGATAGAACAAACTGTGAATTAGAGGCCGAGAACACATCCAATCTGTAATGCCTTACAAAGGCTTTTAAAGATGACCAGATTTGGCAGAGATTTGCAAATGCTCTGTGCTGGAACTCCCATCTCTGCAGCCCATGAAGTGAATATTGATCTGGTAGAGTGTACACATAATCCCTTGGGAACAGAACACCTTGAGACATGGAAGCTCTTGAGATAGCTGTTACAGGGACTCGTTATATTGTTACACTCTGCCTCTTTTCGTTAAAACTCTATTTTACTGGCATTCAGTCCATACGAACGGATTACACGAACAACCAGGATTATATATTCGTGAATACGAACCAAGACCACCCAGCCCTTGGCGTGTGTAGCCACTTAACCTTTTTCATCTTTGAAACAACCAAACGGACGACCACCGGGAAGCTGCGGTCTACCACAAAATTAATTGACTGTCTCAGGGTGGCCTCGTTTGTGTAATAATTCACCGTACCCAAACTCCCGAACGAGGACCACCTACACTCCGGCGTGTGTCTTCAATCAGAATGTTGAGGCTGCGGTTAAGCGCAGGCTAATTACCCCCTTCAGGGCGGTCTACGTTCTGTTCACGAAGGGCTGGGACAACCATCCACGGAGCGGTATTCGTGCAACTGTTTAACTGGTTCTCACTCAGTGGGTTTTAGAGCCAGGTCCCACTCGCATATTAACCGACAGAAAACATGAAAGGACTTTGTATGAAAAAGACTGGCTATACTGTTCGTGAGGTCTGAGCGCTATTCGCCTATCTGGTGCGCTCAGACCTGAGCTATCTAATGAATGGTAGAATGTAAAATGTGTCTTCAAAAATGTTACAAAGATATAATTCTATGCTGTTTTACCTGTTCGAACAACACATGGGATTTTGGGCGCTTGGAGATAATTGAATTGCCAAAACCGTTGGAATCATTATCTCCAAGCTAGGCAGTGACCCTTTCAACGATACACTGTACTGTCATTGGTCAACTGTTTGTATTGTCACTGTATCCCATCAGGTCCAGAGGGGGCTGTCCCTGGACCTGGGGTTTTGCATAAATAGCGATACCCGTGTGCCATTAAAACCAGTTCGTTTTACCCTCAACTCGCAGCCTCGACTCGTGTTGTAGGGATCCAGGAGTCCTAGCTTTACTATAGCTAGTGGAATATTCTACATTTACAGGTTTCTACCGATTGGAACCTCGTTCGACTCTCTGACTTCAGGAACCAGGACATCCAAGCGATCCAACCTTCTGCTAGACCGGAGGCAATCGTAACAATAGCTTTAACCATTGAAATTGAAGCTGCTTCTGCTTAAATGGTACCCCAAGGAACTAGAAAAGGTTGAGTGGTTCTTCTCCACTTAGCTGTTCTTTTGAAATACATAGAGAGAACAATTTCCTGATTTAAATGATACGCAGAAACCACCTTTGGTAAAAATGTAGGTCTAGGACGAAGAATAACCTTGTCATAATAGAAGGATGGGCACGGTTACTCAGATGACATAGCTTTAATGTCTGCCATTCTTCTGGCTGAGACTAAAGCCAAGAGTAAAAGCATCTTCTGAAATAGATAAAATTGAGATATCTTACAGCGGTTCAAAGTTTCTGTTAATACATAGAGAAATCGAGGTATGTCCCAAAGAGCCATAAATGTGTGTAATGGATGTCTAAATCTGATTACTGCACTAAATAAGTGCAATGCCATGTGGTGTTCAGCCCATTTCATCTCTAAAAGAGAGGAGAAAGCAGAACAGTGAACCTTTAGAGTTTTCATGCTGAGTCTCTTCTCTAACCTGGCCTGAAGAAATCCTAAAATGTCTGATATGGATGGAGACCTGATGGATTGAAGAACTGTGTTAGCCCATGATGCAAATGCTTGCCAGATTTTATGATAAGTGATAGATGATTCTTCCTAGAACATATCAAGGTTGAAGCCACCTTTTCTGTCAAACTTTGATCAATCTTTGATTGCTTTTCAACAGCCATGCATGAAGCCTGAGTCTGTGCGGTTTCAGGTGTAGGAGAGGATTTTGAGAGAGAGGATTCCTGTTTAGAGAAATTTCCCATAGTTGATCTATCCTTTGTCTTCTTAGGAGTGGAAACCAAGGGCATTAAGGCGAGAAGAGAAGGATTACTATTATCCTGCACAACTCTCTCGAGTACTGAATGAATGAGTGGAATTGGGAAAAAAATATATGCCAGCTGGAATGGCCAATCCACTGACAGGGGAGGTGCTATGCCATATGGATGAAAGCTCTTTGATATAAAGGTTAGAACATGTGCATTATTGACTGTGGCCATTAGATCTACATGAGGAAGACCCTAACTTCAAGACAAATCTTTGGAACACTTGCCACGGGCTGCTCACTGTTTACTAGACATGCCCCTACTCGCAGTATAGCAAGTAGGGGCAAAATTTACTAATACCAAGTAATTTTTACTTAGTATTAGTAAATTTGGCTGAAAGACCAATTTAGGTCTTTCAGCCTTTTGGTAGATAACTCCCTAATACCGTGGGAATTAGGGAGTTATCTACTAAGCGGCTGCAATAGAAGTCCCGAAATGCCGAAATTCCGAAGTTCCGAAGTGTCGAAGTGCCGAAGTTGCCAAATTTCCGAAGTGCTGAAGTTCCAAATTCCCAAATTTCGAAAATCCAGAATTTTGGAATGCCAAACCGAACCAAAAATTTTCCCCATGTACATGCCTAATATCCTCAATTTTATCCATTGATTCTGTAGAAGTGGCTGAAAGTGAATTAAGGCCCTGAAAGCAGTCATCATTTCTCTGATATTCAATGGAAAGTGAAGAGTGTGAAGGGACAAAGTTCCCAGGTGTGCTCCCCATCCTGTCTGGCTGGCATCCGTAGTGATTACTAACCATTTTATATCCTTTAATGGGAAACCACTGGATAGATTCTGCCAACAAGACATTTAAAAAAGGACCTCAAGTGGTAGCACTTGAGGTCCTTTTTTAAATGTCTTGGAATAAGCAAGCTCTTCTATCATTCTTGTGAGCCTGGAATAAGCGCTTCTGAAAAAAAATTCTTGAAGAGGCCAAAGATTCCACTGTGCCCATCTGACTAGGTTTATTGTGGAAATGTGGAGCTGATGACTTTGAAATGAATTCCCTTATCCAAGAATAAAATTCAGTTTTCTTTCATGAGACAGAATCACCCAATTTTCTTGAAGGCTGAAGCTGGCTTTTTCTGACCAACCACCCGTATTTTGATGAATCATAAGATCGTATTCCGGGGCTACTACCAGAATATCATTCAGCTACCCCTTCTTTTCTCAGAAGTGCTGGTAATTAGGACTTTTGGAGGCATGAGGGGCCCAGGGGGGCTAGATGGTGGTTTTAACACTATAGGGTCAGGAATATATGTTTGTGTTACTGACCCTATAGTGATCCTTTAAAACAAAGTTCTGGCACTGACTATGTTTTACCACTAGTGGCCTCCCTTGCCTCTACTTCTGAAACTTACCTTTATCATCCTCACCTGCCTGGATTAATAACAATTCCTACAAAAGACTACACCATGCTCACAACAGGACCTTTACAAGGAAGTTGATGGTCCTCCAGAAAAACTTCTGTTACTGGCTCCTGTAATCGTTCCTATGGACTTACCTTCTTGCTACCTTTCTATTTGAAAACCAACCTGATCAATATTATCAACCTTTTGATACCCACCAGCTCCATACCAGCTTGAACCACTCTTCAATCCTGCTTTATTTCCAAACCTGCTCAATTAAATCCTGAAGTACGCATCTATCCTGTTTAATCTTGCCAACTTTATTTATACCACCCTGATCCACACAACTATCTGCATTATACCAACCTGTATAACACCAATCTGGACTTTGCTACTGAGTAATATTGCAAGGTTATTTTACTGCTTCATCAATATTACTCCCAACAGGGGGCTGATTCACTAAAGTTCTTCTTTTCCTGTAATCCTGGAACTTTATTGTTCTGTTCTGTTTGATTTGTCTTTTTATTTCAACCTATACTCTTATCTTTAGGTTTTCTTATTATTTACTTACATCCTGTTTATAACCTATTTGGGGCATGTTGCCAAAACACCTTTATTTCTGTTCTCTCTCTCTTTCCTATAATTTCATTTATAGGATTTCTAGTTACTTTAATATGTCCAAACTCACAAATAAAGATCCTTATGTTAACTCTGGCCAAAGCCTCATATCTGACCTGCTCAAAATCATGACACTGGGATAAATCAAGAGTGCTAGGCCTGAGAGCCGCAAGTGCCTTTGTATAGGCAATAACTATAATCACTGTAAGCACTGTAAGGAGAGCTGCTGCCTGGTCGGGTGCAAAAGCTGCAGAATGACTGGGGCAGAAGCATTCTGGGGTCCCTGCAAGTGACTAGGAAGTGGACTTGGCGGAGGTACCCAGCCGGGATACAGGGAGCTCGTCACATCTGGATTCTAACTAGTAATCTTCTTCTGACATATCAGAATCCCATTGGGGATCGCTTCTGGGTCTTTTTCTCTTGCTAGATTCTTCTATGCCCTCAGCCGCAGCCTGTTTAATCCAAAATGTAATGTCCTGTGGTGAGGTAGAGGCTTGTGGTGACTCTTTGGTTGGATTCACCAGACGTTAAGGCTAGACATTTCCTGCAGAGCCTACAGTTTTCAAAAAGGCCTGAATGCGCATCCTGCACAAACCACCGGTTTATTCCTCGTCCTCCACACATGCACAACCTGTGGCCTCCCAGATGTGTTGGACTACAATGCCCATGATTCTTTGAATGAAACAGATAGCAATGGAATCATCAAAGTTGTAGTTGTAGAACCCCAGGGATTCTCAATCTACAAAGGAGAAGGGCTACATAAACCTGGAGCTTCTTAAGAGAGAGTCTGGCCTCTAAAGGACATACCTGCTAAACAGCAGAAAGGTGGGCTTAAAAGAAATACATTTTGTTAAATAATCACAGGAATAGCTGTCCTAGGCTTAAAGGACAGAAGAAAAGACTGGGGAATGGATGATCATGGGATCCTTTATAACCTAGATATAATTGTTTAATTGATTATATCTTTGTCCTGTTCGCTAGAGGGAGGAGCTAACCCATTGGTTAAATGCTGCCATGATTAGCAAGAAACATATTTTCAATGTTTTCTTTTTTCAGTATAGTAAATTTAAAAAAAGTGACAGTTCCTCTTTAAAACATTGTATTTAACAATCAATATGAAGCCTTCAATTGCATATTGTGATTACACCAAGCATAACATCACCTGGTTGCGAGGGGAGTCTTGTCGTAGAGGATCCTCAGCAGCTAGTGAAATACTACTCAGTAGGATGAAGAGTAGAATGAAATTTGTAAATGTAGTGGCGTTAACGATGCGGTGGCAAAGCACTCTGATCCTACAAAATTGGAAATATATTTGTGAGTAAGAACTGCATGGTGTGCTTATTGTGTAAGCTATCATCATTTTAAAAATATTTTCTTTTATTATATATTGTTTAAAATAAGCCCTCAATGTACGACAGGCAGATTATATAGAAACTTCCATCTATCAGACATGTTCTCTCACTTGTTTGTAGGGCTAAAGATAAAAAAAGAACTGGCATCAGGCATAGGCACAGCTTTCTCTTTTAACTGGAGCTCTGCCAGAGGTCGAGGTCGAGGACTAAGTGGAATTTCAGGCTCCTCCTCTTCATCATCACCTAAGAAAAGAGAGTATACCGGCAATAGTGAGAGATACAGAGACGCCTGATACACATAGAGCAGTCAGAGGCAAACTTTAATAATGGACCATATCCCCTTTGCTATCAATAGAAATGGGCTACTTTTTATTTTATACATTGCCTTATTAACACAAACAGGGCTGTTTACTAAAGTGAGAATTCAAAGTGAATTTCACATTTAGAGTCAGAGCACTCAAGTGAAATTATAGCTGACTTAGGGCCATTGGAAAGATTAGTTTACCGACAGTGAACTGTAATGCTGGGGGAAGGGAGCCAGTCACCTCTGTCTGTCTTTCTCATGAGCACCAATAGTATTAGAGCACCATGGAAGTGCAGACCAAATAACCAGCTGACTGTAACAGCAGGTTATGTTAACTCTGGCCAAAGCCTCATATCTGACCTGCTCAAAATCATGACACTGGGATAAATCAAGAGTGCTAGGCCTGAGAGCCGCAAGTGCCTTTGTATAGGCAATAACTATAATCACTGTAAGCACTGTAAGGAGAGCTGCTGCCTGGTCGGGTGCAAAAGCTGCAGAAGGACTGGGGCAGAAGCATTCTGGGGTCCCTGCAAGTGACTAGGAAGTGGACTTGGCGGAGGTACCCAGCCGGGATACAGGGAGCTCCGTCACATCTGGATTCTAACTAGTAATCTTCTTCTGACATATCAGAATCCCATTGG
This sequence comes from Pelobates cultripes, assembly GCA_933207985.1. Taxonomy (NCBI): domain Eukaryota; kingdom Metazoa; phylum Chordata; class Amphibia; order Anura; family Pelobatidae; genus Pelobates; species Pelobates cultripes. Next base: position 160,671,824 of record OW240912.1, read on the forward strand.
GGATCGCTTCTGGGTCTTTTTCTCTTGCTAGATTCTGCTATGCCCTCAGCCGCAGCCTGTTTAATCCAAAATGTAATGTCCTGTGGTAAGGTAGAGGCTTGTGGTGACTCTTTGGTTGGATTCACCAGACGTTAAGGCTAGACATTTCCTGCAGAGCCTACAGTTTTCAAAAAGGCCTGAATGCGCATCCTGCACAAACCACCGGTTTATTCCTCGTCCTCCACACATGCACAACCTGTGGCCTCCCAGATGTGTTGGACTACAATGCCCATGATTCTTTGAATGAAACAGATAGCATGTCCTGTCTACCTGTAGTTCCTTACAGGTAGGGAAAGTAATGTTTTTTATTACTATAACTACCTTTTTAACATTTTTCTATGTAGCACAGTTCTTTCATTCAGTAAGACTCCACAGATAAATCTCAGATGAGTCAATTCATTTGGGCATGAATTAAAAGTAATTTGATTCAAACTGCTCCAAATTATTTTAAAATGATTTACAGTCTAGTAATTATTAAAGCCTCTAACCTATTCTCAGCTATGCTTCCAATTTGGCTATTTTAGTTTTAAATTTGAAATTCATTTTGAATTCACCTAGGATTCTTGACAATTCTCAATTTAGCGAATAACTCTATTAGAAATGTGGGATCCAAATATCTACACACATGAACTCTATAAGCCATATTTCTGGTGGAGCACAACTGAAGTAATGTCATGTAAAACAAAGTATAGCTTAATAGATGAGATTTTGACCTTTTTCTTTTTTTTAATTCTGGACAGCAATTTTTGCTTACACCAATCCATCGGATAAATAATTAAGTAAGATAAACAATAACTAGTCTAAGATTTTGAAGTATGTAACTGCAATTCACCTAGTCTTAGCTATACATTCTGTCAGTATCTGATTGTTATGGGACTGTGACAGTCAGTGATCTAGTAAATAATTCATTGTAGTACCTTGCTGTGTACTAATGTAATGCTTATCTCTAACTTCTGTCTTTTTGTTAATCCTCTCTAACCAATTTACAAATATCAGATGTTGGCCTTGATTTAATATTTTTAGATAAACTTTTGAAATGATTTAGTATTTTGAAAAATATTTGAGATGTTAACATTTTTAAAAATCTTATTAAAAGTTTATCCAATACTATTAGGTAAATCATTTGAAAAGCTTATTCTTAAATCTTAAATTGAAGCCTTCAATTGATCACAATTTCCTTTTTTCCATATGTTGGCATTAACATGTTTCTTTCTAACTTTTTTTCCTTACAAACATTTCTATTAAGCCACATATTGGATCTGTTTCTTTATATAAAATATAATGTGTCTTCTTTGTAACTTGAGTTTAAAGATATTCCATACATGCTGAGAAAGGTCCAGCCCAGTTAATGAGCTGTAATGATGGCCTAAACATGCCAAGCTCTTACAAATTAGATTTCCCCCCCAAATCACTGGGTTAACGTAATAGGCAGGCACGAGACAGACACAAATATGATTCTGAACTGCGTATTCATAACATTAGGAATATTTTTACTTGTACTGGGATTTGTTATGTTTTTGTGTACAGCAAAATCCTCCTCTGCAAGGGTTATATTTCTATTGCAACCAGGTCTAGATGTTTGCACTTGAATAATTAGTAAAAAGTAATGTATATATTTTAGAGTCAGGTTTCACTCCATTGACAAGTTAAAGATCCACATTCATTAAAATGTGCTTGTTCGTAATGAAAAAGCAAAACAGAAAAAACACACTGACTGCTATAAAAACACCTATAAAATAACTTCAAAAATAAAAAGATTCAATGTCTGAAACTAGGTCTAGCACATAGCAAACCTTGACAATATAACAGAAAAAAACATGACAATGGCTATTGGCCTTGATATTAGTTTTGCTTCTTAGCATGTGCCAGAACAATTTTTAGGACAAAAAAAATTGTTTTTTTTCACCCCCATTGGTCATGATCAATCATCTTATTAAAAATAAAGAGTGACTAATAGCTAAAAAACAATTTACACTGTATTAGTGTGTAAGTGTTGCAAGCATCACAACTTCTTACCTGGGAAGTCTGCAGATGGATAAGGGTCCTTAATCTCATTCACATTAGACTCAAACTCATCTATCTTTAGCTGTTGAGAAAGGTGTGAAAAATAATCATTATAATCATCTGGTTCATATTAAAATAAATAAAACAGTTCAGCGCTAAGATAAAAAATAATCTGATATAGTTACCATATTACAAAAACAAACCCCTCATTATGAAATGATAAGGGTTAAATAAAAACATACAAAATTGTTCACAGCACCAGACACACCAATAGTATTACTGATAACTAGAGTTGAGCGAACTCGAACTGAAAAGTTTGGGTTCGTACTGAACATTAGTTTTTTTGGACCCCGGACCCGAACACAGACATATCATTGTATGTTCGGGTTGGAGTTCGGTGTTCAGCGATTTAATGGCGCGTTTTGAAAGGCTACAGGGGAGCCAATCAACAAGCGTTTGACTCGTGTGCCCTTAGAAGCCATCACAGTCATGCCTACTAATGGCATGGCTGTGATTGGCCAGTGCAGCATGTGACCCAGACTCTATGTATAAGCTGGAGTCGCGTAGCGCCGCACGCACATGCAGTCTTATTAGTGTAGGGAGAGGATGCTGCCGCTGATAGGGACAGCTTAGGAAAGAATTTTGCAAACTAGTACATTAGTGGGGTGGGGTGCACTTCATATCTGAGAGTCAAATAGAAGCTTCAAATACCACGGTTACATCGGAGTTTTAAAAAGTAATTTTTATTTTGGTGCTAAATAGTACATTAGTGGAGTAGTACATTAGTGGGGTGCACTTCATATTTGGGAGTCAAATAGAATTGTCAAATACTGCTGTCACATTGCAGTTTTAAAACGTAAAATTTTTGGGGTGCTAAAAAGTACATTAGTGGGGTGCACTTCACATCTGAGAGTCAAATAGAAGCGTCTAATAGTGTGCTTACAGCGCACTTGTAAACATTCTAATTGTTTTGCTGCTATTCTGCTAAATAGTACATTTTGGGGCATGCACTTCATTTCTTAGAGTCAAATAGAAGCGTCTAATACTGCGGTTACAGCGCAATTGTAAAAATTCTAATTGTTTTGCTGCTAATCTGCAGCTTACATTGGAGTTTTAAAAAGTCAATTTTTATTTTTTTATTTTTTAGGGGCGCTAAATAGTATATTTGGGGCGTTCACTTCATATCTGAGAGTCAAATTGAAGCATAACTTTGATTCGAATTTACTACATCTGTCACTTGTAATATTGTTTCACACCCACAACACTTGTTACACAGATCTAAGTGATAGAAAACAAATTGATATTTCTACACTAGGAACTACCACGTAACAAGCTGCTATATTTAAACCAGTGATCAATAGCTAAGAGGTACTTCAACAATATTGTAATTCTGGAGCAATACCCTCACAAGTCAAACTGAGAGGTCAGTTTATAGGGAAAACTGTTGCCTGGAGGAAATTCTACAACAATTTCCATATGTCCTTTGCAGACTTTACATGCTGGAAAAACTCAGGTGCCAACTGCGGTGGCTTTCTGCAGTGTGCATACCGGCAAGGAGGGCAGGGTTGAGGAGTGGGTGGAAGATGATGTGGAGGATGATGAGGGCTTAGACCCCACATGGAATCAAGGTCATGCGAGTGACGTGCAGTTTGGCGGAAGAGGCGCTGTGGCACAGAGGCACCAGCACAGCATAAGAGGGAGCAGGGTGCAAAAACGGGGCGGCCGTCCCCTAGTGCTCGTCGTCATGTATTAGCTCAAGAATTACCAGTTATCCAAGTAATACATGTAGCGATCAAAGGATCCATAATAGACTTGAGCGAACCCGAACTGCAAAGTTCAGTTTCGTACCAGATATAACGATCCATTCGTAGTTTCACAGTTAGGTGGGCAGTCCAGTGACCAGGACCCAGACACTGTCAGGATGTGACATTCACTGTAGCGGCTTTGGGTGCTTTTGGCGTTGTCAGCCTGCTGCTGCTCGCCTGTCTGCACTGCAGCGTAACTTCGGCCTTCCCGCTCACTGCCTCATGAGACTTTGCGAGCAGCAGCAGGCGATAGTGGAGTGTCAGCTGCAGCATGCACGGGTCAGTGGCTCTGCACCAGACTTACCTCCAATTGATCAGAGTTAAAGGATTTCAAGTGGACTCATTACAATTACAGAGCCTCCAAAGAGTCCTGTATTGTTATTTGTCGTCACTACCTTCCAACGTCGGGAGTGGGTCATTTGCGCGCCTGCTGCCTTCCTTGCATGTGGGAGCCGTTTCTCAGGGTCCCTGTATGGAATAGAATCCTGATTCCCCGTTACCCGTGGTCACCTGGTAGGTGCAGAAACTGGCATCGAAAGTTGATATGGATGACATCCGCATGCAAAGTCGCCGACACGGGGATGTGCGATTTGCCGGAGGTTCTTTAAAGTCAACAAAGTTCCTGCGCAACTATAATGTCAACAGCTTCTCTGCGGAACAGAGTTGTCTTTTTTTATATGTCCCAATATTTTGGGGGCTACCCCAATTAAAAAAAAAAATATATATATATATATATATATATATATATATATATATATATATATATATATATATATATATATATAAACAGTGTTGGCTACCTCATCCTCCTCCTCCACCGCCACGGTCACCGCCTCCTCAACCTATGGGTCACTTAGTATAAACTAGGTACACATTAGCAGAGGCTTGTGAAGGCCTTTTCTCCATGCATCAGGAGTTGAGCTCAGTTTGAACAATGAAAGAGAATACCCTGCAATCCAACCCTCTCTCAAATGGATAATTCTGGTGATCCTCCTGACAGCCATGCTTTAGATTTTGATTTATGCTCTTCCAAAGCTAAAATCAAAGATTCCATCTAGTGCTATTTTATGGCTCAGCTGTATTTTTAATTTTTATGTTATTTTAAGTGAGTTCCCTATCCACATTTGGTTGCAGGGCACTTGTCCTACTCTTACCCCCATTTTAGTTCCTTTTGCAGCTCTCTAGCCCTTTCCAGGAGTTTTTTTAGAGGCATTTTTGTGGCCAAAAGTGACTTCAATGGGGTTCGGGATCAAGTTCGGGATCACGTTCGAGCCCGAACGTTTTTTCAAAGTTCGGCCAAACCCGCCGGACCCGAACATCCAGGTGTCCGCTCAACTCTACTAATAACCAGTTCTTTATCAGTATATAAAAATCAAGAGATGTGTTCATCTAGTAGATACATTGTATCAGCTCCTGCAAGCAAATGTAGTAATTGTTGCAAAGAAAGTTATGTAAGCCATGAGGCTTTTCTTAAAAACTATACATACATAAGGTGGAGCTGGTATAAATCTGTGAAAATAAAACAGAATAATAGTGCAATATTGCCAGTAGAGTTATATAAAGGTAATGAGATTTGGAGTGTCACTCACAAGTGAAGAGCCATTAAATTCATATGGCTCTGATGGAAAGCGTAGTAGGACGCATGGAGGAGGTCCAACTCCTATTACTCCTGGTCTGTGCTGTATACCTCTGGTAACCTGGACACAGGATGCTGGAGATGTAGCTTGTAAAAGATACTTTTATTCAAGTAAATCATTAAAATAAAATTATATAAAAGTATAAAAGTCTTTGGGGGTATGTGGACACTATGGCCCCAAAGTGTTCAGAGTAGTCCAAAACGCGTTTTGCCCCTGTAATGGGGCTTCCTCAGCTGGTTTCAATCATTTGCTGTGTCTGCTCTGTTTTAAATATGCCATTTTGTCTACACTTCCAGTTCAGAAGTTGCAATACATCACTTTCAGTTTTACTCTTCGTTGGAAAGCACTATGCTTTATATTGGCTCTATTTTGACATCTGGAAACTTTATTGTAATCTGAAATGTCCATACATATGAAGGGAAACAGGAATATAGTTGTGTGTATTCCTGTTGTTATATTTAAACATATAAGTACATCATGGCTAGACAAGAAAGTGCAAATGCTTATAAATATTAAATCTCTTGTGATGGAAGACAAAATATGTTACTGTATCTGAATATTATACATCCTATAACAGGAACCAATAATGTTAGTGCATGCAAAAGTGTTATATCTCATTAATAATTCCTATCTTATGACAGAGAACAAAAGTGCTGCTGCATATGAATTCTGTATACCCTGTAGTAGGAAACAAAAGTAATATTGCATTTGAATGCCATATACCTTATGGCTGGAAACAAAAGTGCTGTTGTGTATGAGTGCTAAATACCTTATGGCAGGAATTCCTTCCTAGCTATGCAGCAGAACAAAAGTGCTGCTGTATATGAATTATGTATACCTTACAGCAGAGAGAGAAAAAACTATTGCATATGAATACTATATACCTTATGGCATATAAGGGTGCTACTACATATGAATACTATATATCTTGTAGTAGAAAACTAAAGTGCTGTTGCATGTGAATACTATATACATTGACAAGCAACAGAAGTGCTATTGCATGTAGATGTGATATATATATATCATATGGTCACTATTTAACATGTATCCAACTGACATATATACATCTTATTGAAATAGAACTGGGGTACAATTGCATTCTTTTGCTGTATAGTTAGTCATTTATATTTTAGTATATGGTGGAGATAAATATGCTTACTACACTTTTAGTACCTGAATTACAGAAAAATTATGTTTTTATAGAGCTAGGATTGTGACTTGTTCCCACGAGCTTCTGTATCCTTCTTAAGAGCATAGTAAAAGAAAATTGTGATATATACATTCAGGAAACGAGTGCGGACGGGAAGGTAAAAATTATGCGCCCATTTCTGTGCATGGGGGGTTTTAATTCATAAAATGACATAGCTCGTAGTCTCGATTAAGGCCATGGGGAATCATTGTATTAAAGTTAAAAATGAATTGCATTTCTTCCATTCCTATTTTTTTTTATTAAAATCTCCTCCCCTCCAATCTTTTTTTAACTAATTTGATAGCACAGAAAAATAGTCCATCTGGATTCTGATTGTGATGTTGTTTAAAGTGGCTAGAGACGCTGTGTGACTCCAGTCCCTTTCTGATATTTCTCACATGTTCTGACACTCGTATGTTGGTACATCAGATTGTTCTCCCTATATATACCAAGTTGCAGGGACATTTACATGCATAAATTACACCCTTAGAGTGGCGTGTTAGATGACAAAACGCGTTTTGGACTACTCTGCACACTTTGGGACCATAGTTTCCACATACCCCTAAAGACTTTTATACTTTTATATTATTTTATTTTAATGATTTACTTGAATAAAAACAGCTTTTACAAGCTTCATCTCCAGCATCCTGTGTCCAGGTTACCAGAGGTATACAGCACATACCAGGAGTAATAGGAGTTGGACCTCCTCCATGCGTCCTACTACGCTTTCCATCAGGGCCATATGAAGCTAATGGCTCTTCACTTGTGAGTGACACTCCAAATCTCATTACCTTTATATAACTGTACTGGCAATATTGCACTATTATTCTGTTTTATTTTCACAGATTTATACCAGCTCCTCCTTATGTATGTATATTTTGTATATTTGTAGAGGTGGTTTAGGGGATACCACTCAAGGTGTTTAGAGCTCTTTTTTTACCAATCCCTTTAAATTGTGCACTCTGTTAACATGATGCTTTTCTTCACTATAATTGCCAATGTGGTCCCAAGGAACACAAACATGTATTTTTAACCCTATAGTGTTAAAACCGCCATCTAGACCCCTGACACCCCTTCTCCCCCCTAAATATAGTAAAATCTTACTTGTATTTAATCTGCAGCTGCTGCCTCTGTCCCTGCTCTGCATGCTTGGTTGACATCATCAGAAGTGATTATGTGAGCCAGTCACAATGCTTCGCCATAGAATTGGCTGAGACTGTCGAGGAGACACAAGTCTTGGCCAATCAGCATCTCCTCATATAGATGCATTGAATTAATGCATCTCTATGAGGAAAGTTCAGTGTTTGCATGCAGAGGGTGGAGACAATGAATGGCAGTCACACTGTGCAGCACTGCACCAGTAAGCACCTCTAGCAGCCATATGAGGAGTGGCCAGTGAAGTTATTACTAGGCTGTAATGTAAACACTGCATTTTCTCTGAAACGACAGTGTTTACTGCAAAAAGCCTGAAGGGAATGATTCTACTCACTAGAACAAATACAATAAGCTGTAGCTGTTTTAGTGACTATACTTTAACATCAGCAGTATTACAGTCAAACCTTGAAAATGAAAAAGAAATCTCCTTAGTGTATTGATTTATATGGCAAATAAAACAAGTAAAAACCCATAAACATAGATGTTGTATGGTGAGAGTTAACACTTTAACCCACATAATTGTGTGCATTGATTCCATACTTATCAGATCAGCCAGGTTGATAGGTGTTCCACCCCAGAAAAAAAAGGTTTAGCACATTGCAAGACATTCAGGAAACTTGGCTGAAACATGTCTCCCGAACAGCCACCCTCGCCTAAAAGCCTAATCATCCCTCCAAATCATGCCACTCAGCTAAGCGCCTTTTCCAAGCAGCTCGGAAGCCTCGCTACACCAGCCGGGGGTCATCTGAGGCACGGCGCACCTGATTGGGAACTACCATCTACCTCTAAACTCTCTGTCTGCGATCCACTATAACTTTAAACAGAGCATGCTCGGTCCCAGGACTAGCAATCAGGGTGCTTTTTGGAGGGATGCTAGAGGGTGAGGTAAGGTACCAAAGGACTTTGGGTAGCTTCATGGATACACGTAAAGCATTATCATTCTACGTGACTGGGAAAGAGAAGCTAGCCACAACCCGCTAAAACTGTGACTTCCATCTATTTCAGGCTAATTACAACCAAATCCAGGCATGTGTGGACGCTCTGAGCCAAGCTTCCATGGGACACCAGTTGTGGAGATGTGAACACAGGAACTGAAGTTATTTTGTAGTTTGTACCCTGGTGCCAAGGTGTCTGGCCACTAATTAAATGATCAGCTCAGTTACAGACACAAAGGCACCGGAGACATTACAAACCTGTTGTTCTTCTCAGGGACCCACTGTTGAGACCCTAGGTATGTAAAGGTTACATTGTGTGACAATAAAATCAGTTTTATTCACCCTTCACTAAGTCTCAACTAGTGTCTGGGTGAGCCAGCTATATACTCTGCAAGAGAGCCTAATCACTCTGAAGCTTCTACACAAGGGAAGAGACAACCTAGATGGTAGTAACTCCTGGATTTACCACCACAACATATATAATGTATTCACTTTTGTTTTGACCAAACCACTTAATCTGGAAAAAAAAAACAAAGATACATTTTGGAATGGCATAATTTAGTCCATGCCAGAGTTGTGCTTGTCAGAATTCCGGTACCAATGCTATTTTGCAATGCCAATTCAGAGTTAGCAAAATTAGATTGGATTTAAAATAACATAGTGAGAGAACTTTTTTCACAATGACTGGTTGTAGGTTCATCCCACCGATGTCACAATTGCCCTGAAGAAGGTATTCAATTGTATTCATCCATACCTGTTTAACTGACAATGAGCTTCTTCAGCTCTCTAATTGTATTTTCTGAGTTGTACTTTAGTGGAACTTTATTCACCAAAAGCTCACTAATTACAAACATCTCAATCATGATAGATTCTGCTTGTCCACCTCATAAATACCTACAGGTTAAAACTGCTAAAAACACTACAGTATGCTTCAAAAATTGAAAGGAAAAAGTGAGTGGGCAGTTGGCAACCTTTACACCCTAAGAAGAACAGAGTTTTCCCACACATCCAGTCTGTACCCTCAGCTTCACCTAACTGCATCTGCTGAGGTAACAGGCACTCAGTCAGAGAGGGCAAAACTACTACAAGAAAGGCACTGAAAAAATGGGAGCAGTAGAAGGAGTATATATATATATATATATATATATTTTTTATGAGATGAGTGAACAAGGGGATGACATCTCCCAAACTGGCATTACTATTGCTTAAAGTTTATTTCATGACCCTAAATGTAATAAGAACTGGCAATAGCTAATCCTGACATACGAGTGGAGACTCAACACCAATGGACTGGTGGCAGTATAGACTATGTATTGCCCTGTGCTGTTCCAAAATTCTTTGCAGCAAGTCTAAAGTGGAGTTTTACCATATGGTGATTTCATATCTTAGATGACATGTGGGAAACCCTGTTTTCTTTTGCTCATGCCTCAAGAGTTCGCTAACCCTCACACAATGTGGAAATCTTCCTACAATGCTCAAGAGTGTTTTGCAGAAAACTTTGACCTCATCCACTACCACCACCATACATAGGCACTGCGGGCTGCCACCAGTGTTCTGTTAAGTGAAGAAAAGGTGCTAGCCAGTAGGAGCACTCCATAAATCTGACCATTCAGATGGATGATTTTGTCCGGCTTCAGTATTACTGGAGAAGATGCTGCTGATGCTGTTGCTCTCTCTCTCTCTTTTTTTTTTAATGCTTACCATTATAGTAGTGTTTCGTATTTTTTTTTGGGGGGGTGGGAAGGGTTACAGCCACTTCAGCACTGTAGTGTCAGAAGTACATCTGTATTCCTGACACCATAGTTTCCTTTAAATTACAGCACGTGCAAGGGTCCTGGGGACCATTTTTATAAAACCTTTTATTTGCCCTTTGTGGGATGCCTTCTTTGGTGACCAGTGCAGTGCAACAGTGTCTCCATGGATAGTTGCAAAACCTGCAAATCATGTCATTTTGGACAATGCATAAGGCACCAATTTTCAGTGACTGTGTTTCATCTCTAAGGATAAACACAGATGACAAAACTATTCAGACCTACTGGCACTACTAGATTAACTAGAGGCTTGTAAGCAGAGAAGATCACGGAAGAGATGAGCAAGAATGTCACACCAGTAGTTTGTCCAAACCTCTTTCTTTCCAGTAACTAACCTTTGTCTTACTGTTTCACTAGTAGAGCTCTTTACAAACATTTCTGTATATCGAACACCTAAAATTAATTCAGAAAAGCACTGAAGCCATAGTTGTGTGTCCTTGTAGAATTCTGAGACCACAAATAGCCACCAAAATGCTTTGAAAGTACTCTGTATTATATAATAGTGTCAGCTGGCTTTTCAACTAATGCATTCTTCCCAGACACGGACATAAATGATATCGCTACTGCACACGTGAGAACTTCTACAGTAACAATATATATAGGGAGTCACTGGGGTACCCAGTTAAAGAGGCACTGTCATGCCAAACTTACCTTTCCTCAATCCCTTCCTCTTCTCCCCCTCTCTCAGGATCTGTTCTTCTTTTCTTCCTGTCTTCTTTAGTTTTCTTTAAAATCACAAGACAAAGTAGGGACTCTTTCATTTTCGCTGGTCAGAGCAATTTTCCCATAATTCTTACCTTTCCTCAGTGATCTTGCGATGCTTCCTGTAATTTTAAACGAAACTGCCGAATTGCGTTCTAACCGAATAAGAACAGTATGTTCGTTTGTTTTAGAACTCAATTCGTCACTTTGTTCATATCGTAATTTCATTTGAATGAATGAAACTCCGATTAAATTTGTTCATTGGCCAGGGGGAGGACAGTAGGTCCCCCCACCATTCTTATATAGGGTCCCCACCCACAGCTCAGGGGTGGGGGCCGGGGGGAGGACAGTATGTCCCCCCTTATTGTTTTTTAGGGCCCCCAGCCACCGCTCAGGGTTGGGGGCCAGGGGGTGAGGACAGTAGGTCTCCCCCACCATTCTTATATAGGGCCCCCACCCACCACTCAGGGGTAGGGGCCAGGGGGAAGGACAGTAGGTCCCCCCCTTATTGTTTTTTGGGGCCCCCACCCACTGCTCAGGGTTGGGGGTGGGGGGAGGACAGTAGGTCCCCCCCCACCATTCTTATATAGGGCCCCCACCCACCGCTCAGGGGTGGGGGCCGGGGGGAGGACAGTAGGTCCCCCCATTGTGATTTATGGTCCCCACCCACCACACAGGGGTGGGGGCCGGAGGAGGACAGTAGGTCCCCCCCAGGGCTGGACTGGGAATTAAAAGCAGCCCTGGAAAAAAAATATTTACCAGCCCCATAATGTGTCGCGCCAGCATAGTGTGCAGATACATTAAAAAGTACTTCAACGTAAAAAGCGCACTCATAGGCTTCAAAATAAACAAAAGTGCAGATTTATTTTAAGCAGATGTGCCTTTGCATGTAATCAATGTTTCAGTCCAACTACCTTGACATATTAAGGAAAGCTTGTTAATGGGACTGAAATAGTGAATGTATGTATGGCACAACTGTAAAAAAAAATTTATTTTGAAGTCCTGTGGGTGTGCTCTTCACTTTAAATATGTTATTGTGCTTGAGTATGCACCTAGCAACAAGATTGGGCCAATATCTGCTCATTACATATGGTACATATTAATGAAATTTCTCTGTGTATTATGCATATATAAATGTACATTAATATGTGTAAATATAACAAATATACACATTAATATACATGTCATATACCAGTGACGGATCCAGAGCCTGAGCCCGGGAGGGGCACTTGTAGATTATTTAAAGAAATATTCCATGCACAATAACCACTACTCCTCTGTGTAGTGGTTATGGTGCCAGGAGTGTCGGCACCCCCTCCCAGAGTAAGCAGTCAAACCGTTTAAGAACAGTTTGACAACTTACCTGGAGTCTGCTGGGATATGGGGCTGTAGTAGGGTATAGGAGCAGTGGTGCAATGTGTGAGGGGTGCAATGTGTGTGAAAGGTTCAGTGTGTGGGTGTGGGGGGCAGTGTGTGAATGTGTATGTGTGTGTGGGGGGGGCAGTGTGTGAATGTGTATGGCGTGTGTGGGCAGTGTGTGAATGTGTATGTGTGTGTGGGGGGGGCAGTGTGTGAATGTGTATGGCGTGTGTGTGTGGGGGCAGTGTGTGAATGTGTATGGAACGCGGTCTGGAACGCGGCCGGCCCCCTCTCAGTGTGCCACCTATGTGGCAGCGCAGCCCCCAGGTGCCGCGGCCCACCGGGAAATTTCACGGTATCCCGGTGGGCCAGTCCGGCCCTGTCCCCCCCTTATTGTTTTTTAGGAGCCCGACCCGCCGCGCTGGGGTGGGGGCCAGGGGGAGGACAGTAGGTCCCCCCCTTATTGTTATTTAGGCGGGTGGGGGCAGGATAGTAGGTTTTTTTTAAACAGTGAGCAGCCTAAACAGGCTGCTCACTGTTTAGTAGACATGCCCCTACTCGCGGTGTAGCGAGTAGGGGCATTCGGTAGATTTTAATCTCTCTTATGCTATTATGGGGGTCATATTAACCCCTATAGAATGAGGGAGGACATGGGGGGCTTAGGAAGTGGCGGGGAGCACTGCGTGCCGGTAGCTCCCTCCTTGTAATAAACTGCATGAACAAACAAACACTGATACTCAGTGTTCGTTTGTCCATCTGATTTTTCTATTCATTCATTCGTCTATCTGACGAATGAATGAATAGATGCAATTCCCGTTCGCATGTCCAAGTGTTTCACTGGGCATGTGCGGGAATCTCAGTGCTATCTAGTGTGGGAGATGACGTGTCCCACAGGGACTTCATCTACCCACACAAAGATGGTGGCGCCCTGAATATAGATTGGGGCAGAAAATAAAGAATAAAAAATAGGTAATATGGGGGGCTTTGGGGCATTTGGGGGTGACTAGGGGGTCAGTTAGATGTAGTGGAGTCGGGAGGGGAGTTAAAAAAAAACAGGATTCGGCCATGACAATGCCACTTTAAGTGTTGAATCATATGAAAAAGTTTTGATTTATAACAGTGGCACGTTGCTAGAGGATTACTGGATCTATAACCATAACAGCGGGGTTGTTAGAGTACCTTTAACAAGACACTAAAGTCAACCAATGCCTCCATTATAATGTGGTGTTGTATGAGGGAAACAGATCAGCCCCCTTTACCAACAAACTGAACTTCAGCATTTTTATATACAAAAACATACACACAAAATAATTGCAAGTGACCTTTTACCTCCTATATAACAGTAACTTTTATACTTGTTCCCTTTTTTATTTTATTTTCCCATTTTTTCCCTTTCTTCTGCCTTTCATTACTTTTTTTCTCATACCTTTCCTTTGTCTTTTTTACCTTTTTCCTTTCAGAATTATAAAGTATAGGGTATTACATCATTATAGTGTCACCAATAAATTACTAATTTTCATTACATTTACACACATAAAGTCACCTAACTATCCCCTGAGAGAGAATCACAAATAAAAATCTATTTATTAACCTTATCTGACTACAATCATGCATACTTCTAGAGCAGGGGTTCCCAACCCACTCCTCAAGTACCCCTGGACCCTAACAGTCCAGGATTTAGGGATTACCCTGTTGTGTCTAAAAGTGTTTTTTGTTTTGTTTTGTTTTTTCCTTTCTTTCTTTCTTTCTTTCTTTCTAAAAACACCTTAGACACAACTGGGTAATCCTTAAATCCTGCACTGTAAGGGGGTACTTGAGGACTGGTTTGGGAACCACTGTTCTAGAGGGATTCTATTTTTTTTTTTGCCAAAATTCCCATGTGATCTTTCCCTTTGTTTGTTCTATTTTTTTGGAAGCCCTTTTCCATTTTGCATTGCCTGATATTTTGCTCAATTAATGTCTCCAGTTTAGGAACATTACTTGTTTTCCAGTTTTTTGCCATCATTAGTTTTATTGCATTTAGCATATGTAAAATTATTGGAAGGATATTTTTCTGAGTATTATTCCTCTTTAAATGTAGTAGGGCCAGTTCTGTGCTTTTTTCTAGTTTCTTATTACTTATATCTTCTATAAATGTGAAGACATTTTCCCACAGCTTCCTTATTAATGGACAACTCCACCACATATAAAGCATACTTCCTTTGTCTTTTCCGCATCTCCAACAGTAAATATCTGAATCTCTGCTAACAGCTTTTAATTTCTCTGTTATTGCCGGTATTCAGTACTATCTGTATTGTACATTTTATAGTGTGTTTCTCTTAAATTGATACAATGTATGTATTTGTATGTTTTGTCAAGGGATCTTTTCCATTCATATTGATAGACCTTGTTCCCACTTTTTTATGGCTGTATGTTCCGTTCTAGATGACATTTTATATACAATTTGAGCACACTTAGGCATGAAACCTTCGTAGTTATCTTATTCCAGTAAAATTTCTAAATCTTTAATTATTTCTGAATGTTTTGAGAGAGCCTTACAATCGTATGTAGTGGGCAGACTAGATGGGCCGAATGGTTCTTATCTGCCGTCACATTATATGTTTCTAGTTAAAAATGTCTTTATTCGGGATGTTATACTCTGAAACAAGTTTAAGAAAAGGTTTTATTTTGTTTTGGTCTACTATTTCTTTTCTTTTTTTTTTTAATACCTTTATTTTTCCAGTTTTCCAAATTAATATTTTCTATAGATGATTCTAAAATATGTAATGAGAGTGAGCCCAGGATTTTATTTTCTTTATGCACAACTTCTTTCTTATTAAATTCTAATCCTCTATTGTGTTTAGACTATTCATTTCTATCTGATTATTTTTATCCCCAGGGATCTTATGTTTCCAAAACAATAAGGATGCATCTTTATTATTGGAGAAGTCTTATTCAATATGTTACCATTTTTCATTTTTTCATAAATCTTTCTATGATATTAAAGCATGTTTTAGTCTACTTGCTAAAATATATATATATATAACAAATATGTGCGGGTATAGGTGCTTCTGTGGTATTCTTGATTTAGCCTTTTGAATGTAGCAGCTGAAAAACACTATGTGGGTGCTCCAAAATCATCAAACCTGCACATCTAGAAAAAAAGAGGGGTGTGTATTCTACCTTAAAGGAACACTATAGTCACCTAAATTACTTTAGCTAAATAAAGCAGTTTTAGTGTATAGATCATTCCCCTGCAATTTCACTGCTCAATTCATTGTCATTTAGGAGTTAAATCACTTTGTTTCTGTTTATGCAGCCCTAGCCACACCTCCCCTGGCTATGATTGACAGAGCCTGCATAAAAAAAAAATCTTTAAGGCACACAAGCTACAAACTTT
This sequence comes from Pelobates cultripes, assembly GCA_933207985.1. Lineage (NCBI taxonomy): Eukaryota > Metazoa > Chordata > Amphibia > Anura > Pelobatidae > Pelobates > Pelobates cultripes. Next base: position 160,687,839 of record OW240912.1, read on the forward strand.
AGAGCCTATATTTTAAAAGGCTCTATACCATGTGAGTTTATTTTCACTCACCGTCACAAATATCTCCACAATTGTGTTACAGTTTTACACTATATGTATCTTTTTTGTTCCTTTATTACAGACATCCCCAAACTCCGGCCTTCCAGATGTTGCTGAACTACAACTCCCATGATTCTATGAATGAAATAGGCTGAGAATCATGGGAGTTGTACTTCAGCAACATCTGGAGGGCCGGATTTTAAAAAAGTCTGCTTTATTACATGTGACTTCTACCTTATCCCTATCAATTGAGGGGTGAGTCCCTGTTCAATATATTTTATACACTTTATAGTGCTGCACTATTTGCATTTTGTATTTTAGGGGTTTGTCACCTAAACGCTTTGTACTTCACACTTGCTAAATAATATTTAAAAATATTAGGCATTAACAGACAGTCATGTTTTATATTAAGAGCCGACGTTCTCCAATTTATACAAGATTTTTTATCTTTCCAGATGAATTTTTGTCTTAACAAAGCTAGGAAATTGCTTTCTATTAGATTACTTGTGAATGGAGTTATCTTAATGCCAAGGTATTTAATATAAACCCGTATTAATCCATATTTTTTTTTTTTACAGATTTCTATTATATTGTTGCAATTTTTTTTAAAAAGATAGATTTTTCCAAATTAATTTTATTGCCCGAGAACATTTTTCCTAGTTCTTCTATCAAAGCATCTAATCTTATTGGGTCTTCCAGTGTCAACAGGATATCTTCCGCATAAAGGTTTAACTTACTAGTACTGTTAGGCATTTGGAAACCCTTTATTGTATGATTTTCTTTTCCCTTATTTTAATTGCCAAGGATTCCAGTGCTAGTATGTACCAGAGGTGCGAGAGGGGACAACCCTGTATTGTACCATTATTTATCATAAAACTCTGTGAATTAAAAATTTGAACCCTTATATTTGCTTTTGCTCCCGTATATAAGGCTTTAATTGCACCTATCATTCCCATCCCGAAGCATACATTTATGTCTTTTTGGCATCAATTGACAGGATGATTAAATGGACCTTCAACTTATCAGACCCACCTATGATGTCTATCATTCTCCTTAGTTGATTAATTTGAGATCTATGAGGAACAAAGTCTACTTGATCTTTTTCTACCAATGATTTTACTACTGATTTTATTCTTTCTGCTAGTATTGATGAGTATATTTTGATATCTGTATTTAGTAGTGAGATGGGTCTGTAGTTATTAACTAGTTGTTCATCCTTATCTGGCTTCGGGATGGGAACAATATTAGCCATTGGGCAAGCTTTAGAAACATCAAATAGAAAAGTCCATAAGGTATTACAACAAATGTATTAATATTGGCAAATAAAACACTCAATAACCCTTATACAAAGGTATGAGGAGACTTATCACCAAGACCCACAAAAAGGCTCATGTACATCAATTTCAAACTTATTGGTTCAACCAGCTTACCCACTCTATTTCATGGATAGCAGGATAAAACTTACAAGGAAAGGTTAAAGGATCTTAACATGTATAGTTTGGAGGAAAGACGAGACAGTGGGGATATGATAGAAACATTTAAATACATAAAGGGAATCAACACATCAAAGGAGGAGACTATATTTAAAAGAAGAAAAACTACCACAACAAGAGGACATAGTCTTAAATTAGAGGGATAAAGGTTTAAAAATAAAAGGTTTAAAAAAGTAAAGTATTACTTTACTGAGAGGGTATTGGATGCATGGAATAGCCTTCCAGCTGAGGTGGTAGAGGTTAACACAGTAAAGGAGTTTAAGCATGTGTCAGATAGGCATAAGGCTATCCTAACTATAAGATAAGGCCAAGGACTAATGAAAGTATTTAGAAAATTGTTCAGACTAGATGGGCCGAATGGTTCTTATCTGCCATCACATTCTATGTTTCTATGTTTCTTCTGGAGCTCTAGCCTTTTGCATTATTTCATTAAAAGTTTTAGTCAAATCCAGGACAATATTTGGCTTTAATATTTTATAAAACACATTTCCAAAGCCATCTGGACTTGGTGTTATATTACTTTTCAGTTTATTTATGCATTGAATGACTTCTTCCTTTTCAATTTGAGCATCTGTTGTTAACTGAGGTTAAATTATATCTTTGACGTATTCATTTGTATTTTATTGGTCTTAGTTGGTAAATTATATAGATTGCAGCAATATTTTACAAATATCTTCCCAATTTTTTCAGGATCTTGAATTATTTTGCCCTCATCTTTTATTCTTGTTATTGTCCTATTAACATTTTCTGCTCTCATTTTTTTTTTTTTTTGTCATCCAATCAACTACCTTATTATTTTTATGATACCATTTACATTTTAAATGTATCCAACTTTTTGCTGGCTTTAATTGTTAATTGGCGGTTAATCTCTTTTTCCACCACTATAATCTTATTTGTGATATATATTGAAGGACTTTCCTTATTCTGTTTTTTGATCTGTGAATAAAATCAGCATTTTGTGATTTGACATTGCACCCACATGATTGGGAAGATCTCCTGTCCATCATTGAAAACTAAGCTGCTTATTCCCCTTCCAGCACACCCTCGAAAAACAGCCTCTACTCCATTCTATCCACCTTATTTTCTGGTGCTAGGAACACTTTAAATTACAAATTAAATCAAGCATGTTGGGCTTGCTCAAGTTACATAGTTAAATAAGCTAAAAAGAGACCTGTTTCCATCAGGTTCAGCCTTTCTCACATCTGTTTTTGCTGTTGATCCAAAAGAAGACAGAAAAAAAAACAGTTTAAAGTGCTTCCAAATTTGCAACAAATTAGAACAAAATCATTCTTGACCCCAAAATGGCAGTCTGATCTCTTCATAAAGTTATTACACCTCTAATTAAAAAAGATATCCCTGTATATTATGTATAGACTCTGACAAAACCACCTCTTCAGGCAGAGAATGCCACATCCTATACAAATATGTTTGTATAATGTTATCATATCCCCTCAGAGGTGCTGTTTTTCCAAACTAAAGTGATTGAAATTTGTTAAACTTTAACCTCTTAATAAAAATGTTCCATTCCTTTTATTAACTTTTTAGCCTGTTTCTGCACTTTTCTTATTGCCATAATATCCTTCTTTAGAACATGTGCCAAAAATTGCACAGCATATTCAAGTTGTGGTCTTACCAGTGATTTATAATAATAATCCTTAGATTGATTAAAGGGTATAATTAAAGTTGGATCCTCTGAGATTCTGGCACATGGCGGTTTAGAAATGAGAAATTCTTCCAATCACATGATCAGCCCAAATGCAGTCAAGTTGCCATTTGGTCCAAAATGAAGTCTACCTGTTACTGTCAAGGATGGGTAACCTGGTTGAACCAATAAGTTTGAAATTGATGTACATGAGCCTTTTTGTGGGTCTTGGTGATAAGTCTCCTCATACCTTTGTATAAGGGTTATTGAGTGTTTTATTTGCCAATATTAATACATTTGTTGTAATACCTTATGGACTTTTCTATTTGATGTTTCTAAAGTTTGCCCATAATTGAGAGACAACTTGGACAAGTATATTGAAGAAAAGCGCTACACATCAAAACATGACTACAGTTGCGAATAGGAGCGAATACATTGTATCTGCTAAGTGAAAGCGAATTACCATGAACTGCTACAGAACTGGATATCAGTTAAACCATTTATTTCTTTGATGCTGTGAATGATTCTGTATGTGTTTTTTTTCTAATAATTACCATTTTATATTAGGTTCATATTGTTATAAGCTGACAAATATATCAGATTATTATATATCTTAGAGCTGACATTTATGGTATTTATTTTATTCTTAATTGGTGCCCAGGTGTGTTATAGTACTGCTACTGCTATATCAGTAGTATATCAATAGTATATCAATAGTAATTTAATTGTACATTATCTTTACCAATAATTCATTATGCAATTCTTGTGCACTTTCTATATATTGTTTAAATTAGTCCTTTTAAAATAAATGATAAATATACAAATGAAATGTAATACAATGACTCTTCACGTCTGACAATGTATACCAGTATTTTTTATGTTTTTTTTTTTGTTTTGTTTTTATGTCCCACTTCAATCTGTTCTCTCTTCTCTTACCTTGGCAGTTGTTGGTATTCCTTCTCCTTTAGCTTTTTGTTCCAGTTTTTTTGCCAAAAGTAACTTTTCTTCCTCTGATTTGTCCGGATTTGCTCTAAGAAAATAAAAAAAGAAAAATATCTCAGACTATGCTACTAGATTAGACTAAAATTGCCCACCCTGAGATCACTGTAACTAAAACCGTTGCAAATCAAATCTTCTGTGAAGGTTTTCCACAAGAATTTTGAATTATGTCTGTGGGAATTTGTGAATATTCAGTCAAAAGAGCATGTATGAGGTCATGCACTGATATTGGATAATGTCTAGCTCTTGATTGCTGTTTCAATAGATTTCAGCTTGGCTAATATAGCTTGGTTGCTACATCTAAGTGCTGCTTCTAATGTGTGATTGGAGATATTCTGGAGAGTTTTACAGAATCTTCAACTGTCTAAGATTTTGCTAAGAGTTTTCTCTTTTACTGTTACAGGTAAGATTCATAGGAAAAGGTTACTAATTGCACAAGGTTTGCTTTCCTGTTGGTAATTTGTAAGGCATTTGATTTGATTAGCTAAGTGTTTGCTGTTGATTGCTACTTAATTAGCTATTGTTTGCAAATAAGCATAGGCCTACCCAGGTGTTAAACATTCCTAGTGGCTAGTGCTTTTATGAGTTATATAAGGGTTGTTGTCATTAGCTTGGCTAATATAGCTTGGTTTCTGCTTCTAAGTGTGATATTCTGGAGATAAACTGGAGGTAATCTGAGGTATACATGAGGACAAAAAAAATAAATATAAATATTTGATTTCAATTATTCACCTCATTAAAATGGCAGACTTAGTTCAGTGTAATAGTTATTATGCATTTGTTTCACGTTCCATTTTTTGGAGATTTGGATGCTGTCTAATCTGTAGACAGTTTTCTATATTGCGACAGGAGATTGTATTTTTGAAGTTTGAGATTTTTAAATTATCTGGTAAACAAATACAAAAAGATAAGTCCTGCGCTCACTCCCATCACTCCTGGGCGACATCAACGACCACAGTACACATCAGCCCCAATATATAGTAAAAACCAAAGAAAAAAGTTACCTCCGCTCTCTCCTTAATCCCTATGCATAGGTATCTCTAATGAGACAAAGAGGGGTATTTTTTATATACACCCCTATATACTTATTAACCCTTAATAGGGAACACATGGGATGGGCGGGAGCATTGTAACAAAGCTGTGTGATACAAAAAGTGAATACAAATCCAAAAAGATAAGTCCTGCGCTCACTCCCATCACTCCCAGTACAAACTCCCAAACAGAGAGAAATACTATGGCAACCGAGTCCCTACCCGCAGCAGCAAGCGTGACCAGAGCAGCAGGATAACAATGCTCATAACCAGGCTACAGGACTCTGTACACCCTCGGGTAGGCATCGGTAAAAAAGCCTCAACCGCAAGGATTCTATGGCCACCCATTCTACCCACTAAAGATCACGGGACTTGTTATACAATCTCCACAACAAACGAACGCTGTCCTGCCCTTGATTACCTGTTATTTCTTCATGTGTTGCAAACGTTTCATTCACACTAGAAGCAAGTATACCTCCCTCATGAGACCCAATGTACCCAAGTTGCATGCTGTGTATCTCCCACCAGGGTGCTATAAAACATCTGAATGGGAAAGTTGGGGAATAGGGTACTACACCACTAGTATGGTTTAACAAATATAGAGAGCAGTACTACTACTGCACATACTACTCCTATACCTATTGTGCTCCCTCTAGCCTAACGTATTACTGTATTAACCGAACGTATAGATGCCCATAGCCTGGGAATTAATCCCATGATGCTCAGACACTCCACATAGCTGGCTAATCACTAGTTTAAGCAGGTCATGCCTTTAACTGCTATTACGTGCGTTACTCATAATGCTAAAACTGTCAAGACATGCCACTACACAAGTAAAAACAGCATGATTGTCATTGTCTAAAAAAAAAAAAAAAAATGTGCCGAGACCGTAATGCCACATATGTGTTCAATTGTACTACCAATGTGCTTACATGTGCCGTTGTGGTAATGTAAGATGCCTTGTTATTTCTTGCACAACGAAAAATAATGTACTAAATGTACTAAACTTCTGTAAATTAAAAAAAAAATTAAAAATTACATATTCAGAATCAGCACACCTTAAATATAAACATAACCAAACATCACACAAATCCCTCCAGTGGATAAAAGTTAGACGGAAGTCCTTTATGAACGACCGCAAGCACATTTTCCTGCCCAAAACAGTTCCATAGATTTGGGCTGTGCAGCCGGTCAATTTTATGCAGAAAAATGACTAAGTCCCATTCAAACGTGCGCTCGAATTGCCGAACGGGACTTAGTCTCTGCAGCTGAAAATTCAGTGTAGGAGAAGGTAAGGGTCAGCAGTGTTCGGTGAAATGTGTAGCCGATTTCAGTTCCATGAATTTGGATACACCCACCGCTGACCTTGTTCGATTGAACAAAGATGGCTGCCGCCTACAGCAGGCTCCCAGCCTGGGAGGTAAATTGCGTGCACACTTCCACTTCTGGGTGGTCCGCCTGTGTGGTACTTGGTTCAGTAAGCCCCATTTACTGAACCAAGTGGGAGAAAGCCAGGAACAAGTTATTTTACAGGTCTGGGGACATAGTCTTAAAGGGGCATTGTTCACCAAAGTCACAATATGTCCCCAGACGGTTCTTAAAGGGCCATACACAAGCAATAAAAGTCCATAAGTTTTCAGGGGCACAATCTCCCAGGGGCCATAGTCATGAGGAAGGAGGCTGAAAAATAGGCTTCTCCACAACCCAGGAAAGCAGGGCAATTTGTCATTTAAAGGGCCAGTTACAAATGGCAGTTTGTAACAGTCCCTTCTTACCACAATATAAGCAGAGGCCCTCATTTCTCCTAAATAGTTTCTCTGCCTCAGATAATTTCACATTCCTAATTGCATAGGTTCAGGTTCAGAAGGCAAAGAAGGGGTAGGCAAAACAGGAATTGTGAAGTGAGTTGCAAGTTACATGTTAAAACGCCTCGTTCTTTTCTGGTTCTCTCCCTATCCCTGAGTTGATTGTCAATATGCATCATATAAGTGATGTAATCATTTAACTTTTCAGGTAATTCTTTAGCTGCAGTTTCATCAAGTATAGCATTGGATAACCCTTCCGAAAATGCAGTGATTAACACACTATTAGTCCAGTCTACCTCAGAAACCAGAGTACGGAATTCAATAGCGTAATCTGCAACAGAGCGGTTACCTTGCTTAATACGCATTAGGGATTTGGCAGCATTCTTTTCTTACCCTAATGGTTCAAATGTTAATTTAAATTCAGTAAATAATTCCCTGTTATCATAGGCAATAGATTTGGCAATAGATTTGTTACTCTCCTATAATGGATTGGCCCAAGTTAAGGCTTTATTCGTTAATTGATTCATCAAGTAATCAATTTTTGTTCTATCAGAGGGGAAAGACCCAGACGAGGCCTCAAAATGATATTCAATTTGATTAAGAAATCCCCTACATTCTTGTGCATCACCTCCAAAATGAGGAGGTGGTGATAGGGAGATAGAAGGCACATTATATACAATAGGTATAGTCTCCATAGGAGGGGTAGACCTGACGGTGTAACTTCAGGCTGATCATTGTCCTTCAGCCTACTCTCTCAAACCAACATTTGTTGACATAATTCGGCAGGGTTCATGACCCTGTCATAATGTCTCGATTACTATATGACCCAACACACAGAACTTTGAAAAACACAATGAACAAGGATAACGTATACCGGGCCTTAGAATGGCCAGACTTAATGTAAATATAGAATGGTCAAAATACTAGCTGAGGTCAGGGACAAAGAAAGAGACACAATGAGGAAACAAGCCGAAAGTCAAGATACAAGCAAAATTCAAATACCAAAAATAACTAGAATATGATGCACTCTCTGCTAATCAACTAGTGGAAATCACGACAGAGCACTGACCAAATGCTATTTTGATTTTAAATAACCCTGCTAAGGTTATGATTGGTTGTACATAGCCTTTGACCCCAAAACGTGCATGTACGTCGTTTGTGTGACGTCACACACACGTCAGCACCATATTTGTTGAAGAGATGGGGCTACATCGTTTCATGGGACTGGAGTGGCCAGCGTTCATTAGAATGCCGCACTGGTCGGGGATTGCTCAACGAGGGTGCTGAATGGCAAGCTGACTTGCCTTTGGTAAGTATTTTATTATTTTAACAGCGTGACTGCAGCGCTCTGATGCGGCCACACAGTATAGAGGCGCGGGGGACGTGACACCCTCTGGCCGATATTGAGGGCTGGAATGCTAATGATGAAAATGGATATGTGGCGCCCGGAAATGATGGCATTACGAAAACCAAAGATTGGCTCTTGCCCAGAAGCGACAGAACATATTTCTCTGAAATGATGTTCGACTGAACCAAACCACCAAATTAAAAATGCGGGAATCTACGGGAACTTGTCGGACATAAATGAAGGCAAACAGAATTGGGAAAGTGGAAGTGATCAACACCGACTAGAAGATGGAAGCATGTTTAACCCCTTAGTGACCAGGCCATTTTTCAATTTTCTTACTGTTATGGACCAGGGCTCTTTTTACATTTCTGCGGTGTATGTGTTTAGCTGCAATTTTACTCTTACTCATTTACTGTACCCACACATATTGTATACTGTTTTTCTCGCCATTAAATGGTATTTCTAAAGATACCATTATTTTCATTATATCATATAATTTACTAGAATTTTTTTAAATATGATGAAAAAATGTACCCCCAAAATCTGTTACGCATCTACAACTGCCAAAAAAACACCTATGCTAAATGGTTTCTAAATTTAGTGCTGAGTTTAGAAATGCCCAATGTCAGCATATTCTTAGCTTTTTTGGAAAGTTATAGGGCTATAAGCACAAGTAGCACTTTGCTTTTCCAAACCAATTTTTTTTCAAAAGTAACACTGATATCTGTCAGGAATCGCTGAATAACCCTTCACATGTATATATTTTTTAAAAGAAGACAACCTAAGGTATTAAACTTGTGGTATATTTTGAATCTTTTCATGCAACCATTTTACCACCAATCTATACCAAATTTAAAAAAATAATAATAATTAGTGATTTTTTTTAGACACATAGCAATTTAAAGAGAGGAAGGGAGAACCACACTGATCAGACAAATGGGGAACATACTTGGAATAAAATTGTTATTAGGGCAAGCTGTAATTGGATGACCCTAGCCTTCCCCATGATGAGGCAGACTAGGGACACCTCCAGAAGCCCCATAATGCACTGCCTATAGAAAGGGAGCACCATCTTGGGAACTACATGGCTGGGGGATGGAGGGGGGTTAATATTGATTATTTGTATTTTTTTTATTTTTTATATATTATTATATCTTTGTTGAGTGCCTCGACCCCTCAAGGCACTCAGCACATGCAGAGCATCAGAAGCCTGCCCGATGGCTTTCGATGCTCTGCTTAACTGCCGGGCGCCACGTGGAGCAACCCAGAAGTGATCGCTCCAGGGGGAGTGATCACCGGGTGCTCTCCAGGTGCACGGCAGAAATGAACAGTATTGCACGATGCCTCAACATTGAGGCATTGCTGCAATACTATCAGAGCGGCTGGAAGCGATTACAATCACTTCCAGCGCTCAAAATAGCCACGGACGTATCAGGTACATACGAGGTCCTTAAGGATCGTTTTTTGTCGTATGTACCTGATACGTCCGCAGTCGGGAAGGGGTTAAACAGGGGGAATTAGAAAGCACTAACACTGAGTGAGGAATCCAGGGATATTTGGCTAAATGCGCTTCAGTTTTTAAAGAATCACACTTTGATATTAGATTTGTAAGTAATTACAATAAAACACTCTGCTTTAATTCACACTGCATCAGGGTTAAAAGGGTTGGAGGAATGTCAACACCCAAAAAGAGTGTCAAATGTGAGTTTTTGAGGCACCAACATCGGTGAGTGAGCTTAATTTGTCAGAGCTATCATTTAGTTCAAATATATTGCACTGAGATCTTTTGAAAGAATTTAATCATAACGTAGAGAGGAGAATAATACCAACTCATACAACAGCATGTAGAAAAGGAGGAAATATATACGTGTATTTATATTTTATTTAAAAACAAATTAAATATAAATATACGTATATAATTTTTCTTATGAGTGTTGTGCAATAAGTGCCATAACATATGACACAAGAGTGTTTTCACATTATTATTTTTCACAAAATAATCACAAGCACACAAATGACTTAGTAAGGGTGTGTAATAGCCATTGAGCCTGATATTGAGAGGATATTTTTGTTTTCCCTGTTGATTGTTGTAGTTCACTGTAATTATTGTTGTTCATTACTGTGTGGAGCTGTGTGGGGTCTCTCCCCTGGGATGTTGTAGTGTAGTGTATTTTGCAACAGTTACAATTATGAATGATACAACAGAGCAAGAAATCCCTGTCTGCGTTGAAATTTCTGCTTGCAAGAAACTTTGCTGATGCAGAATAACTATATTGTGTCTTTTTGGTGTGCTTAGATCTGCTGATGTATGACTTTTGACATTAAACTGTCCTCATCACCTCACCTTGTTAGCAGAGTTTGGCTGTTCCTCACCCACTTTTATTGCTACTACACAGCTGTTTCTGATAAGTACATTTATTTATGTTTTGCATCCTATATAGTTGGATCTAAATATTGATTTGATTTCGATTTTTCTTCTGTTCATGCGCTTTGTATTTTGTTAATTGGTAAAAATAAAAAGAACTATAGATTAAAAACCAATAGCGTACTAAAGGGGACGTGGGTAGGGGAGGAGTGGTCCGCCCTGGGTGCCACTCACTTTTATGTGTGTGTGACTGTCTGCCTATAACTGTGTGTGTGTGACTGCCTGTAACTATGTGTATGTGTGTGTGGGAGAGACTGCTTGTAACCATGTGTGTGACTATATGCCTGTAACTGTGTTTGTGTGTGTGTGTCTGTGTGTGTGTGACTGTCTTCCTGTAATTGTGTGTGTGTGACTGTCTGCCTGTGAGGGATTAGGGTGTATATACCTTTATATATTATTCTGTTCGTAAAGTAAGGTGTACATGGCTTCAAAGTGCTGTGCACTGTAACTTCCATAATTCTTATATTATATTTATAATCTCACCTTGCCAATTTCTTGCGTTTCCGTTCTTCGGTTTTTGCTCTTTGTGCTTCTGTAAGGCTCTCAGCTTCAGCCAGGTTATCAACGGCAATGGCAAGGAAAACATTAAGAAGGATGTCTGCACCTTGCTAAGGAAACACTACCCAATAAGCATGTTCTCATAAATTGATAGTAAAGAGTTAAAATGCTCTATTGGCTACAAAATATACTTCACAGCATACAGGTTTGTGGCAGGTAGATAGGAGAACAGAAATCAATACAGAAAACATGTGGTTATCCACATTACTTTTGTAAGTAAAAAATAAAATAAAATAAAAATATTAACCCCTTAAAGATAGAGGCAATTGTCTGTGTTCTGAGCCAAAACAAGACCTTGAATTTGTAACCAAAACCGCAATGGAACTAGACTGGGGTATCCCCTTTCTCCACTGTTATACATCATATCAATGGAAATATTAGCAATACAATTAATATTAATAAGACCTTAATCAAAGGATATCCAATTAAACAAGAGGAGTACAATATACGCTTATATGTGGATGACGTACTATTAACAATAACAGATCCAATATCCTCATTACCAACTCTAGGTTATCCAAGATTATTCCCATTATTTCCCAAAAATATAGATGTCAAGATCCTATCCTGACAACCAAGATATTGTTTTATTTTATTGCTGCAATACCTGTTTCTCGCCTCTAGTGGCCTCCCTAACCACTGGTCAATCTTCAGTTGCTCTCACCTGCCTCATATGATGCTTCCAAGGCCACACCCAACTCTTTGCATGGCCTTTACATTGAAGTCAGTGTTCTGACATAGAACTTCTGATCCTGGCTCCTGAAATCATCTTGTATCCTGGCTCCTGAAAACATCCTGATCCTCTATTGAGACTCCGTGTGTCCCATCACCGGAATCCTCCTGAAACTCTTATCTTCAACTACTGCAACTCTGCAAGATCCTGTAAGCAACCTGTATTACATTATACTGGAATCTACTTACCTGTTTCAACTGCTGCAACACTGCATGATCCTGTAAGCAACCTGTATTACATTATACTGGAATCTACTTACCTGTCTCAACTGCTGCAACTCTCCATAATCCTTTAACCCCTTAAGGACCAAACTTCTGGAATAAAAGGGAATCATGACATGTCACACATGTCATGTGTCCTTAAGGTGTTAAGCATCCTGTACTATATTATACTGAAAGTACTTACCAGCTTTAACCATTTCAACTCTGTATCATCTTGAACCTAGCTGCAGTGTGACATTCCACAGATTACTCATCTACTTGGAAATAATGTCAAACCTACTTGTATATAAAAGACTTTATTCATTTACTCTCAAAGTATCCTGTTTGTGGCATATTGCCTTAATTCTTTCTTTCAAGTAAATTGTTATGTCTAAGAAGACAAATAAAGTTTCAACCAATAACCCTGGCAATCGTCTCCTATCTGACCTGCACAGGAACATGACAATAGACTATCTTTCTTTAAATTCTCTTAAATCCCACTTTAATTTCATCTATGTGAATGAGTTTACCTACTTAGGTTTAACAATAACTAAAAAAGCTGAAGAATTAATGGAAAGGAATTTCATGATTCTTTTAAAAGAAACTAACTAACTATTAAATAATTGGAAGCATCTGGAAATTTCTATGACACGTGGAATTAATACAATAAACTCTTATATTATCCCTATATGGTTATATTTATTTAACAACCTACTACTTAGTTTCAACCCATTTGGCTTCAATTAATCCAGACTTGATTGTCTAAATTAATCTGGTTGGGAAAGAGGACCAGATTCTCTATTTCAACTTTTTCTAAAAAAAGACATAATGGAGGACTAGGATGCCCAATTATTAAAAATATATATACCTCTACTATAATTAAACATATCCTTATGACTTAAATCAAAACTTAATTTTCGCATTGGTACAGGATTGAACGTTTTTGTACAAAATCATTTACTTTATCAAATTTTTGGGGGGGATTTGTCGCTCTTATGGAAAAAAAGCTAAATATAAAGGAAATTTTTTTGTTCTGAATAACACTGCAGCCGCTTGGAATGGAATTAGGAAATTAGAGGGGGTTTGATGCTAAAATCTTAAAATTGAAGGAGATCGATGTGTTGCGATATAACCTGCAAGACATTAACCTCACAAATTGGCACCTCGTGGGTATTGCAAACATTGATGACCTTTTAGTTGATAATGTAATCAAACCCTTCTCACAACTGAATAAAGAATACAACTTAACACCTAAAGAAATTTTTAGTTACATTACAATTAAGGCTTTTTTTTATTCACACCACACACAAAATCTTTACGAAATGCTTTAGACTATTTATTTCAGAAAATCAAGCAACACCAAGCTCGGTAATTAAACGATGGTCTCAAGATTTAAAAAACCCTATTTAATAATAGGGACTGGTTGAGATTTATCAGACTAACCAACAATCTGATACATTATATCAATATCATTGAAGTTGAATTCAAACTAATGCAGTTCCTTCAAAACTCTCAGTCATGTACCCCCACTGGATGCTGGAGGTGTGGAACCAGGCAAGGTTCTCTTTTGCACATTGAAAATATTTACTAAAGTCAATAAATAGCAGCTCTACACTCTAATGTGGGATACCCTCTTCCCCACACAACACAAAAAGATATACACTTGTACCTGTAGTGGATCGCTAAAGTGCAAGAATAAGGGGAATAACTTACCCCCATTATGACAGTTATATACAGAACAAAGGAGACGTGAACATACATGTGGAAATATCCCGCCCACTATTTTTTGGACTGCACTACAGGAGGGACTTACAACTACCCCCATAAGACTTTCAGCAAATTGGACACCGCACCACAAGGAAGAGATCTACAATCAACAGATGCCTATAAAAACTTGAAACCATAGGGATTTAACCACACTCCTGAAGAAACCTAGAAGAGGCGAAACTCGTTAAGTGGGACACTATTTAGTATTTTAGACCCTTTTTTATTGTTTTTATATAATATTCTTGTCAATAAAGTAATACTTTAATATAGATTTACCCTTCCATTTTTCTTTCTGCTTCCTGATACTATCCATAGCTGGGATTATACCACCTATGCTGTTTATACTAGAGCAAGTCCTGCTCTAGGTAATTTAAGTACATTTCTTTATTTATATCTGGTTGTTAAGTACTTACTTCACTATTGGAGCTTTTTCATTTACTTCCGCATATAACCTGTATACCACATCCTACTTGGAGTATCGGTATCGGTTGGACTAACTCACATCCTAAAACGGGGATTATACCGTCCATGCAAAACAGCAGATATCTGAGTTAGTTCTAACAAATGTGAGTGTATTTTACACAAAAACTGAACACGTTATTTATAAATATATACTGTCCTGCACTATCATTGTTTTATTTGGTTTTTTTAGGACAATTGTGTCGCAAATATCCAAAGACCAATAATCTTATAAGATCCAGACTAATGTATGTATAAAAGTAACACTACTTAGATTGGGCACGGTGTGTGTGTGTATATATATATAAAATAAATAGTAACTGGATTGCACTCACGGTTTCTTTGAAGTAAAAAAGATTCCTTTATTGCAAATTCATAAGACACAGTGTCAATGTTTCAGCCCCCGTCTGTGGCTTTCCTCAGGATCATACAACTATATATATATATATATATATATATATAAATATATATAATTTCTCTATAGGTAAATATATTACCTACTATTGTCAGGATTTTTTCATAATTTGTGTTAATTGAGTAGCTTTCTCTTTAAGAGGCACTGACGTCTGTAATGTTACCTTATTTAAACGTTCAACCTCAGTGCTTCCATGCACAATTAATGTGTTTGAACACTCAGAGCTGTTTAATCTTTTTTCCTCCTAATTAGGTTCAGTCCTAATCTGTTCAAGTGACTCTCCAGCTCTCCCTTGAATGTCTACTAAACTACTCTCTCAGATTTCCCTTATCTTTATTGATTTATATATTGTTGCCAAACCTGGACTGTTAAACTAACCTTTTCCAAGAAGAATCTTATTTCAGTTGATTTATTATTTCATCTCATTCCTTTGGATTATAAATACAATCCTCATTTACTTTATTTGGATTACCTTTATAGAATGTGATGGCAGATAAGAACCATTTGGCCCATCTAGTCTGCCCAATGAAGACTATTTACCTTTGGTGCTTTCCTTATCCTGTAAGGCGGAGAAAAATACAAAAAATGGTAAATAGTCTTCCTTTTAATATTGTTTGACAAGTTGAAAAGTTTAAAACATTACAACTATTTCACCAGGGTTTTGAATCCTGGTATAATATACTGCTGCCTGCAATATTCTTCTTTTTTTTTCTTTTAACATTAGTGAGCGCCTATTAAATTCTATTGATATACAGAACAAAGTACAGTGCATGAAAAACAAAAGAAAGAATACAAATAAAGTGAAGATGGTAACAATATCACAATGATTAAATATTATAAAATCAAGGCACTCACATGTAACAGAGCCTAAATGTATTGGCTCTGTATATCGAGCTGTTATGCTCTTAGGGCAGCATCACAACCAAATAGATAAAAATTGTGAGATAGATATTGAGCTCACCTTTTCTAGAGCCAAAGGTATGCAGGTATAGTGCTACTATAGACGGGATGACACTTTCCCAAAAATTAAGATTCCTGAGGCTTGACAGGATATTTTTTAAATACTAAAACATTTATTTAAAAAAATTAATAAAAATAGTAAAATAAATGCTCTTTACGGCAGACTTGGATCACCATTTTTTACAACAAGGGCAGGGCTGGGTGAAGGGCCTCATTACCTATTGCCGGTAAATAGATGACCTATTTTTCATATGGCGAGGCTCAGAGGATATTTTGCAAGATTCTATATCTAGATTAAACACCAATAGTTAGGGAATACAACTGACAACCAATTTTAGTAAAAAGTCAGTAATTTGTTTAGACGTTAACATATTTATTTAAAAATAAGAAAATAAACACTAGTACGCACTTTAAAACTGTGGACGTGTATAGCTTCATACAAATTTCCAGTTGTCATTATGCTCCCTGCTGAAGAATATACCTTAGACACAGTTTCTTCATATTAGAAAAAACTGCATCAAGGTAGAGGAGTTTAAGGAACAAGCAGAGAGACTAAAGAAAGACTTCATGGATAAAGAATATAAGAAAGAGGAACAACATATCAGTTATACACAAGTACTAAATACCTAGAGGGATGTCCTTTTAAAAGTAAAAGAAAAGAAAGAAGTAACAAAGATATGGGAAAAGATATACCATCATCTGTAATTATGGGTACGGTCATAAGGAATTAAAGAAAATCCTAACGAAACATTGGCCCATTTTTAAAACAGGATCCTTTATTTACTAATATTTTACCAGAGAGACCAATACTAATTTTTAGGGGTGCACCAAATATAAGACAGTTACTGGTAAAAAAAATAAAAAATCACATTAAAAAGATCTACAATGTTTTTAGACAAGGGAAGTGGTTTCTATGGCTGTGGAATATGTCTAGCCTGTAGAAACACAATTAATAAAATAGACATATAAAGAAGTTAAATAATTCCCAACAAAATGAGGAATTTCAGGTAAAAGATCTTATCACGTGTCATTCTGCTGATGTAGTATATTTGATGGATTGCCCATGTAGTCTGAAATGCGTAGGACGCACCAGAAGAAATCTACATATATGAATAGAAGAACATGCCAGAAATATCAAAAAGGGCTATGAAGGACATAGAGTATAGCAACACTTTAAGATACTACATGACAATAACCCTAAGGGCCTCAAATGTATGAGCATTCACAAAGTTTGGGGCAATTGGCATGGGGAAGAGTTTATGAGGAAGTTTGGTCAACAAGAGATAAAGTGGATATTCAACCATAGGACTTTACAACCCCATGGATTGAATCTCAAATTTTGATTATGGCATTTCATTTAAACAATATATTTGTTAAAGCTTTTTATACTATTTTATCATTACATATGTTTATAAACTTGCATCATTATTATTGTTATACATTTTCATCATCGGTCTATATTATTTTATTATTTATATAGCGCCAGCAAATTCTGTAGCGCTGTACAATGGGTGGACTAACAGACACGTAATTGTAACCAGACAAATGGACGCACAGGAACAGAGGGGTTGAGGGCGTTGAGGGCCCTGCTCAATGAACATACATGCTAGAGGAAGTGGGGGTATAGTGACACAAAGGGTTTAAGTAGGGGTAATGAAATAGGTTGCTAGAAAAGTATTCCCTGAGAACTAAGGTTATTTTTGACAGTTGCAGGAGAGGAGTCATGGGGGGAGGGAGGGAGAAGAAAACCCGCTAACAGTTTAAATGATATGTTTTCCTGAAGAAGTGTGTTTTCAAAGAGTTTTTGAAGGAGTGAAGACTGGGTGAAAGTCTAACAGAGAAGGGAAGGGAGTTCCCCAGAAAAGGTGCAGCCCTGGAGAAGTCTTGGAGGTGAACATCAGATGTGGGAGTATGGACAGAGGATAGACGTAGGTCTTCAGCAGAGCGCAGGGGCCTCGACAGGACATACTTGTGTATAAGGGAGGATAGATAGGTTGGAGCAGCATTATGTAGGGACTTTTAACCAAACACCAGAATCTTAAATTGAGCCCTATATCTAACTGGAAGCCAATGAAGGGAATGACGGGGGAGGGGTGGGGGGGTGGGAGGTGCAGGCGGACAGGAAAATGAGCCATGCTGCCGCATTCATTATAGATTGCAGCGGTGCAATCTGGGAACATGTTAGACCACTAAGAAGGGGTTTGCAGTAGTCAAGGCAAGAAAGAACAATGGCATGGACCAGCACCTTAGCTGTATCTGGTGTTAAATAGGGGCAGATGCAAGCTATGTTTTTTAGCAGGATTTGGCGACTGGACATGAGGAATGAAGGAGAGGTCAGAGTCAAAGAGAACACCTTGGCAGCAAGCCTGTGAAGTAGCGGTGATGGTGGTGCCGTTGACTTGGAGGGAGAGAGACACAAGAATAGCAACACTTGAGGGAGGAAAGACCAGAAGTCCTGTTTTGGACAGGTTGAGTTTAAGGAAGTGAGCAGCCATCCAGTTGGAAATCGATGAGAGGCAGTCAGAGACACAAATCAAGATGGGTGTAGAGAGATCAGGAGAGGTCAAGTAGATTTGTGTGTCATCTGCATATAATGGATAACAGAAGCCAAAAGAGCTGATGAGTTTACCAAGGGAGGCAGTGTAGATGGAGAACAGTAGGGGACCAAGGACAGAATCTTGGGGAACGCCAACAGAGAGGGGTTGGGGAGAAGAGGCAGAGCCAGAGAAAGAAACACTGAAAAAGCGCTGTGAAAGGTAGGAGGAGAACCAGGAGAGAGCAGTATCTCATAGACTGAGATTATGGAGAATGAGAAGGAGCTGTTGATGATCAACAGTGTCAAAGGCAGCAGAAAGATCAAGGAGAATTAGGATAGAGTATTGGCCATGTGATTAAGCAGCGATTAACTCATCTGATACTCTGGTCACAGCTGTTTCAACAAAGAGTGATAAGCATGGCATCCAGATTGAAGAGGGTCAAGCAGAGAGTTGTATTTGAGGAAGTCTGTCAATCTCGCATACACAACTCTCTCAAGGATCTTGGAGGTAAATGGCAGTAGTGATATAGGGCGGTAGTTGGATGGGGAGTTGGGGTCAAGGTTAGGCTTTTTCAGAATTGGCGTTATGGTTGCATGCTGGAAGGGTGAAGGAAATGTGCTGGAGGAAAGGGAGAGATTGATAATTTTAGTGAGAGCAAGAGAGGGAGACAGGGTGTGGCTGAGATATGAGGGAATAGGATCGAGGGAACAGGTGGTGGGGCGGGAGGACCGGAGCAGAGCATAAACCTCATCCGTTGTAGTAGGCACGAATGAGCATAGAACAGTGGAGTGAGTGGGGTTGGGTGATGTATTGGAAGGGGAGGGAGAAAGGTTAGAGATCTCTTCCCTGATTGTAGAAATCTTTTCAGTGAAGTGAGTTGCAAAGTTTGAGGCTGACAGGGTGGTAGGAGCAAAAGGGAAAAGGAGAGCATTAAAGGTGTGAAAAGGGCATTTGGGTTGGCGAAAAAGTGTACTTACAAGGGTGTTTTAGTAATTTACTTTTGCAGATGAAAGAGCCAGAAGGTAGAAGCACAGCATACATTTTATAGTGGAGGAAGTCAGGTGCAGAGTGAGACTTTCTCCAACAGCGTTAAGCAGTAATGGAACATTTTTTGAGATATCGGGATAGCTTGATGTGCCAGGGTTGTATTTGGGAATACTTGCTGCGTTTAAATGTAGGAGGTACCCTGATGTCTAGTTGAGAGAAGAGTATGGAGTTGTAGAGTAAGGTTACAGTTAGGGCAGGTGAGATTTGAGATGGGTAAAAGGAGAGTTTCGAGTTTGGTGGAGAAATGCTGGAGATCAAAGCAGGGGAGGTTTCTGTGAGATTCGAGAATTGTGGGTGGTGAAATTTGGGTACGGTGTATGCCGATGTCAAAGGTCAGCAGATGGTGGTCAGATAGAGGAAATTGAACATTGGAGAGATTAGTGGTAGTACAGAGATTGGTTAAGATGAGGTCAAGAGTTTTTCCTGCTGTATGAGCTGAAGTAGACCACTGTGTGAGCCCAAAGGAGGAGGTTACAGAGAGCAGATGGGAGGCATCAGGGCAGTTGAGGTTGTTGATTGGGATGTTAAAGTCCCCAAGTATGAGGGAAGGAGTGCTAGAGGAGAGAAAGTGGGGTAGCCAGGAAGAAAAGTGATCAATGAATAGCCTCGGATGACCAGGGGGGCGATAGATGATGGCAATTCTTAAAGGAGTGGGTTTAAATAGACGGATAGTGTGAACTTCAAAGAAAGTAAAGGATAGGGCAGGGGCAGGGAGGATAGGTTAAAAGGTACATTGAGGGGAGAGAAGGATGCCTACACTGTAGTCCACCGAAGCATAAAGAAGCTGGAGTAGTGGTATCAGAGGCACTCAGTGAGTGCTAGTAGTGTGAGGGATTTAGAGATGAAGAGGTTGTGTATGGCTGTGGGTTTAATATTGCTACAGATGGAATGGGCGTTCCAGACTGCACACTGCATGTTGGTAGAGAAGGATAAACTACAGGATATTTGGATGAGGTTTGCATGGTTTCTAGCTGTTTTAGTGTGAGCAAACAAGGTGAAGGGACCTGGGTTGGGAGAGACGTCACCAGCTGCTAGAAGTAGGAGGAGAGATAGTGACAGGAGGTGTGAATAGGTTTTATATGGGCGAGGTCTAGGATGAGATTGGGTGGGAGCAGGAGAGAAAGAATAGAGAAATGAGTGCAGGGCATAATATGAGAGAAGGGGGAGTGTAGCAGACATGGATTAATGTGGATGTGATTGTGTTGTTGAGGGAAGTGGGTGTAAGGAGATATTTTGATGCTGAGGGAGAGGAGAGAAAAGGAAAAGAGAAGATAGATCATTGCTCAGATGAGTAAGTACTTTGAGAAAAGCAGAATGGGCAGGAGTAAGGAGAATTAGGAGGTTAGGTGTTAAGGGAGTGTATGAGTGTTCTGATTGCAAGTAGTGTTTGCAGCTGTCTAATTATCTAAAATTGCATGTGAGATTATATCTATACATGGAATAAAGAGCTTGGGGTGGGGTGGGGTGGGGTGGTGAGGGGAAGGTTGGAAGGGCAACTGAGAACTGTTCTGGTTTTCAACAGGGAACTTTTTAACTCAGACTGTGGAAGACAGAGATGATAGGGTCAAAAAGGCCTGCAATAATGCTATGAAATGGAGATGCACAGAGGAGGTGAGGATTGGTCAAGCAAGACATTCAGGTGGGTATCAATAAAATATGGTGGGGGAAGAAGAAATAACAGAGAAAGTATTTAGAGATAAGCAGATAGGCGAATAACATTTAAGTTAACAAGCCAACAATGTTGACTGGGGATGGGAACACCTAGCTTGCAGGGCAAGACAAAGTAAAATATATATGTTTAAATAAACAAGTACACATACACACCCACAACTGTATCAATATTATTTATATAATGATGGTTTTCATATCTATTGTTTTATATGTAACCTGTCTCTTTAAGACCATATATGCAAATCTTAGTTTTAGATATGCAATATATATGCAGTATCAAAAGATACCCCTACACTTCTATATCTATTTGGGAGGGCCTATATTTTTATTCTTTCTTCATTTATTTGTTTATATATTTTTTACTTCCCTGATTTATCATTTACTTTATTCTATATATATTTTTCTTTTTTTGATTTTTCCTTTGGTCTGCACTCTACTTCATTTTCTTTTTTTTGTTTCTCCTGTTTTTACTTTCTCTAGTAATCTGTATTTATTATTATTCATAATTTTCTTTTTCTTTTTTCCTTTTCCCTGTTTGGGAGTAGGTGGGCAGGGGAATAGCAGACGGGCGTTATGCCGGCGGCAGAGCGACGCCAACTCTCCACACTTCGGTTGACGCGCACATGTGACCTCTCTCGTCCTCCATACAGGGGAAAGGGTGGCTCTATAGCAGGAAGGAGATGGTGATGCAGCAGCTGTAGTTGGTTGGCGGATGTGGCAAGCAGAATCAGCCGAGTTGCCGTTTTCGCCAGCCACAAATGTATGGTGTCACACCCCCATTCATTTCCATCAATAAATATAAGGGAAATATTGATGGAAGTATGGCCAACCAATGAGATTGGAGATAAAAGAGACATGGATCTTTGCCAACCAACAACATTTGGTCCATTACATGTGTATCAAGGTAATTAAAGGGGCAGATAGCCTGAATCACTCAGATTGGTTGAATCTAAACACATTAGACCCAAGGGGAGGATCTATCTGCTATTTAAAGATGACAGATTCCTGAGACTGACTTACAGCTGACTGAAGAAGCTCAGGAGACAGTGAAACACGTTTTGGCTGATCTTGGATATCCAGGTACAAGTGTGGACAGTATTTGTTTTATTTATTTTACTGTTTTTATTCTTTTTTGTTAATACATGTTTTAGTATGTAAAAGATATCCTATAAAACCTCAGTAATCTTCATTTTTGGGGAAGTGCCATCCCCTCTATAGTGGCACTATACCTGCATACCTGCATTAGAGCCATCTTTGGCTCTAGATAAAGTGAGCTCAATATGTATCTTAAATTTTTTATCAATGTGGTTGATAATACTACACCATATTGGTCTCTTTCTCTTTATTGGAGGATACATCTCTATAGTGATGTGATGCTGCCCTAAGAGCATAACAGCCCGATATACGGAGCCAATACATATATGCTTTGTTACATGGGAGTGGCATGATTTTAATCAAATTTAATCATTGGGATATTGTTACCATCTGCACTATATTTGTATTTGTATTCTTTCTTTTGTGCATCCACACATCCAATCACTTTGTTAAAGAATAGAACTTTTTTTTGGCATAAAATATTTATTTATATAAGCCTTACCTGAATATGAATAAAAATAACTTTTTTAAAAAAGGTTCTTTTTTCAAAACACGCACAATTTCAGAATTGTAATTTTTTTTTTTTATTGTGGATATCATAATTCTGATGCTACTGCAATAAAACACCCATATTTGTATTCTGAGATGCTTAACAATAGCAGCTATGTCAATTTTTTTCTAGGGTTAGGAAGGTAAAGCTCAAATATGGGGTCTGTCCATTTCAGTCCTCATACATGGAAATTTGACAAATTGAATTTATGAGCTTATGTCACCTTTGAGAAAGTATGGTAGTCCAGGAAAGAAAATTACCCATTTGCAAAAATTGACCACAAAGTTTTTTGTTTTTTTTGTAGCCACTTAAAAAGTAATTCGCTAAACCGTACTCTATGGGGCAAAACCATCTGGTGCCGTACAAAGTCATTCGGAATGAGCATGAATTAAGTCTTTATTTCACACAGACCAAATGCTGCTGATTGACTGAAATGCTTCAAATATGGGAATTAGAAAAACTCCGGGCCTGGGTTTGCCCACTTGACAATGATTGCAGTGGAAAAACTTGCGCAAAGATTAAAAATGTGGCAGCTTGCCAGTCAGCCACCATATTGATCAATTATTATTAAAAATAAATAAATAACATGGAGGTCGCCTACATATTACTACAAGGGAGCTTTTTATTTTGCTTGGAGGCATATCTACTAAATAATGAGGAACTGTACTAAAGAGTGAGTGTTTGACTAAGCTCTAGCGATTGGACAAGTCTGTTGAAAGACTGCATTTTATGGGTTTTAGCTAGTGACTTTAAATTAAAGTGACTGCCTGACCATCTGCCAGTGCAGTGCCTCACTCTGATATAGCGCAGGGTTTATTCTGTACCTGGGTTTATGTCCAAAGGCTGCAGCTGCTCTTCTGACTCTGAGTAAACCACCTTTCCAGCAGTCTGCCACTTCTCTCCCGGGACTCACATCCAAAGGCTGTTGTTGCTACAGTTCTGACTTTAAAAAAAACAATTAAATATCCCCCCCTTAGGGTGGGAATAAGGTTCCACTGCAGTACCTCTGCCTCTAAAGTACTACAGTGTTTTGTTAACTTTTTTACAGGGCCCTGATTCCTAATTATATTAAAGTGACTGCCCACCTGTCCCAAGTCTCACGTCCAATTCTTATTTTCATCTGCCTATGTGAGTGCACCGTGCAAAGTGTGCAATGCTTGCATAATATTGCATATTAACTAAGTAATATTTTAATTTCTATTTATTTATTGCTTTATTCCATTTGTTTCATTCGTCATTAATCATGTCTATCTTCATTCCTTTAATTATTCAACTATTAACTAATCAACTATTAATTCGTTGAAAACAGTGGCGTCTCTAGGATTAATGCTTAATCCTTCTAATTTGTATAAAATCTCGGGACCGGACTTCAGATATTCCGTGATACTTCTGGGAGGCATGGTTGGTGACTACTTGTGTGCGTAGTGACATCAGTAACGTAATGATGCGTTTCGCAGTAATAACGGCTTCCTTAGATCTACCTTCTCATTGACCGCATTCTACTTTTAAGTCCACCATATGTTGCCAATAACAATTGAGAGATTACGGATTTATGTATATGCCCACACAGGGAGGACTTAAAAGTATTGTGTAGGGAGGTGACAGTGTGGGGGGACAGTGTGGGGGGACAGTGTAAGGGGGCAGAGCACAGGAAGGTGAGAGTGTGCAGGGCAGGGTGTAGGAAGGTGAGAGTGTAGGGGGCCAGGTGTGGGGATAACTGTGTGGATGGCAGTACGGATGGGCAAACTGACAGACAGCACGCCCTCACTGATACACATACACTGACATACACTCTGTCAGTCATTGTCTCACACACCGTTTAACTAACAGACACACACTGACAAAAACACACTCTGAGACACATGCACTCACTGACATACACACACATTCACTTATACACTCACAGATGTCACTGACAGACACAGACTTCCCCTGATTTGACATACACATATTCACTGACAGACACAGATACACTCAATGACAAACACATACTGATTTGACACACTGATACACTGATTTGACAGACACTCACAGACATATACAAATTCACTGACAGACACACACACATTCATTGACAGACATACACAGACTCACACATCCACTGATAGACACACACACATTCTCTCACACACACACTCACAAATTACTAATATAATTATAATTTGTCCACCCAGCCTCCCTACCTTTGGAAGAGCTGGAGTGGATTTGCCCCTGGGGTCCAGTGGGGCTACTGCAAAGCTGGAAGCTGTGAGTACATCAGAGCTGGAATATGACATCATATTCCGGATCCTGGCATCAGTAGATGGTGCGAGAGGGAGCAGAGCAGGAGGGTTATAGCTCCTTCGCCACTTCTGATGAGCTAACAGCCGGCTGCCTCTATGACAGCAGGAAGCACCACGTATGTCCATGGGTAGATACAGTTCCTGCATTTGGAGGGGCACATGAGGGGGCATGGCATGATGTGGGGGGGGAGGGGCTAGTGACACCCCTGGTTGAAAAGAATAATCTTATTATCAAAAGTCAGTGAAATATAATAACAATGTATGGCAGCATTAACTATTGACGTATTTTTTTCCTGGCCTTCACAGATAATACAAAGTTGCTGTATGTGTCTTAATTTGACAGAACTCAGATGCAGATGAGGATTGTTCACTAAGGTGAGAATTCTTGGAAATTCAGGGCCAATTTTGGGGAGTAAACTAACATATTTTTTTTTCCAAATCAGTTATACTTCTGGTTTGGGTAGATTGATCTCTTTGGGCTGACTTGGGGTTCTTACTTTGGTGGATCTGAAAATTATATACATGATATATTAATGTATGTATTTTACAGTAGACTGATTGGCCAATTATCACTCTATTTTAGTTAATCCAAATTCTTTTTCCAGAAAATAAACCTGAATGGCCCAAAACAAAAAACATATTTGGATGACCTATCATTTTTAACACTACAGAAGTCAGAAATGAACAAATGACATGCCCTAAATGATAAGTTTTTCTACAGGATTTTGGGCCATTGTCTCTGTCACCTTGTTATGCTTTTGATCAAAGTAGTCAATCAACCCTTTCTGCAAACTTTTTCATTCTCTTCATTTAAACATTGTGTGTAGAAAAGCTTGATCCTTTGATTTTCAGGGTTATTTACTAAAGTGAGAATTGTCATTTAAATTTAAGGTCAAAGTAGCCAAGCTGAGAAAATTCACCAAGTCACCTATGCTTGCAGTTCAGCTACTCTACTTTAAATTTGAAGTTTACTTTGAATTCACGTTTAAAGGACCACTATAGTGCCAGAAAAATATCAAAACATACGTAGTATGATATTGATTATATATACTGTATATACTCGAGTATAAGCCGAGTTTTTCAGCACATTTTTTGTTCTGAAAAAGCCCCCCTCAGCTTATACTCGAGTCAGGGTCTGAATTATGGCAACTTACATTGCCATAATACAGACCAGGACCACCAGGCTCATTACAAGCCCGGCGGTCCTGGGCAGGGCAGGACTGGGAATTAAAAGCAGCCCTGGAAAAAAAATATTTACCTGCCCCATAATGCGTCGCGCCAGCATAGTGTGCAGATACAGAGTTAGAACAGATAACTTAAAATTAAAAAGTACTTCAACGTAAAAAGCACACTCATAGGCTTCAAAATAAACAAAAGTGCAGATTTATTTTAAGCAGACGTGCCTTTGCATGTAATCAATGTTTCAGTCCAACTACCTTGACATATTAAGGAAAGCTTGTTAATGGGACTGAAATGGTGAATGTATGTAGGGCACAACTGTAAAAAATGTTTATTTTGAAGTCCTGTGGGTGTGCTCTTCACTTTAAATATGTTATTGTGCTGGAGTATGCACCTAGCAACAAGACTGGGCCAATATCTGCTCATTACATATGGTACATATTAATGAAATTTCTATGTGTATTATGCATTTATAAATGTACATTAATATGTGTAAATATAATAGGTATATATATATATAATACACACATTAATATACATGTCATATACTAGTGGCTGATCCAGAGCCTGAGCCTGAGAGGGGCACTTGTAGATTATTTAAATAAATATTCCATGCACAATAACCACTACTCCTCTGTGTAGTGGTTATGGTGCCAGGAGCGTCGGCACCCCCTCCCAGAGTAAGTAGTCAAACCGTTTAAGAACAGTTTGACAACTTACCTGGAGTCTGCTGGGATATGGGACTGTAGTAGGGTATAGGAGCAGTGGTGCAATGTGTGTGAAAGGTTCAGTGTGTGGGTGGGCAGTGTGTAAATGTGTATGGTGTGTGTATGTGGGGGCAGTGTGTGAATGTGTATGGTGTGTGTGTGTGTGGGGCAGTGTGTGTATAGGGCTAGAGTTCACTCCTACTTCTGGGACCACCAGGAAGTGGTGAGAGTGAACTCTAGCCCGTAGCTCCAGGGCTAGAGTTCACCCTCGTGAGAGCCGGAGCTTTGCCCCAGGTCCTCTCTTCCTCCCCTGCCGACTGGCTGCACGGTGCCTGTGGAATGGGGAGGGAGATCGGCCGTGCCTTTTTGTCTCCCCCAGTCACTCTGTATGTTTCTTTCTCCCCCTCACTGCTCCTCTGTGTCAATGTCTCCCCTCTCCTTCCCAGTCTCTCTCTTCCCCCTCTGCCTCTTTCTTCCCCTCCCCTTGTGTGTCTCTCTCTCATTTCTCCCTCTTTGTCTCTCTCTTCCCCCTCTGCCTCTTTCACCCCCTTTCCCTGTGTCTCTCCCTCCCCCCTTTCCCTGTGTCTCTCCCTCCTCCCCATCTCTCTCCCTCCCCCCTTTCCCTGTGTCTCTCCCCTCCTCCCCATCTCTCTCCCCCTCTCTCTTTCCTTTCCCTCCCTCCCCATCTCTCCCTCCCCCCTTTCCCTGTGTCTCTCCCTCTCCTCTCTCCTTTCCCCCTTTCCCTGTGTCTCTCCCCTCCTCCCATCTCTCTCTCCCCCTTTCCCTGTGTCTCTCCCTCCTCCCTCCCCCTGTGTTCCTCTCCCTCATCTCCTCTCCCTGTGTCTCCTCCCTCTTCTCCTCTCCCTCTGTGCTCCTCCCTCCTCCCTCCCTCCTTCCCTGTGTCCTCTCCTCCTCTTTCCCTGTGTCTCCCCATCCTCCTCTCTCCTTCCTTCCTGTGTCTCCCTCTCCCTCCCTCTCTCCTCCTCTCTCCCTGTTTCCCTCTCTCCCTCCCCTTCCCCTATCTCCCCTCTTTCAGTGTGTCTCTCCCTCCTCTCTCTATTCCACTCTCCTTTACCTGGAGAAGTGTTTTGAAACACTAATATATGTGTCCAGCGAAGTCTCCCGAGTATAATAGTACACCTCATGTACAGGTTTTATGGGGTTTAAAAAGTTACGGAGTCAAATATAACGCTTGCGTTTCAGATTTTTCACATTGAAATTCGCCAGATTGGTTATGTTGCCTTTGAGACCGTATGGTAGCTCAGGAATGAAAATTACCCCCATGATGGCATACCATCTGCAATAGTAGACAAACAAAGGTATTGCAAATGGGGTATGTACAGTCTTTTTTAGTAGCCACTTAGTCACAAACACTGGCCAAAATTGGCGTTCAATTTAGTTTTTTGCATTTTTTCACACACAAACAAATATTAACACTAACCTTGGCCATTGTTTCAATGTGAAAAAAATGAAAAATTTAACATGCTATATTTGCCCCTGTAACTTCTCAAACCCCCATAAAACCTGTACATAGGGGGTGCTGTTTTACATGTGAGACATTGCTGAATACAAATATGTGTATTTTATGGCAGTAAAAGCAAACAGTATTATGACATTCACAGTTAAAATGTCACGTAGAACTAAATATTTTTTTTAAATTCTTATTTTCTCCCATTTTTTTATATTTTATTCATATTAAATTATGTTTCATACCTAAATATTTGATGTTAAATGAAAGCCCTGTTTCCCCTAAATAAAATGATATATAATAAGCGTGGGTGCACATAATATGAAAGAGGTGAATTACGCCTGAACAGACATATAGCACAAATTCCAGGTTTTGTTTACGTTTTGATCACAACGTGTACATTTAAGGGGTTAATAAATAAACCTGTTTGTTTTTATTATTCAACGGTTTAAAAAAGTTCTTAATTCTGTCATCCAACCCATCATCCCATATAGTTACATAGTTACATAGCTGAAAAGAGACTTGCGTCCATCAAGTTCAGCCTTCCTCACATATGTTTTTGCTGTTGATCCAAAAGAAGGCAAAAACCCCAGTCTGAAGCGCTTCCAATTTTGCACAAACTAGGAAAAAATTCCATCTTGATCACAAAATAGCAGTCAGATGTCTCCTTGGATCAAGCAGCTATTACCCCACTAATTAGAAATGATATCCCTGTATGTTATGTTTTTGCAAGTATTTATCCAATTGCAGTTTAAACATCTGTATAGACTCTGACAAAACCACCTCTTCAGGCAAAGAATTCCATATCCTTATTGCTCTTACTGTAAAAAAAAACTTTTCTTTGCCTTAGATGAAATCTCCTTTCTTCAAGCCTAAATGTGGGACCTCGTGTCCTATGTATAGCCCTGTTTATGAATAGATTTCCAGATAATGGTTTGTACTGGCCCCGAATATATTTGTATAATGTTATCATATCCCCTCTCAGGCACCGTTTTTCCAAACTAAAGAGATTTAAATTTTTTAACCTTTGTTCATAACTATAATGCACCATTCCTTTTATAAATTTTGTAGCTCGTCTCTGCACTTTTTCTAGTGCCATGATATCTTTCTTTAGAACAGGTGCCCAAAATTGCACAGCATATTCAAGGTGTGGTCTTACCAGCGATTTATAAAGAGGCAAAATTATATTTTCATCTCAAGAATTTATGCCCCTGTTTATACATGACAAAACCTTACTTGCCTTAGCAACAGCAGATTGACATTGCATATTGCTGCCTAATTTGTTGTCTATAACAATTCCCAAATCCTACCATTTAGGGTGTAAATTGCTTGTGCATTCTTAACCCCGAAGTGCATAACTTTTCATTTCTCTACGTTAAATTTCATCTGCCATTTTAGTGCCCAGTCCACCAATCTATCCAAATCCCTCTGCAGCAAGGCAATATCCTGCTCACATTTTATTACTTTACAAAGTTTTGTGTCATCTGCAAACACTGATACATGGCTTTCAATGCCCATTTCAAGATAATTTATAAATATGTTAAATAGAAGCGGTCCCAAAACAGAACCCTGAGGGACACCACTTACCACTTTTGTCCAGCTTGAAAATTTACCATTAATGACAACTTGTTGCACTCTATCCTTAAGCCAATGTTTTACCCAAGAACAAGAATATTAATCTAGACCAATTTCTTTTAGTTTAAAGACTAACCTATTGTGAGGGACCGTATCAAATGCCTTGGCAAACTCCAAGTAGATCACATCCACTGCAACACCCTGATCTATACTTCTACTTACTTCTTCGTAGGATGCAATTAGGTTAGTTTGACATGACCTATGTTTCATAAAACCATGCTGATTATTGCTAATAACACAGTTCTTCCCAATGAATTCCTGAATATTATCCCTTAATAGCCGTTCAAATAATTTCCCAGTCACAGAAGTTAAGCTCACAGGTCTATAATTTCCAGGCAAGGATTTTGAACCCTTTTTAAATATAGGAACAACATCTGCCTTCCTCCAGTCCTCCGGTACAATACCTGAAACAAAAGTATCTTGAAAAATTAAATACAGAGGTTCACTTATTTCCCCACTTAGCTCCTTAAGTACTCGTGGGTGGATACCGTCAGGCCCCAGAGCTTTATTTACATAAATTTTCTTTAATAGCTGTAGCACCTTGTCTCGAGTTATCCTATCACAAGTTATCTGCAAGTTTGTTGCAGCAATAATTTGCTTATCACTTGCCATAGGACCCTCATTAATATATTCTGAAGAAAAATAGTTATTTAAAATTTCTGCCTTTTCCTGGTCTTCATTGACTAACAGACCCATCTCTGTTTTCAGTGTACCTACACTTTCATTTTTTTTTATTTTTTTTTAGAATTGATGTACTTGAAAAATTTTGGGGGGTTGGTTTTGCATTCTTTGGCTATCAATTTCTCATTTTCCAGTTTAGCCACTTTAATTGCCTTTTTGCAAGTATTATTGGCTTCCTTACATTTTATATAGGATGCCTCTGATTTGTCCGATTTAAATGCTTTAAATGCCCTTTTCTTATTTTTAATCTCTTGTTTTATTTCTCTACTAAGCCACATTGGTTTTAATTTGTTTCTTTTATATTTATTACCCAATGGTACATACTGAGAAATGTACCTTTCTAAAATTTGTTTGAATAGTTTCCATTTTTCCTCAGTGGTTTTATCACTAAGGAGTTTATGCCAGTCGATATATTGTAGAGCTGCCCTAATCTTATTAAAATTGGCTTTTTTTAAATTATACGTTTTAATATGCCCCACATGCTTTCGCTTTTTTGTGTTTATTTCAAAAGTTACCATAATGTGGTCAGTATTTCCCAAATGCTCCCCTATTTGAATGTTGGTTAAAAGATCAACATTGTTTGTTATAACGAGATCCAGACAAGCATCCTTTCTAGTTGGTGCTTGTACCAGTTGTGACATAAAGGTGTCATTTAATACATTCAAAAACCGGATTCTCCTTGTTGAAGTACTAGTCCCTCTATCCCAATTAATGTCCGGGTAATTAAAATCTCCAATAATTAACATATTACCCAGATTTGCAGCTTTCCCAATTTGCTCTTACAGCAGTTCTTCCTCACTAATATTTACATTTGGTGGTTTATAACATATCCCAACCAATAATTTATTTGACTTTAACTCAAGGCTGACATACAAACATACCCCACCACCGTTCTTGTTTTTCCCATCCTTCCTAAATAACGTGTACCCATTTAAGTTAACTGCCCAGTCATGTGTCTCATCCCACCATGTTTCTGTTATGCCTATTATATCATATTGTCTAGTGTATGCTATTGCCTCTAGTTCCCCCATTTTGTTATATAGGCTCCTTGCATTAGTAAGCATACATTTAATATTACCATGAGTCATTTGTACTTTTTGTACTTTTGTGAATCAATAGCACAGCACAGCAGACCCTCTTCCATTTAGGTGCAATCCATCACGACTATACAGGTTATACCCAAGCGCAAAATCAGCCCAGTGCTCTAAAAACTCAAAACCCTCTTTCCTGCACCAAGACTTCAGCCACGCATTGACCTCTCTAATCTCCCGCTGCCTTTCAGCTGTAGCGCGCAGCACAGGTAATATTTCTGAAAATATTACATTGGAGGTCCTTTTCTTTAGCTTACTTCCTAGATCCCTGAACTCTGTGACTTTGTCATTGGTACCAATATGGACCATGACAGCTGGGTCATCCCCAGCCCCTCCCAATAATCCCTCCACTCTGTCGGCAACATGCCGGACCCGAGCACCCGGGAGACAGCAAACTGTCCGGTTGAGTCGATCAGAGTGGCAGATTACCCTATATAATCTCTTAATAATAAAGTCCACTACCACCACAACCTGTCTAGATTTCCTTACCCTCTCAACCCCACCCGTACTAGAGGGGCTGTTCCCACAGCTTCCTGCAGTACAGCTACTATTGAGCTGATGCTCCCAACATCTTCACTCAAACGGCAAATCAGGGCTAGCTAAAACTAGCTAATGAATAAAATATTTCTCTGACAGAAAGAGTACTTTTAAAACTCTCTATCTCTCTGTCTATCTATCTACCTATCTATTTTTTCCCTTAATCATTACAACCCTGTCTTTCTTCCTTTATTTCCTACATTGAATTTTTGATGAACAATGGATGAACAATGTGTAATATAAGAGCACTACCAGTATGTCCATTTGCATTTCTAAAAAGGTTGCATAAACCCAACCCCCCTTTTGAACACTTGTATGATACACCTTATTATTTACTTTATATGCTAACTCTTGTAATAGGGTCATGCGAGACCACCTTTATGTCATATAAATTGTTGGTGCAATGAGCACAAAGTTTTTGTTCTCCTTTTACCTTTGTTCTTGCACTGTCACAGTATAAATTATTGATTGTTTGTTTCCAAAAATGCTAAATTAAGAATTCTGGAAAAAGAAAAAAGATGAAGTTAAGAAAAAGGATACAGTTTCCGCAAACAAATAAGACGATGAAGTAGATGCAAACAGACATTCCAGGAAATGATGGACCCCCATATGCCATGATCCCATCATACATGACAGCGTTCCAATCTTCACCAGTCAGTATCTGGAAAAGGTGGGGGGAACAAAAACACAATTTGCCAAAAATAAATAAATGGGATGAATCACACAGAATTTTTGTACTTTAAGCACTACTACTCTGGGCTATAGTGCCTCTTTAAAGCAATGCAGTAAATAACAGTGCACATATTTATATAAAGTGCTTAGTGAATCATCCCCTGATATAGATGATCAGTGAGGTCCAACAAACATATTTATCCTATCTAGTTGTAAAATTTGGCTTTAATAACTTAGAAAAAGAGTCCTGAGGTGGTCTGGAGCAAGGGTGTTCTGTAGTATCCTACAGTCCAAGTCCAATGACACAATGTTTCTTTATGATCTATTGATGTAGTAACTTCCAAATACTTTAAAAGATACAAAAAAAAAACTGCAATAGTGTAACACCATTTATTAAATAGAAACCCCTTTACCCCCCCTAGAAATTCTTAACTTTAAAATGATGTGGTTCTCATCTCCAAGTATCACAATAAAGCACATAGGCAAGCAGATAACTGGGCAGCGTTACCACTCCATTCTTTTGCCATCCGGGACCTCTTCTGGTATATAAGCAAAAAGGTGATTCTCCCTACCCGGAAGAACGCCATCATGGATTACTGCTGTTCTGTCCTGCAGTGCCACACAAGCCGCTTGTGTATCTACCATTTCACCCGCTATTCTCGGGCTTTCTCAAGATAATGCAGTGGCCACTTTCTGTACTCTTATATATAGTATAGATTTAAAAAGATAAGACTAAAAAGGGACTTAGACATTTTTTTATCTAAGAAAAACAGTTTTTTACTTTATCACAAAGATTTATAAAAATCTAACAGAAATCCCAGGAAGACCAATTATTTTGGGGATTGGTTCTTTAACCTCCAATCTATCTCAATATATAGATGTCTTACCACAACCATTTGTGAAGCTTTCTAGGACTTATTTAAGAGACAGTAGTGACCTCTTAAGAATGTTGGAAGGTCTGACATGGAAAAGTAACTATTGGCTGACAACGTGTGATGTTACATCTCTTTACATGAATTGGGATTGAAAGCCATTAGATATACCCTGTTTAGGGACAAGGAGATACATATGGAACAAGTAAAAAATTTTATAGAATGCATACATTTTATCCTCACCAACAATTTTTGCCATCAAGATAGCGTTTATCTACAAACAACTGGTACAACAATGGGGTCTAGGTTCCGCGCCCAGTTACGCCAATATTTTTATGTCCTACTGGGAAGAATTATTTGTATGGCAGGGACACTCTTGAGTGGCGAACCTAGTCCTCTATATACGCTTCATAGATGACTGCTTTTTTATTTGGGAAGGTGAGGAAGAAGACTTAAAATGTTTATCTTGTGTGAACCAGAATAATTTTAACCTTTCTTTTACATCCAAATATTGTCCGAATAACATTACATTTTTTGATCTAGTCCTATAAGTGGACTGCGACGCTCTAAAATCTAAAACATATTTTAAAAATGTCAACTTCAACAGTTTTGTCTTAAAGTCAAGCTGCCATCATCCTCCATGGCTGGAGAATGTACCATATGGGCAGTTTCAGTGGATTAAGAGAAACTGTATGTATCCTGATATCTGTGGGGAGCAACTAGAAAAAGTTAAATGGCATTTAGAGAAAGAATATGATCTAAATCTCCTCACAGAGTCCATAGAGAAAGTAAACACTTCTTAATCCATCTAAAATAAAAAAGTCTGAATGCCTTAACCAATTTCAATGTCAATATCACAGTTTTTAAGAAGAAGATCCATTGCTGGCTCCCATTCTTCCTTCAAAACCAAGAATAATAGTTAGGGCAAGTAATAACACCAGGAAAATTATAGATATCTTGAGTTATGTTGAATCCAAAAGTATTCCCACGCTGGTCCTGTCACTGGATGCTGAGAAAGCGTTTCACAGGGTCAGCTGGGAATTCTTACAAGAAACATTAAAAAAATAATAATTTTGGTAATTCAATAAGGGACGCAATAATGGCCATTTATTCTTCTCCAACTGCAATAATTTCAGGTCAAGGATTTCTAACATCTTCCTTTAAAATAAAAAACAGCACCAGACAGGGTTGCCCTCTTGCACCTATGCTTTATATTTTGAATCTAGAGCCACTACTTCAAAAGATAAGACAAGAAGGTAATATAAAGGGAGTGGAAATAGGTAAGCTGGAATGTAAACTATCCGCATACGCAGATGATATTATTTTAACAATTACATCTCCTACAACATCTGTGAAGGCTTTGATAAACACCATAAGTATATACAGGAAAATGTCTAATTACAAACTAAATATGGGAAAAACCCAAGCCATATCATACAATATAAACTTAATCCAAGAGGCCCTATTAAAACAAGCCTACACCTTTCAATAGTCAGATGATGAATTAAAATATTTAGGAATCGGGAGGAGGAGCTAACTGAGAACCAGAGCGGACGCAACTCTCTGAGCTCCGAGCCCTATTCGGCTGAAACCGTGTTAAAACAGGCTTTTTCAGCCAAAACTGACCCCATATCATACACGCAACGCAAAGGCAGACGATGGGCAGAAAAACTAAAAAGCCCTGAGCCGACAAGTCTCTAAGTGGCATTTAGAGAAAGAATATGATCAGCAAAGATTTTGGGGGAACTGCTACGGAACTCACAGCAGGCCGCATGGGCCAAGATGGCGCTCAGGGATGAGTTCTCGTGCTCATCCGACGAAGCCTCCATAGATCTCGAGGACGGAGCCTCCTATGACCCACCGCTGAAAACAGCAGACAAGCCCCTGCAAGCCGGGGAACCGGTGACGGTGGACCTGCTTAAAGTCATGTTTGCGGACCTGCGAAAAGACCTGGCCACAGACAGGGCCCACTACAACACCGCCACAGAAGGCGTCAAGGCCAAAGCCACACAACTCAAAGCCACTTCCAATGTCCATGACGCCCGAATCACAATGGTGGAGCAATCACTAACAGACCACCAAGACAGGCAACTAGCTGCTGAAAAACGAGTAAACTCACTCGAAGACCAAAGACGAAGATACAATTTAAAAGTTAGAGGCATACCGGAGACCTCAAGGACTTACCCCACTTCATCTGACGCCTGTTTGAAGCTTTGATGTTGCCCAAACAGGCCAAGGCCATCAAGCTAGACGGGATGTTCCGGCTTCCCAAGCCTGCACAGGTACCACAAGCAACACCGGCGGACCTCATCCTCCGCTTCCAAAACCTCCAGGACAAGAACACCTTCTCAGCCGCAATAAAAGGGAAAACCCCCTTAACCTTTGAAGGGGCCACGCTCTTAGTCTTCCCAGACGTGACAAAAAGTACCCTGTCCTGGAGGAAATCACTTCAACACCTTCGCACCAAAAACATCCCATACCGATGGGGCACCCCGCGAGCACTGCTCTTCACCCATGGAGGGACTACCTACAAGGCACGGAGCCTACAAGAATTAGAAGCGCACCTGCGTTCTCTTAGTCTTACCACCACCCCAAATGGGGCAAGCGGGACTCTGCTCCACATCAACCCTGCAAACATTGCGGTCTTTACTCCAAGACCGACCCTGAACGCGATGCCGACCTGAACGCCAACGAGAAGACCGAGCCAGAGATGGTATGCATGGATGTCCAACTGCTGTGCCGGACTGTTTGTTGCCTACCAGGCTTCTATGATAACTCTCTCTCGTTCCTCAGCATTAATGTTTTCTTCTTGTTTTATTTTAAAGGTTTAAGTTTCCTAAATGCACTACCGTAACTGCATGGCGCTGTTTCACCAGTAACTGTCCCCATGTCCTCACCGACTAGTTATCACACTACCTTGAAAATACTCGAGTACTAATCCGCTCATAACCCTCAAACCTAGTATCTCTCAATCGGCCCACACATACCTCCCCACCCCTACCATACCCCCGCAAGGGAACCACTATGCGAACTTATCCACCAGCACCCGGTAGGGAACAAAGTTACCTGCAGATAGGTGACTTCTTAACAATTTCTCTTTGGTTATAGCTCAAGGTCCACACTAGGTGACTAACAAATACCCTATGGGGCAAGCAAACTACAGGGATGAAACTCATAGGGCCACAATAGAATACTCAAATTAACACGACAAGGAGCAGACGAAGCTTAGGACCCACTGTCTCTCAATAGAGGTTGTTTGTTTTTTTTTAACAGGACATCCAAAACTAGACCTGCTTTGTTCTCTACTTACACTGTAACAGTACTCTGCCCGCAATACTGACACACCTCTGGCAATCAATACCAATGCTATGTGCTTGTTTTCAAATGTATACCAATTTTGGGCTCACACATGCTGTTGTAGCAGTGCAAGCCAATTTGTGATCTTTTTTGCATAACAAAATAAAGAATTAAAAAAATATATATATATTTAGGAATCAATATCCCTAAACAAAAAAAAAATATAGCGGAATACAATTTTTCACGCCTAATTAAAGCATTAACCTTGAAATTAAAATCTTGGCATGATACTTTTGTTTCCTGGATGGGCAGGGTAAATGTGATTAAATCATACATATTACCAACATGGTCTTATAATTTTAGAATAATTCCCCTGAAAGTGCCGATTAAATATATAAAACAATTCCAAACACTGGTGGACACGTTTTTATGGCATAATAAAAGACCGCGAATATCGAGATATCATTTATACCAAAAGAAAATCCAGGGAGGCATGAACTACCCGGATATATTTAGATATCAACTTGCGAACAGTTTGAACCATGTTCATCAAATATTAATGATATCCCAAAAAAAAAGAATGGTATAAAATAGAACAATACGTAACGAAACTAGATCATTTGGAGATTTTACTCTGGTGTAAACTACCAGAAATGAACAAAATTTTGCTGAAAGCTAACTCCTTGGTTTTGTCTAATATTATGGAAGATTGGTCTCAATTTAAGAAAAAGTTGCAAATTTTGGATAAATGTGCAATGACTTCTCCACTAGAAACTTTGGAATACAATAGTATAGATTTCCTGCTGCCAGCAAGCATTCAGGAAAAAAATCTAAGAATTCAAGATTTATATCTTAAAAATAATCTCAATTCTTTTAGGCAAATTCAACAAGAGTATGGAAGTACAATGAATGAGAATTTTTCCATAATTAGAATCAAATATTATCTAAGTTCCAATCTGATCAGAAGCCTGGAAAAAAAATAAAAGATCAATTCGACAAACCAATAAGCAACAACTCGAACAAAAAAATCGTAAGAGCTTGGTACGATTTGTTAGAATTTAGCCTACCTACAATAAAATATAAAGCTCTAGAGGCATGGGGAAAGGGAATGTCAATTCAAATAGATAAGAAACAATAGTGGGATAGTTGGATTCAAATATGAAAGATTACTCACTGTCTTTCACTACAGGAACTACATTTTAAAATTATATATAGGTGGCACTTATATTCAGTGAAAGTACAGAAATTAAATGCTACTGCAAACCCAATATGCTGGAAATGTAATAATAAACCAGGGAATCTAATTCATTAGTGGTAGTTTTGTAATAACATTAAGAGTACTTGGCGGAAAATATTTGCTTTAATTTCAGAACTGACGGA
The DNA here is from genome assembly GCA_933207985.1 of Pelobates cultripes. Classification (NCBI taxonomy): domain Eukaryota; kingdom Metazoa; phylum Chordata; class Amphibia; order Anura; family Pelobatidae; genus Pelobates; species Pelobates cultripes. The sequence continues at coordinate 160,726,414 of OW240912.1, forward strand.
AACAACAATTCAAATTTCACCAGAAACGGCCCTATTCCAATTAGGTTTGGACAATCTTGATTTTTCTAACAAAGCCTTGACAATACAAATATTACTGGCAACGAAGATTGTAATAGCAAGGCAGTGGAAAAGTCAAGATGTAATACAATGGCCTAGAGTTATAAGTCAGATCTCTCACCAATGCTTAACGGAAAAGAGGTATTACTTAGCTAGAAAGAAACAAGTCCTATATAATAGAATTTGGAATCATTGGTTAAATAAACAAAACCAGGGTAATATTTAAAGATTTCAGAAGTCAGGAAACTGGTTTAAAAAGAGGAGAAAAAAAGAGAAGAAAAAAAGAGAAAAGCAAAAGAGGAGTGAGAAAAAAAAAGGAATTACGATGCCCCGATCTGTATGCCACTTAGAGATGGTCTCCATGCCAAAAAAAACATCCTTTTCACTTTAAATGTTTGTACCTTTGAGTACGGCTGTAGTACTAACAAGGATATGGTCAATGGTAACAGTTATTGTCATTTTTACTCTTATATATGCGCACTATTTGAAACTCCTATCCCACGAGGAAACCTTAATGCATATATTGTCTGTATTTTTTTTTGTCTGTAAAAATAAAATTAAAAAAATATTATAATATTTAGGGGAGCACCAACCTTAAAAGATAAGCTAGTCCACACAGTTATAGGAATGTAAATCCTGAAACACATTTTTTAAACACTCAGAGAGGCTTTTTTAAATCTGGGAAGTGCAATATCTAAAAAACATTGGTTCCCCACATGACTAAATTACCAGTTTTAAATTTTTTGTTACTAAAAAAGTATTTAAAATCAAAGACTGCAGCAAATTGTTATTTATTAAGTTGCCCATGTGGGTTACAATATGTAAGACAAACCAAGAGAAACTTAAAAGTTAGATTGGAAAATTAACATTTATGTATACAACATAAATGCCACGCAAGTGACCCAACCTGTTTGCAATATTGTGGCATCCAAAAGGTTAACATTCCTTAGAGGGGAGGATAACTGGTTAAAAACTAGTTAGGTTAAAACTAACTTTTCAAGAAATGTCTTGGATTTACAGTTAAAAAACTTTACCCCCCTTGGTTTAAATGCAGAATTAGAACTTTTAAATATTTCGTAAACTATGGGAGTAAGAATGAATTATGCAGCACATATGTATTCCATTTTTATTTTTATTTTTTATATTTATTTATTTATGTATTTTTTCTAAATTTCTTTAGTTATCCAAGCACACATATAGAGTTTTTTTTTTTTTTCTGGAATTTATATGAAGGCAACCAATATTTGCCTATGATTGTTGCAAGACTGTTTAAATAGAAGAACTTTTAACAGTATTTTCAGCACAAAGTATTTTTTAAAATATATATTTTTTAGACTGGAGTAATTTATATATTTTTCAGACTGGAGTAACCGTTTGAAATATCACTCTTTATTATCTACTAAGGAAAAAAAAAAACATACTTGAAGACAGGTCAATCTACACTGATCTCTTTAAATGAAAGCTTATATATTTACATACCTATATATGTATACATATTTTTCAGACTGGAGTAACCGTTTGCTCATTTACTTTATTATCTACTAATGAAAAAAAAAACATACTTGAAGCCAGGTCCATCTACACTGATATTTTTAAATGAATGCTTATATATTTACATACCTATATATTTAATCATATTTTTATATGAAATCTGTTCTGTTTTTTTTTTTTGTCTTGATTTATAAACCATCCCCCAATATTGTTTCCGAAGGGAGGATGTATCTGCACTAATTTATCGTATCAATGTACATGAATTTTACATTTTACATTGTTTTTATGTGTTATTCAAACGAACAAATGTATATTATATAAACATATTTAATAATGTGTGATAATTTGATGTATCCGTTTCACCTGTGAGTGAAAAAACTAAAATGGACTTGGATACTTTACATTTTTAAATCTATACTATATATAAGAGTGCAGGAAGTGGCCACCATATTATCTTTAGAAAGCCCAAGAATAGAGGCAAAACACGTAGATATTTTTTGGCACTGCAGGACAGAACAGCGGTAATCCACGTTGGAGTTCTTCCGGGCAGGGAGCATCAACTTTCGGCTAATACACCAGAGGAGGTCCCAGATGGCATAAGAACGGAGTGGTAACACTGCCAGTTATCTGCTTGGATATGTGCTTTATTGTGGTATTTGGAGACTAGCACTACATAATTTTAAGGTAAGAGTTCAAAAAGCGGGAAAAAGAGTTTCTGTTTAATAAATGGTGTTACACTATTGCCAATATTTTGTATCTTTTAAGGTATTTGGAAGTTACTACATCAATTGAACACAAATATACATTGTGTCATTGACTGTAGGATGCTACAGAAAACCCTTTATCCAGACCACCTCAGGACTCTTTTTCTAAGTTGTCATTGAAGCTGAATTTTACAATTACATAGGGATATATATGTTTGTTGGGCATCAGTGATCATCTATATCATTTTTACTAAAATTCTCAAACCAAGAGGTGGGAGTTTCCAGATCTTTAATTAAGCATGAGACAATTGACAAAAATCGCTGGGTTCAACCAAACACCCTGATACTTCATCTGGAAAAAGCACTACAGAAATAAGAACGAAGCTCGGAGGTGATGAGTATTTATTACCATAGAGATATTTAACATTTCTGACATGTGCATGTTGAGCTTTAAATTAGAGAGAGCCCCATACGTCAAAATAATTTCATCAGAATTTTGAGGGAAGCCAAAACCTTATGCTCCACTGCAGTGATAAAAGCAAAAAAAGCCAAGGAGATGCTTTTGCCAAATAAATGTTAGATCAGTTCAATGCAGTTTTTTTCTTGGATTTGCTAAATCTTTTTAAGGTGGTACCTGAAAGACTGTAATTAGTGCCTGAGGGAAATTATCAAATGTGCTTCTACGAATGTATGCATCCTCAAAGTCAAACTTGCCACCAAACATTTGCATCCCAAGGAGAGCAAAGATGATCATGAAAAGGAAAAGCAACAAGAGTAGAGAAGCGATGGAGCGGACAGAATTCAAGAGAGAAGCCACAAGGTTATTTAGAGATGTCCAGTAACTGAAAGAAAAAAAAAATTATTAACTCTATGTTATTCACTTTTAAAGTGCTCCACTAACTTACCATAAGAATACAACAGTGGAAGTCTGAAGCTATTTGTTCTCCATAAGCTTTTCTTACCGTGTAATTTTGAAGATACGCAGCAGCCGTATGCACCGGAGAACAGATATCCCAAGTGGAGACATGATGTTACTAAATACTAGCAGGATCTCAAGGAGACCAGTACAGACAACAAAACAGTCAAACCGGTTAAAAAGGGACATGAAATATGCCTGGAATCCTAAAGCATACATCTTCAGAATCATCTCTATAGTGAACATAGCCAGTAGCACTTGATTTGCAGTGTCTAGTGGTAAAGAAATAAAAACACAATATCACATACATGTCTAAAAAAAGTGACATATTTAATATTTTAAAAGAATAAAACAAAGTGTGTAAGGTGCTTCAAAGCGTAATTATAAATGAGTCAAACTAGTATAAAATGTGCTTTCCCCAAACATTCAGTAAAACATCAATAAAGAAAAATAGTATATATACTAGCAAGGAAAGTAAACCTTGTGAAACAAAAGAAGCTAAATATAAATACAAATGTATGTTAGGAATATGGGTACCATAAAATACCTAGAAACAGAAAATATATAACAACATAGTGTAAACCGTTTAAAACATATATAGTAAAGAGATGGGGTAGGAGTTCCACTCACATGGCCCAGAGCCGTCCCAGGCTCTGTATTATGTGCTCTAGAGTGCCACATATGGCTCAACGATCCAAAAATTCTATTTATTAAGTAGAATAAAACGAGAAACCGTATACTTAAAAATGGCTACTAAGATAGAGTGGTAGTGAAAATTAACTAGTAGAGTCCACAATGGGTTTCACTTACCACTTGCTAGTAACCCAGAACATATAAATATAAAGTGCATGTGATGAAGAACAATTGTGGACTAAAATAAATAGAATTTTGAAATATACTGAAGATCCATCATACAGATCTTTTGGGAACCTTGGGGAGACTGGATATCTGAGCCATCTGTGGCACCCTAGAGCACATAATACAGAGCCTGGGACGGCTTTGGGACATGTGAATGGAACTCCTACCCTATCCCTTTACTATTTATGTTTTAAACGGTTTACACTATGTTGTTTTATATTTTCTGTTTCTAGGTATCTAATGGTACCCATATTACTAACATATGTGTGTATTTATATCTTATCATCTTTTGTGTCACAAGGTTTATTTTCATTGCTAGTATATATACTATTTTTCTTTATTGATATTTAATATTTTAAAGTAACATACCTACTTGGGAAAAGGAGGGAGGGAGTTTAAAAAAAGAAATCAATGCAGAGATGAAGAGGGGGAGCGCATTAACAGAGGGAGGCAATATTAAGGCTACCGCTTGCAGACAGTGCTGCAAAGGAAAATCTTATAATGTCTGTTGCCAGCGTGTTGTGCTCATCGAGAACAGATGTAATTTTGCACATAATTAACATTAGGCAGCCTGGAACAAAGTTGCCTAAATCACGTATTGGCAACTGGCACAAAAGTGCAAATGTCTCAGGATGTGCAGCATTTCAAGCAGAAACACTGCACACACAAACTTCTACCACCATGACCTTTACTAAAAGCAGAAGTGGTCCTGGTTTGGTTAGAGTAACTCTTTAAGTCAATGATTCACATATCTCATTACTCACCTTGGGCCCTTGTCAACCATTCAGGCTGATTATGATGTTCTGTTGCAACTGTAACTGTGTTAAGAAGGATAATGATGATTACAAACCAATAGAAAAGTCTTGACTTTACAAGTTCCCGGGTCTTTCTGCGCAATAGACGATGCCAATGACGCCACTGACGACTAAAACAAGAAATAATTAGTAGATTACATTCATGAGTACATATTTGAAGGTGTAAATGAAAATAGCCACTTAATCAATGTGTACAAATCAACTTAGTGGTGTACTAGCAAAAGCATTAACAGATTTATTTAACCAATCATTGTTAACAAGAGTAGTCCCAGAAGATTGGAAGTTAGCGAATGTTGTGCCCATTCACAAGAAAGGTAGAAGGGAGGAGTTGGGCAACTATAGGCCAGTAAGCCTTACTTCAGTAGTGGGGAAAGTAATGAATAGGATTGTTGAACACCTAAAAACACATGGATTTCAAGATCAGAGACAACATGGGTTTACTTCAGGGAAATCATGCCAAACTAATCTTTTGGAGTTTTTTAATTGGGTAACTAATATAATAGATCAGGGTGGTGCAGTAGACATTGCTTACCTAGATTTCAGTAAGGCTTTTGACACTGTTGCACATAGAAGGCTTATCAATAAATTGCAATCCTTAAGTTTGGATTGCAATATTATTGAATGGGTAAGGCAGTGGCTGAGAGACAGGCAACACGAGGGTTGTAGTCAATGGAGTATATTGGAAGCTTGGGCTTGTCACCAGTGGGGTACCTCAGGGATCTGTATTTGGGCCCATTCTCTTTAATATTTTTATTAGTGATATTGCAGAAGGTCTTGATGGTAAGGCATGTCTTTTTGCTGATGATACTAAGATATGTAACAGGGTTGATGTTCCAGGAGGGATAAGCCAAATGGCAAATGATTTAGGTAAACTAGAAAAATGGTTGTGTTGTGGCAACTGACATTTAATGTGGATAAGTGCAAGAAAATGCATCTTGGATGTAAAAACCCAAGGGCAGAGTACAGAATATTTGATAGAGTCCTAACCTCAACATCTGAGGAAAGGGATTTAAGGGTGATTATTTCTGATGACTTAAAGGTAGCAGACAATGTAATAGAGCAGCAGGAAATGCTAGCAGAATGATTGATTGTATAGGGAGAGGTATTAGCAGTAGAAAGAGGGAAGTACTCATGCCATTGTACAGAACACTGGTGAGACCTCACTTGGAGTATTGTACACAGTACTGGAGACTGTATCTTCAGAAGGATATTGATACTTTAGATAGAGTTCAGAGAAGGGCTACTAAACTGGTTGATGGATTGCAGGATAAAACTTACCAGGAAAGGTTAAAGGATCTTAACATGTATAGCTTGGAGGAAAGACGAGACAGGGGAGATATGATAGAAACATTTAAATAAATAAAGGGAATCAACACAGTAAAGGAGGAGACTATATTTAAAAGAAGAAAAACTACCACAACAAGAGGACATAGTCTTAAATTAGAGGGGCAAAGGTTTAAAAATAATATCAGGAAGGATTACTTTACTGAGAGGGTAGTGGATGCATGGAATAGCCTTCCAGCTGAAGTGGTAGAGGTTAACACAGTAAAGGAGTTTAAGCATGCGTGGGGTAGGTATAAGGCTAACCTAACTATAAGATAAGGCTAGGGACTAATGAAAGTATTTAGAAAATTGGGCAGACTAGATGGGCCGAATGGTTCTTATCTGCTGTCACATTCTATGTTTCTATAACTTTTAATGGTAAAACTGAAATATACATTTTATTATTCTAAAATTCAAGCCTTGGAATGGCTGCTATTAATTTATTGCAAACAAAAAAGTGTGGGGGCACTAGATATAAAGGTCAACAGGCAAAAAGAGTGCTTAAACCTAGATAAGGTAATTACAAAACAAGAACACAACAGAGAGGCCCTGACCAGCTGGTAATTGTATGTCCAGCACTCTATTGCTTAATAGCTGATTCTTTAGGGTGTGCCTGATAACAGGATTGACACTTTTGTTGCCAGGATCATTATTTAACATGACACCATGTGCCTGAAATTCTCTCCCAGTTTTAGAGGCTGCCGTAAGTGAAGACACTGTGTATAGCACCTCTGACAGTTTGCTGCTCACTGATAGTGCAGCATCTCAGGCTGTGTTTTCCTGATCACACTACACACCCTGCCTTACTACATTTAGCAGATCTTGTATGTATTCAGATTAGTATTGTATATACTATATAATGATTTTTTTTTTTTTTTTTACTATTTTGTCAATTGTATACATTGTGTCTTATATGGAGTGTCTCCCTTTATTTATCATCTTTTATCTATTATCCATTGACAATTAAGTTTTAACTCCTTATTGCCTAATACTAACTGGCCAGGGCCTCTCTGTTCTGCTCTTGTTTTGCTAATAATTTATTGAGCACTTCAAATCATTTTATCTGATGATTGAAGCAGCTTTTTAGGGATAAACTACTTATCCTACACAGCTCCCTATCTCCGCCTATAAGAAAACCCTCACAAGGCATCTCTTAAACGCTGCTAAACTGCTCATACCCGCAAAATGGGGGAAGCCGGATGTACCTGCAGTCAAGGAATGGATGGAGCATGAGGAGACAATACACAGCATGAAAAGACTTGCGGCTAATATAAGAGGAACCTCCGAATGATGTGACCCCCATGGCTGGACTTTATCTCCTGCTGAGACAGCAGCCCTCAGAGTCATGCTCACCAAGCCTCAGCACCCCAACTATTAACATCAGAAGCCCCCCTGCAAATGACAGTGGACCCACCCGATTGAACAATGAGATAGGACAGCTTGGACCTATGTAGGGATGTACAACCACAATCTTAAGACCGGACGACGTGGGACCACTTAGGATTCACAAGACCGCCACAAGAACAGGACGGCACACAGGCCGAAGTAGCAATCAGAACATGGTTGGGACCAACTCGACACTGGGGTCCAACTCGAAGTGGCAAAGACCTTCCTCCATTGAATCGCTTAAAAGCTAGCAAGGTGTCATTTCTGCTTCCCGAGAAACTTGCTCAGTTGGAAACATAGCAATGGAACGTAGCATGTTGAATTGCCATGTGATTTAGTTATAGCTTCTCAGACTGCCATCTCCCTGATACAGAGACTCACACATACGTTGTATAATCCTTTACACTATACAGTCTCTAAGGGATACCACAATGTTGACTGCACAAGGTTTCCACATAGTTGTTATCTCTATATTCTATTATGATTGTATATCTGATATGCCTGCCTTGACGTGTGCCACTAAAAACCTATAAATAAAGATTGTCAAAAATAAATAAACTACTTATCCTATAATAGTGTGCTGGACATACAATTTTGGGAGATCTGTCCTCACACAAAAGAATAAGATGCTTCTAATCAGCACATCATCTTAGTGTACTGCTGCAAGCAGACCCACTAAGTTGTGTTACAAAGGACAACCAATTTTTTTATTTCTTTTTTTATTACAGTTTTTATTTGCATGTCAAATTTGTTTTGCGGGCTGCAGGGAGAACACTTCCATCCTAGGAGACCATACTTTTGTGGAAAAGTAGGTTGAGTAACTTTTTTTCCAATTCAGCTTTTGTCATTTTAATACATTTATAAAATTATTTATAATGCCTTACAAAATTATGTGTTCTACCTTAAGGATGGGACTGTCACCTGTCAAGGTTACAGATTTCCTGGCGATATAAGTCTCTGAACACCCTGAGACCCACCCGAACATTACACTACAGTCCTATATACGTATTTTTTCTTTTTATTTTGTTCCTTTTCTGTAATTTTATCTTACTTGGTACCTGTCTAATTTGAAGGCACCCACATTTCTTGCGCTCTGCTTTGTTTAGCTTTCTCACATGCATGTCGATATGTGGCACCACACTTAAGAGATATATCTGGAGGCTAACACATAAGCAGGCCCACACTCAATGTAGACACCCTGTAGGATGCTTCATTCACCCTTAAAAAAATAATTTTCTTTTGACTTACAAGAAACTAATACACTTGTTTATTCCCTCCATTTCATATAGACTGTCTGTCTCCGAACAACCTTCTTCTAAATGTGAGAATCCTAAAAGAGAAAAAACATAAGAGAATACGACACATGGGCACAAACAGGAAAAAAGTAGAGACAACAAAATTCTGTTTTTCCATCATACAGGTTTATTCACTATAGTCCAAATGGCCCCTCACTGAATGGTGCACGATCATTTGCTCTTCTATGGGGCCATTCGAACTGCAAAATCTGAACATACACAATGGAATTCAACAATGTCTAGATTTTGTAATTCTGGCCTTGGATGTACCAAAATTTGGTCTGGTTTTCAGCCAGAATGAACACATTTGGAATGCAGAATTCTGGACCGTATGTTGAAAATATGGTCCATGAGACTTCAAATCCGGAACTGGATTTAAAATTAAATTCAAAACGGTTTGCCCAGTGGCTGTTAGCAAGTAGAAATTTTATATATTTAATTTTTTGCATCTTTTGTGGAGGCTGCGCTAACAAGCTCTGACCAGCCACCACATAATTAACACTTACATCACGTTTTTAAAAAACTATTTGTCAGCTCTCTCATAGCACAAACGTGCATCCTGTCAGATGCATTTATCTTCAGCTGCCATGGGGGTCGATGAAAAATTCCTGTGCATTACATTTGTTTGGATGTGGATATTTAAATTTTCTGAATGCTCCAGAATGGATGTTACAGAATCCTGAACCATTTGGCTTTAGTAAATCTGCAAATTACCAATGTGGTCAGAATTCGGTAAGTTTCAGCGAATTTTGTCTATTTGGGCAAGATATTTAGTGAATAACCCTGATAATTTTCCCTCTATGATCTTAGACTCACCTTCTCCTGGTTCCATATCAGGATCCATAACCTCTGCATGAGTGATCCAGTCCAAATATCCCCGGAGATCCTCATCCATTGCCTGCTGTTCCCTCAGCTTCTGAAAAGCACCGCGAGATTTGGCTTTCTCACGTTCTTTGGTGAATTCTCTTCAGGGTAAGTTTTAAAAAAAAAATAAAGTGAACACCATACAGAGTGAAGCCAAACAAATTAGCTTAGAGAAAAACATATTCACTTTGGACTTGCACATACAACAGAACTGTCCCTGAGGAAATCTCTAACTGGGATGAAACAAGTAGGTCTTGTGGCCGTATGGTGACATGCTATGTCTGCTGCTATTTACATCTCTGTGAGTAAGTAAATTTGCATTGTGCACAATAAGTTTTTACTTTTAATTGTTGCACTTTGTCTCCTTTCTCATGTATCCATTTAGATTGAAAATAAAGGTGAAGATATTCTCAAAAGTATCATTCTGAAGGCTCTTTTTTTGGCTCGAAATTGTAAGTGCTAGTTGGCTTCCTGTATATACAATATTTTAATCTGTTATATAGTTGTTCCATTTTTAACTTTCCCTATATATTGTACATAGACAGTTACTATGGCAGAGGCTAGCAAAGGCCATGCACAATTCCCATCTGCAGCCTTGCTCCTTATGAACTGTGCATGCAGAGGACCTGGAGAGTTTTTTTCAGCAAAATCATGATTCTAACAAATTTGCTTTAGGATTAAGTTTTATTTGTTTGATCACTGGTGGCACTATGACCCCCATATTAGTACAAGGGAAGATTTATACCTTCCTCATGTCACTACTCACCATTGTCAGACCCCATAATTATCCCTACACCATGCCCCGAAGACATGTCTGCTAAACGTCTCACTATAACAAAAGACTAGAAGTTCATTGTTCATGTAATGGAAGCCTCATCTGATGGCAAGTTTCCATATGGTTGACCCTTGCACTGTGGAGGTGTCCAGTTCAGTCTATTTTCATTTTTTTTTGGGCTGAAACCAAACTGGCACATTGCTGAACGTCGAGATTCTGAACAAAAAATTCTTTTATAAAACATTTTTTTTTCACAACTAACAAAAAATCTTTCAGTGCATATGTCTAGCAAATGAACATACCATAGACTGTAATCTTGTTAGAGCAGGGTGTTCCTCCCCATTTTCTCTAATTGTTAAAGCACTGCAGAATATTTTGGCACTGTATAAAAAATACCAGTGATAATAAGTTTGTCCTAAACTATGTAATTCTATGGAGAATTTCCAATAATCATAAATGAGTTAGGTGATTACTTTAGGAATAACTGAAATGTCACATTTTACATAAGTAAATGAAAGTTCATACCCACTTAAGACACCCAGGACCAGATTAAGTATGAAAAATGAACCTAAAAGAATGAGGCTGACAAAATAAATCCAAGGCCATTCATTACCAATTGCATCATTTACCTAGAAAAGACAAGAAATTAATTGTCAACACAAATTAAGTGCATAACACCTTTCAGCTCTCTCAAATTAGTAATTTTCCCAATAATACTCTGACCACCACCCACAAAGATCTCCCAGTACTAAAGTATTCAATCATGCATTTGTCAAAGGAACTTTGGAAAATCAAAAATCTTTGACCATATTTACTTATTATGTTTCATTAATAATCATTTATCTTTCATTTTTCTTTTTTTTGTTAGTTATTATTTTTAACTACTACCTGCTGGCTACTTGTGCAAGCTATGGGAAAATAATGAAGATTTTTGGTCAGTTACCCGAGAGAAGCAGGGAAAATAGAAATTTACAGTTGTGCCAGTGTGGAGGCAGTTTTGTAAAATATCAGTGTTTAATAACTACTGTGATATATCTGCTAATTTGTTAGCACACACTAATTTGCTCTGAAGTGGATGAGCATATTCAATGTGATGCTCTGAATTGACACATAAATTGACTTAATTAAGTATTAGCAAATTCTAAAGATGACAATTTTGTGTAAAATTTATGAATTATGACTGAATATACCAAATGTAATGTATATTCTGACCTTAAAGGTTAATCCTGACACTATATATTGTTTCTCACCAAGTGTTAAGTGAGGTCAGTTTTATGAGAATAAATTGGCATATGTTTTTCTTTGTCCATAACACTGCTTACATTGGATTCTATCTAACCAGTGGCGTACACACAATCCATGGGGCCCCCACCGCTACCCCATACAGACACACACAGAGATACACACAGATACATACATACAGACACAGACACATACACACACATACAGATACACACAGACACATACATACAGACACACAGAGACACACACACACATACACACAGATAGATCGATACATACATACATAGACACATACATATAGAGAAACACACACATACATAGACACACACACACAGACAGAGACATACATACAGAAACACACATACACACACACACACACACATATAAATACAGACACATACATAGACCCACACACACACACTGACATCATCAGAGGGTGGCCCTAACTGCATGGGCCACCCGATGGGCCCGTTCACCTGCGGCCCCGGCAACTATACTGTATATACGCCGCTGTATCTAACCCTAGAATTATCATGGTAAGCCTTTGTCAGTTGTGATCATTATGTAACATGACACCATGTGCCTGAAATTCTCTCCCAGTTTTAGAGGCTGCCGTATGTGAAGACACTGTGTATAGCACTTCTGACAGTTTGCTGCTCACTGATAGTGCAGCATCTCAGGCTGTGTTTTCCTGATCACACTACACACCCTGCCTTACTACATTTAGCAGATCTTGTATGTATTCAGATTAGTATTGTATATACTATATAATGATTTTTTTTTTTTTTTTTACTATTTTGTCAATTGTATACATTGTGTCTTATATGGAGTGTCTCCCTTTATTTATCATCTTTTATCTATTATCCATTGACAATTAAGTTTTAACTCCTTATTGCCTAATACTAACTGGCCAGGGCCTCTCTGTTCTGCTCTTGTTTTGCTAATAATTTATTGTGCACCTCACCTCTCACTGTTCTCACCAAGAAAAACAGCAAATTTCAGTGGGATCAAAAGGCATAGAAATAGTGCATAATAATGCACTATTACCACAACAGTACGCTGTTTTGGATATGGTACCAGAAGTTCCCTGCCCTCCCATCATAAGTAGTCAAGCAGCTTTACAACAGTTTGACTTCTCACTTAGGGACCATTGGGCACTGCTCACAACCCCCACTACTGGCAACAGAGAGCCATAAGCTCTCCCAAGCAGAATATAATGTTACCTCACCAAAGCTAATCCCTTCTAGCTTCTAGCTCACTGGCTGACAGAATTGATCAAAAACAATTTTATTAAAAAAACAACTATTTGTGCATGTACTAATTTTCATGTTTTAATTTTCAATGTCTTAGTGAAAAAAATCCATAATGAAACAAAATTCTGATGTTCTGATGATCTATTATGTTCTATTATGGTTAGGAAGACAAACAATTGAGAACTCTGACACATGGAAGAATACATGTAAAAATATTTAGGGTTTTGTAGTATGATACATTGGAAATTAAGCAACTGATGAAGCAATAATCAAGGCCGTCTTTAGCGCGGGGCAAACGGTGCAGCTGCCCCGGGCCCAGTTGCTCCTGGGGGGGCCCCAGAGCAGCTGCCCCGTGGGCCCCGCGATTTCAGCAGCCCCCATGCTGAAATCGCGGGGCCCACGGGGCGCACCGGCCCGCCAACTAAGGAGCCCCCGGGTGGCCCATGCACTAAGGACCACCCTGTGGGCATGTGGCAGAAGGGGCCCGGTCGGGCGCTGTGACGCTTAAACAGCGCGACCGGGCCCCTTCCTGTACCGGCTGGGAGGAAGTGAGTACCGCGTGTCACTTCCTCCCACCGGAGATAGCCACGCGGGAGGAGGAAGGCAGGGAGGAGGGGAGTTCCAGAGAAGAACTCCCATCTGCCTCAGCCTGCCACTGGACCCCAGGGAAACCACCCTCCATAAAAAGGTAAGAACCTGGAGGGTGGCTAAATGTATGTCAGTATGTGTGTGTGTTAGTATGTCTGTGTTTGTGTGTTAGTATGTCTGTGTGTGTTAGTATGTCTGTGTTTGTGTGTTAGTATGTCTGTGTGTGTTAGTATGTCTGTGTGTGTGTGCTTGTTAGTATGTCTGTGTAGCGGATGGCACTGGGCTGTCCTGCAAATGTCTGTGAAATAATTGCATTCGTGTGATCTGTTAGTTTCCTATGTGTTTTAAAGCCTTGTATTCTTGTGATTGTTCGGTAGTTTCGTTCCCTTAGTTTATTCGAATGAAACTACCAAACAACCAGACCTCCCCTGTGTGAAGTGTGTCCTCAATTACCCGTTGCAACATTGTTGCGAACGGGTAATTGAACAGTAAGTAGCCGTCCTTTGTTCTCGGGGGTGGCCGCCATTCGACAAACGAACACGTGGCGGCGGCCATCTTAAAACTCCCGAACAGCGGTGTTTAGCCGTCGAGTGTCTGGAACTAAAATCGGACACTCGAGTAGGCTCACACCGCTGAGACCTCCACAGCCCTGGTCCGTTCGGTTCCAAACTACCGAACGGCCCCTCGTTCGGTAGATAGAGAATACCGAACGAGGGGATTCAGGCGAACCCTCCCTAGCCTCTATAGCTAGAGGTTTTCGTGTATTTTATTCCCTTATGCCAGGACCGACCGCAGGGCCCATTCACATGGAACCGAATTCGGCTATCTCAGTTCGTGCGGTCGGTCATTTTATTCCCTCCATACTTTTCCCGAACCCCTGGTCTGATCTGGGTGGTTTTTGGATATGTTGTTCACCCAGATCAGGGCTACCAGGGGATGTAGGATTTAAAGAGGTACCCCTACGTTTAGGGGTACATCCAGAAACGGGGGGAATTGGTGTACTGGATAAGGGGATTATGATGCTGGCTGAGGGGAGGAGATGTGTGGGAGGTTACCAGGACAGGATTGGCTACTGTAATAATTACTGTAAATCCCTCCCTTGCATGGGAGCATGCTTTATAAGGAGACTGTGATTAAAGGCTTGTCAGTTCTGCTCCTGAAACTGTGTGTCGTCCAGTTATTGGGATTGCTGTGGGGAGATTGCTGTTATTTTACCTGCTGGAAACTTTGCCTATGGATTTATTATTTACTTGTTCCTGAGCCTCACTTGGATTATAAGCGGAGACAACCTGGGGAATATTGCATCTCCGCTACAGTCTGTGTGTGTGTGTTAGTATGCCTGTGTGTGTTAGTATGCTTGTGTGTGTTAGTATGCCTGTGTGTGTTAGTATGTCTGTGTTTGTGTGTTAGTATGTCTGTGTGTGTGTGTTTGTTAGTATGTCTGTGTGTGTGTGTGTTAGTATGTCTGTGTGTGTTAGTATGTCTGTGTGTGTGTTAGTATGCCTGTGTGTTAGTATGTATGTGTGTGTGTGTGTTAGTATGTGTGTGTGTTAGTATGTATGTGTGTGTGTTAGTATGTCTGTGTCTGTGTGTGTGTGTGTTAGTGTGTTAGTATGTGTTTGTGTGTTAGTATGTGTGTGTTAGTATGTCTGTGTCAGTATTTCTGTTTGTGTATGTATGTCAGTATGTCTGTGTGACATACTGACATACACACACAGACACACTGACATACACACACACACAGACATACTGACACATACACACACACAGACATACACACAGACATACTGACATACACACACACACAGACATATACACACACAAACATACTGACATACACACACAGACATACTAGCATACACAGACATACTGACATACACACACAGACATGCTGACATACACAGACATACTGACATACACACACAGACATACTAACTCACCACACAGACATACTAACACACACAGACATACTGTGTGTATGTCTGTGTGTTTGTATGTCAGTATGTCTGTGTGTGTATGTCAGTATGTCTCACAGTGTTCCAGTGTGTGTGTGTGTATGTCTGTGTATGTCAATACGCCTGTCAGTGTATGTGTCTGTGTGTGTCTGTGTCAATATATCTGTCAGTGTATGTGTCTGTGAGTATGTATGTGTCTGTGTGTGTATCAGTATGTCTGAATGTGTGTCAATGTTTGCCAGTATATATTTTTGTGTCAGTGTATGTGTGTGTCAGTATGTATCTGCGAATGTTTTAATGTGTCTGTCTGTGTGTGTATGTGTCAGTATGTCTGTCAGTGTGATTGCGGGTTGGGTGTAATGGGGAGGAAGAAAAGGCTTTGCCCGAGGTCCTATTCATATTATAGACGGCCCTGCTGACATTATCATGCATTATAAATACATCAGTAAATTATAATGCTATAAACGTAATTACTGCTGTTGCTAGTAATTATTAATATGAGTTACACTTTTCCCCTCGCAAAGAAAGGTCAACTGAAAGTTTTTTGATGCAGTGCATTACTTTTAACTTGTGGTGTTATCTACAGAAGACAATATTTGCAAACGTAACACAAAATACTAGTTAAAAAAAAGTTATTGTTAAGTATATTGTTCACTGGCCCCACTAGATGTGACAAAAATAGGAGACTACTCTTTTTTTTTCAAAAACTGACTGACTGCTTTCGCTTTTTCCCCTTTCTTCCCAATTACCTTTCCTTTTCCCTTTTCTTCACACCTATCTGTTTGCATTTGCTCTAAAGTGCATGATGTGTGCTGATATTATCACTTCCTGTGACATGTTACCTTGCAATGTCATGGCAATTAAAAAGAAACCTATACTGAATTAACATTTGCACTGTGCCTTAATGGCAGTAACCATTTCACAGATCTGATATCATTATTCTAGTAATAGAAAATACTGTTGTGGAATAAAAGCTACATATAAAAATCACCTAGGTGATTTGGGATTCCCATTATCATATTGATTTGCAAGTGCACTATTATTGGGATATTTTTACATTTTTTTGTCTTTGGATATTATTGTCTGGTGCTCACAGAGACTGTCACTCATTTGTCTCTGTATCGTCATACATGACAATATCCTTCTGTTTTCACTTGTCTTACACAGCATGCTATACTTTCTTTGTATTTGCCATTTAGTCAAAATAAAGATTGTTTAAAAAAAATCCTTGTCATGGTTTTTTTTCTAAGATTTTCAGAGCTCACACAGCATTTCCAGATTTCTTCAAAAACATCACAGCAGAATGGTGGTTTGATGAAGTAAAAAAATTCCGGGACGATTATATTAAATTTGATGGTCTTTGGATTGTAAGTATATATATTTTTTTTTTAATTCTTGCTTTATTCTGTAATTTCTGAAATCATGCTTGACAAAGAATAATCAATTAGCATATGGCTAGTTTCCTTTTTTACATTATTAGTATTCATAAAATCTAAACCTTGTTATTCATTTGGCAGGAGCATATTTAAAAGTCTGTATGTTAGTACTCATCTAATTTATTACAAACATAACTTTAATATGTTTTTATGCTCTTCATTGTGTTCAGTAAAACAGATAATTTATATAGCAATACATTCTAGTTACTAAGACAGACAACTTAAAAATAGGTTTCTCACAAATTCCATGACTTAGTATTACAAAATAGAGGCATCATTTCCAGTGGATGAGGGATTATCCTTGCACTTGATTTTGATGTGTTGCATGTTTTAAGGAATGCTTAACTATACATCATTTATTATTTATTATAATGTGTTGTATGTTATAAAACCTGTTCACACGTTAACAGTGAAGTAGATGTTTTTTATTCCTAATTGTGCCACAAAATTTGGAATAAAATTCTTCAAAGTGGAAGTCAGAGATCTCCCTAGGTCAGTGCAACAAGCTGTTAATACTCACCGTTCGTTTTTATGCATGCATGTCCTGTTTAAAAAAAAAAAAAAAAAAATACAATTTGTTTTATCTTAAACACATCTCACAATCTGATCATAAAATAGTATCTCTATTAAAATAATCATATATCTCTAATTATCTAATTATGAATAACCATTTTACCATTTTGAGTGACCTATTCTTTGCATATTTTAAGGATATGAATGAACCTGCAAGTTTTGTACATGGATCAGTCACGGGCTGTGACAGTGTAATTCTTAACCAACCCCCATACATGCCAGGTAAGATAATTATTTTGTTCTCCCCATTGCTATTCTATCTCTTGATATGATAGAACAACTCTTTAAAACCAAAATGTGAGCTCAGATACAAAATAACAGCTACATTTTGGTGCCCTTTCCTAGTAATAATGCAAACCATTGTGCACAGATTTGGTCTCTTAAGTCACTGAGGGTCTCACAATGGTGGCTTAGCAGAGCTGCAAAAGCCAGCTGCTGATCCTTCTGCTCATTTATTGGCTTAGAGCAGGCTTCTCCAAACTCCGGCTCTCCAGATTTTGCTTAACTACAACTCCCATGATTCTATGAATGAAATAGATAGGCTGAGAATCATGGGAGTTGTAGTTCAGCAACATCTGGAGGGCCGGAGTTTGGGCAAGCCTGACTTAGAGTGTTAGCTGAGCAGACAATTAAGGATATGTACATAATTAACATGAGCTAACCCAGAATGCTTTCTCCAGGCTGGCTAATGACATATTAATGTCTCTAGGTTGAGTTACACCTCTGGCAGCAACATTAAAGGGACACTATAGTCACCAGAACAACTTAATGTAGTTTGATTAAATGCATCTCTATGATGAGATGCTGATTGGCCAGGCCTGTGTTTGGCCCTGCCAGGCCTCCTTTATGATCTCAGCCAATCAGATGATGTCAGCCAAAGAGGTGGATTGAGGGTGGACCAGAGCCGGTAGAACCAGCTCTGGAAATAAGGTAAGTTTTCTTACCCTTTAAAGGGGGGCAAGTCACTTAAATGGTGCTTTTAACAATGTGGGGTCAAGAATACACATTTGTGTCCCTGACCCTATAGTGTTCCTTTAATAATCTCTGCATGTGCAGAATTTCATACAGACTCCAAGCAGAGTAATATTCAAATCACTGAAGTGTCCATAATGCTTGGGGTAAGCGCATACATTTTGCTACTAATGTCAGCAGTGTATTGCATAATAAAATGTAATGAGAAGTTAGGTTGAATATTTAGTCCTTTATACAACCAACTCAGTTTTTTGCATCGTGTTTATTGGTGGTAAATCACCATTTACCGATATTTACATTATATACAGATAATGGAGTCCGGATGTAGAAATTTTTTTGTTAGATTAAAGGGAAGATAAGTAGGCCATGTTGGGCTGAATTTCCAAAGATCGTGTGAGCACACACATTTTGAGAAAAAAGGGATTAAAAGCAATAGGAACAATAAAAGAGATACTGATGGATTTCCTGGAAATCTGCAGCTTTGAATAGAGCAAGGGGTGTATTGATTTTGCAACCAATTTTGCTGTTATTTTCAAGAAGCTATGTGAGCATTCTAGATAGATATGTAGTTTAGTAGTCTTTGGTAGAGTGCTTCATGGAAACACATTAGTAAAACTATTTGACAATTTGACAGCAGATACCTACAAGATCACCACATAATATGAAAACAATATAATGCTAGTATTGATGTTTATCATTCTCTTATTTATTTATTTAATTACAGAAAAAATTGATTGATGTGATGTTTTGCTCCACCAATTATTAGGTATCAAAAAATATGATTCAGTTTTTTTTTTTTTTTTGTATTCTTTATTTTTGGATTGCCGTCATCGTATTCACAATTTCAACAATACATAATATATGCATTTGTTATATATCATATGGTTGTACAGATGGGTGCTAGCAATTGTTATATTTGGTATTGTCCCATTGTTAATGCTGAGTGACTGCTCTTCTTCATTTCGTAGGCGTCCCACATTTTGACGACAAAGATTTTTTTTGTTTGTTTTTTTTAAATGAAGGAACATTTCAATTGTATAACATATTTGTAGCTTATTACATAGTAGAATAAAAAGAAAGGGAATTTGCAGATTGCTTAGGTGAAGAAAGAAGGGTATATGTTCTGGGTTCGGAGTTTAGGGTTTGATTGCGCAGGCCTTCGGTTAGGGAATTATTCAGTTTTTAATTGCCATCAAATATATTTCAAAAACATTAAAAAATGCAATGCAATGCCAAGCTTGTTGTACTACATGTAAAACAAACAGATCATTACACATATATAAAATACCACCTTTGTGACAAAAATCACTATCCCCTTACTAAGTTCAATACAAGGTTCCCAAACCCCATTCATGTTTTCCCCATTCAGGAGCTACAAACTTCCAAACACTGACCACCCCCTGGCTCATTAAACATCAAAGAAACCACAGACTTAAGTCTCTCTGTGTGACTGCTGTTCTTATACCTGAACACCACATGCTGGAGAAAACTGCTCCCATCTTGTCGCACGAACACAGGCAACGGGACATAGTCGTCGAGTGTCTGAAACTATAAGTCGGACACTCGACCACATGAACACCAGTGAAAGCAAAAAAAATGCCTGCTTCTTTCCGTGACAAGCCAGGAGAACGCTGTTTGGTAGGTTTGCTCACATGAACAAGGTGAACAAACGCTACCTATGAGCCAGGGGAACCGTTTGTCTTTTTGTTCGTTTTGGAACTCATGAAATTGACCGCTACCACTGAATCTCTGGAACTGATTTGGGCAGACGCCTTAAGTATGTTCAGTCAAAACTTTATCAGTGGCGATTCGGCTGTATTTGTGAGATCTGAGTGATATTTGGACAACTTAGGCGCTCAGATCCAGGCTATCTGGGGATATGATATTTTTGTGGGTCCCTCTATGTCTTATATGTATTTTTAATAACGTTAATATTTTATGTTTTTATGTTTAGTCATGCTGACACAGAAATTCATGGGCGTGTTGTGGGAGTGTGTGTTACTGTATACTTGCTGTGTATATAAGTGGGCCATCTGGCCATAATAAAACAAGTTCTTTTGTAGCCTTCATTAAGTCTAGGCTGATGTTTGGGAGCTAGAACTCAGGAGATTTACAACGGATATACTCAGTCGTAGTATTAAAGTTATATTTAAAAAAAACTGGAGGAACCTTTTAAAGAAAAATTAGGATATTGTGTAATATAGTGTATTCAAATACTTCAAAGAAAAAGTGAAAGAGAAAAATAAAGTTTTATCCAAGTTATTGTTAAACCTTACAACTTTTAATAATTGTATTTATATCATATTGTATATAACACATATTGGTACTCCTAGGCATGGTATTATTTTCTCAATGCTTTATCTTCTAAATTCATATTAAATAATTATACCTATAGAACTAGAATCAAGACATATGGGGTTGCCCCACAAGACCATATGCATGGATAGCTATCAGACTTTGCCGGATGGAACACCAGTGAGACACTACGATGTCCATAATCTTTACGGATGGTCACATGCAAAACCAACATATGAGTAAGTTTTGTCTGTATGATTTTATATAAATGTATGTTTTTGTGAAATATTGTGCTACAACTTGATTAATAAAATTTTAACAATCATGACTTCCCAGCTAAAAGAAGAGGCTCAATGTGCATACACCACTAAAGTGATCTATAATCATATGCATATTGTACCAGATATCCCATTTGGTGCTGGAAGGGCCTTTTCTGCATGTACATAATAGTTCAAGGATGCTGGATGTGATCATTAAAAAAAACAACTTTAAAAAAAAATAATAATTTAGACAAAATGTCATCAATTCTCCATGTTTAATTGGAAATTAACATACTTGACAGATTGGCACCAAACATAGACAGTGTATCCAACAAGCTAGATAGATTTGGAATCACTTATTAAATATAGTTCTAGATATCCCTAATTCCCTATAATGTTGCCTCAGTAATTTTGTAACTCTGCTTTCTGTTTGTTTCATAATCCACAACATTACTTTTAAACACAGTATTTGGTTTATTATATTTAGCAGACTGAACAAAGTGCAACTCATTAGCTAGAGCTAAGGAAAGAATTGTATTTTGACAAATGTCATTGTTTGCCACAGCATTTTGCTTTAACAATGTTAATCCTAATATTGGGGTTTTCAGGCAGCATTATATCTAAAATTGCCTTCTGATTATCTTTTGATTACCTTGAGTAATCAAAACAATTCATCTCTAAAACCATTTGCCTAAGGTATTGAGATAATTAAGACCATTAATAATACTACACTAGAATACTGGTATCTTAGCAATCGGCTCTTCAGTGTATTGTTAGAAGAGCAAGATTAGCACATTTAAATCGGACAAAATAAAGGGATACATTATCTTTGAGCAATATATGTAAGCATTTACTGTACAGTCATTAATTCAATTTTTTAATTCTAAAGCAAACTTGATTATATGCTAATTTCTAGTTCTAAAGACAGTATTTTGGCAGTTAATATAAGATTTAATGACAATACATTAGGGATGCTTAATTTTCACTCCAATGAACAAGAAAGAAAGTGGATTTTTATGGGCATCGGTGACCTGAAAATCCTTGGTAATTAAAATATTACTATAATGAAAGAAACTATGAAGGTCACTATCCATTCTGATTGAGAGTAGGTTATATTTGGAAGACAGCCAGGGTTTCATTATCAACCACAAAACTGAATTGCTGAGAGAGCATTAACAAAGTTCTTCTTTCTTTCCTCAAAGGTAAGTTGATTTTCTTATATTTAATCCTCAGAATAGTAACAGTAAGATTTACATTCAAGTAATGCCGGGCAGTTTGGGCTATTTTCACTGTTCTTGAATTCACAATAGACAATGCTGAAGTGTTACACGCACTCATAACACACATGGGATTTTCATTGGTTTCAAATGTATTGCTCACAATTTAAATGGTTAAAGATGTAAAATGCTGATGCTTTTACATTCAGCATTTCTTTTGTTATGACATTTAATATGCATGAAATAATGCAACTCCAAAATAATAAAGTGCTTAACAGATTATCAGATGGTTGCAATAACTAAACACAAATTGACCTTTTTAGATTTTTATGTATTTCATTATTTATTTTGTTAAAGTGTCTTGAGGAACATAACTGGGCAAAGAGGAATTGTTGTTAGTCGTTCTACATATCCAACTGTTGGACAGTGGGTGGGACACTGGCTTGGTGATAACACAGCTGCTTGGAACCAAGTGGACAAATCAATCATTGGTAAGCTGCAATGCTTAACATAGTTTTAATAGTATATCATTTGTAGGCGGTGTTATTGACTGACTATATTATTATAAACCGTATTTAATGGATTTCAATATGACATTTGCCATTTGAGAAAGATG
>OW240912.1:160749404-160769554 GCA_933207985.1 Pelobates cultripes
GAAGGAATGCCTGGCTGTGGTGTGGGCCTTAAAGAAACTACAGCCGTATCTATATGGACAGCCCTTTTCGTTACTCACGGATCACAACCCGTTGGTCTGGCTAAACCGGGTGGCTGGGGACAATGCCAGGCTGCTGCGCTGGAGTTTGGCGCTGCAGCCTTTTGACTTTAATATTCAGTACCGCCCGGGTAAACAGAATGGGAATGCTGACGGGTTGTCAAGACAAACTGACCTGGAGAAATGATCCGTGAGTCCCCGGACATCCCCAAGCCGATCCGTGTTGGATCAGACTGTGTATGACGGCTTGTGGGCAAGGGGGAGCAGTGTAGCGGATGGCACTGGGCTGTCCTGCAAATGTCTGTGAAATAATTGCATTCGTGTGATCTGTTAGTTTCCTATGTGTTTTAAAGCCTTGTATTCTTGTGATTGTTCGGTAGTTTCGTTCCCTTAGTTTATTCGAATGAAACTACCGAACAACCAGACCTCCCCTGTGTGAAGTGTATCCTCAATTACCCGTTGCAACATTGTTGCGAACGGGTAATTGAACAGTAAGTAGCCGTCCTTTGTTCTCGGGGGTGGCCGCCATTCGACAAACGAACACGTGGCGGCGCCATTTTAAAACTCCCGAACAGCGGTGTTTTGCCGTCGAGTGTCTGGAACTAAAATCGGACACTCGAGTAGGCGAACACCGCTGAGACCTCCACAGCCCTGGTCCGTTCGGTTCCAAAATACCGAACGGCCCCTCGTTCGGTAGATAGAGAATACCGAACGAGGGGATTCAGGCGAACCCTCCCTAGCCTCTATAGCTAGAGGTTTTCGTGTATTGTATTCCCTTATGCCAGGACCGACCACAGGGCCCATTCACATGGAACCGAATTCGGCTATCTCAGTTCGTGCGGTCGGTCATTTTATTCCCTCCATACTTTTCCCGAACCCCTGGTCTGATCTGGGTGGTTTTTGGATATGTTGTTCACCCAGATCAGGGCTACCAGGGGATGTAGGATTTAAAGAGGTACCCCTACGCTTAGGGGTACATCCAGAAACGGGGGGAATTGGTGTACTGGATAAGGGGATTATGATGCTGGCTGAGGGGAGGAGATGTGTGGGAGGTTACCAGGACAGGATTGGCTACTGTAATAATTACTGTAAATCCCTCCCTTGCATGGGAGCATGCTTTATAAGGAGACTGTGATTAAAGGCTTGTCAGTTCTACTCCTGAAACTGTGTGTCGTCCAGTTATTGGGATTGCTGTGGGGAGATTGCTGTTATTTTACCTGCTGGAAACTTTGCCTATGGATTTATTATTTACTTGTTCCTGAGCCTCACTTGGATTATAAGCGGAGACAACCTGGGGAATATTGCATCTCCGCTACAGTCTGTGTGTGTGTGTTAGTATGCCTGTGTGTGTTAGTATGCTTGTGTGTGTTAGTATGCCTGTGTGTGTTAGTATGTCTGTGTTTGTGTGTTAGTATGTCTGTGTGTGTGTGTTAGTATGTCTGTGTTTGTGTGTTAGTATGTCTGTGTTTGTGTGTGTGTTAGTATGTCTGTGTTTGTGTGTTTGTTAGTATGTCTGTGTGTGTGTGTGTGTTAGTATGTCTGTGTGTGTGTTTTAGTATGTGTGTGTGTGTGTTAGTATGTCTGTGTCTGTGTGTTAGTGTGTTAGTATGTGTTTGTGTGTTAGTATGTGTGTGTGTTAGTATGTCTGTTTGTGTATGTATGTCAGTATGTCTGTGTGTGTCTATGACAGACATACTGGCATACACACACAGACACACAGACATACTGACACACACACACACACACAGACATACACACACTGACATACACACATATACTGACATACACACACACAGACATATACACACACAAACATACTGACATACACACACAGACATACTAACACACACAGACATACTGACATACACACAGACATGCTGACATACACAGACAGACATACTAACACACTACACAGACATACTAACACACACATACATACTGTGTGTATGTCTGTGTGTTTGTATGTCAGTATGTCTGTGTATGTATGTCAGTATGTCTCACTGTGTTCCAGTGTGTGTGTGTGTATGTCAGTATGTCTGTGTATGTCAATACGCCTGTTTGTGTGTGTCTGTGTCAAAATATATGTCAGTGTATGTGTCTGTGAGTATGTATGTGTCTGTGTGTGTATCAGTATGTCTGAATGTGTGTCAATGTTTGCCAGTATATATTTTTGTGTCAGTGTATGTGTGTGTCAGTATGTATCTGCGAATGTTTTAATGTGTCTGTCTGTGTGTGTATGTGTCAGTATGTCTGTCAGTGTGATTGCGGGTTGGGTGTAATGGGGAGGAAGGGTGCAGTGACAGGGCCCAGGGGGCCCAAGAAAAGGCTTTGCCCGAGGTCCTATTCATATTATAGACGGCCCTGGCAATAATATACCTTACTATCAGGGTTCTACACCAAATTGAGAACTGCCAGGAATTCAAAGTTCATTTCATGTATGAGTCTTCCTGGATTGTCCGAACATCGCCAGCATAACAGAGATGTGTTTGGATAAATATGCGCTAACTGTGTGGGCACCAGGTACCATCTAAGTAGTAATTTCCGGTTGGTTACCCAATATGATAAACATTAGGACATGCACTTAAAGTAAGTCACCTCCACTTTCCATTGGTAAGCTTAGATATTGATTTGCAAATCCTTTCAATTGTAAAGTGTAAGGTGTTTTTTCATGTAAGGCCAGGTTAAAGATTGTAACATGTTTTTGTGGTTCCCTACAAAGTTGTTGAAAGTGGGAAAGGACCAAGCCTGGGGAGCACCCCATAGTATGTGTTTGCATAATATGTTTACTACGTAGATAGGAAAATATTTCGGTGGATGGAAGTTTTAATTCTGCGCTTTTTTTTTGCCTAAATGATTACATCAGATTTAACCAAAGGGATAATGGATTCATTTTATTTTTTATCTTGATCTCTCTGTGTATAACTGGAAATCCCAATCAAATAGCTGTTCACATCTGACTAGCTGCCAAGTGCAGCAGAATATTCACTTCAGCTGTCAAATAAATAATCTGACAGAGGCATCATTTAATTGCATAAATGAACTCTGAATACTGCCATCTGTTCTGCAACATGTGCAGTGGGTAAAAAATAGAAAACTTTTCTCCATTTATGTTTCAGATTAAGTATATGAGTATATGAAAACTGTATAGCACGACACTCACCCAGTACAACACTTCTGTCCAACTTTCCATGGTAATACACTGATACACAGTCAGCATGGCAAATCCAAAGTTGTCAAAGTGAGTGATGCCATTATTGGGTCCTTCCCACCAGCCTCTGCACTCAGTGCCATTCATTATGCATTGACGACCTTGTCCTGTTATACTGCATGGAGCTGGTTTTTCATACTCCACTGTTGAGTAGATATCTTTGAATGATAAGAGAATTGGCATATAACATCAGAATTTTGAAAATTATTGCTTTGTGTTAAGAAAATAAAGTGATTTCAGATATCTGATTATGACAACGGTCTCATTCTCTTTTGAAAAATATCCCAATGCCATTTTATTGAATTTAGAAATGTTTTTGCTAACTTGCATTTGAAAGGAATATCTAACATTTCAAATTTGTGTAACCGGAGACAGAGTTGGTGATTTCAGATTACTTTTAGCAAAAATATTAATTAACAAAGCCCCCCATTATTAATGCCTACATGTATCACAAACACTTACCATGTTGCTAGGAAGATAAGCATGAATGACTTAAAGATGCAATTAATTGGTAACATTGGGCATAAATTATAGGGTAACCCAGCGAGCAATGTTGAAAACATAAAGATTTGCTGATTGTAAGATAATATACACCTGGGACATGCTGTACTGCCAATCTGGGGCTTCAATAAGCATTTAGCCATCCTAATTCCCTGCTTGCCTCCTTGAACCCTCTCATATTTCTTAAACGTTGAATAAAAAAAATCACATTTCTATATACTCCTAAAAATTCATAAAGACTTGAATGATCCCACAGGGCAGCCCGTAGTTTCTGCAACACACTCTGTTTCTGAAATATTTCAAAATACATTGACAATATTCTACAACCATTGGTGATTACGTTTTATCTAAATTACACAACTGATGTAATAAATATGCTAAAAAATATTAAGTGGGAGGAGAATTGCACACTCATTTCTTGCAGTCTGACAACCTTGTGTACTTCATACCTCATTAAAGAGCCTGCACTGCAGTTTGATATTTTTTTAGAAAATTAACCAGGACCAAAGCAGGGACAAATACAATTTTTAATTGATAGCATTAAGTGGACTTTAAACAATAATTATTTTTGGTGTGATTTTAATTTCTACCTTCAAAAACAGAGATTGACAATAGGAAGTCACACTGGTAGAGGTTGTTATGTGTTGGTAATATGACTGCAGTGCATACCTGCTTTACTATCATTGTTACATAGATGACATGACTATAACTGGAGTGGAACTACAGAGGATTGTAATGTTTATTGTTTTGATTTTTTTTTTATATGCTTAAATAGCAATGATTGGGTGCCACATGAGCACAGAATAGTTGGAATATTTAAAGGGACACTATTGTCACCCAGACCACTTCTGCTCAATGAAGTGGTCTGGGTGCCAGGTCCCTCAGGTTTTAACCCTTCAGATGCAAACATAGCAGATTCAGAGAAACTGCTATGTTTACATTTGGGGTTAAACCAGCCTCTTGAACAACTTTAGCTTAATGAAGCAGTTTTGGTGTATAGAACATGCCCCTGCAGCCTCACTGCTCAATCCTCTGCCATTTAGGAGTTAAATCCATTTTTTAATGAACCCTAGTCACGCGTCCCTACATGTGACTTGCACAACCTTCCATAAACACTTCCTGTAAAGAGAGCCCTATTTAGGCTTTCTTTATTTCAAGTTCTGTTTAATTAAGATTTTCTTATCCCCTGCTATGTTAATAGCTTGCTAGACCCTGCAAGAGCCTCCTGTATGTGATTAAAGTTCAATTTAGAGATTGAGATACAATTATTTAAGGTAAATTACATCTGTTTGAAAGTGAAACCAGTTTTTTTTTTTCATGCAGGCTCTGTCAATCATAGCCAGGGGAGGTGTGGCTAGGGCTGCATAAACAGAAACAAAGTGATTTAACTCCTAAATGACAATGAATTGAGCAGTGAAATTGCAGGGGAATGATCTATACACTAAAACTGCTTTATTTAGCTAAAGTTGTTTTAGTGCTTTTAGTATCCCTTTAAAAATCTGTACAGACTAACGAAACCACCTTTTTCAGGGAGAGAGTTTCACATGCTTATTGTACTGTAAAAAACAAATATTTTCCTTTGCCTTAGACTAAATATAATTTCTTCCAGTTTAAAAGGTTGACATTGTGTCCTATGTATAGTTCTGTTTATCAATAGAATCTACAAATTGTAACTTTCACAGTTTGTTGTATCTATTATAAGAACGTAACATAGTAGTATAGTTAAAAAAAATAGTTAGATACAGCAAGGTCAATTTTCCACACATCTGTTTCTGCTGTGGCTCCAAAATAATGCAATAGATGACCCCTAGTATTTTAAAGCTATTTCATACTGTGCCCCAAACAGGAAAAAAATCCTTCTTAATTCCAAAAAAGCTATTCGGCTATCAGAGATCAAGAGACGTTTATCATATTAACCTATGTATTCTGATTTCACAGAATAATATTTTCAAAAAACTGTATGGAATCTAATAAAACAACCTCAGGCAGGTGTCTGCTTAGCAACAACTTGCTATTGGCAAAACATATTTTCTTTACATTTTAGGATAACATCTCTTCCTAAGTATAGTGACAGTCCAAGTTATAGTACAAGTTATAGACAGTTAGACAGATTAACAGACAGCTGTTTGTGGCATCAAAGTTAAATATCTATGTGTAGAGTTTCATACTGAAATGCTGCACATTCAGACTTCAAGAATTATTACCCAGTCAAATTACTGCAGTGATCATGGTGCTGGTAGTAGTAACCCTTTCATAGCCCTTTTTTTTTTTTTTTTGTCAATCTGTTTTTATTATTAGTCAACTAGTGAGATATGCATAACAGAAAAGAAGTCAGCAGTACAGTATGTTTCCATTATAGCTTAACATACATAATTGTCTTAGTAACAACAGGTTGTAGTGTTTTTTTTTTTTTTTTCGTTTTGTTCCCCCTAACATGGAAGAAACAGTAGCAATCATTCCATAGTCAGACTAAGCCCGCTTCCCCTAATGAGATTGCCAGTAGCGTGGTCAGTGACTGTTTAAGGGTAGGGAAAGCTTGTTTTGGCTGTCTTCATTTATTAGTGTTGTGTGAGCGGTGGCCAGGAGCTTGAAATGTCTCAACTATAGCAACAGGCAGAGTTTCAGTAGAATTTAGAAAACAGTGGCTTAGCATTCAGAGAAACTGTGCGTTGTTTATTTTAGCGAGCTATGGACCGCAGTCAGCTATGTGTGAGGTAGCTGGTCTTCATCGGAGACAATTACACCCGTGGTGTTGTATACGAATATATGCCTAATTGAGGAGGCACTGCTAAGTTTATACCTGAATGTTTTTTCTAGCCCTTATCTGGGCGCTTCATATGTTGTGTCCCTGGTGTGTAAGGATGCTCCCATGTCTCTATTAGGCTGTATCAACCATGTTTGTGAGGGATATGCTCAGACATTGGAGGTTGCTTATCCTCGACTTCCCTGTTAGGGGCTGATGTGTGGTCCCTTCTGCATTACAGGTAAACTGGTTCGCGTCCATGTATGAATCCCTGTTAGGGTTTCGCTAGGGAAGTGCTGGAGATCATCATTAGCATGTGCCGGTATGCACTGAAGATTATGTTGTAGTCTAGCCTGCGTCTAGTGTGTAGTCTGTGTTCTGTGTGGAGCCTGGGGATGCAGCCCCATAGTGCTATACCCCACTTTGCATCTGAGTGTCTGGTCTGGTCTGTGCGAATGTGTGAGTAGTCATCTGATGTAACAGAAGCGGCTTGTTGGGCGTGGGAAGCAGGTGAAAAGGTGGAGGGAGTATAGGAAACATGGGGAAGAGGGAAGCGGGTGAGGGAGTAGCAAGGGAAGGAGCTAGATGGGTGGAGTATAAGTAGGGGGATGGTAGGTCCCTCTCTCGCCCTCCCTCCCCTGGGGTCCAGTTTGTGCTGGACACGAATTCCATCCACAGGTACCAAGATAATACATTCATCTTAACTGCGTTAATGCATCTGTGTGGGCCATTGATTCCAGACTAATTGGCGAATTGCAGTTGTCAGGGTGCGGAAGAACACCTGTGGGATGGTTGTGGGTAGTGTCTGGAACAAATATAGCAGGCGAGGTAATACATTCATCTTAACTGCGTTGATGCAGCTGAACCATGAGGAGGGGAACAAAGCTCAGTTGATACATGTGTGTGAGGTCTTTCGGTAGCCAAATGCTGAGGTATCGAAGTTTGGTGGTACACATCTTGAACGAGAAGTGCGTATGGAGGTGTTGAACCAGGTCGGTGTTCTGTATGAGCGGCATGGCTTCAGATTTGTCTAGGTTGAGTTTCAGGTTGGACACTAAGTTGTACCTCATGAATGCCTCCAGAAAGTTAGGAACAGAGATCCCTAGCAGCTCCAGGAAAAAAAGCATGTCGTCAGCGTATGCAGCCACCCGGTGTTCCTCTCTGCCCAGGCATAACCCCGTGATGCCCCAGTCCCGTCTGACTGCCTCGAGAAAGGGTTCAAGAGAGAGGACAAATGGAAGGGGGGGCAGTGACATCCCTAGTGGGTGCCGTTATGAATGGTGAATGATTTTGTCAGTGCGCTGTTGATGCGTATGCATGCCGTTGGTGCAGTGTACAGTGCGGCCACCGTGCCACCGGGCTCGTAGGTGCAGGCCAAACCCCATGTGTTTCAGAATCTCCGACAGGAAAATCCAGTCTACCCGGTCGAACGACTTTTTGGCATTGGTGGAAAGGAGCATGACCTCCCTCCCGCCGGTTTTGGCGGCATGAATGACATTGAGGGCCCGGATGGTGCTGTCTCTTGCTTCCCTCCCAGGTATAACACTGACTTGGTCGGGGTGTATTAGGTCCGGTAAGGTCTGGGTGAATCTGAGCGCCATGGCCTTATAAATAGTTTCAAGTCCGCATTCAATAAGGAAATCGGGTGGTAGCTGGCACAGTTAGTAGGGACCTTGCCTTCTTTAGGGAGGATTGTGGCTACTGCACTTAGGGTATCAGGTGGGAACTGTCAGCCAGAGCGTATTGAATTTAAGCACGTCAGGAGTCTTGGTAGCAGTATGTCTCTAAAGGTGCGCAAATAAGTTAAGGGTAACCCATCCGGACCGGGGGCTCGTGGGGTTTGGAGAGCTTCATGGCACACGCGAGTTCTTCTACTATCAGGGTGTGCTCAATTTCAGCTGCTACGTCTGGGGAGAGTTTACGGGCAACGTGTCGCTTGAGGTAATCTGTAATTCGTTGATCATGGCTTTGTGAGGCTGCACCCGCCTGGATTGTGTCTGATTATACAGGTCAGAGTAGTAATCCTGGAAAGCCTCCAGAATGCCTTCAGGGAGCCTAGTGATGCCTTGTCTGCGTGTGTGGATCCTTGTGGATATGTTGTTTCCTCCGTTTCTCCTTGAGCATCCTCGCCAGCAGTCATCCGCTTTTGTTGGAGTGTTCGTAGAAGAACTTGGCCGACTTTCTCATTGTGTGCAGTAGCCCCTGGGAGAGTAGGTCCCTGATTTCCCTGTGTGTTACAGGAAGACGGAGGTATGTGCCTTTGTCCAGTGTATTTGTACACTTGCACCTTTTTGCACTATTGTAGAGTGTGTAATAGCAACACATTTATTAAATAGAGTTTGTGTGTTTTTTTTGAAGCACTGGAGTGTTTTTAAAGGAACATTGCACTTTTCTTGTCTTAAAGACACAGCGCACCCTTTTTTTGTACTATTGTATTTTTAGTGTTTTATGGGCTATTGCACTTTATAAGGGAGCTGCTTTATAGGTTTTATGGTTGTTATTTTTTTAGACGTGTATTGAGCGCCTTTTTTTACTTGTCTTCTCTCTTTTTGTCCAGTGTGTGTTTGTGTTCATGTTCCAAGTCAGCCATCTGTTTTGTCAGGGTGGTCATGCGCTGTGTTCGGTCCTGTTTGTGTTGTGTGATCCAAAAGAAGGCAAAAAAAACTAGTCTGAAGCGCTTCCAATTTTGCAACAAACTAGGAAAAAATTCCTTCCTGACCCCAAAATAGCAGTCAGATGTCTCCTTGGATCAAGCAGCTATGACCCCACTAATTTGAAATGATATCCCTGTATGTTATGCTTTTGCAAGTATTTATCCAATTACAGTTTAAACATCCGTAATGACTCTGACAAAACCACCTCTTCAGGCAGAGAATTCCATATCCTTATTGCTCTTACTGTAGAAAACCTTTTCTTTGCCTTAGATGAAATCTAAGCAGTCACAGCACATACCCCATCTGATGGTAACGGGCAACCCGGTGTAAGGTGTAGGAGTGGGGCCTCAGAGGGTATTGCTGCCAAAGCATGACTCTTCCAGGGTGGGGGCGGGGATAGTCCCAGAGAGCGCGGGTTCCACGTGGTAGAGCTCTATTCTTCAGGGCCGTTAGGGCCACCTCTGCATTGCTGTGGCCTAGGTTATGCCTGGAGGATATGGGCTACCTCGTAAGGGTCCAGTAGCTTGGGCTGGAGGGCTATCAAAGATCCAATTCAGGACCACCAATATAGGTAAGCCGGTGGTTCGGAGGAAGCAGCGGACATCATTGGGCCAGGGGATGACATGCCAGACGTTGTCCACTTTGACCTGCAGGCTGAATGGGAACCTCCATTTGTACATTATCCTCTTCTCCTGCAGGAGGTGACTTAGTGATCTCAGGGCCTGACGTGCATCCAGGGTAGTGGTAGACAGGTCTTGGTACAAGGAAACCTGATCGTCCATGAAGGAGATGTGTTGTTGTGCCCTTGCAGACTGCATGAGGGATTCTTTCAGCTGAAATTATATCAGGGAACAAATTAGATCCCTTGTCTGACTGTCTCTCCTGGGGGCCCGCAGGGCCCGATGCGCCCGCTCGATGCCGAAGTTGGGTAGTTCTGCGCCTCCAAGCAGTTGGGTGAACAGGCTTGTCAGGAGCTCTTGCGGCACTTCCCCCTCCGACTCCGGTAGGCCCAGGACCGGGATATTATTCCAACAGCCTCTGTTGTCAAGGTCCTTGATTTCCAGACGGAGGTCAAGGATGATGTTACCTTGCCTTGTAGTCACGAGATCCGAGACCTGTTGGTGCTGCACGGACTTGCGGTGTTCTACCTCCAAGTTATCCACTCGCTGCTCTAGCACAGTTAGGTCACTACGGACCGCCGCGATCTCCTCGCGGATAATCGACCGGAGTTTAGCCACCATTTCGCCCTTATCTTGAGATTGCTGCTATGTCTGCCGATATCTGAGAGAGTGCTCCGCCAGTCGGTGAGTCCCGGATCGAGCCTGCCACGCACATAGAGCCAGGGGAGGAGGGAGACAATAAATCAGAGTCCCTGGGTTTGCGGAGGCCCTGCGGCATTGACAAAAATTAGTCCATGGGACCAGGCGCATGTTGGTCCTGGGGTAGCTACCCGATTTTATAGATAGTGTTGGCACTCAATTACTGGGTGGTGCTGGTATTGGAGGAATTCCCATTGGAAGCCTCAACATTATATACAAAAATACATAAATTCAATACCGCCCTCTGATGTATGACCATACGTACAAAGAGGGGAAGCGTCACTATTCAATATGCAAAAAGGAATTAATTTATTATACACTATTTATATACACCAATTCATGAATTTAAATCACTGTTGTATTCTGATGATCACCTTATCAATTCATACATTTAACGCAATTCATAGTATATACATCCCAGGCTATGTACAGCTATATACAATCTATAGATACAATACATGGAGCTTGACAGTTCATAAATGTTCAGATGGATCCATTACTAAATAGTTCTCTAAATCAGAGAATATATGTACAAAACATGAAAAAAATGAAAACTTGAAAAAATGAAAATTTACAAAATGAAAAAATATTGAAAAAAATAATAATAAGAAGAAGTAGAAAAAAGAAAAAAAGGAAAAATTATAGGTAGAATGTTCACTATATATATATATATATATATATATATATATATATATATATATATATATATATATATATATATATATATATATATATATATATATATAGTAAAGAGTTGGTTGGATCTCACCAATTGAGGATGTTGCCATTTCAATTTTGTGTACAGGGGCCATTGAAGGGACAGGTCCGTCCCGAGCGCACAGCCCAGCGGTTACACACTACATAAGACGCAAGCGAGAGCAGCAAAGCAGTTATACATGCCCAGCCACAAGAGGAGACTTGATATTGCAGCATTTTACATTGGGAGTTTATCCTGGATTCCAGTCCTATAAACATTCGTACCACACTCCATCGACTCAACAGCCACTGGACACCGTACTACTATCGATTAACATGAATTCCAGGATGAAAATCCTCAATTGGTGAGATCCAACTTTACTATCTACATAGTGAACATTCTACCTATAATTTTTCCTTTTTTTTCTTCCCCTTATTTTTTTCAATTTTTTTTCATTTTGTCAAGCTTTCATTTTTTCATGTTTTGTACAGTATGATACACAAGTCTACAAAGAATATGTGTAATATTTTATTTTCAGTATTAATAAAACATTATGACAGTTTCCGTTTAAAGAGTGTTGCTCCTACAATCACTAGCTCTAAGTTGCATATTGTACTCTTACAACATTCTATAAATGAAACTAATATTTATTGTTGCCCATATAATGTAATGGATACTATAGCCATAACTTTTGAAATGTAATTTTTTTTTTTCATATTCATTCCATAAAAACTACTCGTACAAACCTGTTCCTTTGAAATAACATGTCTTATGCATCTTCCCAGAGAAAAGCTCTAGACCAACAATGGCATATATAATAATCATAAAGAGGACAAGAAGAGCAATGTGGAGCAGGGGAACCATTGCCTTAATGATTGAGTTTAGAACCACTTGGAGACCTGTAAAACAACATTATTCATCAATGAGGAGGCAACATTGCACATATGACACAATAAGTGTTATAATTAGTTTTACTAGTAATTTGCTGTAATGTATCTAGGACTGTTTGACATTTATTTCCCTCTGACATAATCCAAGAGAAGGTCCTGCATTCTCCTGTAATATAAATTCACAGGAAAATTCAGAAAAAAAATGTTAAAACACGTTCTTCACGAATGTCTGCAAAAACACGATGCATAATAATATGAGCAATATCTGGATTTAAAATATATTTTTTAAAAAGGTGTCTTTTTAAAAGCCTTTGTTATATACCTTAATGCAGCATACCGCTGAATGAGAACATTTGGGTACCCGTGACCAAATAATAAACATAACCATTATATATTTATGCACATTTTAGTGATTATTATTTATTGAAATTAACTGTGGTTACTAGTGGCACAGGAAATATAGTAAGGTTAGAGAGAAGAATTGATTATACTTAACACATACCGGAATCTAATGTACCATAAAGTTAAGAACATGAAGCTGATATGGGTTTTTATATTCCAGAAGAAAATTACCTAAAACACACTTTATAATCAATCATGGTCTACTTCAAGAAAATTAAAATTAAAATTTTGGATTGGTCTTCACAGTCCCCTGACTTACTGTTTGATTCCATATTAAAAATATTCATAGATTTATCTCATGAACTGAGAAACAACCTAAAATTATTTTGGAATATAAGTATTCTGTGAGTAACAGTAAGGGAAAATCCCCAAAAAGCAAGAACAGAAAGACTGTTAAAAGTGAAAACTGAAATCAAACTTTTGCACTTGTCACATTTACGGTTTTATTTCCTTACTCGGTTAAATGTAGCAAATAAACAGTAATTGTGTATTAAAATATGCATATTATTCATAATTCACAAGAATTGTTTGCTTCTGCCACTTACTTGGAACTCCTGAAACGAGACGAAGAGGTCTCAGTACACGGAAGGCTCTCAACGCTTTGACATTAAATCCAGATCCTCCAGGAGCAGTTACTCCCTGAAGTTTATTAATTTGTTCCAGGCTTATTGCAAAAAGTCTGTAATCAAATCCAATTGTAAACAAAAAAGAAATGCACCTCAGTTGCTAAACATAAAAAAAAAAAACGTCTCCCAAAACATTACTACATGCACCTAATGCTTTGTGATACTGTAAACAGATCTCTAAGACTGTATTAGAAAGTAAAATAAAGATATAAATATTCCACCAATTACTGTGGATCCTCAAATATGAACCACTAAATACTTGGGTGTATTAGACTCCTATGCTCCTACAGAACTTGCATCCTCTTTTTTGTGCACCCAAACACTTTACAGGTACTAACTCCTGACTAACCTAATGGAAGTTGGTTACAGAGTCAGAGTCCATTTATAAGTCATTCAGTGCAGGAGAAAGGAATTATTCCACCTGTCCAGCTACAATGGCTATTTTAGCTACATTTTTTTTCTGTAATTTTTTTTTGTAAGTTTTTTCATTAACATACAAGGAAACATAGCTTTGTAAGCTTTTCAATTACATACATACAAGGCATTACAGTTTAAAAAGTCGTACGTTTTACTATAAAATTTGGTTACATATACACAGACCAGGCGTACAGTATGTTCATTATAGGATTTACATGTAATAACAAGTTGTATAAAATTACAGATGGCTTATTGGACTGATCCGGGTCAAACTAATTTGGTTAGCACCTGAGTATGCGCTCTATTTTCAACTGTAGCCTTATCAATTGGGCACTTGCCCCCCCCCTCCTGTTTTTTTAGCTTCTTCTGCTAATTTTTCATGTGAGTTTGAAAATACAGTGCAATACCGGTGCCGGCCAGTAGGTGCTGTGTATGGAGAGAGACAGGGATAGAAAGCTGCCACTTATCCCTGCTTCTCTCTGACTGAATCCGCAGGGGAGCAACACATACAGCCAGCAGAGAGAGCCTACAGATCAGGTAAGTGTTATGGGGGGCAGAGATAGCCTACAGATCAGGTAAGCGAGGCATGGGGGGGCAGAGATAGCCTACAGATCAGGGAAGTGAGGCATATGGGGGGTGATAGCCTACAGATCATGGAAGTGAGGGATGGGGGGTGAGACAGCCTATAGATCCGGAAGTGAGGTAAGGGGGCGAAGATAGCCTACAGATCAGGGACATGAGGGCATATGAGGGAAGTGAGATAGCCTACAGATCAGAAGGAAGTGAGGATGAGGGGTAGAATAGCTAGATCAGGGAAAGTGAAGAGATGGGGGTGAGATAGCCTACAGATCAGGAAATTGAGAGATGCGGTGAAGATAGCCTACAGATCAGGAAGTGAGGCATATAGGGGGCAGAGAATGGCCTATGATCAGGAAGTGAGGCATATAGGGGGCGAGGAATAGCCTACAGATCAGGGAAGTGAGGCATGGGGGGGCAGAGATAGCCTACAGATCAGGGAAGTGAGGCATATGGGGGGGTGAGAGATAGCCTACAGATCAGGGAACTGAGGCATATGGGAGGCAGAGATGGCCTACAGATCAGGGAACTGAGGCATATGGGAGGCAGAGATGGCCTACAGATCAGGGAAGTGAGGCAGAGATGGCCTACAGATCGGGTAAGTGAGGCATGGTGGGGGCAATGACAGCCTAGAGATCAGGTAAGTGAGGCATATGGGGGGCAGAGATAGCCTACAGATCAGGTAAGTGAGGCATGAGGGGGCAGAGAGAGCCTACAGATCCCGGGAGGCAAAGAGGCATATGGGGGGCAAAATGAGTCACAGATCCCAGGAGAGCAGAGGCATATGGGGGCAAAGATAGCCTAAAGATCAGGGAAGTGAGGCATATGGGGGCAGATATAGCCTACAGATCAGGGAAGTGAGGCATTTGGGGGGCAGAGAAGTGGGGGAGACAGCCTACAGGAAGGGTCAGCAAGGACCAGAAAGATAAAGTAAGAGAAGGAGCAGAAATTTGAAGGAAGGAGCAGAAAGGAAAAGGAATAGAAATGAGCAGAAAGGGGCAGCAAGGAGCTGGAAGGGACAGCAAGGAGCACAAAGGAACACAAATGAGCAGGAAGGGGCAGCAAGGAGCAGGAAGGGTCTGCAAGGAGCATGAAGGGTCAACAAGGAGAAGGAAGGGTCTGCAAGGAGCAGGAAGGGTCAACAAGGAGAAGGAAGGGTCTGCAAGGAGCAGGAAGGGTCAACAAGGAGCAGGAAGGGTCAGTAAGGAGCAGGAAGGATCAGCAAGGAGCTGGAAGGTGAAGTAGAAGGAGCAGAAAGGGTCAGCAATGAGCAGGAAGGGACAGAAGAAGCACAAAGGTGAAGTATGAGAAGGAACAGAAATGAACAGGAAGGGTGTGCAAGGGGCAGCAAGGAGTAGGAAGGGTCTGCAAGGAGAAGGAAGGGTCTGCAAAGAGCAGAAAAGGGACATAAGGAGCATAAAGGTAAAGGAGCAGAAAGAATCAGAAGGAGCACAAAGGTAAAGTTTAAGAAGGAGCAGAAAGGGTCTGCAAGGAGCAGAAAGGGATCAGAAAGAGAAAGGAGCAGAAGGGGGAGCACAATAAACAGAAAGTAGCAGAAAGGTAAAGGAGCAGAAGGAGCCAAGGAGGAGAGAAGACAATGTCCAAAAAAATCAAGACTGTGTCAAATGAAGGAGAAGAAAGGAGATTGGCGCAGGGAGGACAAGTGAAGTGAACTTTACTTTATTCTGGACACCACATCATAAGGCTTTGGTACCTGGGCCTGGCAGGGAAACTTTGGACCTTCTCATCTCCCCAGCTAAAGAAAAATATCAGTGTTAATGTGTTCACTTTTATTTACTGAGTGTCAGGAAGCACAGAGGGCCACTGGGGAGGGGTGTCGCTGATTGGATAGAGCAGTCAGCTGGCACTCTAAGCCAATCAGTAGCTCCCCATTCATAAAAAAGTAAAACATTTTTATGAACCGGGAACTAGCGATTGGCTTAGAGCGTCAACTGACCACCCAAGCCTGACGTCAATCTGCACTTCCTGACACTCAGTTTCAGAAGCCGAATACCACTGAGCAA
Source organism: Pelobates cultripes (assembly GCA_933207985.1). NCBI lineage: Eukaryota > Metazoa > Chordata > Amphibia > Anura > Pelobatidae > Pelobates > Pelobates cultripes. Next base: position 160,765,519 of record OW240912.1, read on the forward strand.
CCTGGAAATCTGGAGCTGGAGGAAGCCTTTGGGGTTAAACCATTTGAGATTGGTTTAACCCCTTAAAGGAAAGAGAGCACCCAGGGGCTTACTGGCATCATAGCATTTTCATTTAGATGAAGTTGTTAAGGTGACCAGAATGTTCCTTTAACACCAAAACACCAAACATGTCTTCCTGACACCATAGTTGTGAAAACGCTATTCACCCTGGCTTTATGTGATAATGACTATGCCCCTTCCCTTACATGACACTGTCAAAAAGGGACCAAGCATGGATGTCATTACAACTATGCCCCCCCCACCCCTGGAAAAATTCCTGCGGACGCCCATGCCTTTATGTATGTCTTTATGTGCTCTGCATCTTTCTTGAGAAGTGTTGTAGAACTGGATGAGTGCAAAGCTGCAAAGCTGCTGCCCTTACAACGTAAACCATAAAAGATTTAAAAGGAACATAAAAAAGAAAAACTTGTGGCATGCTCTGTGATTTTGTGCTTGGGATATCCATCCCAGGTATGTTTCCTCCCCTACCCTACCCAGTGGCGGATCCAAAGCCTGATCTCGGGAAGGGCACTTGTAGATTATTTAAAGAAATAATCCAGGCACATTAACCAATACAGCTCAGTGTAGTAGTTATGGTGCCAGTAGTGCCAGTGGTGCCAGGATCCCATCATAGAGTTTAAGAACAATTTGACACAGTGGTGCCAGGATCCCATCATAGAGTTTAAGAACAGTTTGACAACTTACCTGGGGTCTGCTGGGAGCAGTGGTATGTGTTAGGGGTGAAGTGTGTGTGAAAGGTGCAGTGTGTGTGTGTGGTGAAGTGTGTGCAGGAAGACAGCAGTGTATGTCAGGGTTGCAGTGTATGTCAGGGTTGCAGTGTGCAGTGTGTGTGTTATGGGGCAGTGTATGTGTAGGGCAGTGTGTGTGTGAGAGAGCTGCAGTGTGATGGTGAGTGGTGCAGTGTATGTGAGGGGTGCAGTTTGTATGTGAGGGGGCAGTGTGTGTGAGAGTTGCAGTGTATGTGTGTTTGGGGAAGTGTGTGTGTGGGGCAGTGTGTGTATGGGGGGCCACTGTATGGGTGTGTGTGTGGGGCAATGTGTGTGTGGGGCAGTGTGTGTGTGTGGGGCAATGTGTGTATGGGGGGAAGGAGGGTAGAGAGGCTTTTTAATAAAAAAAAATTATTTAATAAAATAAATATATTTAAGTCAACCCTCCCTTCTTACCTTTACTGGGAGGAGGTAGGACATTTCTCCATCCCTGGTGGTCCATGGGGAATCCCTGATGGTCCCAGTGGTTAGAGTGAACTCTAGCGCGTAGCTCTTGCGAGATTTGGAGCCTTGCCATGATAACCGTGGCAACGCTCCGTGCTCGTGAGAGTCAGCTCCCGGGTCATCTCTCCCTTCCTCCCCTGCCGGCTGCCAGCACAGTGCCTGCGGACCGGGGAGACAGATCTCTCCTGGCATTTTCCGGCAGGGGAGAATCTCAGGGGGGGAGGGGAGCAATTGCCACTCTCCCACTCTCTCCCAAGTATCATACCCAAGGTTTCTGTATAGAAATAGATTTATGATGTTTACCTAGGGCTGCCAACCTTAACTCCTCAGTTTTGTGGAAATTATCCAGTTTTTGATACCATTCTCTCTTAGTTGGTTTACTGGATGACATCCACTTTCCAGCTATGACCGATTTTGCTGCTAACAAAATAAATTAGAGAATGTTGAAATTTTGCTGGAAATATTGGGACATGGAAGCCAATTTTAGTTTGCATAGCTGTGATTCGTGTTACATCCCTCCATCAGATGCAAAAACTATTTCTTACGGTCTCTGATGGTGAACAAAAGTCATCAGCAAATGCTGACACCTTGTACTCCTGATTCTGTACCCGGATGCCCTCTATCCCTTTCCATCTACGTGCGCCCTGTAACAAGGGTTCCAGAAGAAGTAGGGGAAGGAAGCAGCCTTGAAATGGGGAATGAGCCTGACAATTGACCATTGCCCTTTAGTTTAGCAGTCGGAGCCGAGTATATCACTCAGATCCATTGGATCCAACAGTGGCCAAACCCCAAGTAGTGCTTTTTTGCTTTGCCAAATGAATTATGATTTTGGTTGTGTTATCTTTTATTCCTCCCTAGACAGGACGAATCACGCCTGAAAGGAGGGGTCGTAATCTTGAGGCAAACATTTTGCTGAAAATCTTAATGTCTATGTTTATAAGACATATAAGAGGGTGATAGCTTGAGCATCTAAGCATCTAAGTCTTGTGGAGAAACCAACCTCGCCACTGGGCATTGGAGAAGACTGATTGCCAGCCTCCTGCTATGTGACTATGGCCCCTGAGATGTATTGCCCTTTACAGACATGATTTGGGCATAATGGATTTGTGTTGTGCTGCTGCTGGCCCTTTAAGAACCATATGGGGACATACTGAGGAGTTACTGGGTGGCCACCATTTCATGTATCAGAGGCACATGGTGAGAACAATGGATGGCGGCCATTTTAACTCACAGACACTGTTTGGACTTTTCTACACGGTGCCATCTCGCCGGTATTTGGTGCACAAAGACATCGTGCAGTAGTTTTAAACTATACAACAGGGGACACATTATACAGTAATTATTTTTCATATAGCTTGTATATGTTCTGCAGAATCTGCATTAAACAGTATCTTCCAAACTAATGAACGGATCTGGGTGAATTTTGGATATGTGGTTCACCCAGATCCCCCGGTTATGAGGGGTTATTGCATGTTTTGGGGTCCCTGTGATATGTTCTATAATACTGTATTTCTCTGCCTGTGATAATTATATTAACCATTGTGTTCAGTGATCATATCACAGGCAGAGGGGAGGATTTTGTGTGGGAGTGTCTGCTGATTGCCAGGAGTGTAAGCTGATTGTATGCTTTTCCTGTTCAGCTGCTTACAGCATTCATATGCTTGAGGGCATTCATATGTTTCTCCAGTTCGGTGGTTGTGGTGTCTGCTGCAGTGCTTGGAGTCCTCAGGAAGCGCTCGGAGCATCCTTCAACGGAGGTACCCAGTCGGGGTGCCAGGTGATCCGTTACAAGTCTTTCCCTGGCTTGAGAAGTAAAGTGATATTGGCCTCCCGGTTAGATTTGGGGATTGTTCGGTTCGGTGAGATGGAGGTCTTCTAAAAAGTGTTTGCCTTATTCTTTTTGGAAAGTTTTATAGTATGTGGCCGAGAAACCATCTGGGCCAGGGCTCTTATTATTCAGGGCTGATTTGATGGCTTGTGAGAGCTCGCCCATTGTGAAAGGCTCATCTAATAAGTTTTGATCTTGTCTGTATTGGATGGTCCATCGTGTAGGTTGTACAATGAGAGATAATATTCCTGAAATGTCTCAGCTATGTTTTCCGTCATCTGAGCTAGTGTGTTATCTACTTTCTTAATTTTTGTAATGTATGTCTTTATCTGCTTTTGTTTTAGAGCTTGCACCATGAGTTTGCCACATCGGTTCCCATGGGTGTGATATAATTGCTTTGTCCATAACATGGCTTTTTTTTAGTTTTATCCTGTAATAGAGAATGAAGTTCATATCTCAGAGATAGGAGTTTGCGGTAGTTGGTGTCTAATATGGTATGTTTGTGGGCATCTTTGGTCTGTTTATGTCTTCTAGGAGTTTGTAATTCTATTAGCTCTCTCTTTTTTGGATTGTGATCCCCACTTAATTAGTTCCCACCTAACCATTGACTTGTGAGCCTCCCATTGAGTATATTGAGAGGTATCTAGGTTTTGTTTTCATTAATATAATGTGCCAATGTGGAAAGGATAGACTTCCTAATCTGTTCAGACTGCAAAAGATTAGGATTCAGTTTCCACTGACCTTTGGTGCGTGGCAAGGAAGGTATGAGTATTTGGAGAAATATGGGGGAATGGTCTGCAGGTTATGGTGCCAATAGAAGACTCAGTCTCTAGCGACAGGTCACGGTGGGATATCAAGAAATAATCTATTCTCGTATATGTGTGGTTGGGGTGGAAAAGAAGGTATAATCCCTAGTAGTAGGGTGGAATGCTCTCCA
>OW240912.1:160769654-160796995 GCA_933207985.1 Pelobates cultripes
GTGAGTATAATGCAGTTAGATAAGTAGTGGAGTGACATAATTTGTTCAGAACATTCCACAGTTTGTATACATGATACATTTATTACAATGTTGGCAGGGTTGGGGTACTTTGGGACAGTTACCGAGACATCATTTAGCATCTACTGTAGCTATTCTAGATATATAGGAGTAAAAACCCGTGTAACATTCTCCAAAAAATGAAACAGCGCTAATTTTATATTTATACTTTTTCCCCTTATTTTAATTTGCACAATGAATTGTGTATCTATTGATTTATACATTTACTTTAACGTTGATTTTGATGTTTGGATGGCACTGTGGGCACTGCACTCAGTAACATATTGGTGTGCTGTACTTTATTTATCTTTATTTGTTGTAAAATGAGTGGCTATGTTTTTTGCCATGTGTCTTATAGGCCCTATCCTCTGCCCTATGTACCATTCGAAGGAATATGAAAGTGGATTGTTACTACATCTTGTAGCAGTTACAAATTACCACCAGGGTTCCAACCTTGTTACAAACCAATTTTTTGCCTATTGCTAATACAGCTGTCGCTGCCGATACAAAACTTCTGGATATTATTGGCTTGTTGAGACAGTACAGAAACTTCACCCTGTGTGGCCAGTAGCAAATAGTGTCTTGCTGATAGAACTTAGCACTACGATTGGAACTAGACGTTTTGTGTCAATAGAATGTTTATGGATTTAACTGCCATTAATCTCCTTACACCAGACCAGAGGATAAGGTTAAAGTTTTTGGTTAGCGGCAGCCGGTAATGAGTAGAAAATAGAAAACAACGGAAGCCGTTAGCCTTTACTTAGTAACTGGCTTCAGTAGCAGCAGCTGATAACTCCTGTCACTACTTACATAGTTACATAGCTGAAAAAAGACTTGCGTCCATCAAGTTCAGCCTTCCTCACGTATGTTTTTGCTTTTGATCTGAAGCGCTTACAATTTTGCCACAAACTAGGAAAAATTTCCTTCTTGACCCCAAAATAGCAGTCAGATGTCTCCTTGGATCAAGCAGCTATTACCCCACTAATTAGACATTATATCCCTGTATGTTATGTTTTTGCAAGTATTTATCCAATTGCAGTTTAAACATCTGTATGGACTCTGACAAAACCACCTCTTCAGGCAGAGAATTCCATATCCGTATTGCTCTTACTGTAAAAAAACCATTTTCTTTTCCTGAGATGAAATCTCCTTTCTTCCAGCCTAAATATGTGACCTCGTGTCCTATGTATAGCCCTGTTTATGAATAGATTTCCAGATAAAGGTTTGTACCCCGAATATATTTGCATAATGTTATCATATCCCCTCTCAGGTGCCGTTTTTCCAAACTAAACAGATTAAATTTTTTTAACCTTTCTTCATAACTAAAATGCTCCATTCCTTTTATCAATTTTGTATCTCGTTTCTGTACTTTTTCTAGTGCCATGATATCTTTCTTTAGATCAGGCGCCCAAAATTGCACAGCATATTCAAGGTGTGGTCTTACCAGCGATTTATAAAGAAAGAAGAAATTTATCCCGAGAATTTATGCCCCTATTTATACATGACAAAACCTTACTGGGCTTGGCAACTGCAGATTGACATTGCATATTGCTGCCTAATTTGTTGTCTATAACAATTCCCAAATCCTTCTCGTGTGTGGTTATCCCTAGTTCACTACCATTTAGGGTGTAAATTGCTTGTGCATTCTTAACACCGAAGTGCATAACTTTGCATTTCTCTATGTTAAATTTCATCTGCCATTTTAGTGCCCAGTCTATCCAAATCCCTCTGCAGCAGAGCAATATCCTGCTCACATTTTATTACTTTACAAAATTTTGTGTCATCTGCAAGCACTGATACATGGCTCTCGATGCCTATTTCAAGATCATTTTGTAAATATGTTAACTAGAAGCGGTCCCAAAACAGAACCCTGAGGGACACCACTTAAAATGTTGCAGTCAGGAAACAGCGGCTGGTTGTAAAAAGTATCGACAAAATTGTAAACGAGCCCTTAGTCTCTCCATTCATAACCCGTGTTCTTCATAAGCCACTGGCTTGCTAGTGTAAGAATACAAAATTAGGAAGTTGCAGAACAAAAACAAACAAATATCTACAGCTGTGGCCAGCAAGGTCCCTGTTTCCGTCCAGCATGAGCTGGCCTCAAAACAACATTACACCTTAAATAAAACAAACAGAGAGGCACATAGCACAACAATGTTAATTTATGGCTGCAAATTTCATCCCCATGATTAAATTGATGGAATTTTTTTTGGAGGGGGGGAGAGGGAGTTGACTATACTAAGGGGAGACTTTATTGATTTACTGCTTTGTTGGAGTTCTTCACCTTTGAGAAATTACAACTGAAGTTTTCTTTGAATTATTGATGTAGAAGTTGCGTGGGTTTCCAGTAGGTGTTTCAGACAATTTGGGTGAATTTTGTCTGCACATATTATTATCTTGTCCCGGCTACTAAAGATGATGATGATGATAAGTAAAGATTTTCAAAGCATATTGCTTGTTAAAACATATGAAAACAGCCACTGTGATGTCTAATGTATTAAGCCTTTTAAACATGTCAATGTATTAAAAATATATGTGGGGATGTTTAAACGTATTTCCTGCGATGTCCATTGCATGGACAATATACAACTTATTATAGCAATAACATTAAATAGACAAAGACTTTTATATAATTTTACGTTTTATATAAAGGGTTTGAGACAGTGGCGTACATACCAGCCTAATGCAATTTTCTGTTGCCTTCAATAGTGCAACTTTTAAATAATCCCATTTTTCTTGGACCCCATTTAAATTGCTCCAGTCTGATAATGACTCCTCTACCCATATTCTAATTTTAGAAAAGTCTGTTTTTCTAAAGTCTAAAAACTTTTGTTTTTGTGTGGTGTGACTCAGTCACTGTTCTTATATTAAACCACACTGACTGATGATCACTGGATCCTAAACTTTCACCTACAGTAACATCTGATACCAAATCTCCATTTGTTAACACTAAATCTAGTATGGCCTCTTTACGAGTTGGCTCCTCAACAACTTGTTTTATAGACAATCCCAGTAGGGAGTTTAGAATATGTGTGCTCCTGGCACAAGTAGCTAATTTTGTTTTCCAATTTACATCAGGAAGATTAAAGTCACCCATGATGATAACTTCCTCCTTCATTGTCATTTTAGCTATTTCCTCAACTAGTAGATTATCTAACTCTTCTATTTGTCCTGGGGGCCTATAAATCACACCTACACGAGTTACTGTGTGATTACTAAATTCTAACGTAGCCCAAACGGACTCTATGTTTGCCTCACTAACTTTTATTAGGCTAGATTTTATGCTATCCTTCACATACAAGGCCACCCCTCCCCCTTTCTTGCCTTCCCTATCTTTCCTATATAAAGAGTACCCTGGTATTGCTATGTCCCAGTCATTTTTCTCATTATACCATGTCTCAGTAACAGCTACTAAATCTACACTATCAGTTGCCATTATTGCCACAAGTTCATGGATCTTATTCCCTAAACTGTGAGCATTTGTAGACATGACTCTAAGCTTATCATTTTTTTAACACACTTGCTACAGGCACCTTCTGTCCTTGTTTTGGGGGACAATTGGATTGATGTTTTATCACCCTTTTGCCCCTCCCTCCTAGTTTAAATACATCCTAGCAAAACCTCTGAACTGCTCACTGAGAACGTTTGTTCCCTTTTGAGAAAGATGCAAACCATCTTTTTTGTACAGCTTATCTCCATTCCAAACAGAGCTACCATGAGAAATAAAGCCAAATCCTTGCTCCCGACACCATTCACCAAGCTACAAATTAAAGTCCCTAATACGCATCCGCCTGTCGTTCTGAGTGTTATGCACAGGCAGAACTTCAGAGAATGACAGTGTGGAAGCAACCTGCCGTATATCATTGGCAAAAACATCTGGAAAAACTTCCTTAACCTCTGAAACCTCATTGCAAGCTGTCATTTGTCCTAGATGCAAGTGTACGTCCACTCCCTTCCTGCTTTGCTTGCTTAACAATATACAGATACGCTCTCTGCCCCTGTGAGCAGTAGCTCCTCGAAGCCACCTCACAAGCACTACCATATTGTCCATCTCCACACCTCTTATACGGGAATCCCCACAAATAACTTCCTCTGTGCTTTCTATTAGGGCTCTCACTATGTCTCTAAGGCGGTTCCACAAATACCACTGGCCTCAGTGCCTCTCTCCACAACACCACTACCCTCCGTGCCTCTCTCCACAACACCACTGGCCTCAGTGCCTCTCTCCACAACACCGCTGTCCTCAGTGCCTCTCTCCACAACACCGCTGTCCTCAGTGCCTCTCTCCACAACACCACTAGCCTCAGTGCCTCTCTCCACAACACCACAAACCTCAGTGCCTCTCTCCACAACACCACTAGCCTCAGTGCCTCTCTCCACAACACCATTACACTCTGAAAGTGCAGAAAATGAATTATGAAGAGCAACAGATTGTGCAAAATGCCTTTTATCCACAACTCTAAGTCTACCAGATCCTACAGTAATCCATCTGCCTTTCCTAGCATGTCTCTGCGGCAGTGGCTTTGCAGCAGTTCCAGTCTGAGTTTCTTCACCAGATAATTTACAAATCTCAGACTTCAAAAAATACAATCTCCTGCCGCAAGATAGAGAACTGTCTACAGATTAGACAACAACCAAACCTCCAAAAAGTGGAACGTGAAACAAATGCATAGCAATTGTTACACTGAACTAAGCCTGCCATTCCAATTATGAGAATAATTTAAATCTAACAAATCTTAACTTTTTCTTTATCCTCCTGAATACCTCAGATTACCTCCAGAATATCTCCAACTAGACACTTAGAAACAGCACTCTCCGGAATATCTCCTTAACCAAGCACACTTAGAAAACAAAGCACTCCAGAATATTCCAACTAGACACTTAGAAATGAAGCACTTGAAGTAGCAACCAAGCTATATTAGACAAGCTTTTCAATGCAGACCAAGCCTTATATAACTCCCCAAATCACCACCAGGAATGTTTAACACCTGGGTAGGCCTCTGCTTATTTGCAAACAATAGCTAATTAACCAGCAATCAACAGCAAGTAACTAGCTTAATCAAATCAAATGCCTTATAATTACCAGCAGGAATTCAAACCTTGTGCAATCAGTAACCTTTTCCTACAGATTAATCTTACCTGTAACAGTAGAAAAGAAAGCTCTTAGCACAACTCTTAGACAGTTGAAGCTTCTGTAAAACTCTCCAGAATATCTCCAACTACACACTTAGAAACAGCACTTGAAGTAGCACCAAGCTATATTAGACAAGCTAATGAGACCAAGCCTTATAACTCCTAAAATCACCACCCACTAGGAATGTTTAACACCTGGGTAGGCCTCTGCTTATTTGCAAACAATAGCTAATTTAAACAGCAATAAATAGCAAGTAATCTAATCAAATGACTTATAATCACCAACAGGAATTCAAACCTTGTGCAATCAGTAACCTTTTCCTACAGATGAATCTTACCTGTAACAGTAGAAAGAAAGCTCTTAGCACAACTCTTAGACAGTTGAAGCTTCTGTAAAACTCTCCAGAATATCTCCAACTAGACACTTAGAAACAGCACTTGGAAGTAGCACTAAGCTATATTAGACAAGCTAATGAGACCAAGCCTTATATAACTCCTTAAATCACCGCCCACTAGGAATGTTTAACACCTGGGTAGGCCTCTGCTTATTTGCAAACAATAGCTAATTAACCAGCAATCAACAGCAAGTAACTAGCTTAATCAAATCAAATGCCTTATAATTACCAACAGGAATTCAAACCTTAAGCAATCAGTAACCTTTTCCTACAGATGAATCTTACCTGTAACAGTAGAAAAGAAAGCTCTTAGCACAACTCTTAGACAGTTGAAGCTTCTGTAAAACTCTCCAGAATATCTCCAACTAGACACTTAGAAACAGCACTTACAGAGACTGCTGAATACATACAGACTGCTGAATAAACATACAGACACAGACTGTTGAATACATACAGACTGCTGAATAAACATACAGACACAGACTGTTGAATACATATAGACTGCTGAATAAACATACAGACACAGACTGCTGAATACATACAGAGAATGCCGTATACATACATACTTCTGAAAGGTAGTAGGGAGGAGTCGGGCAACTATAGGCCAGTATGCCTTACTTCAGTAGTGGGGAAAGTAATGGGAATCATGTTAAAGGATAGGATTGTTGAAGATATAAAATTACATTAATTTCGAGATCAAAGACTACAGGGAGATCATGCCAAACTAATCTTATTGATTTTTTGATTGGGTAACTAAAATAATAGGTGCAGTAGACATTGCTTACCTAGATTTCAGTAAGGCTTTTGACACTGTTGCACATAGAAGGCTCATCAATAAACTGCAATCTTTAAGTTTGGATTCCAATATTGTTGAATGGGTAAGGCAGTGGCTGAGTGACAGGCAACAGAGGGTTGTAGTTAATGGAATATATTCAAAGAATGGGCTTGTCACCAGTGGGGTTCCTTAGGGATCTGTACTTGGACCCATTCTCTTTAATGTATATATTCGTGATATTGCAGGACTTGATGGTAAGGTATGGTAAGGTATGTATTTTTGCTGATGATACTGAGATATGTAACAGGGTTGATGTTCCAGGAGGGATAAGCCAAATGGCAAATGATTTAGGTAAACTAGAAAAATGGTCAGAGTTGTGGCAACTGACATTTAATGTGGATAAGTGCAAGATAATGCATCTTGGACGTAAAAACCCAAGGGCAGAGTACAGAATATTTGATAGAGTCCTAACTCAACATATGAGGAAAGGGATTTAGGGGTGATTATTTCTGATGACTTAAAGGTATGCAGACAATGTAATAGAGCAGCAGGAAATGCTAGCAGAATGCTTGGTTGTATAGGGAGAGGTATTAGCAGTAGAAAGAGGGAAGTGCTCATGCCATTGTACAGAACACTGGTGAGACCTCACTTGCAGTATTGTACACAGTACTGGAGACCGTATCTTCAGAAGGATATTGATACTTTAGAGAGAGTTCAGAGAAGGGCTACTAAACTGGTTCATGGATTGCGGGATAAAACTTACCAGGAAAGGTTAAAGGATCTTAACATGTATAGCTTGGAGGAAAGACGAGACAGGGGGGATATGATAGAAACATTTAAATATATAAAGGGAATCAAGACAGTAAAGGAGGAGACTATATTTAAAAGAAGAAAAACTACCACAACAAGAGGACATAGTCTTAAATTAGAGGGACAAAGGTTTAAAAATAATATCAGGAAGTATTACTTTACTGAAAGGGTAATGGATGCATGGAATAGCCTTCCAGCTGAAGTGGTAGAGGTTAACACAGTGAGGGGGTTTAAGCATGCGTGGGATAGGCATAAGGCTATCCTAACTATAAGATAAGGCCAAAACCTGCACCGGCCACAGTGCATTAAATACCAGCTGTGCCAGTAAAATACCGACCAGGTGTCAACCCTATTTATATGTAATAAATATATCATATATAAATATTGTTTTGGGTTTGTTTGTTTTTTATTACTCTTCCTTTTTCTTTGTATTGTTTACGTTTTCTCTCTTGATCTTATTTTGAATTTATATTATGTATGTATTTTGCAGTAGACTGATTGGCCCATTTTCACACCCTTTCGGTTCATCTGATTGGTTTTCTCAATCTTTTTCTCTTCCGAAATTCGGACGAGCTGAACCGCCATATGGCCAAAAATTTGTCTGTCCCAGAAACTTTTTTTATTTTCGTACAAAGTGTTTTTTTTTTCACTGTCCAACAGTCTAACAGTCTAACAGTAAACACAAAAGGTGAATATTTCAGGAGATAATATAAACCCCACGTCATAGTCTCAAACCTTTTTGGAAGGACGTTGCAGACACCGTAACTGCTTCATCTAATTCAAGTGGTTGTGGACTCAAGGCACTATAACTAATTCAGTTAGAAAAAATGGCTATAGTGCCTGCAGTGTCCCTTTAACCTACAACCTCCCAAAGCTGTTGATTATGTGTTATGGTCACTCAGTGATACATGTTTTCATTTCCTTCATATCCTGACAATTCCGGCCCCTTCATCTCTTCTTCACAAAGTGCAACACAACAACATGGAATGGACGATACGTCTCCATACAGCGCAGAGTAACAGTTATAATACGCAATAAACATCCAGCCTATGAAACAAGCTCTAACAAATAAATGTTATGTCGGAATGGGGGTTTGTGGATGGAGTTCAGGTTGAAATGGAATTAACTCTGTGAATGTGACAGTTGACACCAAGCATGTTCCTGCTCACTTTAACTTGTTTCCTATAAATTTAACTTGCTTACCACAGTATGTCTATTTGATTTTTTTTCTTGTACCTATCGTACTGTGCTGTAATATATCCAGGCACTTGTTAATTCCCGGCACATGGTTACATGTTTTTACCGGGTCATATTGACTGAAAAAATACTTTTTTTCCACAGTGGTTGTAGTAGCTCATAATCTATATCTTTATTATCTTTCGAAATCTTTATATATAAATCTATAATACAAATAGGACTTTCCATTACCCTGTATAGGAAGAGAGTGCCCGATATTGGCCCCCCAGGGCTGATGGAGTATATTTTCCAGATTTCAGGGTCTACCTCCTTGCTTATGATATCCTCCATGCGTGCATGTACATCCGTTGCATTGTAATAATGTTCGTAGCTTATACATATTTTGCATTAAATTGTTTATTATAATTTTATAACAGACATAAACATGACAGTTTAAATTGTTAAGGTTTTATACTTTAACAGGGAAGTTCTATGGCTAATCCTCCTGATAGTCCACCAGACCCTATTTAAAGTGGGGTTAACATTCTGAATTTCTGCAGGTTTTATTTAATTGGAGGAGAGCCATAAGCTCCTTGCTGTAATCTGCAGGTCATTGTTATTCAAAGTGTATAAATCTTAACTCGACAGCAGAATCAACATAACCTAAAAATGGGAAAATGTATTATCTTTACATCCTCCCAGAATAGGGATTCTGATAACATGTAAATATTCAAGGGCCCGAGGGGCGAACCAGGTTTGTATTACGTTGGTTTGAGTGTAACATAATATATGGATTGAAAATTGAATTGAGTAAGTTTACAAACCAATGTAGATGGCTAGAGATAGAGGAACAGCCAGAGACCCCTATGAAGGAACTTCAGCTGATGACGACAATAGGCAATAACGATTCTTTTTATTTAATAAAAATAAATGTTTCCTATGAATGGCTAAAGAGTAATCATCAGGAATATTCTATTAGTTGCCATGGCGATTTCTCTTCTTTTAGAATGTTGCAGTTCAATCTCTCTTATCTTCCCACTGTGCACAGATAATATCTTATTATAATAGGTCCTGGAGGGTGGAACGTGAACACATTGTAGCATGATTGGTGACACGGAATAGGCCAATGGTTAATTCATACAATGGGCATTTTATGGATACGTTGATGTTAAACAGCAAGAGGAAAGAGCTGGATCTTATTAATTCATCATCGTTATCATCATTATAATTATCATTATTATTTTGGATCAGTCTCAGCTGATATTTTTTTTAAAACATGGATTTACACCTTTAAAGCACTTGATCCAAACCATGAGTGGCTTACCGGTAGATCTCAATATGTTACAGCTTTAGAATGACAACACATCATGTGAGTTCCTCATTCAGTTCTACAACATCTGGGTAATCTACCATTTGGCTATCCTGTTTTAGAACAAATGGCACTGAGATACACTCGGCCCTTTTACGTCTGCAATCTTATTCAATTTATTTTGCATTCTTCACAGTGTTTGGGAACCCGTAATTCCTTATTTTGTGTATTTTTTTTTAACAACTTGGATGAGAATCGGATGAGTATGAGCCCCACGTTTAAAGTGATTGGACCTGTTTCTTTAATTATAAAACTTGTTCTTTTGTTTAAATAAATGCACCCACTTCCATGCAATAGATTGAGTGTTTATTTGGGAGATAGAAGGTCAACAGGTCGAAAGATTTCAACCCGCTAAACGAGATTCAGTGTTAAAGATTAATGGAAGTGCGTGGTGTGTATGAGGTGATACATCATTTGGATGTGTACATACTACGAAAAAATGACACCTTATTAACAAACAGGTGGCCTTTTTACTGTATCTCTTATATATGTTATAAAGTATATTACAGTAATCCGTCAGACCTCTCGGTAATTAACCGCAAGTGGCAGCAAGTTTGCCCTACCCAGAATTTACAGTCTCTGTCTAATTTAATGACCTTGACGTGGGCATCGAAAAGGTTTTTCAGATTTTTGTAAAAGACACTAAATTATATTAAGTAATAAAGTGCGAGCAGGAGGTTTAATTGCTCTGTTTTCACCCAAGAACCCTAGAGGTAAGACAAACTTCTCTCTTGAGAATAAGGAAAGAATAATTTCACCTAACGGAGGTCTTCACAGCGATATCGGGGCCGATGGAGATTTTACTAATGAGATTGACTATGATGGCAGCAAAGACATATTTCAGCTGACTTTACACATTTTGGACAATTAACAAAATTAAATATAATCCCATTTTTATTTCATGTCAAATGTGTTTAAAATGTTAAAAATTAAAACATTTAAACAGCATATGGCAGAAAAGTAGAAAAACAAATGAACAAACAACATATATATCAAATTTAAACAGTGCAGTTAAAGGATTCTGGAGAGAGCATACTAAGCAGCAGGAAGGAAGGGTGACTTACATGGGCGTCTGCGGGGGGACAAGGGAGGGCACTTACCCCCCCCCCCCCTGAATTTTTCAGCTTGTTCTGCGAGATTGAAAATACAGTGCAATACTGGCACCAGTGTATGGAAAGAGACAGGGATAGGAAGCTGCATCTTATCCATGCTTCTCTCTGACAGGGGAACAACACATGCAGCCAGAGACAGCCTACAGATCAGGGAAGTGAGGCATGGGGAATGGGCAGAGAGAGCCTACAGATCAGGATAGTGAGGCATTTGGGGGGCAGAGATAGCCTACAGATCAGGGAAGTGAGGCATGGGGGGCAGAGATAGCCTACAGATCAGGGAAGTGAGGCACATGGGGGGCAGAGATAGCCTACAGATCAGGAAATGAGGATGGGGGCAAGAGAGATAGCCCACAGACAAAGAGAAGTGAGGGATGGGGGGGCGGAGATAGCCTACAGATCAGGGAAGTGAGGCATATGGGGGCCAGAGATAGCCTACAGATCAGGGAAGTGAGCCATGGGGGAGGGAAAGATAGCCTACAGATCAGGGAAGTGAGGCATATGGGGGGCAGAGATAGCCTACAGATCAGGGAAGTTAGGCATATGGGGGGCAGAGATAGCCTACAGATCAGGGAAGTGAGGCATATGGGGGGCAGAGATAGCCTACAGATCAGGGAAGTGAGGCATATGGGGGCAAAGATAGCCTAAAGATCAGGGAAGTGAGGCATATGGGGGCAGATATAGCCTACAGATCAGGGAAGTGAGGCATTTGGGGGGCAGAGAAGTGGGGGAGACAGCCTACAGGAAGGGTCAGCAAGGACCAGAAAGATAAAGTAAGAGAAGGAGCAGAAATTTGAAGGAAGGAGCAGAAAGGAAAAGGAATAGAAATGAGCAGAAAGGGGCAGCAAGGAGCTGGAAGGGACAGCAAGGAGCACAAAGGAACACAAATGAGCAGGAAGGGGCAGCAAGGAGCAGGAAGGGTCTGCAAGGAGCATGAAGGGTCAACAAGGAGAAGGAAGGGTCTGCAAGGAGCAGGAAGGGTCAACAAGGAGAAGGAAGGGTCTGCAAGGAGCAGGAAGGGTCAACAAGGAGCAGGAAGGGTCAGTAAGGAGCAGGAAGGATCAGCAAGGAGCTGGAAGGTGAAGTAGAAGGAGCAGAAAGGGTCAGCAATGAGCAGGAAGGGACAGAAGAAGCACAAAGGTGAAGTATGAGAAGGAACAGAAATGAACAGGAAGGGTGTGCAAGGGGCAGCAAGGAGTAGGAAGGGTCTGCAAGGAGAAGGAAGGGTCTGCAAAGAGCAGAAAAGGGACATAAGGAGCATAAAGGTAAAGGAGCAGAAAGAATCAGAAGGAGCACAAAGGTAAAGTTTAAGAAGGAGCAGAAAGGGTCTGCAAGGAGCAGAAAGGGATCAGAAAGAGAAAGGAGCAGAAGGGGGAGCACAATAAACAGAAAGTAGCAGAAAGGTAAAGGAGCAGAAGGAGCCAAGGAGGAGAGAAGACAATGTCCAAAAAAATCAAGACTGTGTCAAATGAAGGAGAAGAAAGGAGATTGGCGCAGGGAGGACAAGTGAAGTGAACTTTACTTTATTCTGGACACCACATCATAAGGCTTTGGTACCTGGGCCTGGCAGGGAAACTTTGGACCTTCTCATCTCCCCAGCTAAAGAAAAATATCAGTGTTAATGTGTTCACTTTTATTTACTGAGTGTCAGGAAGCACAGAGGGCCACTGGGGAGGGGTGTCGCTGATTGGATAGAGCAGTCAGCTGGCACTCTAAGCCAATCAGTAGCTCCCCATTCATAAAAAAGTAAAACATTTTTATGAACCGGGAACTAGCGATTGGCTTAGAGCGTCAACTGACCACCCAAGCCTGACGTCAATCTGCACTTCCTGACACTCAGTTTCAGAAGCCGAATACCACTGAGCAACCTGGAAATCTGGAGCTGGAGGAAGCCTTTGGGGTTAAACCATTTGAGATTGGTTTAACCCCTTAAAGGAAAGAGAGCACCCAGGGGCTTACTGGCATCATAGCATTTTCATTTAGATGAAGTTGTTAAGGTGACCAGAATGTTCCTTTAACACCAAAACACCAAACATGTCTTCCTGACACCATAGTTGTGAAAACGCTATTCACCCTGGCTTTATGTGATAATGACTATGCCCCTTCCCTTACATGACACTGTCAAAAAGGGACCAAGCATGGATGTCATTACAACTATGCCCCCCCCACCCCTGGAAAAATTCCTGCGGACGCCCATGCCTTTATGTATGTCTTTATGTGCTCTGCATCTTTCTTGAGAAGTGTTGTAGAACTGGATGAGTGCAAAGCTGCAAAGCTGCTGCCCTTACAACGTAAACCATAAAAGATTTAAAAGGAACATAAAAAAGAAAAACTTGTGGCATGCTCTGTGATTTTGTGCTTGGGATATCCATCCCAGGTATGTTTCCTCCCCTACCCTACCCAGTGGTGGATCCAAAGCCTGATCTCGGGAAGGGCACTTGTAGATTATTTAAAGAAATAATCCAGGCACATTAACCAATACAGCTCAGTGTAGTAGTTATGGTGCCAGTAGTGCCAGTGGTGCCAGGATCCCATCATAGAGTTTAAGAACAATTTGACACAGTGGTGCCAGGATCCCATCATAGAGTTTAAGAACAGTTTGACAACTTACCTGGGGTCTGCTGGGAGCAGTGGTATGTGTTAGGGGTGAAGTGTGTGTGAAAGGTGCAGTGTGTGTGTGTGGTGAAGTGTGTGCAGGAAGACAGCAGTGTATGTCAGGGTTGCAGTGTATGTCAGGGTTGCAGTGTGCAGTGTGTGTGTTATGGGGCAGTGTATGTGTAGGGCAGTGTGTGTGTGAGAGAGCTGCAGTGTGATGGTGAGTGGTGCAGTGTATGTGAGGGGTGCAGTTTGTATGTGAGGGGGCAGTGTGTGTGAGAGTTGCAGTGTATGTGTGTTTGGGGAAGTGTGTGTGTGGGGCAGTGTGTGTATGGGGGGCCACTGTATGGGTGTGTGTGTGGGGCAATGTGTGTGTGGGGCAGTGTGTGTGTGTGGGGCAATGTGTGTATGGGGGGAAGGAGGGTAGAGAGGCTTTTTAATAAAAAAAAATTATTTAATAAAATAAATATATTTAAGTCAACCCTCCCTTCTTACCTTTACTGGGAGGAGGTAGGACATTTCTCCATCCCTGGTGGTCCATGGGGAATCCCTGATGGTCCCAGTGGTTAGAGTGAACTCTAGCGCGTAGCTCTTGCGAGATTTGGAGCCTTGCCATGATAACCGTGGCAACGCTCCGTGCTCGTGAGAGTCAGCTCCCGGGTCATCTCTCCCTTCCTCCCCTGCCGGCTGCCAGCACAGTGCCTGCGGACCGGGGAGACAGATCTCTCCTGGCATTTTCCGGCAGGGGAGAATCTCAGGGGGGGAGGGGAGCAATTGCCACTCTCCCACTCTCTCCCAGGTATCATACCCAAGGTTTCTGTATAGAAATAGATTTATGATGTTTACCTAGGGCTGCCAACCTTAACTCCTCAGTTTTGTGGAAATTATCCAGTTTTTGATACCATTCTCTCTTAGTTGGTTTACTGGATGACATCCACTTTCCAGCTATGACCGATTTTGCTGCTAACAAAATAAATTAGAGAATGTTGAAATTTTGCTGGAAATATTGGGACATGGAAGCCAATTTTAGTTTGCATAGCTGTGATTCGTGTTACATCCCTCCATCAGATGCAAAAACTATTTCTTACGGTCTCTGATGGTGAACAAAAGTCATCAGCAAATGCTGACACCTTGTACTCCTGATTCTGTACCCGGATGCCCTCTATCCCTTTCCATCTACGTGCGCCCTGTAACAAGGGTTCCAGAAGAAGTAGGGGAAGGAAGCAGCCTTGAAATGGGGAATGAGCCTGACAATTGACCATTGCCCTTTAGTTTAGCAGTCGGAGCCGAGTATATCACTCAGATCCATTGGATCCAACAGTGGCCAAACCCCAAGTAGTGCTTTTTTGCTTTGCCAAATGAATTATGATTTTGGTTGTGTTATCTTTTATTCCTCCCTAGACAGGACGAATCACGCCTGAAAGGAGGGGTCGTAATCTTGAGGCAAACATTTTGCTGAAAATCTTAATGTCTATGTTTATAAGACATATAAGAGGGTGATAGCTTGAGCATCTAAGCATCTAAGTCTTGTGGAGAAACCAACCTCGCCACTGGGCATTGGAGAAGACTGATTGCCAGCCTCCTGCTATGTGACTATGGCCCCTGAGATGTATTGCCCTTTACAGACATGATTTGGGCATAATGGATTTGTGTTGTGCTGCTGCTGGCCCTTTAAGAACCATATGGGGACATACTGAGGAGTTACTGGGTGGCCACCATTTCATGTATCAGAGGCACATGGTGAGAACAATGGATGGCGGCCATTTTAACTCACAGACACTGTTTGGACTTTTCTACATCTCGCCGGTATTTGGTGCACAAAGACATCGTGCAGTAGTTTTAAACTATACAACAGGGGACACATTATACAGTAATTATTTTTCATATAGCTTGTATATGTTCTGCAGAATCTGCATTAAACAGTATCTTCCAAACTAATGAACGGATCTGGGTGAATTTTGGATATGTGGTTCACCCAGATCCCCCGGTTATGAGGGGTTATTGCATGTTTTGGGGTCCCTGTGATATGTTCTATAATACTGTATTTCTCTGCCTGTGATAATTATATTAACCATTGTGTTCAGTGATCTGCTGATTGCCAGGAGTGTAAGCTGATTGTATGCTTTTCCTGTTCAGCTGCTTACAGCATTCATATGCTTGAGGGCATTCATATGTTTCTCCAGTTCGGTGGTTGTGGTGTCTGCTGCAGTGCTTGGAGTCCTCAGGAAGCGCTCGGAGCATCCTTCAACGGAGGTACCCAGTCGGGGTGCCAGGTGATCCGTTACAAGTCTTTCCCTGGCTTGAGAAGTAAAGTGATATTGGCCTCCCGGTTAGATTTGGGGATTGTTCTGTTCGGTGAGATGGAGGTCTTCTAAAAAGTGTTTGCCTTATTCTTTTTGGAAAGTTTTATAGTATGTGGCCGAGAAACCATCTGGGCCAGGGCTCTTATTATTCAGGGCTGATTTGATGGCTTGTGAGAGCTCGCCCATTGTGAAAGGCTCATCTAATAAGTTTTGATCTTGTCTGTATTGGATGGTCCATCGTGTAGGTTGTACAATGAGAGATAATATTCCTGAAATGTCTCAGCTATGTTTTCCGTCATCTGAGCTAGTGTGTTATCTACTTTCTTAATTTTTGTAATGTATGTCTTTATCTGCTTTTGTTTTAGAGCTTGCACCATGAGTTTGCCACATCGGTTCCCATGGGTGTGATATAATTGCTTTGTCCATAACATGGCTTTTTTTTAGTTTTATCCTGTAATAGAGAATGAAGTTCATATCTCAGAGATAGGAGTTTGCGGTAGTTGGTGTCTAATATGGTATGTTTGTGGGCATCTTTGGTCTGTTTATGTCTTCTAGGAGTTTGTAATTCTATTAGCTCTCTCTTTTTTGGATTGTGATCCCCACTTAATTAGTTCCCACCTAACCATTGACTTGTGAGCCTCCCATTGAGTATATTGAGAGGTATCTAGGTTTTGTTTTCATTAATATAATGTGCCAATGTGGAAAGGATAGACTTCCTAATCTGTTCAGACTGCAAAAGATTAGGATTCAGTTTCCACTGACCTTTGGTGCGTGGCAAGGAAGGTATGAGTATTTGGAGAAATATGGGGGAATGGTCTGCAGGTTATGGTGCCAATAGAAGACTCAGTCTCTAGCGACAGGTCACGGTGGGATATCAAGAAATAATCTATTCTCGTATATGTGTGGTTGGGGTGGAAAAGAAGGTATAATCCCTAGTAGTAGGGTGGAATGCTCTCCAACAATCCAACAGTTGATGAGTGTGCATGATGTGTCTCATTTGGTGTCTGGCAGTTGCTAGGTGTGTAACGTTTATAGCAGTGCTGTCCTTATTGGCGTATAGGGAGGCATTAAAATCCAAACCAATGATTAGTGTGCCGTCCGTGTTGTTTTGTACTATGAAACATGATCATACAAAATGTTCCACATTGATGCTTGTTCAGAAGTATACCGGCATGAATGTTATGGGTGAAGATCCAATAAGACCTTGAAGTAGAAGTATAATCTCCCAGAAGCATCAGCAATGTGTTTTGTGTAAGTGAAGGGGACATTAGCCCCTATCATGATGGCTACCCCTCATTATTTACTTCTGGTGAAGTTGTTATAATAAACATGGGGAAATTTAGGGTGTCGAAAAGTGGGAGCACCCTTACCCCTCAGGTGTGTTTCTTGGGCAAAGACTACATCAGCATCTAATCTGACAAATTCCTTAAGCACCATATGTCTTTTTTCTGGCGAGTTGAGGCCCCTAACATTATAGGAGAGGATACTGAGTGAACCCATCCTGCTTTTTATATATAGTTACCCTCTCCCAGCAAGCCTATGCCACTCTTGTAACTATATACAACTAGATATATGTATCTAGAATAAGGTAGGATTCAATAATAAACTTATTATGTCAGAGTAAAGTGAGAAAATAAATAAATATATATATATATATATATATATATATATATATACACATACACACATATATATATATATATATATATATATATATATATATATATATATATATAAATGAAAAAATATATCCAGGATGCATTCTCAGGTCTTGAGCAAAAAAGTGATTTATTAAATCATGTGCAAGATAAAGACAACCGACATTTCGACCCCTGCGGGTCTTTTTCAAGGTTTTCAACCAGCCTAAACTCCGCCCATTTCCGTGACGTCACTACATGACGCTAACGTCATTGCCATGGTAGCGCAGTATACCAAAAATGGCCACCATGGCAATGTATATCAATAATAAGCTTCCACAACACCATGTATTTATAACATCAATAAATGACAGCTCATATAAAAGGGTACAATAGCTGTCCAAGTGTTTATATCAGGACAAAAAGTGAAGTGCTATTGAAGAACACATCGTAACAGTTATTGTTAAATCAGCTAATATATATATAAATATTTCTTCCTTGTAAAGAACTAGGGGATACTCCCTATTTACAAGTCATTATTTACAGGTGCTAACATTTATGGTATGCCATACCTAAATATTTACCCAAATAAAGCTACTACCTATGCAATATTTCAATAACAAAAAAAAACCCCAATAACTAATTACAGTATACTTAGAAACATAGAAACATAGAATGTGATGGCAGATAAGAACCATTCTGCCCATCTAGTCTGCCCAATTTTCTAAATACTTTCCTTAGTCCCTAGCCTTATCTTATAGTTAGGATAGCCTTATGCCTATCCCACACATGCTTAAACTCCTTTACTGTGTTAACCTCTACCACTTCAGCTGGAAGGCTATTCCATGCATCAACTACCCTCTCAGTAAAGTAATACTTCCTGAAATTATTTTTAAACCTTTGTCCCTCTAATTTAATACTATGTCCTCTTGTTGGGGTAGTTTTTCTTCTTTTAAATATAGTCTCCTCCTTTACTGTGTTGATTCCCTTTATATATTTAAATGTTTCTATCATATCCCCCCTGTCTCGTCTTTCCTCCAAGCTATACATGTTAAGATCCTTTAACCTTTCCTAGTAAGTTTTATCCCGCAATCCATGAACCAGTTTAGTAGCCCTTCTCTGAACCCTCTCTAAGGTATCAATATCCTTCTGAAGATACGGTCTCCAGTACTGTGTACAATACTCCAAGTGAGGTCTCACCAGTGTTCTGTACAATGGCATGAGCACTTCCCTCTTTCTACTGCTAATACCTCTCCCTATACAACCAAGCATTCTGTTAGCATTTCCTGCTGCTCTATTACATCGTCTGCCTACCTTTAAGTCATCAGAAATAATCACCCCCAAATCCCTTTCTTCAATTGTTGAGGTTAGGACTCTATCAAATATTCTGTACTCTGTCCTTGGGTTTTTACGTCCAAGATGCATTATCTTGCACTTATCCACATTAAATGTCAGTTGCCACAATTCTGAACATTTTTCTAGTTTACCTAAATCATTTGCCATTTGGCTTATCCCTCCTGGAACATCAACCCTGTTACAGTCTAAATAATATATGCAAGCTAGGGCTAAAAAAATTCTTAGATATCACAGGAAGGAGTGTAGACTTTATTGCTATGGGGATGATTAAACGTCCGTGCTGGAGTCATATGGCTGCATGTGACGCATCCCAGGCATCTGACCGATCCTCTTATTTGTTCCTTTGATATTTTCTGATAACTGCACACAGGGTCTGTATGGACCCGAAGGTCCTTTAAATTTAGATTTCGTTTAAAACAAACCAATGGTGCTTCTTTAAGCGCTACCATCGTTACTTCCCGAACAAGCATCAATGTGGCACGTTTCGTATAATCATGTTTCCTAGTGCAAAACAACACGGACGGCACACTAATCATTGGTGGGGATGTTAATGCCTCCCTATACGCCAATAAGGACAGCACTGCTATAAACTTTACACACCTAGCAACTGCCAGACACCAAATGAGACACATCATGCGCACTCATCAACTGGTGGATTTTTGTAGAGCATTCCACCCCACTACTAGGGATTATACCTTCTTTTCCACCCCCAACCACACATATACGAGAATAGATTATTTCTTGATATCTCACCGTGATGGCCGTTTTTGGTATACTGCGCTACCATGGCAATGACGTTAGCGTCACGTAGTGACGTCATGGAAATGGGCAGAGTTTCTGCCTCACATGCGCACATGATCCGGAAGAACGCTGGTTTCCTCACGAACAGCACATGGGGTGAGTTAGTTTATTATTATTACAATTATTGCATCCTATATATATATATGAAATGTTTTTAATGTACTTGTGATCCTGATGAAAGTCCACAATATGAACTGAAACGTTGATCTATTTTAAAGAACTGGAATAAAAGTTATATTTTATTGGAAATCCGCGAGTGCAGCCATATTACTTTACCATTTGGATATTTAAGCCTCGTTATTGCACCCAGTGTGGCAAGTTTGACGCCTGAGTGCAAGGTACATTCTACTTTTTTTTGTATTTGGAAGTGTGGGCTTTTTTCACTCTAACCTATGCACCGGCCACTTTAAATTGTAAGGCATTTTTGCTATTACTTCAGCAATTTTGCTGAAAACGCCTCAGTAGCACTTTATTGCAATTCTTGTATTTTTTCATCACGGACAAATTTTTGATGCAAGCAGGGGCATAATCTGAACAAGCAGAGACGCTATATTTTTCCCAGGTGGAAGCAGAAGCAATCCTCTGGCACCAGTCCAGCTCTGACCTCCCACACAATTTGTCAGTGTAAGATGTATATTTTAAATTGCTATGCCTTTACAGAAAACAAGTTGATATGGATTCGTATGGCATCTTTTTATCAGATTATTATAAAGTTAAGAGAATCCCAAGGGGGTTCAGAATTCACAATATCCCAATGATCGGACGAGCAAAAGCAACGGTCTGCAGGGACTGGACACATGTCCTTAATAAATAATCGCTGGACCTGATGCTCATCATTATAAAAGATGTCAAAGCAGATCTGACACAAATCAGAAAATTATGCAATTGGAAACGGAACACGCAATGCTGTTGGCGTCACCAGAAGGTATAAAGGCTGTACAGAAACTCAAGGAGGAGATCTTAAAGTATAAAACAGAATTGATACATTTTAAGAAGCAAGAATTTGAAAAAGTGACTCAAGACTACCTGGATCACAGAGTGTATAGATGGTTAACAGGTAGAACCAACATCCAGAGACCGAGGAGGCAGCGAAGGAGGATTCAACGACCTAAGATCCCCACAGTTGACATAACCTCGGGTGAACAGCCTCTGATACAGATACTAACAACTCTGCCCAGGTGAAAACAGCAACTTTTTTAGAAACTATGGAGGTCAGAACTGTGACCAGGAGCCAAGACAGAGGAAGCAAAGACAAAGGACGTGGAGAGGCCACAAAGGGAAGAAAACCTGCACAGGGGAAACCTCCACGCAGGAGATAATCCCCATTTTCACCTGTCTCATAGACCCTTAATACAGCAGAAATAGATCTTCTTAGCAGGGGTCTATCATTTGTGCCCACATCGAAGCCAGACCAGTTTAAATGGAGAATCGAATTACATAGATTTGGAAGAACTATCAGGCTTAAAGAGCATTTTGATAACCCCCGTGATACTACTATTAGGAATACTGGAAGTGCAGTGGAATCTTTTCGGGTAAAGTCTACCTTTGACCC
The DNA here is from genome assembly GCA_933207985.1 of Pelobates cultripes. Taxonomy (NCBI): domain Eukaryota; kingdom Metazoa; phylum Chordata; class Amphibia; order Anura; family Pelobatidae; genus Pelobates; species Pelobates cultripes. The sequence goes on from OW240912.1 coordinate 160,790,723, forward strand.
GATATCAAATAAAACATTAAAACATTCCTAACTGTTATGAACAAGAATGCACAGAGATATATGCAGCACGACAGAAAGATAAAACAAAATGTTTCAAGACAACAAAGAAGGTTCATCAAGGAATTAGCGGAAGACCCTACGATTATAATACGTTCAGCTGACAAAGGGGGTGGTATTGTAATTATGGATTACATCTATTACGCCACTGAGCTGAAGTCACAATTGTCTGACCGCAACACCTATAAGAAATTTTAACTATGGGCCTAGCAGCAGGCTACATAGATCTGAAACTGCAACAATATCTCAGTAAACAACATCTACGCACTCCGATCATTTATAAAATCCCCAAGATCCATGAAGACTCTAAACGACCACCGGGACGACCTATAGTCTCGGTGATAGGTGGTGTGCTGGAGCCCATTGCCAGATGGTTAGACCATCTGTTCCAGTGTCCAGTAAGACAATTGTATACATGTATTAAGGACACCCAAACACTTATAACCAGCATCAGTGGAATACATTATGGCAATTCTAAACCCATTCTCATAACCATGGATGTACACAGTTTGGATCTTCAGATAATGGTGGGACCCTCAAGGCTTCAGTATTCGCTATACACTAAGCCTACAGACAGAAACACGATTCTCCATTACAAGAGTGCACACCCTAAGGCACTCAAAAATTAATTACCCAAGGCACAATTCTTAAGGGTCATTAGGAATAATTCGGATGTCCAGACTATGGAACCCCAGATATCAGAGATGAAAGCTAAATTCCGACAAAGGGGTTATGATCGTCAAACCCTGGAGAAAGCGCTTCAAGAAGCAAAAAGTGCGCGCGCTGTGGAAAATAGGAAAAAGCCCTCAGAATTGGTGTTTCCAATGTTGTACCATCACGCATCCCTGAAAACTGGAAGATACTATCTAGTCATGAGATACTTCCAAGGGAGTTTAAAGAAGCACCATTGGTTTGTTTTAAAAGAAATAGAAATTTAAAGGACCTTCTGGTCCATACAGACCCTGTGTGCAGTTATCAGAAAATATCAAAGGAACAAATAAGAGGATCAGTCAGATGCCTGGCACGCGTCACATGCAGCCATATGACTCCAGCACGGACGTTTAATCATCCCCATAGCAATAAAGTCTACCCTATTAAATTTACGATTACATGTAAAACCACACATGCAGGGTCGGACTGGGGATTCCAAAGCAGCCCTGGAAAAAAAATCTATTCCAGCCCCATAAGTCATTGCGCCATATATTGTCGCATGTAATATGTAAGGCTATGTCTTGCCACCCTAGATGATATATATATATATATATATATATATAAAACAGAACCAGTTCCTGCACTCCAACCCAAATCCAATGGTACCTGGTGCTCTGGTTGCAGTAATAACATATCCAAAAAAATACCGGTCCTGATGAAAGCTCCATGGGGAGCTGAAACGTTGACGGTGGATTTGGATTAAAAGAATTTCTAATATTGAAAAGCGTAGAGTGCCGGTATTTTTTTGGAGATATATATATATATATATATATATATCTTTTTCCAATATAAAATATTGGTCCTTTCAGGGTAAAATTTTTAATTATACAGTAAGCATACTCACATGCAGACACAGACAATCTCACTGACACAAGCTGATTGATACACAGCCTCATAGACAAACAATCTCACTGATGTACATAAGGTCATTAAAATAAAAACACAAGCTCACTCAGTAGCAGGCACACACACACACACACAAGCAAGCCCACTCATTAGCAGGCGCGCACACACACACAGCTTAATGTAGTGGCTCTGGTGTCTATAGACTGTCCCTGCAGGCTTTTCAATGTAAACACTGACTTTTTAGAGAAAAGGCAGTGTTTACATTGCTTCCTAGTGACAGACACTCAGACGGTCACTAGAGGTGCTTCCTGTGTCAGTGCGGATTGGCTGAGATCATCAAGCTTGATGATCTCAGCCGTAGAAGCAGGGCCAGTCGAGGGGAGACCAGCACGACGTGGGGGAAAAAAAGGTGAGTAAAAACACACATACACACACACATACCATGACAGACACACACCGTGACACAGACAGAAACACAGACACCCCATGACAGACAGACACTCACAATGACAGAGACACACACATACCATGACAGACACACACCTTAAAAAAGACACACACACCATAACACAGACCGTGACAGACACACACACGACACAGACAGACACACAATGACACACAGACACACACCACGACACAGAGAGATCGTGACACAGACACACACACACACCGTGACACAGACAGACCGTTACACAGACAGATGCACACATCATGACAGTCAGAGACACACACACCATGACAAAGACACACACCATGACACAGACACACACAATGACACAGACACACATTGCATGACACAGACAGACACACACACTATGACACAGACACACACAATGACACAGACACACACAATGACACAGACACACATTGCATGACACAGACAGACACACACACCATGACACAGACACACAGACAGGCAGACCGTGACACACCATGACAGTCAGAGACACACACACCATGACACAGACACACACAATGACACAGACACACATTGCATGACACAGACACATATCGCATGACACAGACAGACACACACACACCATGACACAGACGCACACACCATGACAGACATAGACACACAGACACACACACACCATGACAGACAGGCACACACACCATGACACAGACAGACACACACACAAATGACACAGACACACACACACAAATGACACAGACACACACACACATACACTCACACTGACACACACAATGTCTACCTGTGGGGAGCTCTGATGGCGGCCGCAGGGGGAGCTGGCTGTTCTGTCTCTGCTCCCCCTCCCCAGCGTGCCGCTTAATGAGAACGGGGCCGGAATATGACATCATATTCCGGCCCCGGTCTCTTTCTAGCGCGCTGGGGAGGGGGAGCAGAGACAGAACAGCCAGCTCCCCCCGCGGCCGCCTAAAGAGCTCCCTCTGCGGCCGCAGGTGAGCCAGCTGCCTGCCTGGCCCCAGGTGCCGACGGCCCACCTGGAAATTTCCCGATATCCCGGTAGGCCAGTCCGTCCCTGCACACATGTAATCTACAAATTAAGCTGCCCATGTGGTCTTTGCAACATAGGGAAGACAGAAACGGCTATCTGTGAACACATCAGGGGACATAGATGCAGTATTCGACTGGCATACAGGGATGGCCAATCGGACAAAACGGTGGCAAAACACTTCTTGGATATGAGACACACTTTAGCTACATTAAAGTTTGTAGCGATTGACCACATCCCGCCACCAAGGAGAGGTGGTGACTGGGGGAAGATGCTTCTTAATAAGGAAGCATTTGGATACATGAGCTGGACACAGTATCCCCTAGAGGGTTGAATGAATCCTTGTCTCTACACTCCTTCCTGTGATATCTAAGATTTTTTTTAAGCCCTAGCTTGCATATATTATTTAGACTGTAATTATACTGTTATTAGTTATTGTTTTTTTTATTGAAATATTGCATAGGTAGTAGCTTTATTTGGGGGTGCTAACTAAATAAATATTTAGGTATGGCATACCATATATGTTAGCACCTGTAAATAATGACTTGTAAATAGGGAGTATCCCCTAGTTCTTTACAAGGAAGAAATATATATATATATATATATATATATATATATATATATATTAAGCTTTCTACGTACCTTTCTGTAGATTTAGTGTTTATATTAATTGGATGCTAGTATTTTTTAAGGTTTTTCTTTGCACTTTAATATATGCAGTTATTATGTCACTTTAGCACAAGTTACATAAGCACTTTTATAATATGATATACACTTTATAATGAAATGGCACTTTACATTAGCATGGCACTTTAAGAAAATCACCTTATTTAAATAGGCACTTTATAACATTGATAGTACAATGCACTATTATTCACAGCTAAATTGAATTAGCTGATTTAACAATAACTGTTACGATGTGTTCTTCAATAGCACTTCACTTTTTGTCCTGATATAAGCACTTGGACAGCTATTGTACACTTTTATATGAGCTGTCATTTATTGTAGTTATAAATATACGGTGTTGTGGAAGCTTATTATTGATATACGCTGCCATGGTGGCTGTTTTTGGTATACTGTGCTACCATGGCAACGACGTTAGCGTCACGTAGTGACGTCAGGGAAATGGGCGGAGTTTAGGCCGCACATGCGCACACGATCTGGAAGAACGCCGGTTTCCTCACGAACAGCACCTGGGGTGAGTTAGTTTATTATTATTACAATTATTGCATCCTATATATATATATGAAATGTTTTTAATGTACTTGTGATCCTGATGAAAGTCCACAAGATGGACTGAAACGTTGATCTATTGTAAAGAACTGGAATAAAAGTTATATTTTATTGGAAATCCGGGAGTGCAGCCATATTACTTTACCATTTGGATATTTAAGCCTCGGTATTGCACCCGGAGTGGCAAGTTTGAAGCCTGAGTGCAAGGTACATTCTACTATATATATATATATATATATATATATATATATATATATATATAAATATATATATGTATATATTTATTTATTTTCTCACTTTACTCTGACATAATAAGTTTATTATTGAATCCTACCTTATTCTAGATACATATATCTAGTTGTATATAGTTACAAGAGTGGCATAGGCTTGCTGGGAGAGGGTAACTATATATAAAAAGCAGGATGGGTTCACTCAGTATCCTCTCCTATACTGTTAGGGGCCTCAACTCGCCAGAAAAAAGACATATGGTGCTTAGGGAATTTGTCAGATTAGAAGCTTTGCCCAAGAAACACACCTGAGGGGTAAGGGAGCTCCCACTCTTCTACTCACCCTAAATTCCCCCATGTTTATTATAACAACTTCACCAGAAGTAAATAATGAGGGGTAGCCATCATGATAGGGGCTAATGTCCCCTTGACTTACACAAAACACATTGCTGATGATTCTGGGAGATTATACTTCTATTTCAAGGTCTTATTGGATCTTCACTAGTGATGCACCGAACGGTTAGCTGGCGAATAGTTCCTGGCGAACATAGCATGTTCGCGTTCGCCACGGTGGGCGAACATATGCGCGGTTCGATCCTCCCCCTATTCGTCATCATTGAGTAAACTTTGACCCTGTACCTCACAGTCAGCAGACACATTCCAGCCAATTAGCAGCACACCCTCCCTAACAGACCCTCCCACCTACTGGAAGGCATCCATTTTTCATTCATTCTCAAGCTGCATGCTTAGTGAGAGGAGGGAAAGTGTAGCTGCTGTTGATTAGATAGGGAAATGCATAGCTAGGTTAGGGTATACAGTGTCCACTACAGTCCTGAATGACTCATCAGATCTCTGCTGTAAGGACAGCACCCCAAAAAGCCCTTTTTAGGGCTAGAACATCAGTCTGCTTTTTTTATTTTTTTTGTGTAATGTAATTGCAGTTGCCTGCCTTCCAGCTTCTGTGTCAGGCTCACAGTGGATACTGTGCCCAGTGCCACCACTCACTCACTGGTGTCACAATAGCTTGCATTTAAAAAAAAAATAAAAAATTCACTATAATAGATTGAATAGCAGTTAGTTGTCTGCCAGCGTCTGTGTCAGACTCACAGTGGATACTTTGCCCAGTGCCACCACTCACTTACTGGTGTTACAATAGCTTGCATTTAAAACCAAAACACTTTTTTCATTGTTATAGATTGAATAGCAGTTAGTTGTCTCAAAGCGGGTGTGTCAGGCTCACAGTGGATACTGTGCCCAGTGCCACCACTCACTCACTGGTGTCACAATAGCTTGCATTTAAAACCAAAAAACTTTTTTCACTGTTATAGATTGAATAGCAGTTAGTTGTCTGCCAGCGTCTGTGTCAGGCTCACAGTGGATACTGTGCCCAGTGCCACCACTCACTCACTGGTGTCACAATAGCTTGCATTTAAAACCCCAAAACGTTTTTCACTGTTATAGATTGAATAGCAGTTAGTTGTCTCAAAGCTGGTGTGTCAGGCTCACAGTGGATACTGTGCCAAGTGCCACCACTCACTAACTAGTGTCACAATAGCTTGCATTTAAAACCAAAAACTTTTTTCACTGTTATAGATTGAATAGCAGTTAGTTGTCTCAAAGCTGGTGTGTCAGGCTCACAGTGGATACTGTGCCCAGTGCCACCACTCACTCACTGGTGTCACAATAGCTTGCATTTAAAACCAAAAACTTTTTTCACTGTT
>OW240912.1:160797095-160999829 GCA_933207985.1 Pelobates cultripes
GGCTCTGAGGACAGGTGTCAATCCATATCTGCCAAGTGACCCTACGTAGGGGGAACAGTCTCTATTCTGCTCTCTGACAGTGTGTATCATGGTCTCTGAGGACAGTGGCAATCCATATCTTCCAAGTGACCCTATGTAGGAGGAACAGTCTCCATTCTACTCTGTGTCAGTGTGTATCAGTGGCTCTGAGGACAGGTGTCAATCCATAACTGCCAAGTGACCCTATGTAGGGGAACAGTCTCTATTCTGCTCTGTGTCAGTGTGTATCATGATCTCTGAAGACAGGTGTCAATCCATATCTGCCAAGTGACCCTATGTAGGGGGAACAGTCTCTATTCTGCTCTCTGTCAGTAGGGGGAACAGACTCTATTCTGCTCTCTGTCAGTGTGTATCATGGTCTCTGAGGACAGGTGTCAATCCATATCTGCCAAGTGACCCTATGTAGGAGGAACAGTCTCTTTTCTGCTCTGTGTCAGTGTGTATCAGTGGCTCTGAGGACAGGTGTCAATCCATAACTGCCAAGTGACCCTATGTAGGGGGAACAGTCTCTATTCTGCTCTCTGTCAGTGTGTATCATGGTCTCTGAGGACAGGTGTCAATCCATAACTGCCAAGTGACCCTATGTAGGGGAACAGTCTCTATTCTGCTCTGTGTCAGTGTGTATCATGATCTCTGAAGACAGATTTGTGTCCATATCTCATTGATGACCCCTAGCTAGGAGACAGTCTCTATTCTGCTCTCTGTCAGTAGGAGACAGTCTATTCTGCTCTCTCATGGGGTGTGTATCATGGTCTCTGAGGACAGGTGTCAGTCCCATATCACCCAGGTGACCCTATGGGAGGAACAGTCTCTATTTGCATGCATGGGGTGTGGCATCAGTGGCTGGGGTGGTGTGTCCGCTGGCTGCCAAGAGTGACCCTATGGGGGAACGAGTCTCTATTCTGCTCTCTGTCAGTGTGTATCATGGTCTCTGAGGACAGGTGTCAATCCATATCTGCCATGTGACCCTATGTAGGGGGAACAGTCTCTATTCTGCTCTGTGTCAGTGTGTATCATGATCACTTAGGACATGTGTCAATCCATATCTGCCAAGTGACCCTGTGTAGGGGGAACAGTCTCTATTCTGCTCTGTGTCAGTGTGTATCATGGTCTCTGAGGACAGGTGTCAACCCATACCTGCTATGTAGGGGGAACAGTCTATATCTGCCAATCCATATCTGCCAAGAGACCTATGTAGGGGGAACAGACCCTATTCTGTTCTGTGTCAGTGTGTATCATGGTCTCTGAGGACAGGTGTCAATCCATATCTGCCAAGTAATCCTATGTAGGGGGAACAGTCTCTATTCTGCTCTCTGTCAGTGTGTATCATGGTCTCTGAGGACAGGTGTCAATCCATATCTGCCAAGCAACCCTATGGAGGAGGAACAGTCTCTATTCTGCTCGTTGTCAGTGTGTATCAGGGGCTCTCAGGACAGGTGTCAATCCATATCTTCCAAGTGACCCTATGTAGGGGAACAGTCTCTATTCTGCTCTGTGTCAGTGTGTATCATGATCTCTGAAGACAGGTGTGAATCCATATCTGCCAAGTGACCCTATGTAGGAGAAAAGTCTCTATTCTGCTCTGTGTCAGTGTGTATCAGGGGCTCTGAGGACAGGTGTCAATCCATATCTGCCAAGTGACCCTATGTAGGGGGAACAGTCTCTATTCTGCTCTGTGTCAGTGTGTATCATGGTCTCTGAGGACAGGTGTCAATCCATATCTGCCAAGTGACCCTATGTAGGAGCAACAGTCTCTATTCTGCTCTGTGTCAGTGTGTATCAGGGGCTCTGAGGACAGGTGTCAATCCATATCTGCCAAGTGACCCTATGTAGGAGGAACAGTCTCTATTCTGCTCTGTGTCAGTGTGTATCAGGGGCTCTGAGGACAGGTGTCAATCCATATCTGCCAAGTGACCCTATGTAGGGGGAACAGTCTCTATTCTGCTCTGTGTCAGTGTGTATCATGGTCTCTGAGGACAGGTGTCAATCCATATCTGCCAAGTGACCCTATGTAGGGGGAACAGTCTCTATTCTGCTCTGTGTCAGTGTGTATCAGGGGCTTTGAGGACAGGTGTCAATCCATATCTGCTAAGTGACCCTATGTAGGGGGAACAGTCTCCATTCTGCTCTGTGTCAGTGTGTATCATGGTCTCTGAGGACAGGTGTCAATCCATATCTGCCAAGTGACCCTATGTAGGAGAACAGTCTCTATTCTACTCTGTGTCAGTGTGTATCATGGTCTCTGAGGACAGGTGTCAATCCATATCTGCCAAGTGACCCTATGTAGGAGGAACAGTCTCTATTCTGCTCCGTGTCAGTGTGTATCAGGGGCTCTGAGGACAGGTGTCAATCCATATCTGCCAAGTGACCCTATGTAGGAGGAACAGTCTCTATTCTGCTCTGTGTCAGTGTGTATCAGGGACTCTGATGACAGGTGTCAATCCATATCTTCCAAGTGACCCTATGTAGGAGGAACAGTCTCTATTCTGCTCTGTGTCATTGTGTATCAGGGGCTCTGAGGACAGGTGTCAATCCATATGTCAAGGTGTCAATATGTCATATGTCAGGTGTCAATACATATCCATTGTGATTTAAGAATGTTAGGTGATTTCTGCCCTTTATGGATTAAGACCAGACTCTGCATCAACTGTGTAATTTTCCATGGGAGTTTTGCCATGGATCCCCCTCCGGCATGCCACAGTCTAGGTGTTAGTCCGCTTGAAACAACTTTTCCATCACTATTGTGGCCAGAAAGAGTCCCTGTGTGTTTTAAAATTCGCCTGTCCATTGAAGTCTATGGCGGGTCGCCCGGTTCGCGAACATTTGCGGAAGTTCGCATTCGCCGTTCGCAAACCGAAAATTTCGGGTTCGCGACATCACTAATCTTCACCCATAACATTCGTGTTGGTATACTTCCTGAACAAGCATCAATGTGGAACATTTTGTATGATCATGTTTCCTAGTGCAAAACAACACGGACGGCACACTAATCATTGTTGGGGATTTTAATGCCTCCCTATATGCCAATAAGGACAGCACTGCTATAAACGTTACACACCTAGCAACTGCCAGACACCAAATGAGACACATCATGCGCACTCATCAACTGGTGGATTGTTGGAGAGCATTCCACCCTATTACTAGGGATTATACAAGCCTTTTTTTAGTGACTCTGCGAAGTAAACAGGAGAAATTATAATCTTTATTTGCACCCTGAAATATATTTGTATAAGAATTACAGTCAGCTGTGTATTTACTGTGAGGCTGACAAGGCATTTGCCTGGGGAGGCACTTTCAGGGGGGCGACAAAAAAAGCTGCCCCCAAATGCCCAGGCAGAAGTCATGTCAGCTTCTTGTCCTGGGGGACACAGGAGCTGGCCACCTTAGGGCCCCCCCGGGGCAGGCAACCGCTGATGTGGGAGGCGGGCAGTGAGGGAGCTCAGCAGGGAAGAGCTCAGGGGAGAGCGCTGATGTGGGAGGCGGGCAGCGAGGGAGTGCTCTTCCCTGCTCAGCTCCCTTGTACGCACCGCAGGGATGCCGGAGCCAGAATATGACGTCACTCTAGCACCGGCATCCCTAAGAGGCGTGCAAAGGAGCTGAGCAGGAGAGTCAGAGCTCCCTCGCTGCCCACCTGAATTGTGTGCCTACCAGACCACCTGCAATGCCCTGCCAGCCCCACTGGACCCCACGGAAGAAATCAACCAAAATTTAAGCAAATAATAAAACAAAATTGTGAGTGTGTTAGTGTGTGTGTTTGTTAGTGTGTCTTTTAGTGAGAATGTGTGTGCGTGTGTGTGTCTGTTGGTAAGTGTTAGTGTGTGTCTGATAGTGAAAGTATATGTGTCTGTTAGTGAGTGTGTGTGTGTGTATATGTGTGTGTCAGTGAGAGTGTGTATGTCTGTTAGTGAGTTACTGTGTGTGTCTGTTGGTGAGTGTGCTAGTGTGTCTGTTAGTGAGAGTGTGTGTGTGTGTCTGTTATTGAGAGTGTGTGTGTCTGTTAGTGAGTGTTTTAGTGTGTGTGGGTCGGTGAGTGTTTGTGTATGTTAGTGAGAGTGTGTATGTTTGTCAGTGTGTGCATGCGTGTCTGTCACTGAGAGTGTATATCTGTCATTGAGAGTGTGTATCTGTTCGGTAGAAAAAGTGTCCGGTTCCAATTAAGAGGTGTCTGCGGTTAACCACAACGTTCTAATTGAGGCCAATAGGTTAACCAGCAGCACACTTCTCTTCTGGGTGGCCAGCCGTTGGGTAGTTTTATTCGGTATAAACTGAAATAAACGAACAGGGACTTACGGGCAGGTAATTCCACGACTGCATAACAAAATAGACGAACCAGCAGATAGTACTTAGACAGATGGATCTGTCACAGTATAGTTTGCCTATAATTCTTATGCACTTTCTGGTCACTATTTCTATCCTTGTTTCCCCCTTTTTTCCCTCCTACCCCTGGTGCTGCAGGGGACTCACTGTAGAGCAGTACTGTGCTGTTCATTAGGCAGCTGTCTGAGGATTCCCCTCTGGTTCCCCTTGGTGCTGCAGGGGACTCACTGTAGAGCAGTGCTATGCTGTTCATCAGGCAGCTGTCTGTAGATTCCCCCCTGGGTCCAGGGGCGGATCCAGAGCCAGATCTCGGGAAGGGAACTTGTAGATTATTTAAAGAAATAATCCAGGCACAATAACCACTACAGCTCAGTGTAGTGGTTATGGTGCCATTAGTGCCACGACTCCATCCCAGAGTAAGTTGTCAAACTGTTTAAGAACACTTTGACAAATTACCTGGGGTCTGCTGGGATATAGGGCATATGTGTGAGGGGGCAGTGTGTGTGAGAGATGCAGTGTGTGTTTGTGGGGCAGTGTATGTATGTGAGGCAGTGTATGTATGGGGGCAGTGTATGTTTGTGGGGCAATATGTGTATGGGGGCAGTGTACATTTGTGGGGCAATGTGTGTATCGGGGGCAGTGTATGTTTGTGGGGCAGTGTGTGTATAGGGGAAGTGTATGTTTGTGGGATAATGTGTGTATGGGGGGGGCAGTGTATGTTAGTGGGGCTGTGTATGTATGGGGCAGTGTATGTTTGTGGGGCAATGTGTGTATGGGGGCAGTTTATGTTTGTGGGGCTGTGTGTGTATGGGGGTGCAGTGTATGTTTGTGGGGCAATGTGTGTATGGTGCAGTGTATGTGTTTGGGGCAATGTGTGTATGGGGGGCAATGTATGTTTGTGGGGCTGTGTGTGTATGGGGGGGGGGAGGGTAGGGAAGCTTTTTAATAATGTTTTTATTTAAATTTAAAAAATACTGGAAGGAGACATTGCAGGGCTGGTGCTTGGACAGTGCCAGCCCTGCATTAGCCAGCAGGGGAGAATCTTGGGAGGGGGGCAATTGCCCCGTTGTCCCCCCCCCCCCGGAATCCGCCAGTGCCTGGGTCCCCCTGGTGCTGCAGAGGACTCACTGTAGATCAGTGCTGTGCTGTTCATTAGGCAGCTGTCTGTGGATTCGCTGCCTCAGTTATTCCTTGGTTTAACTCTCTCATCACTACCCCCACAGGGGTACACTGTACTAAATAAATATTTTACACTATATACACAGCATATCCTGTCATTATATGCATATTCTATTTCTTTATGTATATTTGGTTATCGTTTTCTGTCTGCCTAACTTGTTATTTCTTTCTTTTCTGTGTCTGTGAGAGCTGCAGTGTGTATGTGTATGTGTGAGGGGGGCAGTGTGTGTGAGAGATGCAGTGTGTGTTTCTGGGGCAGTGTATGTATGGGGGCAGTGTATGTTTGTGGGGCAATATGTGTATGGGGGGCAGTGTACTATTTTACTGGGGGTGAACCCCCACATCATATTATTACATATCCTGATACCTTGCCTTGCCTGGTTTTGGCTGTTGGATCGTGTGCACTGCCTCGAGGTCCCGGCTGCCATTATTTTTTTCTGTTCTTAGACTATGGGTTAATTCGACTCGTAATACTGCTTCCTTATTAGAGGGTGACCCTCTCATAAACACAACCCTATGCTGTTTTCATACTGGCGCCAGTCGTTTTTTTTGTTTACCTTATTACAGCTTAGGTCAGTACACGACTTCATTATTAGATGTGAGCCCCCATTAAAGCTCAGCCAAATGCTCATTGTTAGACTGCTTCATATCAGTTTCTCTGTTTACGTCAATACATGATTCTGGTTTTTCATTATTAGAGGGTGAGCCCCTTTCGTTCTTTCAGCCCTACACTGATATGGATACTAATTACATTATTAGAGAGTGAGCAGTATTGATATTTATTCTGCCTCCTGTCAGTTCTCTGTTTTGACTAAAATCTGACAGTATATATTACCGATTTCTTTATTGGAGGGTGAGCCACTACATTATATATTACAGCTCATCTTATTATATTTTATTATTAAATATGGGCTTCTGGGGTGAGCCCCCTGATTTCTGAGACTGCCCTAGCTTATGCTATATACTACTATTACTGGAATGTATTCTGGACAAATATTACTGGGTGAGCCCCATTTTTTACAGCTATGTATATACTGTTGCAAGAAAAAGTATGTGAACCCTTTGGAATGATATGGATTTCTGCACAAATTGTCATAAAATGTGATCTGATCATCATCTAAGTCACAACAATAGACAATCACAGTCTGCTTAAACTAATAATGACAAGAAAAAGGAAAAAAAAACAAAAGTACAAAATAATGTGAATCACCAAAAAGTGATAATATGTAAATAAATACAAACTGAATATATGTTGAGATATTTAAATGCAAAATTGCATCTGTAAAAAAATACACAAACAATATATAGTGTGATATTGTTAGGAACCACTTGAGAATATAGGTGGTAGAAAACTCACAAGGGTAAGATGAAATCAGGCATATCTCCCTCTGTATTAAGGGACTGGAAAGTATGAAGGACCTCCAGCGATGAATCCAAATATATGTTAGCAGCAAATCTTCTAATTCACTCCAAATAGAAAGAGGAAAATAGATAGTGCAGATGGTATAAAAAGTAACAATTTATTACATGTATTGCACTTACAATGTATCAGAATAAAAGCAGCTTGTCTCCATACTGGGTGGTATTCATATGCAGCAGCTGAACCGATCAAGATACAGGATCTGGAACAGTGATAGCAGCACCAAGACAATAAGAAATAAAAATTCAATACAGAAACAAAATAAAAACAATTCCAACGCGTTTCGTCCTTCTCTGGACTTCCTCAGGGATGTGTAGCTGTGATAGGGATGAGAATCTTCTTAAATATCCGTCCTTTAAGCACTCAAATGTTCGCCAGTGTTTGCATGTGTTCCACCGTGGAACGCATATTACTTCCGCATGACGTCACTTCAGTAAACATAAGTTACCAGACATTGGGCATATCCATATTGATATATATCTCTATGTCTATATTTCAATTATATATGATATAATATACCTTCTACAGATATTTTAAACATATGAATATGAATTAGAATAGTTAGAATAAATTTGATTACAATAAATTTGAATATATTAGAATATTTAGACTATTTGAAATTTAGAAGTTTGAAATTTAGAAATTAGAAATTCGAAAATTGAATTTGAGAATTTAAAGGTGTACACAATTAATATAAGTCCAATCAATTTGGTATGCTCAATTTCTTACAAGATTGAATAATATATTATATAACATCATCCAATATTTAGAGATAATATTTCTGTAATAAAAAACAACAATTAATCATCAAATATAAATGATCAAATGTCTTAAATAAATAAAATAAAATGAAATAAACTAAAAAAATATATAAAAAAATATATATAAAAAAATATATATGAAAAATATATATATGTGAAAAAATGCATAAAATAATAAATGTGAGATATATATATATAAAATAATATATATATGAAAACATAAAATAAAAATAAATAAAAATAATAATAAATAATAATAATGATAAAAAAATGAAAATAAAAATAAAAATAAAATAAATGAAATGTGAAAATAAATCTAAAAAATATATAAATGTAAAAAAAATAATTAATTAAATTAATCCCACTAAATCTATTTCCTGATTCAAACCAAATTTTAAAGTTTTTAAATTAAAAATCCATTGGGCCTCCTTAGTATTTAACAAAGTTTCAATATTACCTCCTCTCCAATGTTGTTCTACCTTATCTATCCCAATTGCTATCATTGTATTCCATTGGAAATGTGGACAATAGGCACAATGTCTAGATACACTATGTTCTAATTTTTTGTTTCTTATATTTTGAAAATGTTTCAATAACCTTACATGTAATTTTCGTGCGACCAATGTATTGAGCTCCACAACCACATTGCAGTAAATAAACTACATGGGTGGTGGAGCATTGAATACATTTATTAATCTGATAAGTTTGTTGAGTATAAGTTCCTAAAAATGCATCTGTACTCTTTTTTTGAAAATTGCATGTGGAACACCTTCCACATCTAAAGAAACCTTTTAGTATTTGATTTGAAAAAATATGTGTGGGTTGAGAAGAGGTACTTTTCTTAATAGGAAGAATACTGGGGGCTAGTTTATTCTTTAAATTATCTGCCTTTTTGTAAATTACAGTAGGTTTATTTGGTAAAATATTATTCAAAAAAGTATCTTTTTTCCTTTAAATATATGAGAAGTTTGATAGACTTCCAAAGGAGATCTCTAAAAAAGATCGAAGAGGATATAAATGATATTGAAGTTGAAATAGAAAATAATCAAGAGGATAAAAGAGTTTTAGAAGAAAAATATAAACAGCTAAAAGACAATATAAATGCAATAGATGAAAAAGTTTCAGATATAAATCCTCTAAATACAGAAGAGATCAGGATGACTATCGAACAGGTTGTCAGAAAGATTTGTCAAAATCAGACAAATATTTTAAGACCTATACTAAAAATCCTTCTTCGAGAAGGCCACTTGATACTCGACAATATAAGGATACTAATACTTATACTACTAGAACTCCATATAGAAAACGAGTTACATCTTATAATCAGTATCAGAGAAGTTCCCCATATGGGCAAAAATCTAGTTGTACATATAAACAACAGGAAGATTTTTTAGACAGGGAGCCAGACCAAAAAGAACAACGTGCAATATACACAATTCCCACACAAAATCGTTTCACCAGTCTAAGATCTCCCACAAAAAAACAACCACATATATATAGGTGGAAGACCAGGGGGAAACAACATATCAAACTTTACCCCACAGACAACATTAAATAAAACTGAAGGAATTTTTAATTTATCTGGTATCCCTCTAGATGAAGGTCAATTATCACTGTTACAAAAAGGTCTAAAATTCACTCCCACTAATAAACCTAATCCTTTTCAATTATTTTTGGATAATCAAATTTTTCTTAAAAAGCTGACAAGAAAGAGATTTTTTGAGGAAAACAACATAAAAAATTCACATTTGGAACAAGCCACAGATAATTTGACTGATGCTAATGAGCCCATACAATATTCTAATTTAAAATTAAAATCAAACTTTTATCCATGGTCTGATCGCAGCAAATATTTAGAAGTTTTTAATGAATCTGTACAAGAAGATTTTGACAAACTCATATTAAAAACTAATAACAAAAAACTTTTTTTAGTTTAATGATCAGTATTTTCTACAGCTATGTGGTGTCGCCATAGGGACGAGGTTCGCCCCCAGCTTCGCCAATTTATATGTCTCCCATTGGGAATCTAGATGTATTTCTTTGGGCCAGACGCTGGGGGGAGCCTCGTTCTATGGCGACGCTACATAGATGATGTCCTTATCATTTGGGACGGTGATCAAACCAGTTTAGACAACTTCATTTTGTATATTAATAATAATGATTATAATCTGGGTATATATCTACTTGTCATCCTACCTAGATAGATTTTTTAGATTTAACAATTTATATAGAAAATAATATCTTAAAACCCAAAACTTTTTTTCAAAAATACTGATTGTAATACTGCTATAAACTGTGCTAGTTTGCATCATCCCTTGTGGCTGAAAAACGTCCCAAAGGGACAATTAACACGTTTGAGATGTAACTGTTCAGATATAGAAACTTTTAAAACCCAATCTAAAATTATTAAACAAAGATACATAGAAAAGGGATATGATTCAAAAATGATTGAAGAAGCAGAGTCTTCTTTAATTAATACAGATTGTGATAAGCTGCTTTCATTAAATAGAGATAAAGATAAAAGAAATAAAGATTCAAATAAATTTAATTTTGCTTTTATCACCAGGTATCATTCTCAAGCCCGTGAGATTCAAAACATTATTAATCGACATTGGCACATCTTAAAAAAAGATACTTTTTCGAATAATATTTTACCAAATAAACCTACTGTAATTTACAAAAAGACAGATAATTTAAAGAATAAACTAGCCCCCAGTATTCTTCCTATTAAGAAAAGTACCTCTTCTCAACCCACACATATTTTTTCAAATCAAATACTAAAAGGTTTCTTTAGATGTGGAAGGTGTTCCACATGCAATTTTCAAAAAAAGAGTACAGATGCATTTTTAGGAACTTATACTCAACAAATTTATCAGATTAATAAATGTATTCAATGCTCCACCACCCATGTAGTTTATTTACTGCAATGTGGTTGTGGAGCTCAATACATTGGTCGCACGATCCGAAAATTACATGTAAGGTTATTGTAACTTTTTCAAAATATAAGAAACAAAAAATTAGAACATAGTGTATCTAGACATTGTGCCGATTGTCCACATTTCCAATGGAATACAATGATAGCAATTGGGATAGATAAGGTAGAACAACATTGGACAGGAGGTAATATTGAAACTTTGTTAAATACTAAGGAGGCCCAATGGATTTTTAATTTAAAAACTTTAAAATGTGGTTTGAATCAGGAAATAGATTTAGTGGGATTAATTTAATTAATTAATTTTTTTACATTTATATATTTTTTATATTTATTTTCACATTTCATTTATTTTATTTTTATTTTTATTTTTTTATTATTATTATTTATTATTATTTTTATTTATTTTTATTTTATTTTTTCATATATATATTATTTTATATATATATATTTCACATTTATTATTTTATGCATTTTTTCACATATATATTTTTCATATATATTTTTTTATATATATATTTTTTTATATATTTTTTAGTTTATTTCATTTTATTTTATTTATTTAAGACATTTGATCATTTATATTTGATGATTAATTGTTGTTTTTTATTACAGAAATATTATCTCTAAATATTGGATGATGTTATATAATATATTATTCAATCTTGTAAGAAATTGAGCATACCAAATTGATTGGACTTATATTAATTGTGTACACCTTTAAATTCTCAAATTCAATTTTTGAATTTCTAATTTCTAAATTTCAAACTTCTAAATTTCAAATAGTCTAAATATTCTAATATATTCAAATTTATTGTAATCAAATTTATTCTAACTATTCTAATTCATATTCATATGTTTAAAATATCTGTAGAAGATATATTATATCATATATAATTGAAAGATACACATAGAGATATATATCAATATGGGTATGCCCAATGTCTGGTAACTTATGTTTACTTTTATAAATCTATGTAAGATGTGCTTTTTGTGAATAAGTATCATGAATTTCACTGGTCTCATTTGTAATATTATGCTGTAAATGCTGTTTGAGCTGCTACCATTGATATAAACTGTGGTTTCACTCTATCCGCGAAACCGGAAGTGACGTCATGCGGAAGTAATATGCGTTCCACGGTGGAACGCACGCCAACACCGGCGAACATTTGAGTGATTAAAGGACGGATATTTAAGAAGATTCTCATCCCTATCACAGCTACACATCCCTGAGGAAGTCCAGAGAAGGACGAAACGCGTTGGAATTGTTTTTATTTTGTTTCTGTATTGATTTTTTATTTCTTATTGTCTTGGTGCTGCTATCACTGTTCCAGATCCTGTATCTTGATTGGTTCAGCTGCTGCATATGAATACCACCCAGTGTGGAGACAATCTGCTTTTATTCTGATACATTGTAAGTGCAATACATGTAATAAATTGTTACTTTTTATACCATCTGCACTATCTATTTTCCTCTTTCTATTTGGAGTGAATTAGAAGATTTGCTGCTAACATATATTTGGATTCATCGCTGGAGGTCCTTCATACTTTCCAGTCCCTTAATACAGAGGGAGATATGCCTGATTTCATCTTACCCTTGTGAGTTTTCTACCACCTATATTCTCAAGTGGTTCCTAACAATATCACACTATATATTGTTTGTGTATTTTTTTACAGATGCAATTTTGCATTTAAATATCTCAACATATATTCAGTTTGTATTTATTTACATATTATCACTTTTTGATGATTCACATTATTTTGTACTTTTGTTTTTTTTTCCATTTTCTTGTCACTGTTGTTCTTTGAGTGTTTATAAAGGAACACTTATAAATAGTGATGTCGCGAATGTGCATTTTTCGGTCCGCAAAAAAAAAAAAACTTCCGCAAATGTTAGCGAACCCGGCGAACCGCCATAGACTTCAATGGGCAGGCGAATTTTAAAACCCACAGGGACTCTTACTGGTTGAAGGGGGGGGGGAAAGGAGACCTACTCTCCTCCCCCCCCGGCCCCCACCCCTGGGCGGCGTGTGGGGGCCATAAAGATAATGAGGGGGGGACCTACTGTCCCCCCCGGCCCCCACCCCTGAGCGGTGGGTGGGGGCCTTAATAACAATAAGGGGGGACCTATTGTCCCCCCCGGCCACCATCCCTGAGCGGTGGGTGGGGGCCCTAATAACAATAAGGGGGGGACCTATTGTCCCCCCCTGGCCCCCACCCCTCAGCGGTGGGTAGGGGCCCTAAAATGAAAAATAAGGGGGGGACCTATTGTCCGCCCCGCCCCCTCCCCTGTGCGGTGGTTGGGGGCCATATTGATAATGAGGGGGGGGACCTACTGCCCCCCCTGGCCCCCACCCCTGCGCGGCGGGTGGGGGCCATAAAGACTAATGAGGGGGGGGAACCTACTGTCCTCCCCCCTGGCCCCCACCCCTGGGCGGTGGGTGGGGGCCACAAAGATAATGGGGGGGGAACTACTGTCCTCCGCGCCCCCACCCCTGGGAGGCGGGTGGGGGCCATAAAGATAATGGGGGGGGACCTACTGTCCTCCCCCCCCGGCCCCCACCCCTGGGTGGCGGGTGGGGGCCACAAAGATAATGAGGGGGGGACCTACTGTCCTCCCCCCCGGCCCCCACCCCTGGGCTGCGGGTGGTGGCCATAAGTAAATTCCCCCCCCAAGGTGACTAGGGGTCCCCAAGCCCCTAGTCACCCACCCCCCCCAAATAAAAAGTCCCTACCTACCCCCCTCACCCTAAAAAATAGTAAGGGGGGAATAAAATAACTAACCAGTAAAATAAAAGTAAACTTACCATTCGACGTCTTCCTTTTTCTCAAATCTTCATTTTTCAGCCCCAAAAAAGGCCAAATAAAAAACCATCATAACCGTGGAATTGAAAATAAAATAAAAATCCCGAGCGCAAAAAGAAAAACCTGACGAAAAAGAAAAAAACCGAGCGCAAAAAAATAATCCATCTTCACCCATGGAGGGCTTATAAAGCCTTGCCACGCACTGCAATTAGGCTAAGAACACTCTGATTGGTGGGTTTAAGCCAGAGTGCTCTTTGTCATTTTACACAGCGTGGGAAAATTCAAAAGAACTTCCATCCAATCACAGTGCTCTGTGTCATTTTACACAGCGTGGGAAAGTTCATTATCTTTGTGGCCCCCACCCGCCACCCGGGGGGGAGGACAGTAGGTTCCCCCCCGCTCATTATCTTTGTGGCCCCCAACCGCCACCCAGGGGTGGGGGCCGGAGGGGGGCAGTAGGTCCCCCCCCTCATTATCAATTTGGCCCCCACCTGCCACGCAATAGGTCCCCCCCTTATTGTTATTAGGGCCCCCACCCACCGCTCAGGAATGGTGGCCGGGGGGGACAATAGGTCCCCCCTCATTATCAATATGGCTCCCACCCGCTGCGCAGGGGTGGGGGCCGGGGGGGGCAGTAGGTCCCCCCCCATTATCAATTTTGTCTCCACCCGCCGCGTAGGGGTGGGGGCCGGGGGGGCAGTAGGTCCCCCCCCTCATTATCAATATGGCCCCCACCCGCCGTGCAGGGGTGGGGGCCGGGGGGGCAGTAGGTCCCCCCCTCATTATCAATATGGCCGCCACCTGCCGCGCAGGGGTGGGGGCCGGGGGGGCATTAGGTCCCCCCCTCATTATCAATATGGCCCCCACCCGCCGCGCAGGGGTGTGGGCAGGGGGGGACAATAGGTCCCCTCCTTATTGTTCATTTTAGGGCCCCCACCCACCGCTCAGGGGTGGGGGCCGGGGGGGACAATAGGTCCCCCCCTTATTGGTATTTTTAGGGCCCCCACCCACCGCTCAGGGGTGGGGGCCGTGGGAAGGACAATAGGTCCCCCCCTATTAGTATTTAGGGACCCTTTTTTTTTTAAACAGTGAGCAGCCACAAGCCACAGGCCACCCTCCTGAGAATGGACACCATATTGGCATTGCATTACATCGACCGCCTTGGCAGAGTCTGATCACATGTTAGCAGGTACAGTGAATCCTGCAGCGGATTGACTTTTTCCCGTGATTGGAGGAACATCAACGAGTGGCGTCTCTGTCGATCGCATTTCCGTCAGATCTTGCTGTCATAGGATCCATTCAGGGCGAATCCATTGGCCTCCCGGGATAATTTCCAACGGAACAACCATTGTTTGCTCTGATGACTGAGCGTTAAAACAGCAAATATGAAGCCTCCTGTCATGTTGTAAAATTGTACTCAGTTATGAGAGTTCATTGGAGGAAGAGCAACTGGACCAAGAAGACTGTCCCACAGCTGGATTACAGGTCAGTTTTAGGGCATGTTTTTTTTGTTTTGTTTTTGGCAGACGTTTAAATACTAATAGAAAAATTAGAAGGTTAAAAATAAATATGTTTATAATGTTAGAGAGTTCCTTTAAAGGGACACTATAGTCACCTAAACAACTTCAGCTTAATGAGGTTATTCAGGTGCGAACTATAGCTCCTTGCAGCCTTTCTCATGTAAACACTGTATTTTCTGTGACTAGGTGGCTACTAAAAAAAGGCTAAACATACCCCACTTTCAATACCTTGGGTTGTCTACTTTTTCAAATGGTATGCCATTATGGGGGTAATACTCATTCCTGGGCTACCACACCATCTCAAAGGTAACATTACTAATCTGGCAAATTTCAATTTGAAAATGGAAGGTTCTATATTTGACCCTGTAACTTTCCAAAACACCATAAAACCTGTTAATGGGGGGTACTGTTGTACTCATGAGAAATCGCTGATTACAAATATGTGCATTTTTTTGCAGTAAAACCTAACAGTATTATGTCATTCACAGCTAAAATGTCAGACGGAAATACAAACTTAAAAAAAAATATCTTATTTTCTCACATTTTTTAAAATTTTATTCATAGTAAATTATGTTCCATATATAAATAGTTAATGATAAATTAAAGCCCTGTTTCTCCGAAACAAAATTATATATAATAAGTGTGGGTGCACCTAATGTAACAGCGGTGAATTACGGTTGAACAGACATAAAGCGCAAATTCCAGTTTTTGTTTACGTTTTGTCTTGATCAGAACGTGCACTATTGACTCCGTCCTGAAGGGGTTAAGTGATATGTTTTGAGAATTTCTCTATTCCAGATTCAAATCTGGAATTGGGGAAATCTTAATACTATATGTAATTTTTAAAGTGCCATGATGAAGAAATCTATTTTTTTTTTTAAATTCATTTGGTTATTCACATATTTTGTCCTCCATTTGTTTTTGTTTTTTTGTTTTTTTATTGTAATATTGAAAAACATGTGATCATATCCACCAGGTTCTTATAAACTAAATCTCTGCTGTCACAAATAGGACTATTTCTCAATAGTGAGTGACAGTGGGGAGAGTGTGGTCAAAGGGTTAATGGCACCGGACCTTATCCATATTTCTCTACCTAGACTTAGAGCAACAACAAATGAATCCCGAAATCCTACCTACAACACCCATATTAACTATCAGGGTTATTCACTAAAGTGAACATCACATTTACGGCCAAAATAGTCAAGCTGGAGAAATTCTCTATATCAGCTATGCTTCCAGTTCGAAGATGTGGATCAGTGTCTAATAAATTATTTTATTTGTAATATTATACTGGCTTCTAACAATGATTTTTTTGTAATGAAGTCTGTGAATAATAATATTATTAATAAACAATAAGGTAAGATCTAGTCAACTGTCCTTATTATGAAGGTCAGCTACTGCAGTTGTTGTGTTGCCTAATCTGTCTTGGTACAGAATCTTGTTTAATGTCAAAACATTTCAGAATGGTTTGACATACACTGGGGCTCTTCCTAATCCAGTTTAGATTAGTTGGCTGAGAGCTAACATGTTCCAGCTTTCTAATCCAATGCCGTGATGGCAGCATTTTTGATAAAAATAGCAAATAGGTTTTACTATTATAAACTACATTTGCCACATATACTGTATGTGAATAAATTAGTATTTATGAAATCTATTTTTTGGTCACAATGGATTTATGTTTTTTGTCCTCATAGATTTCATGGACTGCACATTTATTCACTAAGTGTTTCTTTTTATTTAAATAAGTCTCTTTGTTACTAAATATACACACTATATCCATATATGTGAGCGGTTTAGGTTCTGTAAATATATATGTTTTTTATGCTCTTTATGTGCTTGCATGTTCCACTCCTAGTTAGATAAACATGTGGTAATACTCCCTGGTGTTATAAGGTATTATATTTAAAATATATCATAACACACCATAAAAGTAACATATTTCTGGATTTCCATGAATATTCTGATCTCTATAACATCAAAGATGAGAGCAAAATCATTAATGCAAATTTCTTTTTTATTACAGTTTTTTCAATTTTAATATATTATTATATAATATTCTTCATTTTTATTTCATTCATTTAGAAGTTTCATTTTTTTCAGTTATGCTGTTTACCTACACACTTGGGAAGTGCTACCACATTGATGTCTGCGTTTTGCTCTTTTATTTTTATTTTTGATCTTCTCTCATCTCTCTTTCGATATACTATGCACTGGATGTATTTTCATATGTACTATTATTTTCATATGTACTATCATGTGTACTGATTTTGAGCCCTGCAGGCTTCCTTATTATTTACCAAGGACTCATTCATGTTTACACCAACATATGATTGGTATTATACATTACGTAAGGTGGAACGCATAATGGGCATCACCCGGAAGTAAAAAACGGAAGTGACATAGCAGAAGTGACGTCATACGAATATGACACCTGCGAAAATCAACTGAGGAATCCTCTGAAACAGCTCAACAGTGTGGACAACGCCCCCTGGACCACCAATAGGAAGAAATGACAGTACATAAAAGTAAGGACTGGGGAGGGAAGGGTTATGCTGCTATTTTGTCCTTTTATTGGATATTTTACATTTACAATTTGTTTTTATTATTGGGCTCTGATGAAGTCTTTTGTTAGACGAAACATGTTGGACCATATTTGGTTTTTACCTTTTATACTTCTGAAATAAAGCAGATAATTTTTTACCATTTCCTGAATCCGGACTTCCATATTGTGGTGACACCACCAACCAGTTGAGAGGGAGTTCTGGATATACCACCCCAACATCTAAGGGGAAGCACCCTAAGGTGATCTTATCATCTACATCTTGTGAGTTCTACTTATATTGGCACAGTTTTATTGTTTATTTACAGTATTACACTATTGTATTGTGGGCTTTTTCTGTAGACCATGAGCTATACTCCTCTGCCATTTATATATACATCCTAATATTTTAAAATCTGTCACAAGTAGAGCAACGCGTGGCTGAAGTCTTGATGCAGGAAAGAGGGTTTTGCGTGTTTAGAGCACTGGGCCGATTTTGCGCTTGGGTATAACCCGTATAGTCATGATGGATTGCAACTAAACAGAAGAGGGTCTGCTGGGAGATAGGATGGCTAGAAGGTTGGAGGAGATTTTAAACTAGTAGTAGGGGGGAGGGTCAAAGCAATCTAGAAAATGGAGATAGGATAGAAAGGAGATGGGCTTTAGATCAGTATAAGAGGGGTGGAGAAGGGGGAGGGGAAAACTCAGAACAGAAGAGATATGTAATATTGATGAAAATGCACAAAAAGTACAAATGACTCATGATAATATGAAATGTATGCTTACTAATGCAAGGAGATTATATAACAAAATGGGGGAACTAGAGGCAATACCATACACTAAACAATATGATATAATAGGCATAACAGAAACATGGTGAGATGAGACACATGACTTGGCAGATAACTTAAATGGATACATGTTATTTAAGAAGGATAGGAAAAACAAGAAGGATGGTCGGGTATGTTTGTTTGTCAACCATGAGTTAAAGTCAAATCTTAGGTATGTGGAGTGTGACAAGGAAAATGTGGAAGCTTTATGGGTAGATATCTGCTTGGGGCAAATGAAGGGAAATCAATTATTGGTTAGGACATGTTATAAACCCCCAAATGTAAATATTAATGAG
The DNA here is from genome assembly GCA_933207985.1 of Pelobates cultripes. Taxonomy (NCBI): domain Eukaryota; kingdom Metazoa; phylum Chordata; class Amphibia; order Anura; family Pelobatidae; genus Pelobates; species Pelobates cultripes. Next base: position 160,815,734 of record OW240912.1, read on the forward strand.
GAAGAACAGCTGTTAGAGCAAATTGTGAAAGCTGCAAATCGGGGTAACACGTAAATTATTGGAGATTTTAATTACCCGGACATAAATTGGGATAGAGTGACTAATGTGGGCATCCAGTAACAGTGCACATTTTATATTATTGAAGAGACATAGTTAAGAAACAGCCAGTGAGCCCTGTGTGGATGTAGTAAGAGTGTTACCCCTTGTCCAGAGACAATGTGAGTATTGTAGAAAGGCCATCCATTAGCCATCAAGAGGGGGGGTGTAGGAAAATATAATCGAGTGTGGCTACTCGGTATAGAGACGCGCTTCGCATTGGTCACTTACTTTGAATGCTTCCGCTTGTAGAGAGCTCATTGTGCGTTCTTATAAGACTAGCATAACATGTATGTCACATCAGAATGGTAATCTATTAGACTTTGCAAGGAAAGTACTCACTGTACTCGGGAGATGTTGCTGAACACATATTGTGGTGTTCTTTGGCAGTAACACATAACAGGAACTAAGAATCCATGCCTAAAATACAATGGGAGAGAAAAATAACACAAAAAAACGACTACCCAAAGGTTTGACAAAGACTGGTGGTAGAATTAGTGCATGGAAAGTGGTAAAATACCACCATTTGAAATAACCTTTGGTGTCTACTTTTCAAAAATATATGGGTTAATGGGTGTAAATTACATTGGCTGGCTTCAAAAATGTCCCAAATAGGACATGGGTGCATGATGACCAGCTGAGAAAATTCCAAGTTGGAAAACTGGAATGCGCACCCTCCAAATAAGGTATTTTAGCGCCCAGAGAACCCGACACACCTATACATGGGTGGTATCATTGTACTCGGGAGATGTTGCTGAACATATATTAGGGTGTTCTTTGGCAGTAACCCTTAAAGTTCTCCATACATGTATTCTTAAATTGCTATGTGTTTAAAAAAAATCACCATTTTTTTTTGTTTAAATTGGCATAGATTGGTGGTAAAATAGTTGCATGAAAAGAGTCAAAATACCCCAAGTTTAATACCTTAGGTTGTCTTCTTTTAAAAATGATATCCATTTGTAGGGTTATTCAGGGATTCCTGACAGATATCAATGTTACAATGTAACTTGCTTTAATTTTGAAAAAAATTGGTTTGGAAATAGCAAAGTGCTACTTGTACTTATAGCCCTATAACTTTCCAAAAAAAGCTAAGAACATGTTAACATTGGGCATTTCTAAACTCAGGACAAAATTTAGAAACTATTTAGCATGGATGTTTTTTTGGCGGTTGTATATGCGTAACAGATTTGGGGGTCAAAGTTCGAAAAAGTGTGTGTTGTTTTTTTTTAAATCATATTTTATAATTTTTTTATAGTAAATTATATTATATGATGAAAATAATGGTATCTTTAGAAAGACCATTTAATGGCAAGAAAAACAGTATATAATATGTGTGGGTACAGTAAATGAGTAAGAGGAAAATTACAGCTAAACACAAACACCGCAGAAATGTTAAAAGAGCCCTGGACCTTAACGGTAAGAAAATTGAAAAACGGTCTGGTCACTAAGGGGTTAAAAATACCTTAATCTGGGACTTTATGAGTCATACACTTACCTTTTTATTGCTATATTGTATTCCTGCGGCGCAGCACTACTTTGATTTTTAAATTGCTGTTCCTTGATTTCCTTTAAGGGTTTAGAGGGAACCCTTTTATGGGCCTTGCCTCTTATCCTGGTTTATTAGCACTGACTCTCCAGTGTTTTTCACATTTCTATTTCCCTCTCAATCTGTCTAGAGTTAGCTGCTTTTTAAAAAAATTTTTCTAAAATGTCCATATTCGAATTCAGAAATAATTACACTATTGATGTCAATAAAGTTTTTGACACAGAGCCAATCAGCCCAATTTATATAAGACAGACCAGTTTTAGTAAACAAGTACTGTGACGAGACCAATCTCGCCACATTGCAATGGAGAAGCCTGGTTGCTCGCCTGTTGCCTTTGGATTATGGCCCCATGTTAAAAGCCTTTCTGCCCGGCGGTCGGTAGATTCAATCTACCAAACTAACGCACGAATGACTGGACCACCTGGGAGCTGGAGTGTGTCGGCAATTAACCTCCCAGAAGCTGCGGTTAATCGCAGCTTAATTGACGAATGCTGGGTGGCCGCCATTCGTATACCGAACACGAGGTCGCGGCCATTTTAAACACGCGAACGCACAGCAGTGTTCAGCGCCAACACTATAGAACTGGAAACGGACACTTATTTGCACAAACTCCGCTGAGCCTCCTTGCTTCTGCATTCAGTCATTTAACCGGATGCTTGTTCATTCTGTAGTTTAAACCGTATGAACAGCATTACCCCAGATAGCCATCCTGTGGAGTCTATTCGTATGGAGAACAGACTTTGTGAACACTTTAACTCCACGGCGATTGGACTGTGTGCATAGGATCTGAGCGCTATTCGGTACTTTTGTGCGCTCAGATCTAAGCTATCTGGGGATAGGTAGAATGTATATGTTTTGTGCAACAGTTGTAACTTTATACATTTTTATGTCTTTTAATGCCATGTGGTTAATGGAGTTTTGCCTCTGTCCTGGGAGATAATTGGATTACTTCCCAATTATCTCCAGGACAGAGGCAAAACTCAATTAACCACATGGCATTAAAAGACATAAAAATGTATAAAGATTACTTTCCAATTATTTCCAGGACAGAGGGAGGGAAGTTAGGATGCATTGTGGGGATGTTTTACCTCTGTGTGTCTGTCATTGGTTCACATCTGTCCTTTGTCACAGTCTCCCATTTGGTCCCCTAGGGGAGTGTCCACCAGGTGGGAGACCTGCATAAATACTGGGCAGGTAGCCCTCATTAAACCAGATCACTGCTTGACCCTCAACACGGAGCTCAGTCTCATCTTTGGGGGGATTTACTGTATGCTGTTAGAGACTGATTGTCAGGAGTGTAAACTGCTTGGGTGCTTTTCCTGTTCGTCTGCTAGCAGCTATTCGTGAGGTTCCAGTTCGTGAGTTTGGAGCATTCCCTTACATGCCGTTCGGGAGTTTGGTGTTCTGCAGTAGCTGTGCCTGAATATCTGGAAGGGGAAGATCTCCTAAACGGCGGTTTAACCCTTTTATGCTGAGGGTGCCCTTACAAGTACCAAACTGGAAAAAGTCATAAGTACTGAAATCAAATTAAAATGGGAAACTGCTACACTAAAAAAGTACATAGAGGGACCCATAACCCCCCGAGGTCTGAGATTACTTAAAACACCCACCTCATCAGACCAAGATGATATTTATAGATAGTCTCCCACACTACTTTCATTCTCCTGAAATGACAGGTGAAATGACACTGATCAACACATCCTTCCAATCTCTTAACCCTATAGAATACATAGCCTGTCCCCATATAAATAGCTATATAGCACTGTAACAAAGGGGGAAGCCTAACATGTGTATGGAGACTTTGGATTGCTATTCAGTTCGGGACATTTTAAGCATTCCCCATACGAATGCTTGCTACCGAACAACAGGCCACCTTGGTTCATAATTATGGCTCATTTACCTCCCTGCTCTATTGGGATTTTCGTATAAAGAAACTCACGAACGCTATACAAAATGTATGGGTGGCCGCCATTTCGGGACTTCCACGTGTTCGCAGCCATTTTAACTCCCGAACAGCAGTGTTTTGCCGTCGAGTGTCTGGAACTAAAATCGGACACTCGAGTAGGCGAACACCGCTGAGACCTCCATAATATCGTGAAATTGTGCTACAACTACCGAACGACCGGGCGTTCGGTAGAAAGACTTAACAGCTTATGGGGATTTCAGCGAACGTAAGATTATACACGGATGACAAGCCGTCCAGGACTTTTTACGCATGAACTAAGACCAACCGCAGGGCCAGAATTCATGGAACTGTTTTCGGCTACTTTGCCCGTGCGGTCGGTCAAACCTTTCAAGCCCCATATCTCCTGAACGTCTGAACCGAATGGGCTGAATTTTGACTATGTTGGTCCCCCAGAACAGAGCTATTTGGGGTACATCCGAACTTTGGGGAAAAATGTGTTAGTTTTAATTATGTTATTTGTTTATCTGAGGGGAGGAGATGTGTGGAATGTATATTATGTTTATTGGTTGTTCTGCTAATTATGTAGGTGTCTCCCTTGCATGGGCAGAATCACATAAAAGGAGAGTGCCTGTCATTAAAAGCCAGTTCTTCTTGACCCTTCAAAACATAGCCTTGTCTCGTTCTTGGAAGGGGAATTTTGCAGCATAATCACCAAGCTCTTTTCAGAGCTGTACCTGACTTCTACCTTGGATCCAGCAGAGGGGAATAAGCAACTCCATCATTGTACAGCGACTTGCCGGGAAGAAAAGGATGTCCCCAACGGCTGATACCCCCATTCTAACTGGGTAGCCGTTACAATCACACATCAATATTATATACTTTGATTTCTTTTTTAATTTTTTTTTTCACTATTTGTGTTCCATTTTCATCTACACACCTCATACCACTAACATGAATCCAAATATGACCATACTGTTATTCTCAATAACCCTTTTCTCACTCCACTTTTGTTCACATCACTACCACCATAAACACACACCTCAAACAGAAAAACAAATTATCTTACACCATGGCCTGCTCTGTTGCTGTAACTTATCTGCTGAGTGCTGGTGGAGAAATATAAAAAGTAGCCCTCCTACCCCCACCTCACAAAATTATAAAGTATCCCATTCACTATTCAAACAAAAATTATGTCCAAATTCTTATTCCTTATGTTACTTTCCCTTGCAAATGATGTGAAGTCTAACCCTGGTCCCCCAGGTAATTCTAGGCCTAATCTCCTCAATAAAAAAGACCTCTCTTTTGTGCACTGCAACATCCGTAGCTTGCTCCCTAAACTGTATGCACTACAAGCTTGGTGTTCTCATTACAAACCAAAAATCATTGTGCTCACAGATTCATAGTTAACAACTAAAATACTATTCTCCACCATTGCAATACAGGGTTATTCATGTTTTAGAAATGACAGAGCAAAGAGAGGAGGAGGCATTGTTTTTTATGTTGATGTCCATAAAATTAACTCCTTTAATCCCTTAAGGACACATGACATGTGTGACATGTCATGATTCCCTTTTATTCCAGAAGTTTGGTCCTTAAGGGGTTAAAAACTATACTCCCCTTCTGCCTTTGATTTCCTTTCTGGCACAATTGAGATCCCTTTCCGTAAAACTATCATTGTTGATGGAATCTACCGCCCACCTAGCTCTCCGGTGTACTCCCTTTCTGACATAGCCCAACTACTTAGTGAAACTGTAGCCCAAAACCATTAATATTAAAAGAACCATAGCTTGCTAGATTGGATTCTCTCCAGTTGTCCTGACAGAATCCAGGAGGCGGACGTTCTCCCTAACAGTTTAAGTGACCACTGACTAGTGTACTTCATATGCAAAATAAAGGCCACTAAATCCCCTCCCAAACTTATAATCACCAGGTCTTTCAAAAAATGTAATCTTGAATCCATTTTAAATGATCTCAAGAACATACAATGGCACAGATTAAGTCTAATACCAGATCTAGACTCTGCAATTTCATTTTTTCAGTCCGAGCTCTCGCATGTTTGGAATTTGCATACCCCTCTGCATAAAGTGCGAATAAAATGGACACACCTGCCCTGGGTTTAGAGTTTAACTGTGGTAATAGTTCAAGCGTACTGGCACCATGAACGATCACTGTACTTACAAACAATGACGAAATGCATGCACAAAACAAACAAAAATGGGAAAGGCCCAATATTTCAGTAAAAATTTGAACAACAACCTATCAAACCCAAGAAACTTTTGGAAAATCATAATTTGCATAAAACCCCCCACAATTCACTCCCAACACTCCACTGTCAAAATGGACAACCAAACACTGCAACGCCCCCCTAGATGTAGCAAATGCCTTTAATAATTATTTTGTTGGATGTGTTACCACCCTGGTTGCTAAGATAACAAATGACACTCATTTTCAGACAGTGGCGTCACTAGGGGGCCCAGAGGGGGCCATGGCCCCCCTACATCATGCTGTGCACCCCTTGGGCCCCCAAAATGCCGGCAACTTGCTGGCCATGTGTTTAAATTCTATTCCCTCAGACTGTAACAATCTGTTACAGCCCGAGGGAATGCAGGACTGAGGTGCTGGGTGCTGTCTGTGGCTGAAGGGATGAAATGTGTGTGCGTATGAATTCAGCAGTCTGTGTGTGTGTGTTTGTGTGTGTGTCTGTGTATGAACTCAGCAGTCTGTGTGTGGACTCAGCAGTCTGTGTGTGTGTGTGTGTGTGTGCATGGACTCGGCAGTCTGTGTGCATGTGTATGGACTCAGCAGTCTCTGTGTGTGTGCATGGACTCAGCAGTCTCTGTGTGTGTGCATGGACTCGGCAGTCTGTGTGTGTGTGTATATGGACATAGCAGTCTGTGTGTATGTATGTGTGGCAAACTCCCCTGAGACCGCCAGTTCAACACCACCGGACCATCTCCACACCTACCAACCCTACCCCATTCCGGCCAGCACCAGGGAACCCCCCACCACCATCCCGCTACAATGGCAGGGCCAACATACAGTGCCACACCTGCCGGCAGTGGGGACATATGTCCAGGGAGTGCACCCAGAATCGGAGTAGGCAGGCGTGGAACCAGGTATGGCAGAACTCCACCCCAAGGGCAGCGGCTCATTACTACCACACGGAACCTGACCACTCTGAGCTGGAAAGTCTGCAAACCGAGGAACCGCTGGGAGTTTTATATGAAGTGATGTCTGTGCAAGCCACGGACAACAGGCAGCATCACCGCCAAGTTGTGTTTGTGGGGGGGAAAGAAGTACAGGGGCTGAGGGACTCGGGAGCCACTTTGACCCTGGTCGCACCATATTTAGTTCCAGATGCGGCCCACACTGGAGGATCAGTGGCGGTCCGAGTAGCAGGGGGAGCCATGTACCAGTTACCCACTGCCAAGGTGCGTTTGAACTGGGGTGCTGGGGAGGGGGTTGTGGAAGTGGCAATAATGAAGAAGTTACCAGCAGATGTTGTGTTGGGGAATGACTTGGGCCAGATGACTTCAGCTTTCCTACCCCAGGCTCCCTCACAAGAAGCTCACCCGGTAACTACACGGCAACAGGCTTGCACCACGGCACCACCAGCGCACTCTGAGGCTCAGGTAAGAAACCATGACCCCCCCTTGACGCATATGACCTGGGACACCCCGACTACTTTTGAAACAGAGGTTCAGACCGACCCCACACTGCAGGTGTACCGAGATAGAGTAGACACGGACCAGGTGGGGCGGGAGGGGGAACGGTACATTTGGGAAAACAAGTTACTGTACTGGGTGGCTGAGAGGGCAATAGGAAACTCTCCAAACTAAGCAGCTGGTATTACCCCAGAAGTATAGGCATGAGTTACTAAGAATAGCCCATGACATCCCTCTGTCCGGCCATTTAGGGATGACCCGGACCCGGTATCACTTGACTCACGCTTTCTTTTGGCCCGGGATCTCTAAAGATGTACGACACTCCTGTGATGTGTGTCAGCGGGTAGGCAAGAGAGGGGATCGCCACAAGGCGAAACTATGTCCCCTACCTATAATTGAGGAACCATTCAGCCATGTGGCTGTAGATATAGTGGGGCCACTACCAAAACCCAGCCCCTCTGGGAAGCGGTTTATCCTGACCGTGGTGGACTACGCCACCCGGTACCCCGAGGCGATGGCCTTAACTAATATTCACGCTGAGACCGTGGCTGAAGCCCTGATGAAAATCCTTTCAAGAGTAGGGTTCCCGCAGGAAATTGTCTCCGATAGGGGGACACAATTTACAGCTGAGGTTACTCAACAGTTATGGAAGATATGTGGCATTAAGCCGATCATTAACTCGGCCTACCACCCTCAATCCAACGGATTGTGTGAGAGGTTCAATGGTACCCTGAAACAGATGCTCCGTACATTCGGAGAGACCCATAAGGACTGGGAACGATTCCTTCCCCATCTGTTGTTTGCCTACAGAGAGGTACCCCAAGAGTCTACCGGTTTCTCCCCATTTGAACTGCTATTTGGGAGAAGGGTCCGGGGACCGTTGGATCTCATTAGAGAGCATTGGGAGGGAGAGAGTAGCGCAGATGGGACCCCTATTGTACCATACGTGCTGGCGTTCCGGGATCGCCTGGAGGAATTGACCCAGGCAGTGCGCACCAACCTCCAGGCCGCCCAACAACGGCAGCGTCGTTGGTATGACAGAGGAGCCAGAGACCGTAGTTTTCAAGTGGGACAGAAGGTGTTAATCCTCAAACCTGTTCGCACAGGCCGTCTGGCAGGGCCCATACCAGGTGGTAGAGCAGAGATGCGATACCACCTATGTGATCGGCCCATGCTCCGGAGTAGGGAAGACGACGCATGCTCCATGTGAACATGCTCAAACCCTACCACGAGCGAACTGAGGACGTGGCAGCTATTTGCACGCCCGCCTCAGAAGATCAGGAGAACTTACCCCTTCCAGATCTGTTAGAGCAGGAGGAGCAGAAGGAGCCCTCCCAGGGGGTTCAGCTGGGGGAGCGGCTAAGTCCTCAAGAGCGTACCCAGGTACAAGAACTGATAGCGACAAAGGGTGCCACCTTTTCTAACTTACCGGGGTACACTCCACTAGCCACTCACCGAGTAGAAACCCCGGGACAGCTTCCCATGCGACAGACCCCATACCGGATTCCTGAATCCGTGCGGGAACATATGAGGAAGGAGATTGAAGAGATGTTGCAGTTAGGGGTTATCGAACACTCCGATAGCCCCTGGGCATCGCCGGTAGTCCTGGTCCCCAAGAAAGACGGTACCACCCGGTTCTGTGTGGACTACCGGAGGTTGAACGACAAAACCGTGTCGGACGCCTACCCGATGCCCCAGATAGACGAACTGCTCGATAAGATGGCCAGAGGCCAGTATCTCACGACAATAGATCTTTGTAAGGGATACTGGCAAATTCCACTAGCCGAGGACGCCATCCCCAAATCGGCATTTGTCACCCCGTTTGGCTTGTACCAATTTCGAGTCATGCCATTCGGGATGAAGAACGCCCCCGCAACATTCCAGCAGGTGGTGGATCGGCTACTGGACGGGTTCCAGGATTATGCGTGTGCATACCTGGATGATATTGCCATCTACAGCCAGACCTGGTCGGATCACCTACGGCATATAGGGGCTGTAATAGATCGGATCAGGGAGGCGGGGCTTACTTTGAAACCCAGCAAGTGCCACATAGGGATACTTAGGACACCGGGTAGGTAGCGGGCAACAGAAGCCTGAGCCCGCCAAGATTGAAGCCGTAGCCCAGTGGCCTACCCCTAGGACCAAAACCCAAGTCCTTGCCTTCTTAGGTACCGCCGGATACTATAGAAAATTTGTGCCCAATTACAGTGCCATGGCCAAACCCCTGACTGACTTGACGAAGAAGAATCTGCCCAGGCAGGTCATCTGGGCCCCTGAGTGTGAACAGGCATTCAACCAACTGAAGACGGCTCTGACCAATGCCCCTGTACTGGCTGCTCCTGATCCAACTAAACGTTTTCTTGTTCACACAGACGCCTCAATGTTTGGATTGGGAGCAGTACTGAGCCAGGTCGGAGCCGATGGCGGAGAACACCCCGTAGCATACTTGAGTCGGAAATTGTTACCCCGAGAGGTGAGCTACGCCGCCATAGAAAAAGAATGCCTGGCCGTGGTGTGGGCCCTGAAAAAGTTACAGCCATATCTCTATGGGCAACCCTTTTCCTTGCTCACAGATCACAACCCGTTGGTGTGGCTAAACCGTGTGGCTGGAGACAATGCCAGGCTGCTGCGCTGGAGTTTGGCGCTGCAGCCTTTTGACTTTACTATCCATTATCGCCCCGGGAAACAAAACGGTAACGCCGACGGGTTATCCAGACAAACAGACCTTGAGAAGTGATCTGTGAGCGCTCCTCCGGACATCCCCAAGCCGATCCGTTGGGATCAGACTGTGTATGCCGGCTTGGTTCTGGGGGAGCATTGTGGCAAACCTAGCCACTTGGACTATAACCTGAGACTATACCTTTAAGGGTTGCCTACATGTATGGGGAGATATGTGTTTTACTCCATGTATTGTATGCTGACTGTACTGTATTAGATTGCCTGTATTTGCTATCCGCCGAATGCAGATAGCAGTTTGTATGGGGTTTTCCTTTCGTTTCACGAACGGCACTTTGGAAGGCCGTTCGTGAACCGAAAACACTACCCCTAATAGCCCACACACTTAGAGGCGTGTGGTGCTGGTTAACCGATTGCAACAATGTTGCAATCGGTAATTAGAGGCTCTCCTGGGTGGCCGTCGTTCGACTACCGACCATGCGGCGGTCGGCCATCTTGGATCCTTTGTTCCCTCAGCGGTGTTAGGTCGTCGAGCGTATGGTACTAAAAACGGCTACTCGACGGCACGAACACCGCTGAGCCTCCAGGACGTTCGGGAGTTTCAGGCCGTTCGGTATTTTATTCCCTGGAAGGCAATCGGTTCTTTTAATATATTTTGTAATGAATGTCTTTTTCGTGCGGCGTTCGGTTATTTTAGCTGGGATCTGAGCGGTAATCTCACGAATGATGCGCTCAGACCCCAGCTATCTACCGAACGTCCATTCGTTTAAATAGACTGCATATTCATAAAGTTATGTATTTTTATACGAAGTGTAAGTTCTGCTGCACGGAGGGATAATCCACTTAACGGTATATTCCAGTGGGAGGATCCCTCTTGTGCAGCAGTGCCTGATGGGAAAAATGCCTTGTAATGTAAGTCCCCCATGTAGTCCCCTCTGGGAGTGCCCCTGGGAAGGGACTCAGGAAACCCCTTGCATGGGGACTTGTATAAATTGTGCAGCAGAATTAAAGGATTTCAGTTGACTCTCAGAACTGTGTTTCGTCCGGTTACTGGGAGGTTGGGGATATTGCCTTGTTGTTTCAGCGCTTGACTGTGGATTATTTCCTGAACCAGCGGAATTCGTGGATTTAATATTGGCGTTCCGCTACAGTATGTGTGTGTGTATGGACTCAGCAGTCTGTGTGTGTGTCTGTGTGTGGACTCAGCAGTCTGTGTGTGTGTGTGTATGAACTCAGCAGACTGTGTGTATGGACTCAGCAGACTGTGTGTATGGACTCAGCAGTCTGTGTGTGTATGGTCTCAGCAGACTTTGTGTGTATGGACTCAGCAGTCTGTGTGTGTTTGGACTCAGCAGTCTGTGTGTGTGTTTGAACTCAGCAGTCTGTGTATGTGTGTGTATGAACTCAGCAGTCTGTGTGTGTATGAACTCAGCAGTCTGTGTGTTTATGAACTCAGCAGTCTGTGTGTGTGTGTGTGTGTGTGGACTCAGCAGTCTGTGGGTGTGTGTATGGACTCAGCAGTCTGTGGGTGCGTGTGTATGAACTCTGCAGTCTGTGTGTGTGTGTATGGACTCAGCAGTCTGTGTGTGGACTCAGCAGTCTGTGTGTGTGTGTGGACTCAGCAGTCTGTGTGTGTGGACTCAGCAGTATTTGTGTGTGTATGGACTCAGCAGTCTGTGGGTGTGTGTATAGAGACTCAGCAGTCTGTGGGTGGGTGTCTGTGGACTCAGTAGTCTGTGTGTCTGTGTGTGTGTATGGACTCAGCAGTGTGTGTGTATGAACTCAGCAGTCTGTGTGTGTGTGTGGACTGTGTCTGTGTGTGTGGACTCAGCAGTATGTGTGTGTGTGTGTATGAACTCAGCAGTCTGTGTGTATGGACTCAGCAGTCTGTGTGTGTATGGACTCAGCAGACTGTGTGTATGGACTCAGCAGACTGTGTGTATGGACTCAGCAGTCTGTGTGTGTATGGACTCAGTAGTATGTGTGTGTGTGTATGGACTCAGCAGTCTGTGGGTGTGTGTGTGTATGGACTCAGCAGAATGTGTGTGTATGGTCTCAGCAGACTTTGTGTGTATGGACTCAGCAGTCTGTGTGTGTTTGGACTCAGCAGTCTGTGTGTGTGTGTATTAACTCAGCAGTCTGTGCATGTGTGTGTATGAACTCAGCAGTCTGTGTGTGTATGAACTCAGCAGTCTGTGTGTTTATGAACTCAGCAGTCTGTGTGTGTGTGTGTGTGGACTCAGCAGTCTGTGGGTGTGTGTATGGACTCAGCAGTCTGTGGGTGCGTGTGTATGAACTCTGCAGTCTGTGTGTGTGTGTATGGACTCAGCAGTCTGTGTGTGGACTCAGCAGTCTGTGTGTGTGTGTGGACTCAGCAGTCTGTGTGTGTGGACTCAGCAGTATTTGTGTGTGTATGGACTCAGCAGTATTTGTGTGTGTATGGACTCAGCAGTCTGTGGGTGTGTGTATAGGGACTCAGCAGTCTGTGGGTGGGTGTCTGTGGATTCAGTAGTCTGTGTGTCTGTGTGTGTGTATGGACTCAGCAGTGTGTGTGTATGAACTCAGCAGTCTGTGTGTGTGTGTGGACTGTGTCTGTGTGTGTGGACTCAGCAGTATGTGTGTATGAACTCAGCAATCTGTGTGTATGGACTCAGCAGTCTGTGTGTGTATGGACTCAGCAGTCTGTGTGTGTGTATGGACTCAGCAGTCTCTGTGTGTGTGTATGGACTCAGCAGTCTGTGTGTGTGTGTGAACTCATTAGTCTGTGTGTATGGACTCAGCAGTATGTGTGTGTATGATCTCAGCAGTCTGTGTGTGTGTGTGTGTATGAACTCAGCAGGCTCTGTGTGTGTGTACGCAGCAGTCTGTGTGTGTACTCAGCAGTCTGTGTATGTATGAACACAGCAGTCTGTGTGTGTGTGTGTGTATGAACTCAGCAGTCTGTGTGTGTGTATAAACTCAGCAGTCTGTGTGTGTGTGTATAAACTCAACAGTCTGTGTGTGTGTGTGTATGGACTCAGCAGTCTGTGTGTGTGTGGACTCATCAGTCTGTGTGTGTGTGGACTCATCAGTCTCTGGGTGTATGGACTCAGCAGTCTCTGGGTGTGTGTGTATGAACTCAGCAGCCTGTGTATGTGTGTGTATGAACTCAGCAGTCTGTGTGTGTATGAACTCAGCAGTCTGTGTGTTTATGAACTCAGCAGTCTGTGTGTGTGTGTGTGTGGACTCAGCAGTCTGTGGGTGTGTGTATGGACTCAGCAGTCTGTGGGTGCGTGTGTATGAACTCAGCAGTCTGTGTGTGTGTGTATGGACTCAGCAGTCTGTGTGTGTGGACTCAGCAGTCTGTGTGTGTATGTGTGTGTGTATGAACTCAGCAGTCATAACCGTCGAACTTAAAATAAAATAAAAATCCAGAGCGCAAAAAAAAAACCAGACGAAAAAGAAAAAACCCGAGCGCAAAAAAATAATCCATCTTCACCCATGGAGGGCTCCGCGCAGCCTGAGCTCTGCACGGCGGGGCAAGGCTTACAAAGCCTTGCCCCGTCCTGCAATTAGGCTAAGAACACTCTGATTGGTGGGTTTAAGCCAATCAGAGTGTTATTTGTCATTTTACACAGCGTGGGAAAATTCCAAAGAACTTTCCCATAATGACAGAGCTACTGTGATTGGATGGATTTCAAGCCATCCAATCAGAGTGTTATGTGTCATTTTACACAGCGTGGGAAAGTTCTTTGGAATTTTACTTAAACCCACCAATCAGAGTGTTCTTAGCCTAACTGCAGGGTGGGGCAAGGCTTTATAAGCCTTCCCCCGCCCTGCGGAGCTCAGTCTGCGCGGAGTCCTCCATGGGTGAAGATGGAATATTTTTTTGCGCTCAGGTTTTTTCTTTTATTTTAAGTTCGACGGTTATGATGGTTTTTTATTTGGCCGTTTTTGGGGCTGAATAATGAAGATTTGAGAAAAAAGAAGACGTCGAATGGTAAGTTTAATTTTACTTTACAGGTTAGTTATTTTATTCCCCCCTCACTATTTTTTAGGGTGAGGGGGGCAGGTAGGGGACTTTTTATTTGGGTGGGGGTGGGTGACTAGGGGCTTGGAGACCCCTAGTCACCTTTGATGGGGGGGGTGAATTTGACTTAGGGCCCCCTCCCGCCGCCCAGGGGTGAAGGCCGGGAGGGAAGGACAGTAGGTCCCCCCCCTTATTTTAGGGGGGAGACCTAATGTCAGGCTGCTCACTGTTTATTAGACATGCCCCTACTCGCTATACCGTCATTACTAATACTAAGTAATCTTACTTAGTATTAGTAAATTTGGCTGAAAGACCAATTTAGGTCTTTCAGCCTTTTAGTAGATAGCTCCCTGATACTGTGGGAATTAGGGAGTTATCTACTAAGCGGCTGCAAGATGCAGCCACAGCACGAATAGGATCGGAGTTTCATTCTTTCGAATGAAATTGCGATCCGAATAAAGTGCCGAATTGCGTTCTAAAACAAACGAACATACTGTTCTCATTCAGTTAGAACGCAATTCGGCAGTTTTGTGTAAAATGACAGGAAGCATCGTGGGAACACAGAGGAAAGGTAAGAATTATGGGAAAACTGCTCTGACCAGCGGATATGAAGCACACTTTTCTCCTCCGCTGGTCAGAGCTGGTCAAGCGGAGGAATCCTCCATAAGGCAAAGAGTCCCTACTTTGTCTTATGATTTTAAAGAAAACTAAAGAAGACAGGAAGAAAAGAGGAACAGATCCTGAGAGAGGGGGGGAAGAGGAAGAGATTGAGGAAAGGTAAGTTCGGCATGACAGTACTGCTTGTGTGTGTCAGTGAGCTTCTATTTAGTGAGCATGTGTGTATCAGTGAGCATGTCTTTAGTGAGCTTGTGTGTGTCCCTGAACTTCTTTGTAGTGAGCCTTGTATTTATACAAGTGAGTTTGTCTGTAGTAAGCTTGTGTGTGAGTCAGAGTTTTTTGTCTGTCAGTGAGCCTATTTGCGCATGTCAGTGAGCTTGTGTTCTCACTGTACAATATATATTGACTTGTAGGAATGGCATAAATTTTTTCCAGGGCTGCTTTGGATTCCCAGTTTGGCTCTGCCAGTGAGTGCGCTTTACCGCTGAATCATCTGTGTGAGCTGCCGCACACTTTAGCCCTGTTACACGCGTCTGGGAGCTGCTGTTGACAGGTACTAGTAGTCTAGAGATTGGGACATGGGGTACATGCTCAGCTATCTGTATAATACTATAGTGCTGTTCTCTGTATAATCCAGATCTGTGTGTGTATAATATCCCGGGATAGTCAGTGCTTCCTGTAAAGTGCTGCTCTTTGTATAATACAGGTCTGTGTCTGTATAATATCCTGGAACAGTCAGTGTTCCCTGTATAGTGCTGCTCTCTGTCTTAGGATATTATACACAAACAGACCTGTATTATACAGAGATCAGCACTATACAGGGACCGCTGGGGAGCACTGACTCTCCCAGGATATTATACACACAGCCATGAGAGCAGCACTGTACAGGGACCGCTGACTGTCCCAATTTATTATACACACAACCCTGTATTATACAGAGAGCACTGACTGTCCAGGGATATTATACACAGACAGTAATTGATAGCTGTGCTGCAAAATGTCCTTGGAATTTTTTTTCTAATGTTGGCAACTATGGCACTGTATCAAGGGAAATGTGTTTGTTTTTTAATAATCCCTGGTGGAAAATAATGAATCCTCCACCAGGGATTATTAAAAAAAAACAAAACACATTGTGTCAGGGGCGGGGCTTAACATATGGCAGGGGCGGGGTCAAACTGTGGCGAGGGCGGGTTTAAATGTGCCCCCCTACTTTTGTCCCTGGCCCACCATGTGCCCTCCCTAAAATTGAATCCTAGAGACGCCACTGTTTTCAGACAACAAATAAAGATCAGGCCCTGCCAGATCTTCAAAATCCTCATATAAAGAAATTAAATTTTAAACCTGTGCCTGTTAGTGTCGTTAATAAACATCTTAATAATTTAAAAATGAAAAACCAGTGTGGACCCAATCAAATTCCAGCAATGTTGCTGAAGCTCAGTGAGACCAGCAATGTCTAAACCTGTCACTACCCTTATCAATGAATCCCTGGTGTCAGGACACATGCCCAAACTTTGGAAGACTGCAAAAGTTGTACCTATACAATACTTTGGTATCTAACAATCGCCTGATATCATTGCTCCCAGTATTGTCAAAAATCTTGGAAAAATTTGTCCATGAGCAACTTTGGGAATATTATCAACAATCAAATTATCTGACCCCTGATCAATCAGGGTTTTCTTCAAAATCACTCAACTTTGACTGCCCTCTTAAAAGTTTGCAATGACATCCAAATTGGCATGGAACAAGATGACTTAACTGGAGCTATTTTCCTTGATTTTTCAAAGGCCTTTGACAAAGTAGACCATGGCATTCTTTTGCAAAAAACGTAAAAACTCAGGCATTGGTGATCGTCTGCTAACCTGGTTTCGATCATATGTTTCAGACCGATTGCGATATGTGGCCATTTCTGATAGTGCTTCCCTCCCTCTTCCAGTCACATGTGGTGTTCCCCAAGGCCCCATACTAGCCCCCTGTATTCACATCATTTAAAAAGGATCTGCCTAACATCTGCAAATCCTTAACTGTACACATGTATGCGGATGACACTGTAATCTATGCAAGTAAATTCAATCTAACGCAGCTTGAGGCTGTGCTCCAAAACCAATTCACAGAGGTAGAAAAGTTGATAGCGGATAACAAACTCTTCCTAAAGACTGACAAAACTGTTACAATGATCTTTGGAACTGTACATAAATTACGTAAACTACAAAATCAACAACTGTGTATTAGAACAAATTAAAAAAGCATACTGACAACAGTCTGCTCTTTTAAATATCTAGGTATGTTGCTAGACCCCAATCTATCCTTTGGCCTTCACACTGAAAAAGATCTCTTCAAAACTTTACCCA
Source organism: Pelobates cultripes (assembly GCA_933207985.1). Taxonomy (NCBI): domain Eukaryota; kingdom Metazoa; phylum Chordata; class Amphibia; order Anura; family Pelobatidae; genus Pelobates; species Pelobates cultripes. The sequence continues at coordinate 160,832,598 of OW240912.1, forward strand.
AAACTAGGTGCCCTATACAGAAACAAATCCTACCTAAGCCCTACAGTAAGTAAACAGATAGTGCAACAAATGCTAATGCCGGTCATTGATTATGTAGTGTTTGCATCCGCACCGCAATCCCACCTTAATAACCTTAATACGTTATATAATTTGTTCTGCCGCTTTATACTAGAATGTAATTACTTTACCCACCACTGTGACATGTTAAAAGAGCTTAACTGGCTAACGCTCTCATCCCGATGCACTCTTGATCTTTCCAGCCTTATGCATAAGAACATTTCTGGTAAAACTCCCACCCTACCTGAGTAGAATGCTCTCCCCAGCTGTTCCCACCTCCTATATCCTCCGATCCCGTACTAGCACAACATTTAGCATTCCGCAATACAAAAATAAAGTGGCTTGATTCTCATTTTCCTACTGAGCACCACAATTATGGAATAACCTCAGGGACACAGTCAAATCTTCATTCAATCTAAAATATTTTAAGAGATCTATGGCAATATACCTCAGCACAGAATGCACCTGTCATGGTTGAATATATTTATTACCTGTTATGTATTCAATTTATATATGTGTATATGTATATATATATAAATATATATATATATATATATACACACACACATATATATATGTTGGAAGGCCACTTGGCCTGAATTTGTGGGAGGAGTTATGATCCTATATAAACCCTACCCCCATACTTACCTTTGTCGTGCAAGCTGTTTGTCTTCTCCATAGCAACCAGCACTTCCGGTCCGTTGTTCCCGCCAAAGTCAGTCTCCAGCAAGCAGTCCGGTGCCAGCAGCTCCTGCCTCCATCTTCCGTGCCCGGCCACCGGCTTCTACCCGACTTCCCTACTCGAGACCGGCACGTAAGCTTAACATGGGAAATGGTGTTTGGCTATTTCCCACGTTCGGGCCTAAAAACGCTGGGATAGGCTCTCTTCATTACTTACCTATTGGTGAAATTACACTGTTCGTGTACTTACGCTTTCGTGCGGCTAACAGCCGAACGCGGAATACACACGCTTTCGTTTTCACTTTTGTTTAATTCAATTTACCGTACGCACATACTTACCCTACGTTCGTCTGTTCTTTCGTACGTTCGAACAGCCAAACACGTTCAAACGGTTTTTCGTGCAACCTTTCGTTAATTTTCACGTTACAGCCTACAGCTGATTGTTCAATTGGCTTTCGTTTAAATCTTTTTCGCATGTTACATTTACTGAATGCAGTAGTTCTTTCTATTTATAGTACTCTTGTTCATTCGTTTAACCGAACGCAAGGGGCTACAGTGTTTAATTTACTAATCTACTGGAAAGATATCTAGTTATGCCATTTACTTAAACCAAGCACTCACATTATTTTATCCTATATGTTGTTACGTTTTATTATATGGCTCTTACAGTCACCACTGGTTAATATATGTGTTTCACAAATTCCCATCCATGGTCACATAATTGTGGGACACCTATTTTTCACAGGGTAATCTTCTTAAAGGCACAGTTCGGCCACTTTCTTTTTATAAGTTACATCTCCAGGCATTATTATCTAACCCTGCGGGGACTTAGTCTATTTGTACTTTCACTAATATATTAATCTTCTTCGCATCTAAAGTCACGACAATCATAGGTTAAGCCCTAAGTGTCATTACTGACCATTAACACTTTTTTAAAACCTCCTTTCCTTAAAAGACCTTATATACCGGTTCCTTACACTTAGACTGCATATGTTTTTAGGTTCTACCACTTTCCTCCAAACAGTCTTCAAGAACTGATATCCCAGTATTACTGTATCAGGTAAGAAGGTTTACCAGTTCTCTTTTCCCTCGAGGCCTCATTCAGCCTCCCCACCTCCCAAAGTGGGTTCTAAACTTCAAACGGGCCAGGTCTGAAATCCCTCACTACGATTAGAACATCAATTATACAAACCTACACCACCTCACTACTACTTATTTAACCGTACATTTCTTGTATATTGTTTCTACATTTCTTCACTCAGACTTGTGTTACTACTGCAGTTTCACCAAGTTACACGGTATCAACCAACAACAAGACTACCTGGTTCCCTGCATTTCAGTTTCAGGTATTGTAAATCTTACTCACTGCAATTACGTTTCTCATCAAGGCCTCACTTTGCCTTTGTATCATGTAAACGTCACAATTGTGGGAACCCCAGGGGGCTTGTCTCTACTTACGGACCTACGTTCAGGTCCCTCACCCCTTCTCTGTTCGTTCCCTTATTTGTTCGTTCCATACATCCTTACCCCTCATACAGCCCTATTTCTCCATACAGCAGCTCAGGACTAACATTAAGCACTCTGACTTCCACTACAATACCTCTATTCATGGCCCTCACTAAGCCTTCACTTCATACATTTACACATGGCCCTATACGGGCACTATGGCAATCCCGGCCCCTCATTTGGGCTGTTACATACGTCAATTTCGGCCCCACATTTGGGCAATTACATACGTCAGATTTCTCATATACGAGGGTGAAAGAGACACAACCTTTCATACTACATTCCAATATTATGCTTGGCCTCGTTAGGCCCACGCTAGTCTTTACCTCTCTCGGCACACACCCGAGAACCTGGTTCCTATCACTATGCATTTAACACATCTAGGCTTCTTTGGTCTATCACTAATTTAACTGTTTAGTACCTCTCACCGCTCCTTCATTCCATGCACTAGACTGGGAGGTGGGCAGAAGAGCAAGCAGGGCTGACCATTTCATTTCCGGACAAGGCTCGGGCGCGCTATGACTTTACGCTGGGGTATGCTATTTTCACTACATGCGGGGTATCACACATCTGCTCCATCTGCTCCCCGGAACCCACATCTAGTCCACATATACACCCCGACTGTCACCTAAGATACGCTTAACTAAGGTCAATATTGGCATCCTAGAATACTATCTGCATTTACACCCTGCTAGGCATCTGGTAGATTCTGATGCCGGGTTTCTCACAGGGGTTTCACAGGGGCCTTATCATCAACCCCACAGGTACACTCGTATGCCCTAACCTATTATCTACATCTACTGAACCACTTACAGTGGACCACCTTCTGTCCATAGCAATCATACGCTGGTTTCACGATCGGCCCTTTCCGGTCTTCACGTTTCTCATCTTGGTGTACTGCTCCCATCGGGGTAGCCATTCACAATACCCAAAAATACATTTGATCATAAACCTCTTCCGCACCGCCCTCTGCAGAAACCCTCTGCTGGCCGCTCCTAAATTATTAAATTCAGGTGTCCAGCAGTCATCCACTATCTAGATGAATTTTTGGTTGATTTAACAGGTTCACAAACCCCTAACAGTATTCACACCACCACAGCCCTACCCCCTTTTTTCACGACCCTCAGGGTCCCTCTGTCACTAGGGAAACAGTCAGTGTTGCGCACAGTAGGAGGGGGCTTCAGTCCTGGTTTAGGTCCCTAAACTTTGTAATGCGTATTGTTCCGCAGGGTTGGTCTCTTGTCACTGGGCTACTTAAATTTGCTCCACGAGGTGCCGACTCCTGCCCAACCTTTCGGGTGATCCAGCCAGGGCAGTTTTACAAATTGGAGTAGTTTTTCGGCCGCATGGAATGGGATCTCTTCATTCATTCCCCCACTTTTAAAACACTCACTTTCAATTCACACAGATGCAGCAGCACACACAGGATTTGCAGCCATTGTTTGGCAACCACTGGTTAGGGTTGCCTGGCCCACTGTGACGGATGCCTTGCCGGCCTTTAGAGAGACCTCTACTTTGTTGAAGATCAAAGTGGTGGCCACCCTCACATTGGGTCATCTTTGGACCGGCAAGGCAGTTAAATGCTGCTCTTACAACTCCGCAGCCTGTGATTTCATTAGCAGGGGCGGTCATACTCACCGCCACTATGGCTGATTCGCAGGCTGATTTGACAGGCAGCAACCCCTCAGTTCTTTCTAGTCTACATTTACATTCCTGGTGTCCACTACACAGCCACTGACGCTTTTGCACACTCTAAATTTAAGGTCTTCTTTCAGGCACTCCCTACGATCCACTACATACCACCCAGGATACCACCATTCCATGAGCTAATCTTGGACTAAGCACACAATTACACCACGTACAGGTGCGCACGCTTCACACAGTTTACGACTACTCTATCACTCACGCCAGGGCCTTGTATATTGTACATGTCACAATTAGAGTTTGCTTGAATGAAGACTTTTGCAGTTAAACTATGGCAATTTTTGCCTCATTCTCCAAACCTACAATCAAGCATCTTACTTAAACCTCCTATGCTGTCACTCCGCTTTACGTCTCCAAGGTCAAACACACACTATCAGTCCTAATCCACTACTCCACGTCTAAACCTTCCATTAGGGTGGAGCTTCATCATGGCTTCCTTCGCTGGTCTCTCTGTCGCAAAGCGCTGCATCAGCAGCTTCAAGCTCTTACACCCCAGTCTACATCACTAAGTGATGGGGCCACGGGTAATCCTCAGCGCCAGGCCAGGACTGGCCATCGGGCACAACGGTCTATGCAGGGCCGGCACTCTCCTAGCGCCGGCCCCGCTGTTTGCCACGACGGGCCAGTGGGGAGATCAAAGCTCTCCCTCACCGGCTCAAATGCGGCCGCCGGCGGGGAGAGAGGGAGGGAGACAGACAGCCACCAGGAGAGGAGGACCCGGCGGAGCTCTAACTTGAAGCTCCGCCGGGTTCCTCTCGCGAGATCCGGCGCGTTGCCATGGCAACGACCGGAACTCGCGAGAGTGAACTCTAGCCCCACAGGCTATGCGGGCTAGAGTTCACTCACCCACGAGGACCACCAGGGAACACTGCCACCCAGTCCCAGTCCCAGCGTGCCGGTCCCCCCCCCTCCGAGGCTGAAAGTTAGAAGGGAGGATTTAATGCCTGTTTTTTTGTTTTTATTTACCCCCCCTACACACACACAATCCATTCTAACATTTATACAGCACTCTCACACCCATCACACACAGCACTCTCACACCCATCACACACAGCACTCTCTCACACAGCACTCTCACACCCATCACACACACAGCACTCCCTCACACAGCAATCTCACACCCATCACACACAGCACTCTCTCACACACACATACTGCACCCCTCACACACACACAGAACCCCCCCAACACACATACACAATACTTCCAAATATATATATATATACACACACACACACACACACTCTGGATCCCCTATACACACACACTAGATTCCTTGTAAGCAAACACATGCTACACCCCTAAACACACACTACATCACCTATATACACACACACACACACACTATAGCCTGTATGCACACACTTGCTATATCCCCAATACACACATTCTCTACAGCCCATAGCCACATATGCATCACATTACACCACTTTACACCACAAACATAACATGACTAAAACCAACCTCATTACACAATACCACACCACAATCAGCTCACTCTACACACACGCAATACCACAAGCAGGCTCCAAACACATGCACAATACTCTTTCCAGGCCCTTTTGTCTACTGGTATCCATTTATAGAGACACCAGAGACAAGTTGCAAGTAAACACAGTGCAAGCATGTTATTAAATTTGCTTGCACTGTGCAGAACAAATACAGAGCTTTTTTCTCATGCTAGAGCTCTTCAGCAGAGCTCTGCGCATGGTCTTCCCTGGAAGAGCATTGAACCAACATGCCCCTTCTTAGTGGGCCGCTGTGTTAAAAAAATGCCCGGGTCGAACTTTTCTCCCAGTCCGGCCCTGCTCAGCGCAGTTACTTATATACGTCAATCAGAGTAAAAGCTCCTCACAAGCTTTCAGACCCACGCTGTATAAACTTGCATAAAGTGTGTTTTCTTTGAATCCTCTTTTGCCCTCTTTTACAGACCTACTCGTACGTTGGTTTTGGCACACCTCAACCAACTTTGCTTCTCCTTCTACATTCCATTACGTATTAGATAAATTCCAAGCACAAATATATATATATATATAAAAAAAAATAAAAAATAAAAAAAATATATATATATATATATATATAGGTATATATTGTTTGTATATTGTATTTTTGTAATATTGTATCCTATTGTAACAATGCAATGTTTTGTGGACACAGGACATACTTGAAAACGAGAGAAATCTCAATGTATCCATCCTGGTAAAATATTTTATAAATAAATAAAATAAATATGAGTTCATGGATAAATGGAATAGTAAGATTGATATGTGCACCTTTGGTCTCATGGAAACTCTTATAGTAAAAAAAAAGTAAGAAGCTGTCCCTTTTGGACAAAGAAATTAATGACATTAAGGACACACACTTGCCATTTACCGAAACCAAGGTGTACAAACGGAACTCCATACTCATCCAGAGTAACTCTCTCCTAATTGGTCTTCCCAAAAGCTGTATTGCCCCGCTACAGTCTGTAATGAATGCTGCTGCCAGACTGATTTTACTCTCTATTTGGTCTTCTCATGCCTTACCCCTTTGTCAGTTCTTACATTGGCTTCCTGTATCCTAGAGGAGCTAATACAAAGTGCTAACCCATACCTATAAAGCAGTGACCGATTATAGCCCCTCTTATATCTCTTCACAGATCCAAAGTTATGCCCCTTCTCGATCTCTCCGCTCTGCCCTTGACCTTCTCCGGTCCGCTGCTCGCACGCGTACAGCCAACTCACAATTGCAGAACTTCTTGGGACAGCTCCATTCCTATGGAATAGCCTGCCTACCACCATCAGACTCTCCCCTAGTCTTTGATCGTTTAAGAAATACCTTAAAATCCATCTCTTTAGGAAAGCTAATGGCCTCCCAGAGTAACCTCTACCTCACATACCTGTCTCTTGCTCTCTCCTAAAGGGCAGCACTCTACTCTCTCCTCCAGCTCTGCTACACTCCCACCTTATTTGATTGATATTTCCTTTCCTATTGTGTTTTACACCCCACCTCCTATAGACTGTAAGTTCGTTTGAGCAGGGTCCTCTTCAACCTATTGTTCCTGTTAGTTTTCTTGTAATTGTCCTCTTATAATGTTGGAAAGCAATACGGAATCTGTTGGCGCTATTTAAATGTCAATAATAATAATAATAATAATAGAAAATATACCTCTGATGCACCAACTCCTACAAAAAGACACTTTGCACCTACTGACCACAACACTTGTAACACTTATACTTTCAGACATGAACCACAAAAATTATATTACCACCGCACCAGTGGTGTACTAAGAGGTGGTGGCGGTCCGCCCCGGGTGCCAATCAGTAGGGGGGATGCCTGGGATGCACTTAGACAGGGACAGCTTTTTGAACCCGTGTCTTATGTAAGGCACTCGTGCTGCCTGTTTGTGGGACCCAGGAGTCTCCGTGTAAAACCTATATCAGCAGCAGCTCCAGTCGCATCCAGTGAGAGTGTTGCCACGGGTTGCTATGGCAATGCACCGTGGGGCACAATGCATGCCGGAGCATTGCCATGGCAACCCGCGGCAGTGCTCTCGCGCGTCGTGAGAGGACAGGAGAGGAGCTACTGCTCATTTAGATTCAACACTGAGACTCCTGGGCCCCTCTTGAGAATCCAGGCTGCTGTGCCACCGGACCACCAGGGAAAGGTAAGAGGAAGGGTGTGTGGGATAAAAAATGGTTAATCAGACCTGGTCACCCCCCTGTTACTTTCATACACCCTTCCACCTCCACACCCTGAACCCAACACTGTCACCCCATTCCCTGCACCCACACTGTCACCTTCCTACACCCTGCACGCCACACTGTCACCTTCCTACATACTTCCTCCCCACACTGTCACCTTCCTTCAAACTGTCACCTCCAAACCCTACCCCCAAACTGTCTGTCACCTCAAAACCCTGACCCCCACACTGTCACCCCCACATCCTGCCACTCAAACTGTCACCTTCCTGCACACCACCCCCCACACTGTCACCTTCCTGCACATTGCCCCCTACACTGTCACCTTTCTACACACTGTCCCCCACACTGTCACCTTCCTACACACTGCCCCCTACACTGTCACCTTTATATACATTACCCTCCCACACTGTCACCTTTCTGCACACTGCCCACCCACACACACTGCTCCCCACACTGTCACCTTCCTACACACTGCTCCCTTGTACAGTCACCTTCCTACACACTGTCCCCCATACTGTCACCTTCCTACTACACTACATTCCTACACTACAGGGCCGCCATCAAGGGGTGACAACCATCACCGATAATCGCTATATATATGTGCAGCCGCGGGCCCCCAGCTCCCTGTATTTGCAGAGGGGGCCCAGCGGACTGCAAGTGTACTTACAAGCTCTTCCCTCTCTCTAACTCCCGCAAGAACTGCGGCAGTCAGAACGTTGCCACGGGTTACCATGGCAACGCTCCGCGTGGCACGCACTTCACGTTCGCAGGAGTTAGAGAGAGGGAAGAGCTTGTAAGTACACTTGCAGTCTGCTGGGCCCCCTCTGCAAATACAGGGAGCCGGGGAACCCAGAATGCCACCAGACCACCAGGGATCATGGAATCTCCCCCTCCCTGGACCAGGTAAGAACCAGGGAGGGTGGGAATAACCTTTTTCACTTTTAAAGTGGGGGGTTGGGAGGGGATGAATCCTCCATTTAAACTATATGCATACACTAACACACACACACTCTGCATTCATTGCACTAACACACACTCTGCATTCACTACACTAACACACACTCTGCATTCATTACACTGACACACACTCTGCATCCACTACACATTTACACACACTCTGCATTCACTACACTAACACACACTCTGCATTCACTGCACTAACACACACTCTGCATTCATTACACTAACACACACTCTGCATTCACTACACTAACACACACTCTGCATTCATTACACTAACACACACTCTGCATTCACTACACTGTCACACACTCTGCATTCATTACACTGTCACACACTCTGCATCCACTACACTGGCACACACTCTGCATTCACTACACTGGAACACACTCTGCATTCACTACACTGGTACACATTCTGCATTCACTACACTGACACACACTCTGCAGCCACTACACTGACACACACTCTGCATCCACTACACTGACACACACTCCACATCCACTACAACTGACACACACTCTGCATTCACTACACTGACACACACTCTGCATTCATTACACTAACACACACTCTGCATTCACTACACTGACACACACTCTACATTCACTACACTAGCACACACTCTGCATTCACTACACTAGCACACACTCTGCATACACTACACTAGCACACACTCTGCATTCACTACACTGACACACACTCTGCATTCACTACACTAACACACACTCTGCATTCACTACACTAACACACACTGCATTCATTACACTAACACACACTCTGCATTCATTACACTAACATACACTCAGCATTCACTACACTGACACACACTCTGCATTCATTACACTAACACACACTCTGCATTCACTACACTGACACACACTCTACATTCACTACACTAGCACACACTCTGCATTCACTACACTAGCACACACTCTGCATACACTACACTAGCACACACTCTGCATTCACTACACTGACACACACTCTGCATTCACTACACTAACACACACTCTGCATTCACTACACTAACACACACTGCATTCATTACACTAACACACACTCTGCATTCATTACACTAACATACACTCAGCATTCACTACACTGACACACACTCTGCATTCATTACACTAACACACACTCTCAGGGTCACACTCCCGCCGGGCTCTGGGGGGGGGGAGGGGTTAAACTTACCTCTTTCTCCAGTGCCGGGCGGGGAGTTCTCCTCCTCCTCCTCTCCTCCCTCTTCTTCCGTCACTGGCTGAATGCGCATGCACGGCAAGAGCATTATCAATGCTTTCCTATGGACGCTGGCGTCTTCTCACTGTGAAAATCACAGTGAGAAGCTCGGAAGCCCTCTAGCGGCTGTCAATGAGACAGCCACTAGAGGCTGGATTAACCCATAGGTAAACATAGCAGTTTTTCTGAAACTGCTATGTTTACAGAAAAAAGGGTTAATCCTAGCTGGACCTGGCACCCAGACCACTTCATTAAGCTGAAGTGGTCTGGGTGCCTATAGTGGTCCTTTAAGTGATTCTTCTTGGGCTTGAGAGAGATTACAATGTATTATTTGTGTTCTTTGCAAATTAACTTTGTAATTGGAAAAACAACTACATTCGTCTATACATTCCATAAATGAGGAGATAGAAATCTCTGGATGGGTAAAAGTTAAGATTATGTCATCTGCAAATAACGTTATTTTTTTATCGCTCTCCCCTAATAAGATTCCTGACATGTTGTTAGATTGTCTGATATAGGCTGCTAGAGGTTTGATGAAAAGAACATACATCAGAGGCGCAATAGGGCACCCCTGACATGTACCTCTAATATCAAACCATTGTGAATTCAAAACATTTCCAAATACTTTTGCTTTGGGAGAAGTGTATAGTGACTTTGAAAGTTCCTTCAATTCTGAATGCAGTCAAAGTTTCGACTAAAAATGTCCACTTCACTTTAAGATTTCGTTTGCTTTTTTGATAGTTACTATTTATATATACGTAATGTTATTATACAAATACACTGCCTGGCCAAAAAAAAAAGTTGCCACCTGGATTTAACTAAGCAAATAGATAAGAGCCTCCTATTGAATAGTTATGTTTTATTGCCAACGATTTAGACATTAATGGCTGTGTCTGTTGAGTTATTTTGAGGGTACAGCAAATCTACACTGTTATACAGGCTGTACACTTACTACTTTACATTGTAGCAGTGTCATTTCTTCAGTGTTATCACATGAAAAGACATAATAAAATATTTACAAAAATGTGAGGGGTCTACTCACTTTTGTGAGATAAATATATATATATATATATATATATATATATATATTGCTTTCTGGTGATGCTAATTTCCATTTTTCTGTAACCAATTTGAAACGCACGCACATTAGTGATGACATGGTAGTGTCTTATTGGCTTCAGGCGTTTCAGTGTGGAACGCACACATAGCCAAGATGGCGACGCTGCATTTTAATTTATGTGAACATAAACATTATCCACAATGGTATAGTAAAAGTGACCATATGATATAAACATTTAAAAATCTGAGGTAACTGTAACATTACAACTTTTATGGAGAGTAATGCGATGCGAGGGCTTCAAATTTAGTTTATATCTCGGGAAAGGCTCGGCGGTCATGTTTCAAAAGGGCAAAAAGAGGGAAAAATGTGTGTAAGAGATAAGAGAACATGTATATGAGGATAAGTATAAATCTATGTAGATAAATAATTTTTGGTCTATTTAGACAGTTAGATAACAAATATATATTAAAAACAGAATTTTTGATAAAAAAGAGAATAAATTATTTGATAAAAAGGGAGGATAAATTATTCGAAAAAACAAGTGAAAAACAAAGAGCATCTGCTAATAGCATAGGTCTTCTATACATAATATATTTTACAAAAAAAATCTAAAAAAATATACTTATTGAAGGCATAATATAGTATTTGTAAGATAAGGCAGAAGAAGGCTAAGGATAATATAAAAAAAAGATATGGTGCAGAATGGTATTGGCATTCCAAAGGCTTATTAACCCCTTTTTTATGTTTAGGAATTAATTTTTTATATATTTTTTTTCATATATTATATATATTCTTGTACTTATCACATTTTTCACATATTGTTAATATTATGTTACAATTTCTGATCCAAACTTTTTTTAATGTACATTTTTATATATTCTTTAGTATTTATGATTTATTTTTCCTACATGTACAATGGTCCTATTTTCATTGGACTTTCTTAACTCAGAAAAACATTTTTGCATTTGGAACGCTTTTGCGTTCCACTGAACGGGACATTGTCGAAGGAAAAGGGGTCATCAATGTAACGCATATGGGTTCTTAGATGCTTCCTTTATCATTTACCCCCCTACCCAGAAGAGTGGCATGGACGTAACCACGTCACTGGAACACACGTGCATTTCACAATGAAAGTCCAATGGAACTCCTGCAATTACTGCAAACGAAAAAAGCCGAAAGGACCATTACGGGTTGGTTGACGGCGATCTGGAGGTGGACTCTACTGCATTTATAGGGGACTTTATTGCATGTAATTATTATTACACTTTGTGGACCAACTTGAAATTAATACCACCAAGGAAGTCTCCTAGGAGACAAAATGCATACGGGGAGATTTACATAGTCCACTGTTTATTATTTTTATGTATTTGTAATAATTTGTAATAATTTTTTGTATCACTCAGCCTTGTTACAATGCAGCTGCCCATCCCATGTGTTTCCTATTAAGAGTTAATAATATATAGGGGTGTATATAAAAAATATCCCTTTCTGTCTCATTAGAGATCTTTGCCAGAAGCTCAAGGAAGCAAGGTGAATGGTTAGAGTTAGGACCCACCTTGACGTTGGCAGGTGAGCTTATCCTCTCATGGCCATTGAAGGTAACTAAAAAACCTCCATTTGTACATAGGGATTAAGGAGAGAGCGCGTGTAACTTGTTTTTCTTTGGTTTTTATTATATATTGATGATGTGTACTGTCCAAGTGCATTACTATAATACGCCACGTTAGGTCCTTGAAGATTTATTATTATAGATACATTCTTGTATAGTTTTGTAATCGTGCATGGTCTGATTGGCCTAAGATGGTGGGCGCAAAGCTGCATGTGCATAGCACAATAACAATCTGGCATTACCTACAGAGGGAGACTGGAGATGTTATGGAGAGAAACCAGGAGGGCCCCCTACAGACAAAGCAATTGATTATGCTCACAGTACACTCTTTACCTGCCCACCCAGACTGAGGGCCAAAATGACACCGTCCTCACAAACGGAAGACCGCTGACTGAAATAGCCCCAGAGGTTGGATTCTCCTGGGTACAGTCACGCTGAAACACCAGGCAGATCTTACCTGTTCAACATGTGCTTACTGGATTCTGGAATAGGCTAAATTATGAGGCGTACAATGTGGCAACCTATTCTCGCAACCATGGATTATATTGTTCCATGTATAACGCGGTTTTCTTTTTCTTTTCGCATTCATCTTTATGTTATTTACTTTTGTGCATAACACGCTAGTGAATCTAACTCCTGTGGTATATTACTAATCCTATAATGTTTTGCATAGTGTTTTATGTCAGGCGGCATCCAGCTTCTGTATTTTTAAATCAAAGGTGTAGCTGATTGGCTAAGAGCAATCAGCTGATGCTCTCAGCCAATCAGTGACTCACTATTCACAATTTACCTTTTCCAAGCCAGTTTAGTGAATGGGCAGTCACTGACATAATAATAGCATAATAAACATGCTAGATAATAGTATGCACTGTGAAGTAACAAGCTTTGAATTAGATGAATGAATCTAACCTTATCTATGATCTAAAAATTCAGAAGCTGGATGCCGCCTGAGGGGAGGACATCACCGCTGAAGGCAACTTTTGGGTTAAACCATTCACCCCTTGAGATAAGAGTACCTCAGCGGGGGCTTCCTGGCGCCATAACAACTTAATTTAGTTTAAGTTGTTTTAGTGCCTGGAGTGTCCCTTTAACATGCTTACTGTTATGCCTCTATCAGCCTGGGTGTGTAAGTGGTATATTGAAAGTGGTCACTAAAAACAGAACTCCTGTCTACCCACATGCTAAACCTAAACCCTGCAGCTCCTAGGAAACACCCTTATGGGTGTTCTACTCTAATAGTTAACCCAAGCTAAATAAGTAGTCCCCCCCTCCGTTCTACCAAGACTAAAACGTAACAAAAAATAAATAATTAGATACGTGATAACTGCATAGCGTTCTTAGTGCACAAAAAATCTGTAAATAAAAGGAACCCAACACGCGTTTCGGTGCTAACAGCGGCACCTTTTATCACCTTATTCCATTTTCTTCTTAAACCAGACAAGAATTCCACATCATCCTTTGGGATTCCTTTCCTTTATATATTGAATTGTTTCATGTAGCTTTTTTTCTATTTGTGCAATACGCGTTATGCTACGTGCATATACAGTGGAATCTTTGTTGCTGCTTTACTAGTTTATACTGCAAGAAGAGGATAAGTGTCACCCTAAATTGGCACTGTATGTAATATAAGGGGAGCCATATATACTTTTTAATTTATGGGCTCTACTTGATTGAAGATATCACCAGGGCCAGATTAACAGCCCAGTGGGCCTGGTGCTGACAATTATGATGGGCCTAATTACAGAATCATATCGACCAAAAACACTAAAACACTCCCAAGCGTCATGTATCTGATGGAGATCTGCTGGAGAGAAAGAAAACAGCAGCTATAAGAAAACACATACCCTATGCTAATCTCTCTCTAATTTATGTTTTCATCTTTTAAGTAAATCCATAACCCCTAACAGCAGTGTCCAGTCAAGCAGGAAATCAATGGGTGGGGTAAAAGGGTGTGCCACTGACGCAAATCACGTAATCTGCCAAAAGGGGCGAACATGCCCAAAAAGAGGACATGTCTGCCCAAAGAATTAGAAGGCCAGCCTGGCATGAATGCATATCAGGCTGCCTGTCAATCATTCAGCTGATCAACTAAGGGCATACTATGCAAACAGCACCCTGAGCTTGACATAAATGCATCTAATGATGCACTCGCTCAACGCTTTCTAAGGACTGTCCCCTAGCACTCGCTGGTCCACTTCTCTCCTTACCTTCTTACTAGCAGGCAGAAGCTCCTGGTATATAGTTTGGGACAGACAAAAGCTGTATGTAGTGAGTGTAGAAGAAAGGGAACATGCCACAGTGTTAGAGAGACCAAAGTCAGCATTACCTTAAAGGATCACTATAGGGTGAGGAACACAAACATGAATTCTTGACCCTATAGTGTTAACACCACCATCTAGCCCCCCTGGGCCCCTCATGCCTACATAAATATAGTAAAAATCTTACTGTATTCAAGCCTGAAGCTGTAACTCTGCATGCTGTTAGACTCAGAAAAACAAGTAGTCTGCTGACATCATTAGAAGTGGTGGCCTGATCCAATCACAGTGCTTCCCCATAGGATTAGCTGAGACTGACAAAGAGGCAGATCAGGGGCAGAGCCAGCATGATTCAAACACAGCCCTGGCCAATCAGCATCTCCTCACAGAGATTAATTGAATCAATGAATCTCTGTGAGGAAAGTTCAGTGTCTGCATGCAGAGGGAGGAGACACTGAATGTTTGGATGCATTTTAGGCAGCCATGACCCAGGAAGGATCTCTAACAGCCATCTAGGGAGTGGCCAGTGAAGTTATCACTAGGTTGTAATGTAAACACTGCATTTTTTCTGAAAAGACAGTGTTTACAGCAAAAAGCCTGAAGGTAATGATTCTACTCACCAGAACAAATTCAATAAGCTGTAGTTGTTCTGGTGACTATAGTGTCCCTCTAACTATATTCATTGACAGCCAGTCCACACAAGTTTTGTTCCCATACATCCCTCTTAAATTTCCATACTTAAGTAAGAGTATGTGAAAAGTAGTTAGGGTTGCCACCTTTCTTGGAAAAAACATACCGGCCTTACTAATTTGCATAATTAAATATGTATGGGTGACATCACATGATGTAAATCACAAGGAGTGACATAAGAGAAAATGCTGTAAAATCACCAAAAAACTACTTAGTCTGATTCTGCTGTATAGATGGATTGCTCCCAGTGCCCCCATGTCTCCCAGTGCCCTCATGACTCAGTGCCCCCATGTGTCGATTACTCCAGGTCTCAGTGTTCTTATGTAACAGTGTCTCAGTGCCCCATGACTCCCAGTGTCCGCTTGTATCATGTCCCCAGGACTCCGAGTGAGTCCTGTGATCCTTGTCACCAGGTAGCACGGCCCTCTAGGGTAAAAACATGCACAGTCCTTGTAATTGCATATACTCAGGCACTTTATTTGTAAATCCACACAGGATACGGCAGTAAATGAAAAACAAAAGTAACAGAAAACCCTATAAACAAACACCTAGCTCGTCTGAGCACTAACTGACATTAGTTCCCTATCTCTCAGGGTTAAACTAAACACAATATTGCACCAACCTTATTAGAGAGCAACGCTCTGCTATCTAACCTGTTGCTTTCCTTTCTGCACTCCCAGTGCTCCAAGCCAGTCTTGCCCTGACTGCTTCCTTTCTGCACTCCCAGTGCTCCAAGCCAGTCTTGCCCTGACTGCTTCCTTTCTGCACTCCAAGTGCCTAGTCTTCTTGACTATATGGAGAGAACAGCCTCTCTCTCCTACCTGCTTCCTGGGAGGAAGCCAGCAATCCCTCTCTTTTTTCCTACCTAGCCGGGAGGAGTTTATTCCCACTGCAACAGCTGATTACCTGCAGCTGAGCAGTGGGTTGGAGACAGTCCAAAAAACCCTGGCCTGGATCTAGGTCTCCCCAGAACACCACTAAACTGTGGAGTGGAGCATTGGCCCACCCTTCTCTCCAAGTGCTCCACCCCAGGGGCCCATAACTAAACAATGCGTTGTGTTGTGCAAAACACAAACTACACATACTCCCCCTGGGGTTAAAAGGCCTATCTGCCTTCACTTTATCACAGTCCCTATGTATCACAGTGTCTCAATGCCCCATGTCTCCATGTGTCCTCCAGTATTTCCATGTGTCTATGTCCCCATGTATCCCAGGGTCCCCATGTCACTAGGATACTAGGAAGACGGGGAGACCTAGGGACACGGAGACACCAGTGACACTGGGAGACTAGGGGACACTGTAGGCTTTCTCTGCAGGGTGGGAGTTGCTGTCTGGACTCTCTGTAGCTCACTGCAGATCCGTGAGTATAGATAGGCAGGGAGAGCTATGCTGGAACGTCGTATCCCTGCCTCTCTCCACACACAGCGACCCCTACTGGCCAGTGCTGGTATTGTATAGTAACCTCTTGTTTATACTGAGAAAAATACCAGCTTTTGTATTGCCAGTATCACTGCAATATTGGCACCAGCCAGGAGCCTCAAATACTGGCTGTGCGAATAAAATAAAAGCCAGGTGTAATCCCTAAGAGTAGTGTGTGGAAGAAAAATGAAAAAAAAAAAAATGTATTATTTTTTTTAAATCAATGGGCCTATTCCATGGGCCTGGGCCTGGGCCTGGGCCTGGAGTTGCAGCTCCATCAGCCCCTATGTTAATCCGGCCCTGGATATCACACCAATTGTTGCTCACTTTTTTTTTTATCTTTCATGGAGCACTCACTGAGGAACATCAAGAAAGGTAGTGTACTGTCTACATGTACATGTTAAATCCAGATTTGAACTGTTTTTTCTACACTGTATAAAATACCAATGAGAAGTGTATTAAACTAGATAGTCTCATTATATTTAGTTGCACTAGATTTTTTTAAATGTTTTTTTCTGTTTTGGTTCTATGTAATGCTTTATAGACCCTACTGTCTGCTGTCTTCCTGTAGGATGATTGTTCATTATTGTTATTTTATAACGTTTTGTAGTGATTTTTAACAGTTCAGTTTACACTGTTAGTCTTAATATACATTTCAATATACCAAACAGACCCCCAATGCCCTCTGTTTATGCTATAGCACATTATTCATAGCATTAGCATTTTAAGCTTGCAGGTTTATAAAAAATATATATATATTGCATTTCAATATGATGCACAGTTGTCAAATAAGCATATACATGTTTTAATATTTGTATTACATATCCGTGATCATGAACATATAAATATACTGTATACATATAAAGCCATTAATATATATGTTTCCTCACCCCACAGACACAATCGTGAAGTCCAGGATATTCCAGGCATTACGCAGATATGCATCTGTATGCAAAATAAAGCCATACGCTACAATCTTTAGAAATGCTTCAATGGTGAAGATGAACAGGAAGATATATTCAATTTTTTCCTGAAAAGATATCAAATATATACCAGATCACAATTTATTATCTAGTAAAGCACACTGCCTATCTGCAAGTATAATTGTATCATTCATCTAAAAACTAATATACATATTTATGTACCATTTATCTTTAATGGGAAAAAAAGAGATGCATGTTAATATAATGAAATACAGGAGAGAATAAAAGAATAAACATAATTGATCCTAACAGAAAACTATGACCACAAATAGAAGTTATTATTTATTGCAGATACGTTTAATGTGGGTGATTCAGTCACAGGCCCTGTGTAGTATATATATCCTATAAACAGCCTGTGACATGTTAATTCATTCCATTGCCATATACAGGAAGAGGAGGTAAATGTGAGACTTGACAAGGGCCTGGGGTCAGTTCTTAAAAGAGATATACTCTATCACTATGTAACTGCTTGCAATTGATCCTATCCATTCCTTTTTAAAAACAGCTCCTGTTATTTATTCCATTTATAATTCCTATTAACATTCTAACATACTCTGGATTTATTTACAGTGCATACATCGATGTTGATTTAGATCACAATTACTCTCCCCTCTACCCCAGACCAAATGCAGCTTTTGCCTTAGATTATTATTTATTCTTAACTTCAGAATGTTCTAACATAGTAGGGTACAGTATTTCATATAATAACTCCTTTATAATTTCCAATGGCCTGCTTGTTAAAAGATAAGCCTACTATCATGATCTCTAATCGTATTTTAGAAGCATGTTTTTGGATGCAGCTTTTTATCCACATTACTATTAATTGTCATTACTATAAATTATTATGGCCACTTATTAGGTAAAATATTTTTCAATATAATAAATAGATTTCTTTAGATTTCAATTGTGTCATGAATTGTGTAAAAGTGAAGATGTTAACAAGCCTGTGAAGTAACTTCGAGATTATTTTCATGTTTAACCTTTGTGTTATATTACATAATTTACATTTATGTAATTTAGTACTGATTTTTGTTTCTACCCATTTGGTTGGGTGATATAATTACCCACATGATGTACTTTAATAGTAGAATATTAATTCTACTATTAATAATTTAATAGTAGAAAATCCTAAAATAACCATTCATTGTAAAATAATGTGATATGATTATTCAACCACCCAGTTGGTGAACCAGTTTATTTTAGAAAATGCAAGAAACAGGTAAACACAATATAAGTACCAGAACAGCATTGGATGAGTTGGTGTCATCTTCAGGCATTGGCAGGTAGATAGCAAGTGCCACACAGTTGGCAAAGATGGTGAGAAGAATAATGATCTCAAATGGTCTGAGATGACCATGGGTCAAGGGAATATATATATATATATATATAAATATATGTATATGTATTAGTAAAAAAGCTACAAACTGGATCATCTAGTCTGCTGTGTATCTAATTTTACATATTTTACTTTAAATGAGCAATAGAATTGTATCGAACAAACGGTAAAATAGATAAATGTACACCACTAGATACATAAAACAAAACAATGTACAGACATAACATAACAGAAGACAAAAGAGCATACATATGGTAATAATGTCAAATGAAATGCAATCTCATTAAAATTCTATGTTCTCACAAGGAAAGAGAAAAAAAAAACAGGACGTATCTCCTACTTATGTTCACCACATACTTATTCTTCGCTCCAATTCTCACATTGACATTTTACATAAATATAAAATGTGTGCAATTGTAATGTACGTATGCACTCGTAGCAAGTGGTAGGTCTCGAGTATTTGGTGCTCCAGTATGCCAGTTCTCGGCTGCCACAGGCTACAGGTAATGAATGCAATAAATAGATACACAATAGCTCTACACATTTTGTTTCTATGGTGCAAACTTCCTCAGGAACCAGAATGTGGTATCTAAATTTCCCTCACTCTCTCTTGAGTTCCTTTTAAATTCCTTTTAAATATCCATGTCTGTGCCAAAATTGCTCATACAGCAAATTCACAATCCTGAGTCTCTGTCAGTACTGATGGAGGCGATCAGACCTGTGAGAAATACTGGACTATGATAGAGTCTGGGGCTGGTGGGGTGGTTCTGCAGGGAGGCTACATATGGGCGACCACAGAAATATTTTTGGGGTGGGGGGGCATAATTGTAATGACATCCATGCTCAGCCCAATTTTGACAGTGTCAATAGGGGAGGGGCATAGTCATTATCACATGAAGCGCAAGCAGGCAACGAGTTAAGAAACCTCATGCAAAATCTGTTTAGAAGAATCAAGTTGACATTGTCTAATTTAAGTATTGCAATGTCTAATCTGTTTTAATATTAACACTACTCAATGCACCCCATTAGTACACCCATGATCAAGGCACTATCACTGAATTAAAAAAAATAAAAATGTGTAATCTATATTTTGCGTTACATTTGGCCACAGCATTAGGTGGCATGCACAGCACCAGATTGCACCCACAGCACTTTTCATTTCAAAGCACCAGATTGCACCCACAATACCAGATTTCACTTGCCACAGTCCCAGACTGCACACAATGCTATTGCCACATCAGAAGGTAGCATACTACAGAACTATGAGACACTCACAGCACCAAAAAGTACCAACAGTACCAGATTGCACCCACAACTTATAAATGCTACTACTACTACTACTACTACTAATAATAATAATAACAATAATAAAGAAAACTTCTGCCCCTTCTCTTATATCCCCTCCACACACACTTTCAACTTTCTTCATATCCCCCCACCCAACCTGTGCCCCCTTCTCTCATATCCCCTCCATAGACACCTTAAACTTTCTTTATATCCCTCCACCCAACTTGTGCCCCTTCTAACATATCTGCTCCATATACACCTTCAACTTTCTTAATATCCCCCACCCAACTTGTGCCCCTTCTTTCATATCTTCTCCACACACACCTTAACCTTTCTTCATATTCTCCATGTTTCCATTCTCCATGTGGTCATTTGCTAATAACTCCCTACACCCATCTTCATATTTCTCCATATTCCCCCCTCTCTCACTCCTCATTCTGTCCCTTTCTCCATATTATCTACCTGTCTGTTCATTCCCAATTATATAGTAATTCTCTCCCTTCCTGCTTTGGTGTAGTGTGGCTGAGTGGCTTGGGAATGGTAGTCCTACCATAGTGCTCAGCTCAGTTTGGTGCCACCTGCAGGTAGGATAAACGTCTATCCCTGCTCTCTATTGCAGCCCACTCTCAGGAATGAACACTCGGCTGCTTCATGTGGAGTGTGGCCAGGCCCAGACTGGCCATCGGGCACACCGGGCAAATGCCCTTTGGGCCGCTGAGGACATGGGCTGAGGCCGGCAGGGGAGATCATAGGATCTCCATGATGGGCTGGTGGGGAGATCAAAGATCTCCTTCACCGGCCCACTTGAATGGACATGCGGCTGGGGAGGGAGAGGAGGACCCGGCGGAGCTCCATCTGCAGCTCCACCGGGCTCCTCTCGCGAGATATGGAGCGTTGCCATGGCAAGGCCCCACAGACTAGAGTTCACTCACCACTAGAACCACCAGGGATGGTGTGAGAGTGCCGCCGCCCCCCTCCCAGGTACCACTGTGCCAGTCCCCCCCCTCCCAGGCTAAAGAAAAGAAGGGTGAAAACAATAGCAAAAACAAAACACAGTGAAAATAAGTGTAGTGAAATAAAGTATATATAATAATGCTTAGCTTGAAATTACAAAACAGCCTTCCAAGATCGTTACCCAATAAACGACCTTGATAACATGTAGTAAAGGTAAGAAGGGAGGGGGGATATAATGCCTGCTTATTTTTTATTTATTTTTACCCCACCTCCCCCAAACACACAATCCCATCTAACATTCACCCACAGCACCCTCACACACATCATACACAGCACCCTCACATAAATCACACACAGCACTCTCACACACAGCACCCTCACACACATCACACACACACACAAATCACACACAGCACCCACACACACATATCACACACAGCACCATCACACACATCACCCACACACACAAATCACACACAGCACCCTCAAACAAATCACACAAAGCACCCTCAACAAATCACACACAGCACTATCACACACGTCACACACAGCACCCTCACATACACAGCACCCTCACACACATCATCCACACACACAAATCACACACACAGCACACAGAGTACCCTCACACACAGCACCCTTACACACATCACACACATCACCCTCACCCACAGCACTCTCACACACATCACACACAGCACCCTCACACACATCATAAACAGAACCCTCACACAAAGCACCCCTCAAACACAGCATCCATCACACACACATACTGCACCCTTCACATACACACTACAACCCTCACAGACACCCACTGCATCAAACACACACACGCACCCACACAATACTTCCAAACATATTTATATATATTATATATATATATATAAATATATATATATATATACTGTCACGATTCGGGGAACCCAACACGCTGGCACACACACACACACACAAAAGGTGCCGTACCGGACCTTAGAGTGGCTAAGCACACACAGAATAGTCAGGAGACAAGCCGAGTAAAGGGAACCAGAAGACAGAATAACGTGAAACGAGCCGAGGTCAAAGGGTAGGAGAAAGTCACAGAGTCAGATAAACAAGCCAGAGAGTACGTAACCAGAAACGCAAGGTAAGTAGCAATACTAGAAAGCAAAGACCACAACAGGGCAGGGAGGAACAGGAAAGGTAAGTATTTAAACCAAAAGGTTAATTCTGACTGGATAATTTCCAATCAGAATTTACAATCACACGTGGGAGATATCTAGACCTCCCACTGTGATTAAGGCACTGTGCCTTTAATGCCGGGTCAGGTGACTGACCCCGGCGTGTATAAACCTGGGCGGTCTCCCAGCGTGCAGCGTGCAGCGTCATGTATGCTGCCGCTGGGGGACGTGGAGGAAACGGCGGGCGGCATCCGAGGCTGGAAGGATGCCACTCGCCGGATCCACGAGGAGGAGGGGACCGCGGACGGCTGGAGGGTGAGTACCGCGAGCGGAGTGCAGCCTCCCCCTCGCAGCCGCCCGCGGGATCCCGACATTACCCCCCCTCGAAGACCGCCCAGAGGGCGGGAAGCGGAAGGCTTCAAAGGAAAGCGGGCATGAAAGGAGCGGACCAAAGAGGGAGCGTGCACATCAGAACTCGAAACCCAGGGCCGTACCCCTTACAGTCCACCAAATATTGTAGCCGACCCCTAGAAACACGAGAGTCGAGAAGGGCAGCCACCTCGTACACGTGAGACAGCGCAAGGGGAAACGGGCCGCCTGAGGGGACGAGAGAACCGGTTACACAGCAAGGGCTTCAAAAGCGAGACGTGAAACGTGTTCGGGACAGGCATGGAAGGAGGCAGATCAAGGGAGTAGGAAACGGGGTTAACCCTACGTAACACCTTGAAGGGACCAAGAAACCTGGGGGCAAATTTCATCGAGGGAACCTTGAGACGGAGGTTCCTGGAGGACAACCATACCCTATCACCCGGAACATAAGAAGGGGCCGCAACCCTACGGCGATCAGCAAACTTTTTCCGAGCAGCTGCTGAACGAGACAGCGCAACATGGACCTGATCCCACGTCTTCCGCAAAGAGGCGAGGTGCTGGTCCAAGGCGGGCATTCCCTTGTCGGAGAACGCACCGGGAAGGACAGAAGGACAAAACCCATAAGCAACCTCAAAAGGACTTAAGCCAGTAGACGTATGAGACACCGTATTCCTGGCAAATTCAGCCCACGGAAGAAGGCGAGACCAGTCATCCTGGTGCGCATTAGTGAAGCAGCACAGATACAATTCCACAGACTGATTAGCACGTTCGGCCGCACCATTAGATTGCGGGTGATAGGAGGAAGAGAACGACAAGGAGACCCCCATCTCAGCACAAAAGCCCCTCCAGAACCGAGAGACAAATTGAGGGCCCCTGTCAGATACGATATCCTGAGGTACCCCATGCAATCGGAACACTTCTTTGGCAAACACCTGAGCTAACTGAACCGCAGAAGGCAGTTTCTTAAGCGGAATAAAGTGCGCCATTTTAGAGAACCTATCCGTCATAGTCAGTATCACCGTCTGACCATCAGAAAGAGGCAGGTCTACAATGAAATCCATGGATAAGTGGGTCCATGGTTTCTTGGGTATAGATAGAGGCATCAGAAAACCCTGGGGTCTCACATTAAGGGACTTACACTGCGTGCAGACCTGACAAGCCTGAACAAAATCCACTACGTCTCGTTTGAGTGAAGGCCACCAGAACTGTTGAAGGAGGCCCTTGTAGGTTTTGGTAACCCCCGGTAGACCAGCAGTTTTGGCTGTGTGAAATAAAGTTTACAACTTTTTTCTGTCATTTGCTTCAACGTATAGTTTACCAACCGGCGTCTCAGGGGGTGCCTGGGTTTGGTATGTCTTAATACTATCAAGGAAAGGTGAAGAAACAACCAAACGGGTAGCAGCTATTATCTGAGACGCAGGTACAATAGGTTCAGGAGTCGGGTTAACAAATTCTACTGGTTCATGCTGCCGAGAGATAGCGTCAGCTTTGGCATTACGGCAACCAGGTCTATAGGTAATAACATATTGGAAGCGTGAGAGAAATAGAGACCATCTAGCCTGCCAGGCAGATAACCTTCTAGCATCAACTATATAGGATGATCTGTTATAATCATAATTTTGTGTCTAGAACCCTCTAATAAGTACCTCCATTCTTTAAAAGCTAACACAATAGCTAATAGTTCCCTGTTCCCAACATCGTAATTCTTCTCTGAATCAGACAATCTTTTAGAAAAATAACAACAGGGATGGAGGGGTTTGTCATACGACAACCTCTGTGACAGTACGGCTCCCACACCTGACTCTGAAGCGTCTACTTCCATAACAAAGGGAAGAGAAGGATCAGGGTGGTGCAGCACTGGGGCAGAGGCAAATGCCTTCTTGAGGGTTTCGAAGGCCTTAAGGGCTTCAGGAGTCCAAACCCTAGGGTGTAGACCTTTTTTTGTCAGCTTCGTTATAGGAGAGATGAGTGGTGAAAAGTTTTTTATAAATTTCCTATAATAGTTGGCAAATCCTATAAAACGCTGGATAGCCTTCAGTCCTTGGGGAAGTGGCCAGGACAGTATAGCTTCCAATTTAGCAGGATCCATACTGAAACCCTGTTCAGTAATGATATATCCTAGGAATTGCACAGAGGTCTGATCGAATAGACATTTTTCTAACTTACAGTAGAGTCCGTTCTGCAATAGCCTTTTGAGCACCATCCTAACATGGTTATGGTGTGACTTCAAATCAGGAGAATACACAAGTATGTCGTCAAGGTACACCACAGCACAGACATGCAATAGATCCCTAAGGACATCATTTATGAGGTCCTGAAACACGGCAGGAGCATTACACAGTCCAAAAGGCATGACCAGATATTCGTAATGCCCACTGCGTGTGTTGAACGCTGTCTTCCACTCGTCATTCTCCTTTATACGGACAAGGTTATAAGCCCCCCTGAGGTCTAATTTGGTGAAGAATTTAGAACCTTTAACACGATCAAACAACTCAGTGATGAGGGGGATAGGGTAGGCGTTTTTAACCGTTATATTGTTTAGACCCCTGTAGTCTATACATCAAATCGCCCTCCTTCTTTGCCACAAAAAGAAACCAGCACCAGCAGGAGAGGAGGACCTTCTAATAAAACCTTTTCTTAGGGATTCCCGTATGTACTCCTCCATGATCTGGTTCTCTTTTTCAGAAAGAGGGTAGACCTTTCCCCTTGGAGGCATAGTACCCGGTAAGAGGTTTATGGCACAATCATACTCACGATGTGGAGGTAGCTTATCTGCCTCCCTCTTTTCAAAAACCAAGGCAAGGTCTGCATAAACAGAAGGGACAGAAACCGAGAGTGGTTTAGCCGTGGGCATGTTAAGTAAACAAACAGGACGTACATGAGCCATACAGTCTCGTTGACAAGATTCCCCCCAGGAGAGTATATCTAAACAACCCCAATCAAGAACAGGGTTGTGTTTAACTAACCAGGGAAAACCCAGAACGATGGAGGCTGTAGGGGAGTCAATTATTTGGAAGGTTAACCTCTCCTTGTGCAAAACACCCACAGACATAACTATTTCCTGGGTTTCATGAGTCACCAGAGGTTTCTCCAGTGGTCTACCATCTATGGCCTCAACGGCCAAGGGTGTCTCCTTTCGGATTAGATTCAGGGCTGCGGTTTTGGCAAAGGTTGTCTGCCGCACCCGAATCGATCAGGGCTTTGGTTGTTATAGTGGTTTTATTGACCAAAAGAGAAACCGTAATAAACGGTCTGGAGATGGACATATGAGGGGACAAAGTCATAACACCCGAGGCCGACCCCTCTCTAGGCCTTAGGTGCTGCAGTTTCCCTGTACTTTAGGCTTTACAGTGATGCCCCCTCTTCCCACAATAAAGGCATAACCCCTCCCTTCTACGGTACGCTCTTTCGGCCTCAGTTAACCCCGTAGCACCCAACTGCATGGGTTCAGGGGATGGTTGCCTAGGAGCGGGTAACGCTAGCAGTGAAGTACTGGGTAGAGCAGGTAACACCCGTGTATCCAAACGTCTTTGGCTACGCCTCTCTCTAATACGGTTATCGATAAGAATCACATAGTCTATAACATCATCTAGAAGAGCAGGCAATTCCCTGGATGCTATTTCGGCCAGACCCTCCTGAAAGGCTGTTACGAGGGCGTCATTATTCCAAACCACTTCAGCTGCTAGAGTACGGAATTCGATAGTGTAATCTGCTACAGATCTGTTACCCTGTCGAACCCTAAGCAGAGCCTTGCCAGCAGAAGCAACCCTACCGGGTTGATCAAACGTGCGTCTGAAAGCTGTCAGAAAATCTGCAAATGACATAGGAGACGTATTTTCCCAAATGGGGTTGGCCCATGCTAAAGCTCTCAAGTGGTTTATCAAAAAGGCAATTTTAGATCTGTCAGTGGGATAGGAAAGTGGATTCATCACCAAATGGATGTCGATTTGGTTGAGGAAACCACGACACAATGCTGGGTCACCACTGTAGCGCTGTGGCGGCGTCATGTGAACTACATGAGCGGGAACAGGTACTGGAGTGGGAATGGGTTCGGGCACAGCAGCAGCAGCCTCCTGAACGGCAGGTTGCAAGTGTGCAGTACAAGCCAGTATGGTTTGCAGAGCTTGAGCAAACTGATCCATACGGTGGTCCAAGCCATCCATTCTAGCCTCTTGATTAACTAGGAGCTGTGGTATGTCAGCAGGTTCCATTATGGCCCTGTTGTAATGTCACGATTCGGGGAACCCAACACGCTGGCACACACACACACACACAAAAGGTGCCGTACCGGACCTTAGAGTGGCCGGGCTAAGCACACACAGAATAGTCAGGAGACAAGCCGAGTAAAGGGGAACCAGAAGACAGAATAACGTGAAACGAGCCGAGGTCAAAGGGTAGGAGAAAGTCACAGAGTCAGATAAACAAGCCAGAGAGTACGTAACCAGAAGCACAAGGTAAGTAGCAATACTAGAAAGCAAAGACCACAACAGGGCAGGGAGGAACAGGAAAGGTAAGTATTTAAACCATAAGGTTAATTCTGATTGGATAATTTCCAATCACAATTTACAATCACACGTGGGAGATATCTAGACCTCCCACTGTGATTAAGGCACTGTGCCTTTAATGCCGGGTCAGGTGACTGACCCCGGCGTGTATAAACCTGGGCGGTCTCCCAGCGTGCAGCGTCATGTATGCTGCCGCTGGGGGACGTGGAGGAAACGGCGGGCGGCATCCGAGACTGGAAGGATGCCGCTCGCCGGACCCACGAGGAGGAGGGGACCGCGGACGGCTGGAGGGTGAGTACCGCGAGCGGAGTGCAGCCTCCCCTCGCAGCCACCCGCGGGATCCCGACACATACATACATACATACATACACTACAGCACCCTTCACACACATACTGCACCCCTAAACACATTACATTCCAGACACACACTAGATCCCTTACCCAACTCTGGATCATATACACACACTAGATCCCTATATACACTCCGAATCTGTTATATAGACAAACTCACTAGATCTCCTACACATTCTGGGTCCTTTAAACACACACTAGACTCCTGTGTATACACACACACACATAAAGACTGCACCACCTACACACACACACTACAGTCCTAACATACAAACTCTGGATCCCCTATATACACACTAGATTCCTTGTAAACAAACACATACTACACCCCTAAACACACACTCTCTACAACCCCTACAAACACTAGATCACCTATATATAAACACACACTATAGCCTGTATGCTCACACTTGCTACATCCCCTATACACACATTCTCTACAGCCCCTAGCCATATATGCATTACTTTACACCAAAGCACAACACGACTAAAACCGACCTTATTACACAATACCACACCACAATCAGCTCACTCTACACACACGCAATCCCACAAGCAGGCTCCAAACACTTGCACAATACTCTTTCCTGGCCCTTTTGTCTCCTGGTATCCACTTAAAGAGACACCAGAGACAAGTTGCAAGGAAACACAGTTCAAGCACGTTATTAAATTAGGCCCAGAGGAGGCGGGCTGAAAGCTAGCCGAATAGGAGGCATGTGTGGGTGTGGTGGGTGTGGGTGTAAAAATGGGGGTGTCATTTAGGTAAGGAGTAGGGTGGGGTTATATAAATAACGGACATTTTGTCCATTTACCTCAGCCATTTTAAATTTTAACAGCAAAGTAACAATTTCCTCCTTTTCTAGCAGTCTATTGTTACTTTTGCATGGATATAGATGGGATCCTTGCTGCCCTCAGGGCTGAGGCCCTCCAAGACGGTGGCCGGCACCTGCAGGCCCAGCTGGTAAGGCTGCAGGGTGCCTCCATGGTAGCTGCTCCCTCCGTCGGCGGCCATGTTACTCCACGCCTGCCTGTGAGTACTCTGGTTTAACAGGGTTGGGTTTGGGGGGCGCTAGCGCAGGGGAGGCGCAAGAGTGGGGTTCAGTGCTCCAAGCTATGACAAATGTTCTGCAAACTCTTGAGCGGGGATCTCGCCCTGGGGCCCCTTCCCCAGTGGCTTTGGATAACCAACTTCGGGCGGGATGACCTAGTTCCGCAGGGTGTGATCCGGCGGTGGTCGCGGCGTCAATCCCCGCCAATTCGATACAGGCAACCACCCCCCTGGCCTCAGCGCCACTGACAGTGCTACTGGGGACGCCGCTGTTGTCTCGGGTTTGGGGGTAGCACCCGCTACGCACGGGGCGGCGTACATGTGCTGGTCAGGCCCCCTGGGCCTCCATCTAACGCCGGAATTGAGGGCAAAAATAGAAAAAGGGGAATTTGTAGAAATGTTTTCTCTCCTCCCTATGGAAGATCTTCCTCGGGCGGATACGGATGCAAAAGAGTCTGAAAAAGACAAAGACAAGTTTCTGTATCGGAAGATTCTGAAAACTTTCGGGAACTGGATTAGAGCTTTTTCTATCCTGGCTAGCGTGATAGGTGAAAAGACTCCCAGCAAATGCTCTTCCCTATTTTGCTACCAGGACATGATATGGAATGCTTGTCGGGTATATGGCAGGTTAGGGTGGTGGCGGTATGATGAACAGTTCCGCCAACGATTAGCGGTTCGGCCTTCCATGGGTTGGGATCAAATGGACATCGGCTTGTGGTTGGCTATCATGACCCGCCCGGCCTCACATCAAGGGGGCCTCTCGTCCTTTCTTGGGGGGGCCAGCGCTGGGTCCTCACCTGCAGCGTCGGCCGGTCATCGAAAAACAGGGTGCTGTTGGCAATATGATGATGCCAATGCAAATTCGGATCGGGTTGTCGCTTCAAGCATGAATGTTCTGGGTGCGGCGGGTCCCACCCCGCGTCAAAATGTTTTAAACACAGCAAGGCTGGCGACAAAGGGGATTCCGTGGGCGCTAAGGGCGAGGACACCAGTGGACGTCGACGCAATGCGCCCATGGCTAAAGCATTATAACAATAAGAAGGCGTCTGCCTTGTTATTGGAGGGTTTTGGGCAGGGGTTTTGGAACCCTCACCGGGCTCGGCAGGTCTCCGGTTTCTGCCGAAACCTGAGATCGGTTGTTGATCACCCGGGGGTGGTCAGGGATAAATTGGCAAAGGAGGTGGCGTTGGGCCGCATGGCGGGCCCCTTTCGAGAATCACCACGCCCCGATCTGAGGGTTTCACCACTAGGTGTCATGCCAAAAAGGGAACCGGGAAAGTTTCGGCTGATTCACCATCTATCGCACCCTCATGGGGGCTCGGTAAATGATGATATCGCCGCTGCGGTGGGCATGGTCAGGGCCGCTGGCCCCGGGGCACTCATGGCAAAAACCGAAATTGAGTCTGCTTTTCGCCTCCTACTGGTTCACCCGGAGTGCCACCACCTCCTGGGTTGTGCATTTGAAGGTCATTATTACGTGGATATGTGCCTCTCGGTGGGTTGTGCGATATCCTGTTTTTATTTTGAATGTTTCAGCTCCTTCATGGAATGGTAGTGAGAGCGGAGTCCGGTTATGATTCCTTGCTTCACTACCCGCGCACTCCCCGATATGCGCACAGATTTTGCAAGCAGTGGCGGATGTGGCCTGTGAGTTCGGAGTGCCGCCGGCACCGGACAAAACGATTGGCCCTTCCACGTGCTTGTGCTTTCTCGGGATCGAGATTGATTCCGTTATTGGTGAATGTCGGCTTCCTTTGGACAAATTGTCTGATATTCGTGGGGTGGTGCGGGAGGCGAGCTCCTTGAGGAAGATTACGTTGCAACGACTTCAATCCCTGTTGGGCAAGTTGAACTTTGCCTGTCGGATTATGCCCATGGGCAGAGTGTTCAACCGGCGCCTGGCAGCCGCCACGGCTGGGATACTGAGGCCGTTCCACTTCGTCCGCTTGACCAAGGCGCTCAGGGAGGACTTGGCAGTGTGGGCGGTTTTTCTGGATGGGTACAATGGCAGGTTCTACTGGCAGCAGCCTGAGGTAACGAACTCGGTGCTGCACCTGTTTATGGATGCCGCGGGTTCATCTGGTTTTGGGGCTATCATGGGAAAGCAATGGTGTACGGAACCTTGGCCCAAATCGTGGTTCGACTCGGGCCTGACCAAGAACATGGCGTTCTTGGAGCTCTATCCCATTGTGGTGGCTATCCATCTTTGGGGGCCAGAAATCAAGAACAGGCGTGTCGTGTTCCACTGTGACAACCTGGGCATTGTCCAGGCCATTAATAGGTTAACGGCCTCCTCCCCTCCGGTGGTCAGGCTCCTGCGGCGATTAGTTTTACGATGCCTGTCTTTAAACGTGACGTGCCGCGTTGTGCATATTCCTGGTGTTGAGAATACCACGGCTGATGCTCTTTCTCGTTTCCAATGGCAGGTGTTTCGATTGGCCGCGCCGGAAGCAGATATGGAAGGCCTCCCCTGTCCCAGAGAGCTATGGTCCCTTGGCCTGAGCGAATAAGGGAATGGATTCGGTCTTCGGTGTCAGAGGCAACTTGGGTCCGGTACGGTAAGGCATGGGGAGACTGGGTCGCTCTAGAACAGGACCAAGGTGGGTACGCCTCGACTGCTAAAGGGTTCAAGGTATGTTACGGTTGCTCTGGTTCTGGGAGGCTAGCGGGTGTTCTCTGGCTACGGTATTGGGGAAGCTATCGGGTCTTAGCTTCTGGTTCAACTTGATTCAGGTGCCGGATGTTACCAAGGACTGCATGGTTCGGCTTGCAATGCACGGCTGGCGTAGAGGCCCGCAGCTGCGGGATTCTCGGAGGCCGGTTTCAGGTGCGCTGCTCCTAGGTATCGCGTCGGTCTTACCCAGGGTCTGCTTTTCCGATCTGGAAGCGCGTTTGTTTCGGGTGGCTTTCACTTTTGCCTTCTTTGGTGCTCTACGGATTGGTGAGCTTGTGAGCCCTAGCAAACGGATCCCAGGGGGCTTGTTGTTCAACGATGTGTCTGTCGTGAATGATACGGTGCGTTTTTTGGTGCAAAGGTCCAAAACTGACATCTTCGGCAGGGGGGCATGGGTTACCCTCCGCGCCATTCCCGGTTTGGCTGTCTGCCCTGTCGCATCCTTTCAGTCTTACTGTCCTGGTCGCCCGGGTGTTGCGGGCCCGCTGTTAATTCATGGGGATGGTTACTTCCTTTCTCGCTTCCAATTTCTCCGGGTCTTTCGGTTGGCACTCGAACAACTGGGTATTTCGAGCGCAGACTTTGGGGGTCACTCTTTCTGGATTGGGGCTGCAATGGAAGGTTTTTCGGATCAGGCCATTCAAAGGATTGGTAGATGGGAATCGGGGAGGTTTCGGCCCACACGTCTGATCGGTATCCCCCTTGTGTTTTCTCCACAGGGCCCGGCCGACGGATCTGGCTGATCGGTCATTCTTATATCTACTGGGCCCACCTGCGGGCAGGGGTACGCCCGGGTGGGACACGGCTTGGAATACCTCGGTAGCTGGCGGAGGTCCAGTGGTTCGGGTTCCGGGGCATGAGATGGGGTCAGCTATTGCCGGAGGTTGTGCAGTTGTCTACTTTATTAGGAGCCCCGGATGTCTTAGTGGTGCATCTGGGGGGAAACGATCTGGGGTCGCTGCCTGCGTGGGGCCTGGGGGAACTGATCAGGCGAGATTTGGCGCGCTTGCGAGTGCTTTTTCCACAACTTTGCCTAGTATGGTCGGGTATAGTTTCCAGGAATTATTGGAAGTGCGCACTCGATCAGGGTGCTATTGAGCGCTGTAGGGTAAAAATTAATAAGTGGGTTTCCAAATTTGTACTAGGCGTCGGGGGCTTAACAGTGCGACACCGTATTTTCGAGCGTGAGGCAGCGATCTATTTTCGCCCGGACGGGGTCCATTTAACTGATGTAGGATTGGACTTATTTAACTTAGCGCTGCAGGATGCGTTGCTTGGGGGTTGCGCCCGCTGATTTAGGCGTAAATGCAGCAGGGGCTAGTGGCGGGTATGGTCCTTGCCGAACCAATTGGGAAGAGGAGTACAGGAAAAGAAGGATGCTGGGTCGGGTCCCTCCCCTAACCTCGGAAAATGTTTGGGTATTTGGGCGTGCCCTATGTGCCAGGAAAGGTGGCCAGGGGTTGGCATGTGGAATTGGAAGGCCAAGGTGAAGGCCAGGTATCTTGGACGAGGGGGGAGGGCCGATGCCTTGGTGGAGTGTGTACCCTAGAGGGTTTGTGGTACGGTTGGCAAGGACTAGTTTGAATTAAACCATACTTACACCTGGAAATTATGGTTGGTTTATATAAATATGTTTGTTAATTTATAAATAAAAGCTGTGGCCTTTTTATACCACATATACGTTTCCTAGTTTTGATTGGGGGAAGGGAATGGATTGGGGGATGTAATGGGTCGCACCACACGATAACCGCTACCTACACACATGCTTGCACTGTGCAGAACAAATACAGGGCTTTTTTTTCTCATGCTAGAGATCTTTAGCAGAGCTCAACGCATGGTCTGCCCTAGAAGAGCATTGAACCAACATGCTCACTTTGAGAGGGGACGTATTTGTCATTGGTGATGATGAAACACACCCTCTTTGCCCCGCCCCCTTCTTAGTGGGCCGCTGTGATAAAAAATGCCCTGGCCAAATTTTTCTCCCAGTCCGGCCCTGAGTGTGGCTGAGCACATACTGTAAGTGAAGTCTTTTTTTTAAGTTATTAAACAAAGTACCCACTTCAGGTTATCCTGCATGGGTACCTGTGGGGGAGAAGGACAAACTGAAATTTCCAGGTGGGGGCAAGTGCCCTGCTTGCCTTCCCCTCCGGAAGCCCATGAGGCTACAGCAACTGCTGCTGTTTTAAAACAAAAATAAAGATTTACAAAAAAAAAAAAATGATTACTAGACCAGGAGCTAATAGGTTAAATACATATAAAAACTAAAACAGCAGGAACATATAAAAAAATACTGATAAAAAACAAATAAAACAATTTGAGCATCAAAGGACACTAACGTCAGGTCTAATAATACAGTCCCAAATAAGGATAAAGTTTAAAATGTCCTTATAATAGAATGTTAGTACACTGTAGCAATAATTGCTCAAAGCTACAAAATACAAATGTATATAAATTGTAGCTACAAAAAGAGCAAGCGATGCTAAAATTGTATAGCAAATTGTGTAAACTTAAAGGACCACTATAGTGCCAGGCAAACATACTCCCTCAGGGACCCCCTCCCGCCCGGCTCTGGAAAGGAGAAAGGGGTAAAAACGTACCTTTTTCCAGCACTGGGCGGGGAGCTCTCCTCCTCCGATCCTCCTCTTCTCCTCCCCGTCGGCTGAAGGCTCACGCGCGGCAAGAGCTGCGCGCGCATTCAGCCGGTCATATAGGAAAGCATTCATAATGCTTTCCTATGGACGCTGGCGTGCTCTCACTGTGAAAATCACAGTGAGAAGCACGCAAGCGCCTCTAGCGGCTGTCAATGAGACAGCCGCTAGAGGAAATAGGGGAAGGCATAACCCATTCATAAACATAGCAGTTTCTCTGAAACTGCTATATTTATGAAAAAATGGGTTAACCCTAGCTGGACCTGGCACCCAGACCACTTCATTAAGCTGAAGTGGTCTGGGTGCCTAGTGTGGTCCTTTAAAGGACCACTATAGTGCCAGTAAAACATACTCGTTTTCCTGGCACTATAGTGCCCTGAGGGTGCCCCCACCCTCATAGCCCCCCTCCCGCCGGGCTCTAGGGGGTGGAAGGGGTTAAAGGACCACTATATATCATTGACAGCCGCTAGAGGGCTTCTGCGTTTCTCACTGTGATTTTGTGAATGCTTTCCTATGGACTGGCTGAATGCGAGCGCGGCTCCTCAGGGCACTATAGTGCCAGGAAAACTAGTATGTTTTCCTGGCACTATAGTGGTCCTTTAAATTTACCTCTTTCTCCAGCGCCGGGCAGGGAGCTCTCCTCCTCGGCTGAATGCGCATGTGAGACAGCCACTAGAAGCTGGATTAACCCTATTGTATAGAATGTGACGGCAGATAAGAACCATTCAGCCCATCTAGTCTGCCCAATTTTCTAAATACTTTCATTAGTCCATAGTCTTATCTTATAGTTAGGATAGCCTTATGCCTATCCCACGCATGCTTAAACTCCTTTACTGTGTTAACCTCTACCACTTCAGCTGGAAGGCTATTCCATGCATCCACTACCCTCTCAGTAAAGTAATACTTCCTGATATTATTTTTAAACCTTTGTCCCTCTAATTTAAGACTATGTCCTCTTGTTGTGGTAGTTTTTCTTCTTTTAAATATAGTCTCCTCCTTTACTGTGTTGATTCCCTTTATATATTTAAATGTTTCTATCATATCCCCCCTGTCTCGTCTTTCCTCCAAGCTGTACATGTTAAGATCCTTTAACCTTTCCTGGTAAGTTTTATCCCGCAATCCATGAACCAGTTTAGTAGCCCTTCTCTGAACCCTCTCTAAGGTATCAATATCCTTCTGAAGATACGGTCTCCAGTACTGTGTACAATACTCCAAGTGAGGTCTCACCAGTGTTCTGTACAATGGCATGAGCACTTCCCTCTTTCTACTGCTAATACCTCTCCCTATACAACCAAGCATTCTGCTAGCATTTCCTGCTGCTCTATTACATTGTCTGCCTACCTTTAAGTCATCAGAAATAATCACCCCTAAATCCCTTTCCTCATATGTTGAGGTTAGGACTCTATCAAATATTCTGTACTCTGCCCTTGGGTTTTTACGTCCAAGATGCATTATCTTGCACTTATCCACATTAAATGTCAGTTGCCACAATTCTGACCATTTTTCTAGTTTACCTAAATCATTTGTCATTTGGCTTATCCCTCCTGGAACATCAACCCTGTTACATATCTTAGTATCATCAGCAAAAGACATACCTTACCATCAAGACCTTCTGCAATATCACTAATAAAAATATTAAAGAGAATGGGTCCAAGTACAGATCCCTGAGGTACTCCACTGGTGACAAGTCCAAGCTTCGAATATATTCCATTAACTACAACCCTCTGTTGCCTGTCACTCAGCCACTGCCTTAGCCATTTAACAATATTTCTATGTTTATAGAAAAGAGGGTTAAACCTAGCTGGACCTGGCACCCATTAAGCTGAAGTGGCCTGGGTGCCTATAGTGGTCCTTTAACCATTCAACAATATTGGAATCCAAACTCAAAGATTGCAGTTTATTGATAAGCCTTTTTATGTGGAAGAGTGTAAAAAGCCTTACTGAAACCTAGATAAGCAATGTCTACTGCACCACCCTGATATATTATTTTAGCTACCCAGTCAAAAGGTAAAAATCAATAAGATTACTTTGGCATGATCTCCATGAAGTAAACCCATGTTGTCTCTGATCTTGAAATCCATGTGATTTAAATACATAAAGGGAATCAACACAGTAAATGAGGAGAGTATATTTAAAAGAAGAAAAACTACCACAACAAGAGGAGTTTTACATTAGAGAGGCAAAGATAATACCAGGAAGTATTACTTTACTGAGAGGGTAGTGAATGCATGGAATAGACTTCCGGCTGATGTGGTAGATGTTAACAAAGTGAGGGAGTTTAAGCAAGCATGGCATAGGCATAAGGCTATCCTATACATAAGATAAGGCCAGGGACTAATGAAAATATTTAGAATATTGGGCAGACTAGATGAGCTGAATGGCTCTTATCTGCAGTCACATTCTATGTTTCTATGTAGTTATGCATCTGACTCAGAGTTACTATTCACATGTCAGGCATTTTCAGGATTGAAATAGCTTTGACGTTGTTGTATTAGCTGTATGTCTTTCAGGCTGCACAAAAAATATACAGTGTGTATACAAACGGTGGTTTATGACTCCAAATTCGACTATCTCAGCATATGGTTTGATTTATAGCAGCACACAAGATGCAAACAGATAATTGAGTGCAATATAAGACAATAAACAGTGTCTGCAGTACAAGATGGGACTGGAAGAAATGGGAGGGAATGGTTTCAAGAAAGTCGATTCTTGTGTCTTGGGAAAATTAGTGAACAGGTGTGGATATTTAAGGATCACTAAATAGTATAACTAAGCCTCTTGCATCAGAGGAATGCTTGGCAGATGGCTTTCACTATTAAGGCTTAAATAGATTTCTAACTATGTGTATATATTCTAAGTTACACTATTCACTTTTTTGATAATCAAATGATATCAAAATATTTTGAACAATGCAACAAATATATTTCTACATTTTACCTTCTTGTGCAAGTACGATTTATTATTTTTTAATGCGTTTAACTTTCAACCTTTTTTTTTTCTCGTCTTGTTTTCACAGATAACTCGTTCTGTTTATTTTAAAATGATTAAAAAAAATTAGCTAGAACAAGTATAACTTTAATTTGTCCAATTTGTGCCTTCTTGCTTTTTGTATACTTTTCTCTTGATTATTTGATACCCTGTATAGCACATTTGTATAACATATACATAACATGCAGGGCCAAATTAAGAGCCTGATGGATTAGGGGCTAAGGATTTTGATCTATTTAATTTTTGGATGCATAAAATGAAGTGTGCTGTAGTGCTATGGTGCCAGGAGTGCACACACTGCAGCCACTTTACTCATCCTTGTTCACAGACTCAGGGCCGGCCTTACGGATGTGCGAGCCATGGCAACAGGGGCGCCGGGCGGCCGACACAGCTCGCACTCAATCACTCACAGGCCGGCCCGAGTCATGTGCAGAGCAAGTCAAGTGAATAGTGCTGTGCACTTGACTTGCAAATTATGAAGAGAGCAGCGGCCAGGAGAGAGAGGAGGTCAGGAGCACTGAGGAAGATCGTGCTCCGTCTCCTCAGTCATTCGCGGAAGGATCCGCACAGTGATAGTGAGGGAGGAGGTCAGTGCTTTGGTATCAAGGTCGGCAGACTGGGACATTGTCAGGAGGATCCAGGGAGCAGCAAGCTTCAATGTGAGTCTGCTTATTCTTGTTATAACTATTGCTTTTTTAAATTAAATAGATTGTTGTTTTTTTAAGGGTGGCAGGTGTTTTTGTGTGTGTGGGGGTTTGCAGAAGGGGGAGCAGAGGTTTTCTAGTTGGGATATTGGGGAAGGGCTTTTGGTTTAGGGAGGAGCAGAGGTTTTATAGAAGGGGTTAGGGGTTTTGTAAAAAAGGGGGTAGGGGTTTTGGTGTAGGGGAGAGGTTTTGTAGAAGAAGGGGCAGGCATTTCTGGTGAAGTGGGGAAAGGATTTTGTGGAGGGGGAGCAGGGGGTTTGTAGAGGGGGGCAGGAGTTTAGTATAAGTGGGGCAGGGGTTTAGTATAAGGGAGCAGAGGTTTATGTAGAAGGGGAGCAGGGGTTTATGTAGAATGAGTGCAGGGCTTTTGTAGAAGGTGGCATTGGTTTTGGTGGAGGGGGAAGTTTTTTAGGGATATTATGTGTACATTGCTGTATAGTAGATATATATAATGATAGCATGTGTTTTGTTAAAGGGGAGAAGGAACCTTGTAGAAGGGTGGGCAGGGGTTTTATTAAAAGGGAAGCAGGGGTTTTGTAGAAGGGGCAGGGGTTTTGTGAAAGGGTTTTGTAGTAGGCAGAACAGGGCTATTGTAGAAGGGGCAGGGGTTCTTCTGAAGGGGGAACACCGTGCGTTGGGCTTGCACAGGGCGCCTGATCACCTAAGGCTGGCCATGCACAGACTCAGGGGTGGGCCCGGTTCGTGTATTCCCAGAGCCCAGGGCTTGAGCTGTATAAGGGGCACCAACATTTCTGTCACCTGATATTCTCATTCAGTGAATTAATTCCTACATTACAAAAAGTTAGCATCCACCTTCTGCATCCACCTTCTGCATCTTGAAGACAGAATGCAGTATGGGCGCCCAGTAGAACCAAAGTAATTAGAACCTGTCCAGGTTTACGCCAAGTATAAATTTAAATAAATATATATATATATAGTAACGGACCGTTTTACACACAAGAGGTTAAAAACCGTTTAGGTGATATTCCCCTTTTCAGATGCACAGATAGCTACTGCAATCACCAATCTCCCGAACTGCAAACACATGAATTCACCAATCTCCCGAACTGGAACCAGGGGAATGCTCCAAACTCCCGAACAGGAAACACACGAATGCTGTAAACAACCGAACAGGAAAACCATACGAACAGTTTACACGCCTGGCAGTCGCACTGTAACAGCATACAATCCAATTCCCCCCAAGAACGAGACAACACTTCGTTTGAGGGTCAAACAGAACTGATTTACTGGGGCTACCTGCCCGGCTTTTATGCAGGTCTCCCACCTGGTGGACACTCCCCTAGGGGACCAGATGGAAGACTGAGAAACATATTGGACATTGATCACAAGCTTACAATCCCACAATGCATTACAATCCCTCCTCTCTGTCCTGGAGATAATTGGGAAGTAATCCAATTATCTCCAGGGACAGAGAAAAAACTCCATTAACCACATGGCAGACAAAGGACAATAAAAGACATAAAAATACATACTGTTACATTTATCACGTAGAAAATACACATTCTACCTATCCCCAGATAGCTTAGATCTGAGTGCCCATTACTACCGGATGGCGCTCAGATCACATACATACAGTTCAGTCGCCATGGAGCCAAAGTCTTTCTCATAGTCTTTCGGTATATGAATGGGCTCCATGGCTTAGCTATCTGTGCTAACACTGCTCACATAGGGAAAATAAAAGGTTTTTAATGCAGGGCCAAAGTCCAGCAGCAAGAGGTGGGCAACCAAGCTCCTCCAGTGGCCAATGGCGAGGTTGGTTCCACCACATATATATAGTTAATACATTGCTAAACACAAATACACACACCAGTCAAGCCATAAGACTTGCTTTTCCCACAGAAATCTCACTTTAACAGTGCTGTTACTACTGCAAGGGATTTGCATCTGCAAATGAGGTCAACAAAGAACCACATTTTTGCCTCATAATTCCACTTTATACATGGATTCCTTGGAGTATGTGTCTGCTGTATACAACAGCTTTGAAACACAACTCAGGAAGAGGCGCAAAGCCAGTGAACCACTCATGGACAGCTGTTTCGTTGTCAATGCAACTCATCAGCATGAGGTTTGTTACTGGCTTGCTGTAGAGGCTTGGCATTACCTGTAAAGTACATGCCAACAGAGTTGTGGTGGGGAAAAAAGTGTGGATTAAAACCCCTTAAAAAGTCCCAGAGAAATAAAAAAGGAGTATTTTTTCTATAAGCCTTTGAGGAGGAGATGCTTTAGTGCAGATCAGTCAAAGGTCCTCCTTGGTGTTCAAATAAATTAGGGACTTTTAAAGTATATCTAAGTTATTTCTATCACTATTTGGTTTTACTGTGTATATATATATATATATATATATATATATATATATATACACACATACACGTATATCATCAAGGCTATGGGACACTGGAAATCCTCCACCTATACTCTTTACATTCCAAACACAGTTAAAGTTAAGTTAAGGCTTTTCGTGACTTGTCCAAATAAACAATGTTTTGTTATATGAATAAATTTTGTATGGTACTTTTCTTTTTGCCCACTTTTATTACAGGCCTACTGCTTTGTCGGT
Organism: Pelobates cultripes; assembly: GCA_933207985.1. Taxonomy (NCBI): domain Eukaryota; kingdom Metazoa; phylum Chordata; class Amphibia; order Anura; family Pelobatidae; genus Pelobates; species Pelobates cultripes. Next base: position 160,873,046 of record OW240912.1, read on the forward strand.
TCCGGCACACCAAAACCGACTGGTGTCAATTTGTTTATTGGTTATAATTTGCTATGTTACCTTTTTCATCATGGCTATATTGCCCCGACTACAAATATATATATACACATCCATACTCATTTCAATTTATACTTGACGAAAACCATTTTTTTCTACCTATTGTTTTCCCTTTAATTGTTAGTGTATCCAATTAACAGAATCTGCAGCCATTTGAGTGAGCACTGTATCTCCCCCTCTCTTTCTTAATGCAATTATGTATGTTTATGTACATTAAATATGTAGTTCCAGAATTTATATTTCAATGTAGAAATGCATTATTGTACATTATCATATTTTGTGAATGTAGATTTATATTAGTTACTCAGTATAGTGTAAGAAGATTAGTTTATTTATAGAGGAACAGTACCATCTCCATAACCGCTTATTTAAGTTGCTATGGCGCATTAGGGTCCGGCGCTGTCTTACCTTAAACTGGGTTAAACTGTTTTGTAATGATGTAACAGGCACTGGTGCTGAACACTGCTGCCACTAGCTTCCCTCCTTACAGCATAAGGAAGGTTTAGTCAGGCAGCTGGCATTAGCTTGGGTGTGTAAGCTAACACTCTCAGACTATTACTTGCAGCCCATTGAGAGATATAGTACATTTTTGTGTTTTATACATGTGTATTAATGCATGCATAATACACATTTTTGTGTGTATATATTAAAAACATGTTATATGTAAAATGCTGCTTATAATACATAAAAATAAATAATATAATATACATGTTTTAATGTACATTCATATATGTAATTTTGTTTATAATTAAATTTGGTCCTTTCTGCAGATCCATGCATAAAACACATTGACCCATGCAAACATAAACTCAGTTACACTAAGTGACTCATACACACATTCACACACAGTGACCAGTCACAATCAATAAAATAACACACTCACACACTGATAAACACACAAACACATACAGTGGCGTAACTTCCACGGTCGCAGGGCATGCAGAGGCGACCTGGCTCATCACTCTAACCCCTGTGACCATGGTAGAGGGAATGGGACACATGGAGTGGCTGGGGGGGAAGGAATGGGTAGCATGGAGGGGCTGGGGGGATAAGACACATGGGGGGGGCACCAGGGCAATTTTTGCACTGGGGCCTGGTGGTTTATATTTATGCCTCTGGTAACTAATACACACACTCAAACTTAGTGACCCACACACGCACAATCACTGCCCATAGAGCTTCATTAGCCCATATGTTAAGCTGGCCAATACAGCAGAAAACCGAGGACATGGGGAAGCAGCCTTATATGGAACTGTAGACTGCAGACAGATACCACAGAGCCACCCCATAGGAGTTTCCATAAAGTATGCAACACTTGGCATGTGTATGTCTAAAGCACCTAGATGGTGAAGAAAATTCTGCTGCCTTTTGACTGGGACCAGAGAAACCCCAGCTGCTGTAAGCATACACAGTGGTGTAACTAGCACAGTCGCAGGAATCGCAATTGCAACTGGGCCTGTCACTCCAGGTGGCCCAGCCGCCCTGCCTGCCCCTGCGACCATGGGCGTACTGACCCAAGGCCGGTGGATGCCAGGTGACCAGCAGGATAGGAGTGCTGTGCTGCTCTCCTCCTGCCAGAGGCCGAGCAGACTGCGGTTTGAAAGGAAATGCTCACTGATGGGAAAAGAAAGTACACCATCTTTGAATTCTAAGGTTTTACATATGAGGATATAAAACCAATTATCTCTTCCTTAGCAGACCTTACAATCAGTTAAATACAACCTCAAATGATCAATTACACAGTGTCATGGTGTATTTAACAAAAATAAAGCCAAAATGGAGAAACCATGTGTAACACACTAAGTAACCTTATGATTCAATAGCTTGTAGAACCACCTTTAGCAGCAATAAGTTGCAGTAATCATGGGCGGACTGAGCACCCGAGGCAAAATGTGCAGCACTGACATTCAGCATCTCCCCGCTCTGCATGGAGAAGCACCGATTCAATGCATCTCTATGAGGAGATGATTGGCGCAGCGTAGGGTTTTGCCGCGTGTGCACAATCGCCTTCCAGTGCTATCCTATGGTAAAGCATTGGATTGGCTGAGATAATCTAAAGTGATGAACTCCGTCAAGGAGGCGGAGCAAGGGTCGTGCAGCCACAAGTTTGGTCTGCGCTGGAATAAAGGTGAGTAAATCACCTTTTTTAATGGGTGCCTATAAACCTATAGTGTCTGGAATACACGTTTGTATTTCTGACACTATAGTGTTCCTTTCAGGTGTTTCGTAACATGTAACATTTGGTTTGTAATTTAAGAAGCAAAATTTAGAGGCCTGCATACCTCATACAAACACATTGCCAAAATTCACTTATACCCCCTTATACATATTGCCATGCTACACAAACACACATAAAATAAATACAACCCTATTTACAAAACCAAAAACATGTATTCAGATATACTCTGAAATCACATATCCTGACACTACATACAAAGACACATATATTTACTTACACTAGCACTCACAGTGAATATACACACAGAAACACACATTTTCTTTACATGTACATACAATCAAATACACGGTACACCTACACCAGCATATATATTGGCCTGCTGGGGGCCCAGGTGCTAATTTTGCCCCGGTGGCCCAGGCCACTGTCAGTCCGTCCCTGGCAGTAATCGTTTTCTGTATGTCTTTATCAGTCTCTCACATCGTTGTGTAGAAATTTTGGCCCCCCCTTCTGTACAAAGTTGCTTCAGTTTATTGAGGTTTGCTGACATTTGTTTATCCACAGCTCTCTTAAGGTCCTGCCACTGCATTTTAATTGGGTTGAGGTCTGGACTTTGACTGGGTCATTTCAACACATTTCTCTTTTCAGCCCTTCTGTTGTAAATTTGCTTGTGTGCTTGGGCAACCCTTCCAATTAAACCATACTTGTCCTGTCTTTTTCTAATTTTATAACATATTTGCTTATGTCTCTCTTTACTAGAACTCCACAGCAGCACAGAAAACAACCAATCAGAAAAAAGTTAGGTACTATAAAACTCCCCTCCCCACACATCATTCCCTCTTTCTTTGCTGCTCCACATCAGTACACATCAGAGTACCACTGCCTCCTGCTTCTAGTTGGTGGCTTTGGGTTTTAATTGCTTAAATTCATTATTTTATGTTTAATCTGTCTGGGAGTTTACTTATTGTCTGTAACTTTATGCATCATTGATTACCCATCTGTTAGTGCATTTGGTTTCAAGGGGGGGTCTTTGTGGGCTTTTCTGCCTTTTACTTTACCCTCGGTCTCACCCCCCCCTATCTATCTCCCAGATATTCCTGTTTTTTTATTTATGTCCGTTTTTTATATATGGTCTGCCCTTTCTTCTCGGGCTGTGTAAATGCCGCTCGGGGGTTTTCTGGAGGCTGATCATGTGCTTGCCACCTCCGACCCCCGAGCTCTGGGACCGCGGATTCTCCTCCAGTGGTCCCGTGTAAGTTTCTGCCGGTCTCTGGGTACTCGTGATCGTATACGAGTACCCGACAGCCGGACCTTTTCCTCACATAGTCGCTTGCTGCGACCGGCACCGGACCGCGTGTGTCTGACCGGGTGGAGGAGGGTGCGCTTGCTTGTGGCCCCTCCCCCGGATGTACTTGCCTCAGTGGAGATCGGATTGCAGGGTTCCTTCCCCACTGGTGATCAGGATCTGCTGCCAGACCTACTGAAGCTTGTTTGCTTAGTAAAAATCAGCACCATTACAGTCTAATCACTACAGCCCACACAATCTTCTGTCATATCATCAGACTATCAGATACTTCTCATGCAGAAGTTTTCAGGCACTAAAGTGTATGTCAATTGCCTCTCTCCACCCACTGAATCTAGTTAGCAGCATTCTGCATTATCGTGCAGTGCCTTGTAGCACAGAGCATGAAGACTTTCAGAATCAAAGGTCTTAATGAGAAATTGCCTCTAGTGGCTGTGTTACATATGTAATAAGTATTCATAGAGGCCAGATAAGGCTTCTATAGGTTTTCCCTGCTTTAGCTGCATCTGTTTTGCATAGCTACCATAGCAACCCCATTCAGGTTTTTATATAAACCGTACTACGCTGGGATCTTGCAGCCAGGATAGACCAGTGATCAGTGGCTGCAAGCCATTTGGGGACTGCCAGTTTCCCTATTTTAGTGCTCTTAGCACATTTTTACTCTTCCATGAGGTTTGGTTATTGGGGTTGATTTGCACATATTACCCCCAGGATTAAAATATATATAGGGGACTCTACCCACACAGATTGGTCCCCTGCGGCTGTCGGAACGCAACACCTGTGTATGTCCGTCTCTGGATGTGCCCCATTGATTGGCCTGCTCCGTCTGTGACCCATTGATTGGCCTGCTATGTCTGTGCCCCATTGACTGGCCTGCTATGTCTGTGCCCCTTTGATTGGCCTGCTATGTCTGTGCCCGAACCCCCTTTTGGCCGCAGGCCTTGGGGAATATCACTGTGGAAAGCCCACTATTGACATGGAGATAGGTGGGCGTCCAGGCAAGCACTGCTGCCTTACTGTCCAAGAGTATGATTGGAAGGGTGAAGGCCCTAAACCTCATGCCTTGAGGGGCAAGGCTTCTACGAAGATCCCCGGGTGTGCAACCACGGTTTACACCAGCCCGGTGGCGACACATCTCCAAAGAGAATCTCGCACATGCAGGGACCAGTGCTCAGACGCCAACAGGGGAGCACGGTATTTCCTTGTCTGTAACAACTAATACTTAAGCTGCATTTCGGAATCCATCTTAGGTCTAGGTAGTTATTTCTACGTCATGTTTAGCTCCTGATCCTTTCAGTTGGGTTTACTTGCTTTGCTTTTCCGGTCTGCTATTTACCTTCCCTCCAAGGTACGTATTTTTATTTATCTACACCTTAGTTGTTGTTTTCTTGTTTTTGTATCTTCCAATTTTCCTTTCACTCGGGTCGTTGAGAGGCTGGACTTGGCCTCCTCTGACTCCCCAGACTCTCTTGGATCGCGGAGAATGTCTCCAGCATTTCCCCAGACTACCGGCGGCCATCCTGGATCCCACCTGCGCGGGATTGTTTGTAGATTCATAACCTTTTCTAGCTATTGCAGTTTCTCGGTATGTCACCATTATTAGTTTCTCGGTCTGTCACCATTATTAGACTCTAGGCTGGAGTGTTACTTCGACTATTAGCAGGATTATTGATTCCCAGTTTGAGTACACCTCTCAGGTGACTGAGACAGAGAGTGATTTCAGGGTCTAGGGGTAATCCCTCTCAGGACCTTATCCCAACTCGACTGGTTTTAGACGACGAGCTCTCCACTTACAATCAGTCTGAGACTGATAGGGACTCGGGTTTCCATGGTAAGAGGGTGCGGCCCTTTCTTAACCTCAGCCCGAAGCGAGACTAATTTACAAGACTAGAGGGGATCCCTTCTGTTATACAGAACCTGTCACAAAAATTCCATTAATGGGCGCAACCCTCGCCTAACCTCGGCCTGAGGAGGATAGGGATGCATATTACAGGTTTGAAGTGGGTCCCGCTCTCATATTCGAAGCAAGACACTGACATAGACCCTGAGTTTATTATTAGAGGGTGCGATCCTCTCACTATGCAGTGTACGTTATTGGAGAGTGCGGCTCTCTCATACACTCAACCCGCTACTGGGCTCCCCTGATGTGCACAGGCCAAGTTAACCATTTATACTGTTTCCTCAGTTTACCGCTGGCAAGACAGTTTCTTACAGTGCTGGATTCTGCTCCCCTTCTTGAGAGCGAACACGTCACTTGACACTACTCAGCAGGGTCATTTAGTCTACTGTCGACCCTTATTCACCCTAAGGACGTATGCCAGTACAGGATCATGTTGTTTTCGTAGAGGGGCATCCCGCTTACAGTCAACTCGATTTGGAGGCCTGTGTTACATAATGTGGTTACCGCTGTTACTCAAGCTCTTGCTATACGGACTATGACTACCTCATCAAAATGACGAGGTGTCGCCGCTTAGTAGCGACTGGGTAAGAGGAGAGAACCCCTCCATTAAATCCAACGACTGGGCTACTATTTTGTTACAGAGGTGCTGCCTGATCGAGCAGGGTAGTTCATATGTAACCTAGCTTTCACGGTTACATGCCCTATGATTGGTTTGCTGGACCCACGCCACTATACCACCTATCGGGATAGACTCTCGGAGGTATTACTAGGGGAGATTCCCCACCTCATTTACACGTCCCCCTGATGCCTTATTGGATAGAGTAGAGGCTGTTTGGAACTGGCTGTCTCACTACAGCTCCTAGGAATTGCACATCTTCTGGATACCCTTTACCTCCCTGTTGCATTTACTTCTGGAGGTTGTACGCTTGATGGGTGAGCCCCAGCTATTACGAGTGTGTAGGTTTTTGGTTTGACTGGCGTTGTGCCGAACAAACAAGCACACACTGGTTAGGTTTTCACACACCGTTTTGGACACACGGACCCGACAGTTTTCCCCTATCAAGGGTAGCAAGTGATTTGAGGCCATCATAGTGCACACATGCACTGCCTTTACTCGGCACACAACCCGGTCTGCAAATACAGCGTATGCATTGGTCAAAAGATCGGAGTCCTGACCGATTTGGGCTCCCTAGCTGTTGGCGGTCCTGGAATAGGTGACAGGACTGCCCCTACTCCTCTGAGAACGTGTCTGGAGATCACGATTCGGATATAGAGGGCCCTCTTTTCTATACACGAGTTTCCTCACGGGTGCCGTCCCGAGTTTTGATTTTCACTCATCCGTCTTTTGAGGTACGGTCAAGGAGGACTATTCGGATTCTATGGGGGAACCCTTGTTTGGTGTCAAATCCTACACAGACGTCACAAAATCGGGATGCAACCTCCCGCTGGAGTACTGCTCAGGGTTGAGAACCTCGGGTTTGGATCTGACTACCCGAGGTTCTCAACCTGGACCGTCCCTGCTTTAGACGGTTGAAGCTATACCCCCTTTTTTTCGCTATATCTATCTCTGGAGTCAGCTGTCATTAGCTGTTATAGAACGCTAGGAGATCACGGGACTCTAGACAAAGATGGAGGGTATTCCTTAGAAGGGATACCTAGACTTCAGACCTCGAATTCAAATACCTAGGTCCCTTGGCCTAAGACCTTTTCTTGGAGATAACATCCCCCTGATAGTCAGGAATACGGGGCCTAAATGTCTCACTCTATTGTACCATATCTTGGGTGTGACGTGCATACCATAAGTCCCGCCACGGGCCTTTGGCAGGACTGGACTGGAACGGGATCGTACAAGCGGTTATTCGGATTATCACACTCTCCCCCTAATCAGTCGACAGTCTCATGGATGGAAATCCTGACCCAAACCCGCTCACCAAGACCGATTCGGTTTTTCTACCAGCCGGCCTACTCTTCGAACTACTTTCGACTCCTTTGCGGTCCACCACGCGGCTACAGCACGTGACGACTCTTCTTTGTTTATGCTCATCCCAATTACCCCTTGGATCCGGACTACTTTTCACTCCTCGACGATGATACATTTGGAAGGAAATCTCAATTGCAGGTTATGGTATTTCTGGTTATTTCACTGGGTGCCCACATGTTTTGTTCATCGTACATTTCATTGGCTAACCAACCTGTTCGATTCTGTTTTCTCTCGTTTCAGCTTGCAGTCCATCAACGCTATCTGGTTTGAGAGTTCTTCTCGGATGGTGGACGTTGTTGTATTCATTATATCTTGGACTTTGTTTTTCCTCCATTATATTTACTGCCTTTTGTTCTGTTTTTGTCGCAGCTTGAAAGAGGAAATAATGTGTGGGGAGGGGAGTTTTATAGTACCTAACTTTTTTCTGATTGGTTGTTTTCTGTGCTGCTGTGGAGTTCTAGTAAAGAGAAACCTAAGAAAATATTCGCTTTCTGTCATTAATAAAATTAAGATTATAGGTACACTAAAGCTAGCATAATCTACAATTGTACTGTCATGTACTATTAATATTTAACATGCTAACTGAGGCCTGTTGAGTCAGAAATTTTACTCTGCTACTTTCTATTTCTACTGCTATTTCTCTGAGCATTGGCATGGTCTTACCTTGGGGTGAATTTGCTGGGATGTCTAACTGTCTTAAATGTTTCCACTTTTTAATAATCTTTCTCACTGTAAAATGTTAAACTTTAAAATGTTTGAAAATGGCATTATAACTCTTCCCGGTTTGCTGGGCAGCAACAATTGCTTCTCTAAGATCATTGCTGATGTCTTTCCTCCTTTGCATTGTATTAACACACACCCGAATACTCCAGACAAGCAAACTGCTAAAACTTAAACTTTTATGAAGGTGGTCACACTTGCTGATGATTAAATAACCAGGGACATTTTATTAGCAGCATCTCTTAATTCCTATGTAAGCAGTAAATTCTCACATGGCGTCTCCATTTTTGCTTTATTTTTGTTAAATAAATCATGACGCAGTGTAATGTATCATGTGTTGTTGTTCACCTGAGGTATTTACCTAATGTTAAGACCGCTACCTTCCTTAACTTCAGCTGAATTTCATCTCTTTTCTATACTATCTACCACATTTACCATTCTTTGAACCCCTCACTCATAGTTTAAATCCTCCTCCAACCTTCTAACCATCCTCTCCCCAAGCACAAAGCCTCTTCAGGTGCAATCAATCACTGCTGTAAAAATTTTACCTAAGAGCAAAATCGGTCCATCGCTGTAACAACCCAAAACCCTACTTCCTACACCAAGACTTCAGCCACACATTGACCTCTCTAATTTTCTGATGCATTACCAGTGTAGTGCAAGGTACAGCTAATATCTCAGAAAATACTACCTTCGAGGTCCTCTTCTTAAGTCTGTTGTCTGATTCCCTGAACTCTTTCTTTAAGGTCCTCCATTTTCCTCTAACTTTGTTATTGTACTAATATGGACCATGACAGCTGGGTCATCCCAAGCCCTTCTCAATAATCCTTCCACTCTGTCAGCAACATGTTGTACCTGAGCATGTGGGAGACAGAAAACTGTCCAGTTGATGCGATCAGAGTGGCATATTACCTTGTTTACTCTTGTAATAGAATTCCCTACCATCACAACCTGTCTAGCCTTTCTTTCATTCTGGATTCCATCCATACAAGAGTAGCTGTTCCCCCAGCTATTACAGAAGCAGTTTCCTCCAGCCATTGGCAGATCTGGGGGGGGGCAACGGGGCAATTGCCCCACCCCGAGATTCTCCCTGCCGGCTAATGCAGGGCTGGCATTGTCCAAGTGTATGTGCCTGCGGACCGGGGAGGGAGATCAGTGATCTCCCTCCCCGGTCCGCAGGCACATTGCTGACAGCCGGCGGGGGAGGGAGAGAGGACCCGGGAGCTCTTATCAGCAGCTCCTCCGGGTCCTTCTCTCGCGAGATTTGGAGCGTTGCCGCGGTTACCACGGCAACACTCCAAATCTCGCGAGAGTGAAGTCTAGCCCTGGAGCGCGGGCTAGACTTCACTCCACACTGGACAACCAGGGATTCACCACGGACCACCAGGGACAGAGAAATGTTCCCCCTCCTCCTCAACAAAGGTAATATATTTTATTAAATACTTTTTTTTTTTTTTTTTAAACGAAGCCTCCATACCCTCCTTCCTCTCCCACACACACATACACTGCCTCCCCCACACACACATACACTGCCCCCCCACACACACGTACACTGCCCCCACACACATACACTGCCCCCACACACACACATATACTGCCCACACATACACTGCCCCCCTACACATACACTGCACCCCATACACACATACACTGCCCCATACACACATACACTGCCCCCTACACATACACTGCCCCCACACACACATACACTGCCCCCATACACACATACACTTCCCCACACACACATACACTTGCCCCCCATATATACAGTGCCCCCCATATATAAAGTGCCTCCCCATACACACACTGCCCCACACATACATACAGTGCCCCCCATACACACACTGTCACCCTCACACACACTGCCCCCTAACACACACTGCAACCCTGACATACACTGCTGCCCTCACGCACTCCCACACACACTTCACCGCTCACACACACTGCACCTTTCACACACACTTCAACCCTAACACACACCGCTGCTCCTATGACCTATATCCCAGCAGACCCCAGGTAAGTTGTCAAACTGTTCTTAAACAGTATGACTACTTACTCTGGGGTGGGATACTGGCACCATAACTACTGCACTGAGCTGTAGTGGTATTGTGCCAGGATTATTTATTTAAATAATCTACAAGTGCCCCTCCCGAGATCAGGCACTGATCAGGCACTGGATCCGCCACTGCCTCCAGCACATCCACTCCAGAGTTGATACTCCCAACATCTTCACTCAACCAGGAAAATTAAAATCTGCCAGGGTGTAAAAAAAATCAGGAGTGGCAACAGCTTTCCTCTTCCCTCCCCCTCTGCTACCTCACCCAACTGCCAACCCAGCTAACTGCCTGTTCTCTATCTGGCTCATCTCTTTCCACTGCTCTACTGCGCTACCAGTCCTCACTAAGTGCTGCTTAGTGAGCAGTCTCAAGGTTGACAATAAACCTCAGTGTTGCAATTTGTTTCACCAGATCGCCAATCAGAGCTCCCAGAGAAGCAACTAATTCACATTTTCCACAGAGGTATGTAACCCAAAAACACTCTTCCAGACATGCATATATACAGAGGACTCTGCACTGAGTCATATTTCCAATCTTAATAACACTCATACTTGCCCCACTAAAACAATTTCAAAATGTAAAGGGATGTTCTAACTTCTGTGTTATCTGAACTCATGTTGGTTCAAACTTCTATTTAAAGAAACACTTTAGTGTTAGGAATACAAAGCTGTATTTCTAACACTATAGGAACACTCTGTCGCACCCTCTCTCACCACCACTCACGTTGTAAAGGGTTTAAAAAAATATTTCACTTACCTGATTTCAGCGTTGATGTCCCTTGGAGTTGTGTCAGCCTCCTGCAGCCGATGGGGTGAACCTAATTCCCATGCATGGCGAGTGCGGCATTCATGAGGCCCCACAGGAAAGCATTTACTCAATCTTTCCTATGAGGCTTTTCAACACTCTGGATGCCCAGAGACATCCAGCATAATTTTAGGGAGTCAAACTCCGTAGATTTGCAGGAAGTGCCTGTAGTGCCTATCCGGTAGTCAGCTACTAGAGGCAGGTTTAACACTGCAATGTAAACATTGCACTTTCTCTAAAGCTGCAATGTTTTACACTGCAGGATTAAAGGGACACTATAGTCACTAGAAAAACTACAGCTTAATGTAGTTTGTCTAATGATTATAAGATTTCCCTGCAGGCTTTTGGATGTAAACACTTCCTTTTCAAAGAAAAAGTCTAGAAACACCTCTAGGGTCACTCCTCATATGGACACTAGTGATACTTCCTGGATATTCAGAATCTTCACTCTCTGCATGGAAATGCTGAACTTTCCTCAGAGATGCTGATTGGCCAGGCCTATTTTCAATTATGTCACAAAAACCTGTTGACATACATATTAATTGTATCCTTGAATATTCTATACTTTTGTGCAAGCATTTTCTATGATTCATGATGACATAACACTGTGTTATTTGATATTACAGGTTAGAAGGGAACGAAAGGGTGCTATACAATCGAACAGTAACCTGCAAAAAGGGAGTATTTTAAAATGGAGGAAGTAGGATAGATGAAGCAGCCTAAATACAAACACAGCAAGTAATTATTTAAAGCAAGATTAATAAAATTAATGAAAGTATTAGTGCCTGGAGTGTCCCTGCAAGGTAGAATTTAGTAGTGTTTATTTAAACAATAACAATTAAGAAACTTCAAAACCATTTTAAAAATGGTTTTGATTAATATTGAATATTTACATTGAATGATTTATATTAGGTTTAATTAAACATGCAAAATGCAACTCAAACAGTGTTAATACACAAAATAGCCTGTATGAAGGATACTTCCACTCCACAATGTTTATGCAGCTTTTCCTGAATCGATTTTGAAGTCCAAGGCAAAACAGAGCACGAGGGGGACGTGGAGAAGGTACCACAAGAGCCTTCTTCTTTTTTTTCTGTGCTCCCTCTTCCATTGCTGTTCCACTTAGATCCATTATTCCTTTAGATTTAATGTATACAGTCAATTCAAACAGTCAATTGTTCTAAGAATAAATATATAAAAATAAATATATAAAATATATAATAAAACAGTCAATTGTTCCTAGAATAAATATATTAAAAAATGTATCATATATATATATATATATATATATATATATATATAAACATTTGTTTTGAAAGTGCAAACATTTCCACTTCCTAGTAAATTGCTGTAAGAGAAAATAATGACAAAAAATGCTAACTTATACAAACATTATAAGGTCAAGAACACAAACATGTATTTTTGACCATATAGTGTTAAAACACTTTTTAACCCCCTCAGCACTCCTCATGCCCCCCCTAAATATAATAAAATCTGACCTATATTCCAGTCTGCTGGTGCTGACTCTGCCCCTTGACTGACATCATCATAAGTGATGATCTCAGCCAATCACATTGCCTTCCCATAAGAAAAGAATTAGATCGGCTGAGATTGTCAAGGAGGCGGGGAAGAAGTCAAATGCCGTCCTGGCCAATCAGCCATCTCCTTATAGAAATGCATTAAATTAATGCATCTTTATGAGAAAAGTTGTGTTTCCATGCAGAGGGTGGAGGCACTGAATGTCATTGCTGCAGACTGCGCAGCACTGCCCCAGGAAGCAACTCTGGTAGCCATGAGAGGGGTGGTCACTGGAGGTGTCCCTAGGCTGCTATGTAAACACTCTCGTTTCTCTGGAAAGACAGGGTTTACTGCAAAAAAAAACCCTGCAGGGACTGACTATCCTCCCCAGAACAGCTGTAGTTGCTCTGGTGACTATAATGTCAATTTAATTGTCAAGATAATAACAGGTCCACTGAATCTGAATGAATACCTGTCTTTGGTACAGCATAAACTATAATATAAATGGTAATACATCCTTAAAGGGATAATCAATGTACCATAACAACTAGTGCTGTCTGAGGTTACGGTGCCAGAAGCCCATGGCACTATCTGACGGCAAGCTGTTAAACTGCTTAAGAAAGGTTTGACACTTACATGACTGTGTTGGACTTCTGTGCTGATTCCCATTTGAGCTGCTATGTTAAAGCAGACCAGAGATCTGCAGATTTTGCAAGCTGTTTTAGATATGCCCCCTCCTCCCCCCCGCACCCTCCAAAAAAACATGCAGCAATGTTTTTATTGGAGGTATATCCACTAAGTTGTTAAAACATGAAATTTATTTCAATGTAGTGTCCCTTTAGATGAAATTTTATTATATTTTATATATTGATAGAACTTCTTTGCAATAAGCATCAATGGTTTTTATTTGCATGTTTTATGTACATTTTATAATTGTATAGTGAGATATGTATCTTTCTAATATTCATTTAAATACATTTAATTTATCCTGAAATATTGTATGAAATATTGTAAGTTGCCATTAAATTGTTGACTTTTTCTTTTATTAGTGTTTGCAAAGCCCATAGGAGTATTTTGTAGCTGAAATTACACCAAATTATAGTCACGATTTCCTAAGTGCCCTCTGATGTTTTGTTTTAATTTAAAGTCAGCATTATTAGGTATTAAAAGGTACAGAGTAACATCATACATTACAAAGTTGGTGCTTCTTTTAATTAAGATATGAAATGTGTAATTTAATTGATTTACAAACCAGGTGAACTACTAATCGATATATCTTGCTCAATGTCAGGATATTTAAATTCTCCACTAAAGACTAAAGTCTTGCTCAGATGAGCAGGTTTTTTAAGTTAGTTATTACATAAGACCTTCAGTATTTATGATAAGAAGTTTGTACCATATTCCTACAATTCATGTTTTGTGTCTTTTAACTTCCATGCACATTTCAATGTATTTTTCTTGTATATTCTCATCCACGTCATCATATAACATTTTCTTCAGCAGGAGATTATAACTTATAAGTAAGTTAATATCTGGCTACAGCTACATGTACAGAAACAAAAATGGCAGACAATTGAGCAGACCGGTGCATGATCTATCAACCAAAACTGCTTAATTAAGCTTGTGTTTTTTTAAATGCCTATAATATCCCTTTAAATGTTTTAGAAAATTACATCATAATCCAGTTTAGGCAAGGTAAAGACAGGGTAGACAAATGAATAAAATAAATAGAAACACGGTTTCATTTTTCCTCTCTCTCTGTATGCTTTCTCTATGCTAACTGCCAGGTGCAAAGGGCGTAGAACAATGATAAATGGAAGCAACAGGTTGAAGGACAAAGAGATGTTTCCCAATTTAATTTTATATTTAAATCATTATAAACGCATATTTGTTAAAACCTTAAGGACTGAGCCAAATGTACACGTTTTGATCAAAATAAAAAAGTAAACAAAACTTGGAATTCGACTATATGTCTGTTCAAGCATAATTCACCTCTTTTATATTAAGTGCATTATATATAAAATTTTATTCAGGAGAAATATGGCTTTCATTTAACATCAAATATTTAGCTATGGAACATAATTTAATATGAATAAAATATAAAACAATTTGAGAAATTAAGAAAAATTTTTTTTAGTTCTGCATGACATTTTAACTGTGAATGGCATAATACTGTTTGCTTTTACTGCAATATAATATGCATATTTGTATTCAGCGATGTCTCACATGTAAAACAGTACCCCCTATGTACAGGTTTTATGGTGTTTTGGGAAGTTACAGGGTCAAATATGGCATGTTACATTTTTCATTTTTTTTACATTGAAATTTGCCAGATTGATTACGTTGCCTTTGACCTCGCATGGTAGTCCAGAATTAAGAATTACCCCCATGATGGCATACCATTTGCAATAGTAGGCAACCCAAGTATTGCAAATGGGGTATGTCCAGTCTTTTTTAGTATCCACTTAGTCACAAACACTGGCCAAAGTTAATGTTAATATTTGTTTGTGTGTGAAAAATAGAAAAAAATTATTTGAATACCAATTTTTTTTTTTTTAATCTTTATTTTTGCGTTGACAGAGACTGAAACAGTGGTGTAAATAGAGGCTTACGCAGAAGCCTAATTTCACAAATGTGTCATACGTATTACTGTACATAATTGGAAAGAGGCAGGTTACATTCATGCAGTGCATCATTTGTTGGAGTTTTATGTGATTACAGTCTGTCAAGTTTTTAAGTTAATAAATACAAAAGAAGTATTATAAACATAACTTAACATTAAACCATTGACTCTGTGATTCCAGAGGGGTCTTGTTTCTGTTCCGTGGCAAAAGCAGTCGGGACCCTGTGCGGGTAGGAATGTGCGTGTGTTTGTGTACCTCTCGTGCGTCTACAGGCTAATCGTTCTATTGCTCCCATAGCGCCCATACTTTATTGAAGGTAGTGGTGGTGTTAAGGACCTGTGCTGTCCATGAGGTAGTTGTCCCTAACTTTCGTGAGTACCATAGATATGTGCGGTAGCTCCAGGCTAGCCCATTTTTGTGATAGTGCTCGTCGTGCCGCTAGGTACAACATATTTAGCCATTTTTGTTCATGTCGATTAAGTCCCTCAATTGGCCTGGAGAGCAGACATTCCCATGGGTCTAGTTCTAATCTTCTCTGAAGAACCTGAGAGCTGAGATCTACCACCTTCCCCCACTATTAGTTCACTTTTGGACATTCCCACCACATGTCTATGCAACTTCCTTTATCTCCACATAGATGCCAACAGGTATCAGTGGGACTCAGCTTCATGTGGTATTGCTTAACCGGTGTCGGTTAACCGGTGTCGGTTACCACCTAAGGAGCATCTTATAGCTTTGTTCCTGAAGCGTGACGCATATGGACACTTTGGTGCATGTCTACCATATCTCCTGCCAGTCAGTTACCTGAAGAGTCTCCTCCAGATCAGCCTCCCATTGATCATTGTATCTGAGAGTTCCCCATTCCCCTGAGTCTGAGCTAATGTGTTGGTAAAGTTGAGTAATGAGTTTGGTCTGGGTCATTTCCTCATAGCACAGTTTCTCAAAGAATGTTAATTTGTGTTTTGCTGCTATTCAAGTCCCTAATCTGTAGGTAGCGAAAATAATCTCTCGTCTGGAGTGGGCCTGAGTTGTTAAGTGGTCATAGGTGACAATATCCACTTCGATGTATCTTTGTAGCCCCTTGGCCTCTATGCCCTTGAAGTCTCTAGCCCTCAGTCCCAGGGGAAATGCTCTATTTCTGAGAACTGGAGTTAGTGGTGATGGCTTGTTCCCCAGTGCATATTTTCGCTTTACTTGGTCCCATATTTGGAAGGAGTTTAGGATAGCTGGGCATGTCATTCTTAGAATGGTCCTCTGAGTTTTAGGGACCCATATGTAAAATTAAGGTAGATCCGCCTTGTCAGTAGGGATTCAATGTCGATTCAATGTCCACCCATCTCCTGCGATTCGGGCATGAGTGCCAGTGTATAATCTGGGCTAATTTGGCTGCTAGGTAGTAGTGGTAGTGATGGGGTAAACCTAGTCCCCCTCTGCTCTTGGGCCGGTATAGTAAGCTGCAGGCCAGTCTAGGCCATTTTTTTGCCAGATAAAGGAATCTATTGCTTTTTGCATAGACGTCAGATCCCCCTTAGGGATCCGCATGGTCAGGGACTGGAGCATGAATAGCAGTCTCGGTAGGATGTTCATTTTTATAGTATGTAATCGCTCCAGCCACGAGATGGGTCTCTCCGACCATCACTCCAGGTTGCCCATGAGGGCTTGGAATAGTGGGGTATAATTTCTTATATAGAGGGAGGCAGGGTTCGCTGTTAAGGTAATACCCAGGTATTTAAACTCCTTTGCCTCTATTTTGAAGTGGTATGTTTGTCTAATGGTGGCCGTGTCTGGGGCTGATAGGTGGAAGGGCAGTGCCACTGTTTTAGAGGGAGGGATTTTGTAGTCAGAGATGTCCCCATATTGATCTAATAGGGTCGAGAGGTTGGGCAAACTCTGGATCGGGTCAGAGGGACATCGTCCGCGTACGCTTAGACTTTAAAGGGTTGGTGTGCTAATTCTACTCCTTGGATCTTTGGGTCCGATCTGATAGCTATGAGCAGTGGTTCGAGGGTGAGTGCGAATAGCAGTGGTGAGAGTGGGCACCCCTGCCTTATGCCGTTGCTTAAGGGGAAAGGGATTGCGAGTGCCCCAGTAATGAGTCTTTGTGCTCTCAGGTCTGTATATAAGGCTCTAATAGTGGTACAAAAGGGGACAGGGAATCCCATCGTGCACAATAGCTCAAATAGAAAGGGCCATTCGACTCTGTCGAATGCCTTCTCGGCATCTAATGAAAGAACCAGAGAAGGCTTTTTGGATTCCCTCATGTATCACAGCAGATCCACTCCCCTATGAGTGTTTTCATATAGCTGTCGTCCTGGTATGAAACCCACCTGGTCCGGGTGTATCAGTCGCGTCAGTAGTGGTGTGAGTTTAGTTGCTAGGATTGTGGCAAAGATCTTTAAGTCTGAATTGATTAGGGAGATGGGTCTGTAGATAGAGGTTTGGGTGAGATCTTTGTCTGGCTTTGGTATTAAGACGATGCTTGCTGTGGCCATATCTGTATCTGGTGTGCCTCCCGCCCGGAAATGGTTACATAGTGTTACCAGGTGGGGTGTCAGGTCTTCTTTAAAAGTTTTAAAATAGCTCATGTCATAGCCGTCGGGGCCCGGTGCTTTGTTACCCTTCAGGTGAGAAGTAGTGGCCCTTACCTCATCCTCTGTGATCAGTGCCGTCAGGCCCTCTATGTCCTCTCCCCTGACTCGTGGCAGTGGAAGGCGATCTAGAAAGGAGGTTATGCGAGTTATGTAGTCTAGGTTGTCAGGGGTGTAGTGTGGGGAGTGGATATAGAGTGCGGTGAATTCTGTATTGGTGTGCTTAGGTGTGGTGGCTATGTCTCCATTGGGTTTTCGTATTTTAGTGATGGGTTTGCTCCGCTGTCTGGGTCTAAGTTGTCTAGCCAAGAGAGTGTCCATTTTATTCGCCTTTTCATAGTATTGCCGCTTGGACCATACTATGGACCAGGCCACTTCTTCCAGTGTCAGTTCCTTGATAGAGAGCCTCAAAGCATTGAGTTCAGCTAATTTGAGGGCTGAAAGGTGTGTTTTATGTTGCGCGGGGGGCTGAATTATGGCCTTGTGCCGGTGCAATTGGGTGCGTGAGGTCCCTCGGACATGCCGTAGAGGGCTCGTAATAGTGAGGCTCGGATGGTTGTCTCAGTGAGATCTGTACCTGAGATGGGTGACTGCAGGGGTAGGTGGGAGTGTGAGTATGCGTATTGGGGTTGAGTTATCCTTAAGGGGCGGTATCGAATTCCAACCAGTTTTCCCGGCACCCTTTCGTACTTTGGCCATGGCCTATTACCGCGGGAGCGCACCGGAATCAGTGTGTAGTTGAGCTGTGTGATTTGGTTCGCCTCCCCCTGTGCGATGTTATACTTTAACCTTGGGTCATGGGTTTGTTAACTATATTCCCCACCCTCCTGTTGTTCGTCTAATAAACATTCTCGTTATACACTTCTGAGCCCCCTATCCCACACATACCCATCAAAATATACTTAGTTGAGTCCCAGCTTTGGAAGGACCAGACAGTCCAGGAGGTAATCGTTAGTCTGGGTGCCCCATCACCAATTTCGTGGGTGCCATTCAGGTGCGGCGGTGCGGCATGCCTTTTACTGTATACCAGTCTCTCGGGAGAGAGGGCCAGTTAGGACGGGCGCAACTTAGCAGGGGGCGCCGGATCCCTGCACCAGGAATCACTGGTGCGGCTCCAACATGCTGCGCCGCCTGAGCGCTTTAGCAAGACTCAGGCGGCACAGCCTTGCTGTATGGAGGGTGGCCGGATTTGAGCGACCAGCAGGAGGTAAGTGCAGAGTGCTCCCTCCTGCAGGTCTCTCAATGTAGCGTGGCCGGGCGGCGCGGAACGCGGGACAGGAACCTCTGTTTCCTATACTCAGCCGCCGGCGGACTGACAGGAAGTGCTCACTTCCTGTCAGTCCACCGGCGGCCGGGTACAGGAAACAGAGGTTCCTGTCCCGCGTTCCGCGCCAGCCGGCCACGTTACATTGGCAGGAGGGAAGAGGAAGAGGAGGGTAAGGACCACTGTGGGAGGAGGATGGGGGGACTAAGGACAACTGGGGGAGTAAGGACCACTGGGGGAGGAGGGGGGAGTAAGGACCACTGGGGATTAAGGACCACTGGGAGGGACACTAAGGATCACTGAGAGGAGGGGGGACACTAAGGACCGCTGGGAGGGGGGGAGGAGGGGGGACTAAGGGCCTCTGGGGAGGAGGGGGGGACTCAAGGACCTCTGGGGAGGAGGGGGGGGACACTAAGGATCACTGGGGAGGAGGGGGTACACTAAGGACCACTGGGGGATGAGGGGGGGGAGTAAGGGGGGAAGGAGAGGGGAAAGTCCACTAGGGGTTTGCCAGAGGAAGGACCACTGAGGGAGGAGGGGGGAAGGTCCACTAGGGGTTTGCCAGAGGGAGGACCACTAAGGGGTGGGAGAAGAGGGGAAGGACCACCAAAGGGGGGGAGGGAGGACCATTAAGAGGGAGATGGGGGAGTGAGAAGACCAAATACAGTGGCCCTGCAGTCCACCTGCAGGCAGTTCTGTACAATGCTATTGCTGCCATGGACTTGTGGCAGTCCCTCTGATGCGGATCGCCTGTATGGTTAGAGTACTCATAAGGCACACGGGATGGCACACCATTATATGGGAAGGGATGGAACCCTGTAACAGCGTTAAGGGGCTCATATATATATATAAAAAAAGATCATATATAAAAGTATAACAATATATAAAAAATACCCTGTCAGTCATCTTAGCATAATATATCTACCGCTTATGTCTCCGTATCTCATGACGTATTATAGCTCACCATGTTTATTATATTTAAAAAAAAATGTGCAGTTTATATGTGCCACGATATTGTCTTTGATGAAAAGCTTATAATAATAATAAGGAACTGTGACGAAGTGCCCTTCGCCACTTGTGCCTGGAGGGGACTGCTTGCCCGCCTCATGCCCTGTGACTATGGCCCCTGGGATGTATTGCCCTTTAAAGACATGATTTGGACATAATGGATTTGTGTTGTGCTGCTGCTGGCCCTTTAAGAACCATCTGGGGACATACTGTGGAGTTACTGGGTGGCCACCATTTCCTGTATCAAAAGCACATGGTGAGAACAATGGATGGCGGCCATTTTAACTCACAGACACTGTTTGGACTTTTCAACACGGTGCCATCTTGCCAGTATTTGGTGCACAGAGACATCGTGCAGAGGTTTTGGACTATACAGCAGGGGACACATTATACAGTAATTGTTTTTCATTTATCCTGTATATGTTCTGCAGAATCTGCATTAAACTGTATTTTCCAAAGTACTGAACGGATCTGGGTGAATTTTGGATATGTGGTTCACCCAGATCCCCCGGTTCCAAGGATATACTTTATGGGGTTATTGCATGTTTTGGGGTCCCTGTGTGTTTTATGAAACTGTATTATTTCTGGCCAGCAGATAAGTGAGCTTTGTGTATTGTAGAAACTCAATTATCTAGCCTGGCCCAGAGGAGGAGTTTTGTGTTGCATAAATTGTGAGTTCTGTGTGCCAGTAAATCAGTCTTGTTCCAGCATTAAGCCTTGGCTCATGTTTGGGGGTTTGGAGAAATACACTCTGGGGACTGCTATAATCGCTATACTCCCCAGGGTATGATCACTAAGTTCTGCTAAGAGCTTGTTCCTGCTCTCTGGGGAAAGAGAGGTTCACCCACTGGAAGCTGGATCCTGGCCTTGGGTCCAGGGTTGGTGGAGACAGCAGAGACCCCAGCACAGTTGCATCGCTGGAAGTGGGGTCTGCAGTGCTGATGGTGTCGGTTGGAGTGCTTGGAGTCCTCGGCAAGCGCTAGGAGCATCGATTGGCGGAGGTACTCAGTCGGAGTGCCAGCGTTCCGTCACAGGAACTATCAGCACTTACAGTATTATGCGCCTTTAAATGTGTAATTTGGGGTTATCTAATAAAAATGGGATTGCAAAATAAGAGGAAAAATCCAACACATCTCCCTGATTTATATATATCACTATATGAAACAGAAATCTCCTACAATTTTATTGACCCAGAAGAAAGACAATATAAAAAGTCAAATTAATGATATTCTGAGAAAGAAAATAATCAGAAATGGTATAGGGGAAACAGCGCAAATAAAAAATATAAAATGCCTAAAAAAATAACAGAGTATGCCCCCCCAATATCCTCCCCAAAAATTGGAGAGGCATTCAATGCCTACTACCAAACACAATACAATATTCCAGTTACGAATGGTGACTTGACTCATTTATTTAAATTTTTCTCTCAATTTGTATTTTATTGAAGGTTTTCATCAATAAACATATTTACAATATTATGGGTAAGGTAATTAAGCACAGATAATATATGTGGACATTTGTGTGAGGTTGCAACCTCCTAGCTACATTCAAGTAAGCCGTATATATCATAGAAAACATTACACCCTGTGCCAAATTATTATTCAAATTATGTTTTTCACATTTACCTAAATAATTGATGTAAATAACAGTCAGCATAATTCTCATGTTATCAACTATTAAGAGTACAATTCAAATTTTATTGAACAAACCTCCTAATAATAACAGTATTTTTTTAAAACATAAAAAACTTACAATGCACTGTTCCAAATTATTATGCACAGTAAGTTTCAAAACACTTTATAGGTTGTAAAGAACTGAAAATTGTAATTTGTTGTGTTTGCAGCATTTTAACTGAAATCAAAAGCTATTTCAATCAAACTTATAACAGCATTTTAACTTTTTAAACATTTTAACAGTTCACGTTACATTTTAACATAGGACCCCTTATTTGATAGCAGCTTCACAAGTCTTGCATCCATTGAACTTGTGAGTTTTTGGACAGTTTCTGCTTGAATTTGTTTGCAAGATGTCAGAATAGCCTCCCAGTACTGCTGTTTGGATGTCATGCATGAAGATGATTTTATTACGGAAAGCATAGGTCTTCCTTCTGTACCAGGGAAGAACGTGGTCAGTCAGAAACTCCACATATTTTGCAGAGGTCATATTTACACCTTCGGGGACCCTAAAGGGGCCGACCAGCTCTCTTCCCATGATTCCGGCCCAAAACATGAATCCACCACCGCCTTGCTGACGTCGCAGCCTTTTTGGAACAGGGTGGCCATCCACCAACCATCCACTACTCCATCCATCTGGTCCATCCAGGGTTGCACGGCACTCATCAGTGAACAGGACTGTTTGAAAATTAGACTTCATGTATTTTTCTGCCCAATGCAGTCGTTTTTGCTTGTGAGCATTGGTTAGTGGTGGCCTAATAGAAGGTTTATGCACAGTTGCAAGACTCTGGAGGACTCTACAACTTGATATCCGTGGGACTCCAGAGGCACCAGCAGCTTCAAATATCTGTTTGCTGCTATGTAATGGTATTTTAGCAGCTGCTCTCTTGATCCGATGCATGGATCTGGCAGAAATATTCCTCAATATGCCTTTATCTGCACGAACCCGTCTGTGCTCTGAATCAGCCACAAATCTCTTAATAGTGCGATGATCACACTTAAGGTTTTGTGAAATATTTAATGTTTTCATACCTCGTCCAAGGCATTGAACTATTTCACTCTTTTCGGCAGCAGAGAGATCCTTTTTCTTCCCCATGTTGCATGAAAATGGTGCTCTGCTTAATAATGTGGAACACCCTCCTTTAGTAGTTTTTCCTTAAATTGTGCTCACCTGTCAATCTAATTATCACAGGTGTCCGAGATTGTTTTCAGTGATCAAAAGAGCCCTGAGACACAATGCCATCCATGAGTTAAACTGAAAAACTAAATATTTAATCTTTGTGATTAAATAGAATTTGCATAATAATTTGGAACAGGGTGTATGTATGAGTGATGCAAAATCAAGAAACAACATATCACGCATTAAGAACAAGAAATCAAGGACAGTTCTGTGCCAGAGTACTATCACCATCCCTTTATGTACTGTGTTGGAGTTATTATGAGGTGGGTCATCCCGGAGTTTGGGTTCTGGCATGGACCTGGGAAGATTATGGGAGCATAAAGAACGTCTATGTGTGCTTATTGAGCATTTTATGAATTTTTGTATGGAGCAGGCTTGGCTCGAGTCCTTTCAAGTGAGTATCTTAACCTTGTGTTGCCCGCCTGATTGTCGTGGTATGCCTGAGCCTGGGACTTGGCCTCTCGGTATGGGTTGCAGCTTTTTGGTAGGTGACTTAAGCCGCTGCGGAGATGCGAGGGTGCCTCTAGTTGTGGGTTCCCGGTCGCTCATAGGTGTCTCTGAGGGTGCCTCTGAAGTGGTTGTTCATATGCTAGCTGAGAGACCGAACTTCTGCAGCAGTGGCTCTGGATCCTCCGCTGATGTTAGTGTTGCCGTCTCGTCTCCACTGGTCACCAGTAAGGATCCCCCTATTCCCCAGCGGTACCTTATGGAGTGTTCTCGCAGTCTTCTGGAGATTGGAGCCAACTTTCTCCTTTCTGTTAGGGCAGAGAATGGTATGTCCGCATGTATTGAAACCACCTGACCCTTATATTGTACAGTCCCCAATTCTCTTGAGCGTTTCATGAACGCTGCTCTTACTGAGATATCTCGGGTTATGGCAATTATGTCTCTAGGTGCATCGCTTGGTGCTGCAGCTGACTTCCGCACTCTGAATGCAGAGGTTATCATGGGTTGGGCAGGGATGTTCTTGATACCCATACTGCCTATTAGGTTCTTAATGAAGGTAAGTATTGTGCCACAGACAGATTTTACTGTCTGTAGCGCATTTCTAGGGTAGTCACTGCTTGGGTCAGTTGTTGTACCTGGGAGGTTGGTAAGCAGCCTCCTGATATCCCCCTTTGTTGAGGGTGCCTCATCCTCGTCGGACTCTGATTGGTAGGACACATCTCCCGAGGAAGAAATCAGCGGGTCTTCCTCCTCATGTGAGGCCTCTAATAACTCCGGTGTCCCCGATCCTCCAGCGCCATTTTGGCCTGGTGCTGTGCCGCCGGCCTCTCAAAGGAAAGCCGAATATCTGACTGCCGGGGAGCCTCTTGGTGGTAAGGCTTCCTA
Organism: Pelobates cultripes; assembly: GCA_933207985.1. Taxonomy (NCBI): domain Eukaryota; kingdom Metazoa; phylum Chordata; class Amphibia; order Anura; family Pelobatidae; genus Pelobates; species Pelobates cultripes. Next base: position 160,897,231 of record OW240912.1, read on the forward strand.
TTCTTGTGCCCCATTGCCTCTGTGTGTGGGGGGGTGTCGATTCTAGTGCAGTAAATGCTGGGTTTTGTGGCTCTTTTTTCGGATTTCTCCTAGGCCCTAATGGAGCTCAGGGGAAACACGTCTGCTTGCAAGCTCTGTAGGTCACGCCCCCCTCATTAATCTAAAATTAATGAGAGGAAATCTATCACAAAAGAACAACTTAAAGAACTAAATATCCCTTTTACAGTAAGAGAAAAGTCGTTGGCTATAGGCGCATTAAAAAAAGCTAAAGCACCAGGTCCGAATGGATTTCCACATATATTTTACAAGACATTTAAAAATGAAATAATGGAAGAGATGACTAAAGCATTTAATGTGATGGTAAAACAAAAATATATGCCAGAAGAGATGCTACACGTAATTATTATCCCTTTCTTGAAACCAGAAAAAAAGCCCAGAGTTAATAAATTATAGGCCAATCTTGCTGATAAATACAGGCACAAAGATATATGCTTTAATACTAGACAATAGAACACAAAAGATAATGACGAATTTGATACATCTAGATCAGATCGGATTCATAAAAGGTAGATCTTCTGTTAATAATATAAGAAGAATGATAGATATCTTAGATAATTTGGATAGATCGCGAGTCCCACTTGTGGACTTATCTTTAGATGCTGAAAAATCATTTGGTAGGGTCCGGTGGGATTACCTGAAGTCCATATGTATAAAACGTGGACTGACTGGCTGGATTTTTGATGCAATATGGGCTTTATATACATGTCCTAAAGCAAGAACTATATGGGGAAGGGGGATATCCCAGGGAATTGCTCAGGGTATCTAAAGGCACTCACCATTATTGTAAGTAATGTCCATTGAGTCTTTAGCAGATGACATTAGGAATAACATAAAAATTAAAGGGTTTGTAAGCAACAAGAGAGAATACAAGATCTCGCTTTTTGCGGATGGTCTCTTGACACTGGAAGATTCATTTTGTTCACTCAAAGAATTGATGAGAGTTATTGAGGAATACAGAAAACAATCCAACTATAAATGAAATATAGACAAGATATTGATTATAGATAAAGACTTAAGTCCTAAAATTAAAAGAGATATAAAAAACACATATGATTTAAATGGACAAAATGTTAGCTCTCATACTTGGGTATACAATTAACAAGAAACCCTAGGAAAATAGTGGAAATTAATATATTGTCTTTAATAAAAAAAATTAATACACAACTCAATATAAGTGTGACAACTCAATATGAGTATGAAGGGTGAATCTCATCAAAGTCTATATTCTTCCAAATATCTTCTGAATGATACCTTTAAAAAATACCAACACCTTGGCTAACAATGATACAATCTTCCTTTAATAAATTTATTTGGAAAGCAAAAAAAAATTGAATAAACCCGAAAACAATATCTTCAAAATACAAAAACAGGGGATTGTTTCCCAAACATTTTTAAATAAACAAGGCATGTGGAATATCTCACATAATTAACACCTTAAGAAATGAAGCAACAGAGGAATCATGGTATCAAATAAAAACAACAAGCATGGGAATAGGCGATATAAAAAAAATATTTTGGAATTTAAATAAAAAAACAAGTAAAATCAATGTTAAAATCTTCAATAATAATGGAAGATATGTACCCACTATGGAGTCGTATAAGAGGTAAGTTAGATATAAAGGAAAAATGTATAGATGAACTCCCAATTGATGTAATAGAAATGCATGTGAAAGGTCTTGATATGAAGCAGTGGAAAGAAAAGGGAACAAATTCAACAGATGATCTTATAAGAAGAAACAATATAATACCGTCCGAACAACTTAGAACTAAATTGGGGCTATCCCCAAGGGAAAACCTCTCGTATATCAGTGGCGGATCCAGGGAAGGAGCAACAGGGCCCCAAGAATACCGACGGTCTCCCTCCCCTGCCAGACCTGCAATGTACAAAAAATTATATTGCACTCAAAAGTTAAAGATAGAGTTCATTGCTAAATTTAATAAATCATTAGTTAATTCATTATCTTAGATAAATATAATTCATTAGTAAAGGTCTGTTCTAAAGTCCGAAAAATTTAAAATATATACATGCTTAAATTGGTAATATGTACATGCTTGAATCAAATTAGTTTAGTAGAAACAATGCATTATGAGTCTACTACTGTAAATTCATGTTAACTAAGAGAGTCCCTGACCATATCAAGAAATATAATACTAAATAGCTGTATTAGATAGTCCAAAAAAGCTGTACCATCCAGAGAAAAACCGGATAAGTGTGAGCAAAAAAGGGAAAACCAGAAAAAATGACAAAAAATCCCTTTAAAAAAATAACAAAAGAGAAAAAAAGTAAGTATATACAGTCCCAGTGTGTACACACTATAATATATGGGTGGATCTCACCAGTGGAACAATAAGTTCTGTTGTCCAGTATCTTTTAATGTAAAGGTGAATCCCTGTAGTTGTAAATCTTCTTTTCTTCTTCTTTGTCAGGTTGTGTATATAGAAAGGTTCCTCACTTATTCCTCATTGATCCCTGAGGTGCCAAGATGTATTTCTTATTAGCTGGTGCAGGGTCTCCTGTGCGGGCTGCGCGCTCGGGATATAAACAAATGCCTTCAATGGCCCTGTCAGAAAAAAGCAGTGTGAATCCCATACTTATATGTAGTTCGGCGCGGCCGCTTGTATGTGCGGGTCGCGCCCAAATGACGTCATGACGTTTATATTCCGAGCACGCAGCCCGCACAGGAGACCCTGCACCAGCTAATAAGAAATACATCTTGGCACCTCAGGGATCAATGAGGAATAAGTGAGGAACCTTTCTATATACACAACCTGACAAAGAAGAAGAAAAGAAGATTTACAACTACAGGGATTCACCTTTACATTAAAAGATACTGGACAACAGAACTTATTGTTCCACTGGTGAGATCCACCCATAAATTATAGTGTGTACACACTGGGACTGTATATACTTACTTTTTTTCTCTTTTTTGATTTTTTGATTTTTTTAAAGGGATTTTTTGTCATTTTTCTGGTTTTCCCTTTTTTGCTCCCACTTATCCGGTTTTTCTCTGGATGGTACAACTTTTTTGGACTATCTAATACCGCTATTTAGTATTATATTTCTTGATATGGTCAGGGACTCTCTTAGTTAACATGAAGTTACAGTAGTAGACTCATAATGCATTGTTTCTACTAAACTAATTTGATTCAAGCATGTACATATTACCAATTTAAGCATGTATATATTATAAATTTTTCGGACTTTAGAACAGACCTTTACTAATGAATTATATTTATCTAAGATAATGAATTAACTAATGATTTATTAAATTCAGCAATGAACTCTATCTTGAACTTTTGAGTGCAGTATCATTTTTTGTATTTTGTATATTTTGAGGTATTCTGGCCACCTCGATACTTTGCACCAACACGGATAAAAGAGTGCCTGTACATAAAAAAATTTTTGTACACAGACCTGCAATGTGCCTGCGGACCGGAGGGGAGATCACATATCTCCCTCCCCGGTCCGCAGGCACTGTCCTGACAGCCGGCTGGGGAGGGAGAGGGAGTGAGAGGGAGGACCCGGAGCTCAGCCTGCAGCTCCTCCGGGTCCTCCTCTCGCGAGATTTGGAGCGTTGCCGCGGTTACCGCGGCAATGCTCCAAATCTTATGAGAGTGAACTCTAGCCCGGGAGCTTGGGCTAGAGTTCACTCTCCCCACTGGCACCACCAATGAATCCCCCACCGGATTATCAGGGAAATGTCCCTCCTCCCCCCAGTAAAAGTAAGAAGGGAGGGGGGACATAGAATATCTATTTAAATAAAATAAAAAAATATATATTTAAAAAAAAAAGCCCCCATACCCTTATATCACACACTCTACACACACATACTGCCCCCCCTACACACACACACTGCCCCCATACACACACACTGCCCCCCACACACACACACACATACTGCCCCCCCACACACAAACACTGCCCCATGCACACACACTGCCCCATACTGCCCCCCATACACACACACACTGCCCCCCATATCCGCCCCCATACAATCCAAACTGCCCTCCCATACACACACACACTGCCCCCATACACCCATACTGCCCCCATGCACCCACACACTGCCCCCCATACACCCACACTGCCCCATACACACCCATACTGCCCCCATACACCCACACCGCCCCCCATACACCCATACTGCCCCATACACACACTGCCCCCATACACCCATACTGCCCCCATACAATCCATTCTGCCCCCATACACACACTGCCCCCATACCCACACGCCCCACACCCACACTGCCCCATACACCCACACACACTGCCCCATACACACACACACTGCCCCATACACACCCACACTTCCCATACACACACACTGCCCCCATACACCCACATTGCCCCATACACCCATACTGCCCCCATTCACACACACACGCCCCCCATACACCCACATACTGATCCCCTATACACACACACTGCCCCCCATACACTCCGCCACACTGCCCCATACACCCACACTGCCCCCATACACACACACTGTCCCCCATACACCCATACTGCCCCCATACACACACACTGCCCCCCATACACCCGTACTGCCCCCCATACACACACACTGCCCCCATACACACACACTGCCCCTATACATTCATACTGCCCCCATACACACACACTGCCCCCATACTGCCCCCCATACACACATACTGCCCCCCATACACACACATTTCCCACACTCACACATACACTGCAATACTCACACACACACACTGCAACTGTTACACACACATACTGTCCCACACATACACTGCATCCCTGACATACACTGCCGCTCTCACACACGCTCGCACAATGTCCCCCTCACACACACACTGCACCCCTTACACATTGCACCACTCACACACACTACTGCTCCTATGCACTATTACTGCCCTCAGGTAAGTTGTCAAACTGTTCTTAAACGGTTTGACTACTTACTCTGGGAGGGGGTCCCCCCTCCCGAGATCAGGCTCTGGATCCGCCACTGTCGTATATAAGAATAAAAAGCTTTCTACTAAAATATAGAATGAGTAATCCGACAGTTCAATCAAAATTATTCACTCAAATAATAAGACAAGAAAAAAGTAATAAAATGATAACTAAGGCATCGCATTTAATTTCTTTATACATGGAACAAAATGAAATACCGGCTATAAAATCTTGGAATAAAGATCTCCAGATAGATATGCTATAGAAATTGGTCTAAGATGTTGATACATTGCCTTAACCTAATAAAGGTACTATATAAATTGGCTAATGTGACAAAACAACAGGTGATAAACCGCGCCAAACAGAACTGAAAAAATGTGTGTATGTGTGTGTCAGTATGTCTGTATGTGTGTCTGTCTGAATGAGTGTCTATGTCTGTCAGTATATATATGTGTGTGTGTGTCAGTGTATGTTTGTGTTTGAGTATGTCTGTCAGTATGTCTGTGTGTGTCTGTGAATATGTCAGTATGTTTCTCAGTGAATACTGTATTTCACCGCATAATAGTCGCAGATTTTATGCCTAATTAATTTCCTTAAAAATGGGGGTGTGACCATTATGTAGCTTGCGACCATTATGTGTTTTATTTTTAACATATTTTTAATAGTTGCTGAAAATATTATAGTTGCTAATAACAAAGCTGCTGAGAACATGCATATTACATGACCAGAATTTAATTTGAGAACTCTGGTCCTGATCCTTGTTTCCCAATTGTGATCCTGATCCCTGTCCTCCTGTTGTTTTAACTTAGAACATACATATTCCTAATGCATTGCAGAGATAAAATGCACTAAAATACAATAAACTGATAGGTAATAATGATCTTAAGTATAAGATCAGTAGGATGTTTGCTATCATTTTTCAAGAATATGACAACAAAAGCAGCAATGGTTATGTATGTGACTATTACGTGATGAATTTGATTTGAAGTAATTTTTGGACTGAAAAACCAGGGTGCAGGGAGCATTATGTGGTGGCGACTATTATGTGGTGAATATGGTATATGTGTGTCATTGTTAGTATGTCTATCCGTGTATATGTCTGTGTAAGAATGTATGTGGAAGGTGTGATTGCATGCCAGGCATTAGGCTGTTAGTGTAGGACCTGCCAAAGATGGGGTACATTGACGTTGTGGCAGGCTTATGCAATGTATGATCCTATAATGTAACTAAATCCCCATTATTTTTGCCTAGATTAGGTGTTTTTAAAAAAACAAAATCTTTCAACATTGAAGTTGCTGTTTAGTGGATAGGTGAGTGCGCTGGATCTTGTGTATTGTATAATTTGGCCCCCAGCAGCACCCCCATTTATGCATGTTCAGATGAGTGCAGCCAACCCCCCCTTGTTTCATATATATATATATATATATATATATATATATAGAGAGAGAGAGAGAGAGAGAGAGAGAGAGAGAGATTGCAGCCGTATTAGTCCAGTGATGTAGATGTAAAAAACAGATAAAATTTGTATCTTGTAATACCTTTTTTATTGGACTAACAGAATTTTTTAATGACAAGCTTTCGGGAGAACCTCCCTTTCACAAGTCTGAAGCATTTCTGAGCAAGACGACACATAGAATTCAAAGTTGAGTTGTGATACAGGGGTTAACGCAACATGAGTGTAGATAAGACACAGGTTTGTTAGAAAATAGACACAATTTTTGCAGAGGGTCATAAATATCTGAAGAGCAGAGTGAGGGGGGAGAGAGGGAGAAGAAAAACAAACAAGCAGTCAGTGCAGATGATGGTACACTTTATACATGCACACACACATAAATATGTATATGTGAACACATAAACACATGTACATATACATAAACACAGGCAGAGTATGGAGCCTTGGGGAACACCACACATGACTGGAAGAGGGAGGGAAGCGCTATTAAAAAATGGCCACATATTGCAGTTGGTCTGAAACATACCATCGAAACCAGGTTTGCGGAGGATTACCAATGCCTGAGTTTTTAAGTTTTTGCAAAAGAATGCCATGGTCTACTGTGTCAAAGGCCTTGGCAAAATCAAGGAAAATAGCTCCAGTTAAGTTTCCTTGTTCCATGACAATTTTTATGGCATTGCAAACTTTTAAGAGGGCAGTCGAAGTTGAGTGATTTGATCAGGGGTCAGATAATTTGATTGTGTGGACGCATTTTTCCAAGATTTTTGACAATACAGGGAGCAATGATATAGAGCGATAGTTAGATACCAAAGTATTGTTACCACTTTTATGGATAGGTACAACTTTTGCAGTCTTTCAAAGTTTGGGTATGTATCCTGACACCAGGGATTCATTGATAAGGTTAGTGACAGGTTTAGTAATTGCTGACGCACTGAGCTTCAGCAACATTGCTGGGATTTTTATTAACGACACTAACAGGCACAGGTCTAAAATTGAATTTCTCTATATGAGGATTTTTAAGATTTGTCGGGGCCTGAACTTTATATGTGGTCAGAAAATGTGTGTCATTTGTTATCTTAGCAACCAGGGTGGTAACACATCCAACAAAATAATTATTAAAGGCATTTGCTACATTTAGGGGGTGTTGCAGTGTTTGGTTGTCCATTTTGACAGTGGGGGGTTGTGAGTGAATTGTGTGGGTTTGTATACTATTTATGATTTTCCGGTTGGGTGATGTAATGGTAGGGGAAGGAGAGAAATTAGCGATCTCTTCTCTGATTGTAGAGATCTTCTCAATGAAGTGAGATGCAAAGTATGTAGCGGACAAGGTGGTAGAAGGACGGGGATTAAAAGGGCGAAGAAGAGCATCAAAAGTGTGAAATAGGTGTTTGGGTTGATGGGACAGTGTACTTATGAGGGTATTAAAGTAATTTACTTTTGCAGCGGAAAGAGCCAGGCTGTAGGAGCGCAGCATAAATTTATAGTGGAGGAAGTCAGATGCAAAGTGAGACTTTCTCCAGCAGCGTTCAGCAGTTCTAGAACATTTTTGGAGGTAACGGGTCAGCTTGGTGTGCCAGGGTTGTAATTGGAGGTGCCATGATGTCGAGTTGAGAGGAGAGAGTTGTGTTGTAGAGCGAGGTAGCCGAGCTAAGGCAAGTTAGATTTGAGATGGGTAAAAGGAGAGTATTGGGTTTGGTGAAAAACTGCTGGAGATCAAGGCAGTTGAGGTTTCTGAGAGATTGGAGAGTTGAGGGTGGTTAAATTTTGGTACGGGGTATGCTGATGTCAAATCTTAGTAGATAGTGGTCAGACAAAGTAAATGGAACGGTGGAGAGATTAGAGGTGGTACAGAGATTGGTGAAGATGAGGTCAAGAGTGTTTCCTGCTTTATGAGTTGCTGAAGTCGACAACTGCGTGAGGCCAAAGGAGGAGGTTACAGAGAGCAGAATCTGGTATTTTAGTCGTTAACCATGATTCCGAGAGCACAATGATTTTTAATTTGTAATGGAACACCAGGCTTGTAGTGCATCCAGTTTAGGGAGCAAGCTACGGATGTTGCAATGCACAAAAGAGAGGACTTTTTTTAGTGGGGAGAATAGGACTAGAATTAGCTGGGGGGCCAGGGTTAGACTCCACATCATTTGCAAGGGCAAGTAACATAAGGAACAGGAATTTGGATATGATTTTTGTTTGGCCATATAGTGTGTGACGAGACCAATCTTGCCACCGTGCATTGGAGGAGCCTGGTTGCCTGCCTGCTGCCTTTTGACTATGGACCGGCATTTAAATACTTTATTTTCCTATGCAGAAAGGTCTATTCATGTATTTCTGCCCGGATTCTATCTACCGAACAAACAGCCGTCTATTGGCCTCCCAAGAGCCGCGGTTAGCTTACAGGCACCGCCAAGACCACCCAGAAGCCGTGGTTAACTGACTATACCGGGTGGCCGCGGCTACACATACTGAACACTGGATGGCAGCAGTCTGCAGTTCACACATGGCCAGTTCATTCATGGCTCCATGGCAATTGAACTGTATGTGTATGGTCTGAGCGCCATTCAGTAATAATATGCGCTCAGACCTAAGCTATCTAGGGATATGTTGCATGTCTGCATTTTATGTAATAAATGTAACCTTGTGTATTTTATTGTATTTTACTGTCTTTTTACTGCCATGTGCTTAATGGAGTTTTGCCTCTGTCCTTGGAGATAATTGGATTACTTCCCAATTATCTCCAGGATAGAGAGGAGGGATTGTGATGTCATTGTGGGAGTGTTTATCTGTGTTGTATGTTTTGATTGGATGTTCCACAAAACCCTGGGGGTGGGACTTTGTCTGTAAAATGTGTATATAAGGCCAATAAAGACACAGCTCAGTCTGTTCCTGCTTGACCCTCAAAATGGATCCTTGTCTCGTTCTTGGGGGGATTTATTGTATGCTGTTCCAGTTTGACTGCTAGGAGCGTAAAGCTATTCGTATGGTTTTTCCTATTCGGCTGTGTACAGCATTCGTATGGTTCCAGTTCAGCTGTTTACGGCATTCATATGGTTTCCTGTTCGGCAGATTGGTGTCTTTGGTAGCTGCCTGTGTATCTGGAAGGGGAATATCCTCTAAATGGCGTTTAACCCCTTTTATGCCTGGGGGTGCCGTTACATAGTGAATGGGATACTTTTTTAATTTTGTGAAGTGGGGGTAGGAGGGCTATTTTTTATAACTCTTCACCAGCACTCAGCAGATAAGTTACAGCAACAGAGCTGGCCATGGTGTAGGATAATTTGTTTTCCAGTTTGAGGTGTGTGCTTTTGGCGTTAGTGATGTGAACAAAATTGGAGTGAGAAAAGGATTATTAAGAATAACAGTATGGTCCTATTTGGATTCATGTTAGGGGTATGAGGTGTGTAGATCAAAATGGAACACAAATAGTGAAAAATAAAAATTAAAAAATAAATAAAAGTATATAATATTGGTGTGTGATATATAGCTATTTATAGGGGGACAGGGTATTCTATAGGGTTAAGAGATTGGAAGGATGTGCTGATCAGTGTTTGCCCCTGTCATTTCAGGAAAATGAAAGTTGTTTGGGGGACTATCTATATATGAGGAAATAAGCTTGGGGTAGGGTGGAAGGGAAACGGTCTTTTAGAAGGTTACCTGTTGCAAAGGGCAGTGGAACAGCTGATGGAGCTCTGGGTGATTTTTTGGGCTGGGTAAGTTTTAAAAACATACACATATATACAGATACATACATACATACATACATACATACTGAAATACATACATACACATACTGACGTACATACATACTGTCAGGTTTCAAAACTGACATGTAAGACTTTTTCGTTTATTACTGGCCCTTTAAGTGAACTTCATGATTTTCTCCTCTAGTGGCCTCCCTAGCCACTAATCTATTCACTCACCGTAATAACCTCACCTGGATTAGCTAATTAGGAGGGCTGATAAGTCTACTCCCAGCACACAACAGTGCCTTGACATTGAAGTCTATGCTCTGTTAAAGAATCTCTGTTCCTGGTAATAGCCTGTATTTTATCTACATTATTCCATTCTGTAGAGAACTTACCCGCAGTGCCTCATCCTGTACTTATCTACATTTCCACATACTGAAAGGCACTAACCTGCATTACTTCATCCTGAACTTGCCTGAATTACATCTTACCAAAAGACTTTCCTTATCAGCTTCCAAGAATCCTGATTTGTAGCGTATTGCCTTCATTGAAGAATCTTAACTGCTTCAATTGCTGCATCACTGCATGATCTCGTAAGCAACCTGCATTATATTATTTTGGAATATACCTGTTTCAACCTCTGCAACTCTCCATGATCCTGTATTGTCTTATTCATTTACTTTCTAAAGATCTTGTTTGTGGCATATCGCCTAAACCCTGTTTTTTCTCACAAAGTATCCTGTTTGTGGCAGACTGCCCTTTTATTCTTTATTTTCAGTAAATTTGTTATGTCTAATATGACAAATAAAGTTTTAACCAATAACCCTTGCAATCATCTCCTCTCTGACCTGCTCAGGAGCATGACACATACAGATACATACACATACTGACATACATACATACACACAGATATACATACAGACAGACACATACATACATACACACACATACTGACATACATATATATATACATACAGACACACATATACATACACACAGACATACATACATATAGTTACATACATACAGACAGACACATACTGACATACATACAGATAGCTAGATACATACACACATACATACATAATGACATACTGAAATACATACACACAGACAGACACATACTGACATACATGCTGACATATATACAAACACATACATACAGCTAATTTTTCTTACTTTTTTTTACAGGAGGGTGGCTGTGGCTGATGGGAGTTGGCGTGGCTCTTCCGTCCTCGCGGCCTGTGTCTCTTCCTTCCTGCGTGGAGGATGCTGGGAGGAAGTGACCGTCCCTTCCTCCCAGCACTACTTGTGGCTGCAATTTTTTAAAGGGGCCCGGTCGCGCTATTGCACAGCCGCAGTGCTGACCGGGCCCCTAAAGATATAGGGCTTATTGGGTGGCCCTAAATGCTGGGTCCAGGTTCAGGAACCTGGTTGGCCGGATCCGGCCCACGTGCCGTAGTTTGAGGACCCCTGATGTAGAGGAACAAAACTTGTGTGGTCTGGCTGACCATAAATTAGTTAAGGTAAAGTTGACTGTGCAAATATTCTTGCTGCTTCAGTCTCTCTAACAGTATGGCATGTCCCCTTATACACTCACTACATGCACTTTTCTCTCTATCCAAGACTGCTTACCAGGAGATACTGATTGCTAGTAAGAAGGGAAAGAGTGGGCAAGTGAGCGCTGAACTTTCCCCAGAAATATTAGAGTGAGTGCATCATTTCACACGTTCGAGCCAAGCTCAGGGTGCTGAGACATCGCTGTGTGCCTGTGTGATTGGCAGGCAGCCTGACATGCCAGGCTGACATTCCATTTCTTCGGGCAGACCTGCACCTTTCTTTGGGTGGTGATGTGATTCAAGTAACTAGCCCATTTCCTATTACCGCATCCACCGACAGCTCACTTCAAAGTGACAATGTCAGGTGTGGGGGGGTTTGAATTTTGCAGAGAGAGATGCTTATTTTGCATAGGGTATGCTTATTCATATAACTGCATCCTGTGAGTTTCCCTCCGATACCATCTCCACCAGATACAAGACACTTGGGAGTTGTAAATATTGCAGTGTATAATTATTTTACGGTCAATAAGATTCTGTAATTAGGCCCATCATAATTGTCAGCACCAGATCCAAAGGGCTCTTAATTCAACCTTGTGTATATAAAATATATAAATTATTTAAGTAATTTGAGATTGTAGTTGTATTTGTGTTTGCTATATGTAGCCATAAATAAATTGCTTTATATCCAGCTTATACACAAAAATAAGTCCTGCGCTCAGACTTCTACTACTTCTGAGCGGCAGTAATGACCATAGTACACATGAGCCCAAATACCTACAATAAAGCCAAAGAAAAAAAGTTACTTGTGCGCTATCACAAATCCCTATGCATATTAGAAAAATGTAGATTTTTAGTTTCACTCCAATGGCCATTAGATGCCTGAAGTAAGCAAGCTGAATTGTTAGTGTAGGACACACCTAAGAGGTCTGCCTTGATGTGCCTGTCTTGGCACTTTCTCAGCATGGAGTGGCGGTATTTTTTTCTTTTACAGGGGATTATTCTCTGTTCTATATCATATGTACACCTTTGAGATGAGTCTGTTTGAACAAACGTGTAGTTTATGTCTTTTTATTTATTAGTATAGCAGTTTCCCTCCCCTACCCCTTATTATGCTTCTTTATTGCTACTAGGAAGAGTAAAAAAATAATAAAAAAGGATAAACAGATTTATTCTGAGTGTTAAGGCATGTTATGCCATCATACATAAAGAAGGTTTTAAAGATGGTAGGCACTCCCTGGGGGTGGAGCCTGGACACCAATGGCGCAGGACGTGTAAAGCTTGAGCTCTCCTGTCCAGGAGTGACAATCAGCCTACATCAGCAGCATCCCCCAGGCATCCAGCCTTACAAACAGGTTACCCGATACCTACACAGCCACCCATCAGAAATACAGATGGGGGGTACCAAAAAAAGGAAGGAACAACCAACCTCAGTGGCCTCGATGTTCCGCACCGCCAGAGAACTATCGCGGCCATCTTTGAGCCAGGAAGCACTAAATTCTCACGACTCAGGCTCGGAATCCGACAACGATGAGGCCACGGACAGGAGGCAAGACCCCCTCACGAAGGCAGACCTCCACAACATGCTCAAAGAAGCCACAGCTGATATCAAGGCCCACACAGCTGCAGAACCAGAGCGGCACATCTCGGGTATTAAGGAGGACCTCGAGGCCCTCAACACTCGTGCCGCGCAGGCAGAATCAGACATCACACTGCTTCAATCAACCTCATCCCAACATGGGCAAGACATCTACTACCTAAGCGACAAAATACAATATTTGGAAGACAGCTTAGAAGACCTAAACGACCGTTCTCGCAGAAACAATATCAGAATAAGAGGCCTACCGGAAGCAGTGGATGCTGACGCCATTTTGCCCATGCTCCGCGACCTCTTTCACACAATACTCCCGGACTCCACAGAACAGGAATGCGACATAGAACGGGCCCACAGGGCACTGAGATCCCTAGCACTCAACCCCACCTCACCTAGGGACATTATAGTTCGCATGCAGCACTTCGCCACAGAAGAAAAAATAATGACTGCCACCAGGGCCTCACCGCCAAAATATGGAGCCTTCACATTGGCTTTTTTTCAGGATCTTGCACCATCCACCCTAAAGAAAAGGAGGGACCTGAAACCCTTGACGATGGCCTTAACCAAAAAGGGTGTGAAATATAGATGGGGCCACCATTTTAAACTACAATTGCGCCTTGGCGACCAAGACCAGTCCTGCATCACCCTGTGGAAATGGAGGACTTTGCCACAGCCCTGGGCCTCCAGCTCTTCACCGGGACGCAGGCAGCCGACCGGAATAACCCACAAAGCAGCGCAACCATCCCGAAGCCAAGCCAAGAAGCGACCCCCGCCACAGGCTGAGCATACTGACCCAATAGCTACCTGATGACCATTGTATCTGCGGATAACAGGTTTCCCATGCAGGGAGGCATGCTAGCTGCCGGGACAGGTTCTATATGTTTATTTTCTATATCACCACATGCCACGTAATGTTTTCGCATGCATTAAATGTTTTACGGTACTTTAGTTGTGTACTGGGGCCAAGGAGTGAAGCTGCAGGGTCCACCTAGCACCGCTGATAACGGACCACCAATGCTGAAAACCAGGGCACCCCCCCTCTTACCAGTACACGCCTACCTTTCAGACACTACACTTATCTCTATTACTTAGGTGCACCAGTTCACATTAACCAAAATTAGAGTTGCATTATATATATATATACATAAATCGCACATCAAAGGGATCTTATGTGCGGTAAAGTCCAGAGTGTAGGTTACACCGAAGGTGTTTAAACAGATGTAAATAAGTTATGAATATAAACTGTTTGTATGATGAATAATTAGTACAGTTCAGTAGGTCCAGACACTGGGACAAAGTCGGACGCCCTCCAGACCCAAAGTATTTTATTGCTCCAAAAACCCCAATGTACGTCAACAGGGCTACAGAACAGCCACATACAACCCAGTAAAGGCAACCTCCACCTTTACCTAAGGCGCCACAACAACATGGCAGAACACACACAGACACCCATTGAACATCAACACTTATTGCCACTAACAGGGGTGACACACTGGCAGTCTCGAGGCAATGGCATATAAAAAAAATATATATATTCTCCCGAGACCCAGAATACTATATGATTCTCTGCCTCATAACACCACTATAAGCCTGCGCATCTCTAACCCCATAGTGACAAGACATCCCCAATGTGCTCTTCTCGGAAGTGGCAGGATGCATTGCAGGTTACACCCTCTCATGGGGACACTACACCCAACAATGCAGGATTGCTAAAATGGATCTAAACATATACGACCCAGAGAACCCTACCTGATGCTCCCACAACCCACTTCGCTAGAAAGCACCCTCAACCTCAATTACGGCGTTTTGCATATAGCCTACACTCGGGTATACTGCCCACCCCCCAAGTCCAACAATACATATCTCCCCTACAATACAGAAAGGAGGTAAAGGGGACCTTGGACAAGCTCTAAACGGGCAACTAATGGTGTATTGCATATGTGAAAATATAAATGTTGTTCGTAAATGTGTCATGTAGTGTACCCACAGACTATTAACAGACCCCACCACAGGCACGACCCCATAGTGCAGACAACAGGCCCTCCCAGGGGACCCTCGGGACACCACCACAATGGAGTTATTGGGGCCACCAAACCAAAACACCAAGACCCGCAGGGGCGGGAAGAAACCCTGACCCCAACAAGGGACACACACACGGGAACGACACTACATGACACCTACGCTCGCATAACTACCAGACCCATGATATGCACCACATAATACACCCCAATTCCTGCCACAACCCAAAGTACGCTCCAGAAGACAATGGACCCAACCGAACAGACTACATAAAGGCCCTTAACCGACTAGTACTAAATAACAATAACACCTGTTACATTGATACCGTTACAGAAGCCCTGCCACCCTCTACGGCGATTCCACGCGGACTCCCCCTCCCCGAAGGGTATGGATAACCTGACGACAAGATAAAACCAAAGGTAAACACACAACACTCCGAAGTGACGGGAGGAGAGAAGTGACACCCCTCTCGACACTTCCTACTCAACCCACACACCCCCATTACCACCACTTACAATGGCTCCCACCGCTTCACACGCGGTTATATAGAGGGAACCGGTTTGGATCAGTACCAAGTACAGACAACCAAACCCCCTCCACCTCCGTCCCCAACACTCCTGGCAACTTCGGTATCAGACCAGGCACATCCCGACCAACCCATCCCCACATACGCAAATAACCCCACTGAGGCGTAAAGACCCAGAATTTAAACCTTGAAACGACAACCACATACACACGCCTTCACCCCCCCCGCTCCATCCCGCCCCCCCTACATTCTCCCACTCCATAGCCCAGGTGCACCACCCCAGTACAAACGAATAACCCCGGGAAATAACACCCCCTGAGAGATCACCCAGACGTTATGACTACCAAACTCACCTGCATTTCAATTAACTGCAAAGGCCTTAACAACCCAGCGAAGAGACACCGACTCATGAGGTGGGCGAACCGCACAGGAGCGGACATATTACTTCTACAAGAAACTCACTTCACCCAGACCAAACCGTTCCCCCTCCTTAGCCGGCACTATAGAGAATACTATACCGCTAACTCCCCCAACACCAAACAGAATGGAGTAGCCATACTGCTACACAAGACATGTCCCCTAAACGTAAAACAAGTTATAAGAGACCCCCAGGGCAGGTTCCTGACACTCACAGGCCAGGCAGGCCCCAACAAATATGCCATCACAACACTGTATGCACCGAACATCCCTGACAAGTTATTCTGGGACACACTACAGGCCCACTTGACACTGACTCCAGGCCACCTCAAAATTATTGGAGGTGATTGCAATGCTACGATGTCACCGGCGGCAGATAGACACCGCACATGCCGACACAGACAAGGCCCAGCCCCCACAACCAAACTAGATAAGCTGCTACAATCATTCACCCTTCAAACACAATTGGTTGATGTATGGCGAACACTGCACCCAACCGCGCATGACTTTACATTCTTTTCACACCCACACAACTCTTACTCACGCATAGACCTCTTTTTGATCCCCCCTCCCTCCTACACATGGTCCACACGGCCACCATAGGTAACATAACATGGTCGGATCATGCAGACATAGCTCTGACAATAAAAATCCCGAATGTAGCGCGCCCCTGGACCTGGAGACTGAACCCGACTCTGCTTCATAACCCCCTCCTGAGAGACACTATTCACAAAGACACGTCAGAATATTTCACCATTAACGCACCCTCGGCACCCTCCCCGGGAATACTTTGGGCAGCACACAAAGCAGTCATCAGGGGGAAATTAATTAGCCTAGCCTCAGCACATAAGAAAACCCAACTAGCGACACTAGCAAAATCTCTGGAGGCCCTCAGGAACCTAGAAGCCGAACATAAACAAAATCCCACCCCCGACATCCTCGCAAAACTGACAGACTGCCGCACTCAAATCAAAGACTTCATGGCCAAGGACTCGGCCAAGGCATTACAATGGTCAAAACAAACTTACTAAGAAAAATTGAACAAAGCAGACACTTTGCTAGCGAGAAAACTTAAACGTAGGGCAGACCAAAAAAGAATAGACAAAATACAGACACCGGAGGGAACTACGCACTCTCTCCCATCAAAAATAGGAGAGGTCTTCCAAAGATACTTCACTACACTATATGACCACAGCCCAGACGCGAGACAACACCCGGACATAATGCTAGAGTCCATAAACACATATCTGCAAAAAATACTATTACCGGCCCTGAAACCAGAAGCCATAGCCAAACTAAGTGAACCTATCACAATAGGTTGCCAAAGCCATCAAAAACACAAAGCCCAATAAAAGCCCCGGACCCGATGGTTTCTCGGGTCTTTATTACAAAACTTTCCCCACCACACTCCTCCCACACCTATGCTCACTCTTCAACTCTGTGATACAGGGGAACCCATTACCGCCAGACATGCTCCGAGCCAACGTGTGCCTACTCCCTGAACCAGGCAAATCTCACCTGGACTCAAGCCACTATAGACCGATCTCTCTACTGAATGTAGACGTCAAACTACTCACTAAACTGCTCGCAGATAGGATAAACCCATACATACATAGACATTCACCCCGACCAGGTCGGTTTCATACCCCACAGACAAGCATACGACAACACAAGACGGACGTTCGACCTCCTTTGGACCGCGACACACCGACACATCCCCGCCCTCTTTCTCTCGCTAGACGCAGAAAAGGCTTTTGACTGACTCCTATGGCCTTTTCTGTTCGCTACCCTCCGCAAATTTCAGGTACCTCACACAATTCTCAACGCGCTCCAAACTTTGTATTCCTCTCCAGAAGCAAGCCTCCTCATCCCTAACACACAGCCCCCCTCCTTCCGCATTTTCAACGGAACCAGACTGGGATGCCCCCTCTCCCCACTATTATTCGCCCTCTCACTGGAACCCCTCTTCCAAGCTCTCAGGCTTGACCCCACAATATCAGGCATACGTATAAGAGGGGAGGAATACAAAGTGGCAGGATCCGCAGACGACCTCCTCCTAACTCTTACTGACCCAACACAATTTCTCCCTCCACTACTTCACACCCTACGCGAATACGCCAAAGTCTCAGGCTACCGCCTCAACCAAGATAAGACAGAGGCACTACCAGTCCAAATCCCAGCTGATGAGCTGTCCCACCTACAGACCAGCTACCCTTTCCATTTCAACCCATCACATATACACTACCTAGGCATCAACCTCCCAGCAGATGTCACCCAAACCTATCACCTAAACTATACCCCTTTAATACAAAAAGCGCATGCAGATCTCAAGACGTAGGAGACCTACTCTATTTCCTGGCTGGGAAGAGTGGCCTGCATCAAAATTAATCTCCTACCGAGATTCCTGTACCTGAACCAAACGCTACCAGTCCAGGTGTCGCTTAAAGATTTCAAAGGCCTACAAACGCAGATTGACCGCTTCATATGGGCAAACAAACGCGCCAGAATTAGGCGAGACATCCGATATCTCCCGACCAGGGCCGGGGGACTAGGTCTACCTTATTTCCTACACTACTTTCATGCGGCCCAACTAGCACAAATTCAGGCACTACACGCCCCCATAGGACTCAAACGGTGGGTAGATCTGGAACATGACCTATTTGGCAGGGACTTCCCCACCCTATACATATGGCTACCACGGCAAGCACATCCAAAGGCCCCTCAGACCACACCAGCACTCACCACCTCCATAGCCATATGGAACAAACTCTCTTTACAACATGCACTCACATCGGACCCATCACCCCTGGCACCAATACTAAGAAATGAACAATTTTTACCGGGCATGACCCCGCAAGACTTTGCTCACTATGAGGATAACAACCTCTACAGAGTATACCGGTTCTACAAGGACCAACGATTGATTCCTTTTACAGAACTGCCCCAAACAGTGCCACTCACCACACGCGACTATTTCCGATACATCCAGATAAAAGACTTCCTAGAGACAACCACCTATAAACAAGCAGGACAAATCCCCCTCCCCCCCTTCGAACAATCCTGCATTCACACCCCTATACGGAAAAGCCAAATCTCCATTACATACACATGGCTACTCACGTCAACACAAAAACAACCACTTAACTACGTCACGGCATGGGAAAGGGACCTGGGCCCCCCCACCAACCCCTCAGACTGGGCGACCATCTGGGAGGCCACATCAAAAATAACAATATGTGTCACACACAAGGAGCAGGCCTATAAGACACTCATGCGATGGTACATTACACCACTGAAACTCAAACAGATGGGACTATCCACCTCAGACAGATGCTGGAAAGGCTGCGGCCAACAGGGGACATACTACCACCTTTGGTGGGAATGCCCTCCTATCACACAAATTTGGAGAGACATAGCAACGCTCGCATCACAAGTCCTACACGACACCATCCCTACGGACCCCTGGCTGTGGCTCCTATCCAAACCCCTGCCCGATACACCCCGTGCCAACAACAAACTTTTGGCCAAACTAGCCCTAGCAACCAGGAGAGCCATAGCTACCCACTGGGGGGCGGCCACAATCCCAACACTAACAGACGTCAAACGCAAAATGACTGAAGCGAGGACAATGGACAGAATGTCGGCCCTCATCCATGAAACCACAATACATTGCGACAAAATATGGGACCCATGGCTCGCAGAACCCTCGACCCACACCTAACGCGCTACGCGGTGCGCCACCCCCCCCTTCCCCATAACCCAGCACCCCACCCATACCCCCTTATCCCTAAAACAGCAACCACCAACGGACCCCCGACACAGCAGACAACAACCATAACAACTCACTGCTACCACACACCTAGCCTACCCCCAACGTAAACAAACAGGGAAACAAATAAACCCTGTAGACCACCAGAAGGCACAATACAAAAACGAAATAGATGATCATGGGACCAAATCCCCCCTCTTCCCGACTGAAACCCTACCCCAGGGAAACTAAGGCAAAACTAGCAACATTAAGCCGAGATACCCCCACAACACAAGGGTACCATTGTGAATATACAATATATCTATAGCGCCAGCAGCCATGTAACAGGCAAGTTATCAAAACGTCCGCCACCCTGCCCATCACAACCGTACGGTATCACCCATTACAGTCAAACAGACGCTAAGTTAACACCAAAGGAACGAGGTGACCCCCCCTAAAAGGAACACAAACCAGACAATAACACAAATCCCTACATAACAGACGCTCGAGTTCCAAAACCACCCCTTACCCTTTCAGGAACACACCCAAAATGGTGTCTCACGATTTTGAACCCCACGATCACAAAACAACTTGATAAAAGAAACACAACAAATAAAAAAACACTGACAGATCACAACCCCAGATGAAATACCAACGACCGAAAAGACAGGCCTTTCGAAGAACAAACGTACTTCTAACCAAATCATTGTCTTTTTTTTGTATATGCACAGTTTTTTTGTACCTCAAGAAACCCGGCTTTTGCATAAGCCTGAAATATGTTTACAAGTTGTATTGTATGTCAATGCATAAATAAAGAATTATAAAAAAAGATGGTAGGCACTACCTAACTATCTGGCCCACCCTCTGGCCCTCCTACTAAGCCAGCAGGCAGATTGTGGTCTTGGAATATGCCTGACAACACAGGCAGTAGCCCAGCAGTCAGTGCTGTTGATCCAACTCACATAATCATGGTGACATAATGACATCGCAATAACTGTTGCAATATCTCTGACCCTCTGAGACAATGTTTCTGTCCCTCTCTTCGATCTGAGATGAGAGTCAAAGAAATCACTATTACAGTGTGAAAAGTGTGTGCACGTGGGGCAGGGGGTGGGTAAATGTGTGTGTGTGTGTGTGTATGTATGTGTATATATATTTATATATATATATATATATATATAGAGAGAGAGAGACACTTTCTACTTGAATTTTTTGCTGCAATAAAAAAGCACTATTTTTGAACCATATCAAGTCCTGTGAGTGCTTTCCTACAAGGTATTCTATATTATGGCCAGAATTAGCACAAAGGCATTACAAGAAGGGGAGCAGTGAGTGCGGGACACGAGGAGTTTATACACACTGCTCAAAAAAAATAAAGGGAACACTTAAACAACACAATTTAACTCCAAGTTCATTCACACTTCTGTGAAATCAAACTGTCCACTTAGGAAGCAACACTGAGTGACAATCAATTTTACATGCTGTTGTGCAAATGGGATAGACAACAGGTGGAAATTATAGGCAATTAGCAAGACACCCCCAATAAAGGAGTGGTTATGCAGGTGGTGACTAGTGATGTCCCGAACGGTTCGCTGGAGAATAGTTCCTGGCGAACATATGCGATGTTCGGTCTGCCCCCTATTAATTTACTAATACTAAGTAAAAATTACTTACTATTAGTAAATTGTGCCCCTACTCGCAATACCGCGAGTAGGGGCATGTCAATTAAACAGTGAGCAGCCTGTGGCTGCTCACTGTTTAAAAAAAAAAAAGAGTTCTTTGGAATTTTCCCACGCTGTGTAAAATGACAAAGAGCACTCTGATTGGCTTAAGCCCACCAATCAGAGTGTTATTAGCCTAATTGCAGGGCGTGGCAAGGCTTTATAAGCCTTCCCCCGCCCTGCAGAGCTCAGTCTGCGTGGAGCCCTCCATGGGTGAAGATGGATTATTTTTTTGCGCTCTGGTTTTTTCTTTTTCGTCTGGTTTTTTTTTTGCGCTCTGGATTTTTTTATTTTTTTTTAGTTTGACGGTTATGTTGGTTTTTTATTTGGCCTTTTTTGGGGCTGAAAAATGAAGATTTGAGAAAAAAGAAGACGTTGAATGGTAAGTTTACTTTTATTTTACAGGTTAGTTATTTTATTCCCCCCTCACTATTTTTTAGGGTGAGGGGGGTAGGTAGGGACTTTTTATTTGGGGGGGGTGGGTGACTAGGGGCTTGGGGACCCCTAGTCAACTTGGGGGGGGGGGAATTTACTTAGGACCCCCACCCGCAGCCCAGGGGTGGGGGCCGGGGGGAGGACAGTAGGTTCCCCCCCCTCATTATCTTTATGGCCCCCACCCGCCGCCCAGAGGTGGGGGCTGGGGGGGGACAGTAGGTCCCCCCCCATTATCTTTATGGCCCCCACCCGCCGCCCAGGGGTGGGGGCCGGGGGGGAGGACAGTAGGCCCCCCCTCATTATCTTTATGGCCCCCACCTGCTGCCCAGGGGTGGGGGCCGGAGGGGGGGTGGACAGTAGGTCCCCCCCTCATTATCAATATAGCCCCCACCCACCGCACAGGGGTGGGGGCGGGGGGGGTGCAGTAGGTCCCCCCCTCATTATCAATATGGCCCCACCCACCGCGCAGGGGTGGTGGCCGGAGGGGAACAATAGGTCCCCCCCTTATTGTTCATTTTAGGGCCCCCACCCACCGCTCAGGGGTGGGGACTGGGGGGGAGGAGAGTAGGTCTCCTCCCCCCCCCCTTCAACCAGTAAGAGTCCCTGTGGGTTTTAAAATTCACCTGCCCATTGAAGTCTATGGCGGTTCGCCGGGTTCGCTCGGTTCGCGAACATTTGCTGAAGTTCGCGTTCACCATTCGCGAACCGAAAATTTCATGTTCGCGACATCACTAGTGGTGACCATAGACCACTTCTCAGTTCCTATGCTTCCTGGCTGATGTTTTGGTCACTTTTGAATGCTGGCGGTGCTTTCACTCTAGTGGTAGCATGAGACAGAGTCTACAAGCTACACAAGTGGCTCAGGTAGTGCAGCTCATCCAGGATGGCACATCAATGCGAGCTGTGGCAAGAAGCTTTGCTGTGTCTGTCAGCGTAGTGTCCAGAGCATGGAGGCGCTACCAGGAGACAGGCCAGTACATCATGAGACGTGGAGGAGGCCATAGGAGGGCAACAACCCAGCAGCAGGACCTCTACCTCCGCCTTTGTGGAAGGAGGAACAGGAGGAGCATTGCCAGATCCCTGCAAAATGACCTCTAGCAGGCCACAAATGTGCATGTGTCTGCTCAAACAGTCAGAAACAGACTCCATGAGGGTGGTATGAGGGCCCGACATCCACAGGTGGGGGTTGTGCTTACAGCCCAACACCGTGCAGGACGTTTGGCATTTGCCAGCGAACACCAAGATTGGCAAATTCGCCACTGGCGCACTGTGCTCTTCACAGATGAAAGCAGGTTCACACTGAGCACATGTGACAGACGTGACAGAGTCTGGAGATGCCGCGGAGAACGTTCTGCTGCCTGCAACATTGCCTGCAACATTGCCTGCAACATCCTCCAGCATGACCGGTTTGGCAGTGGGTCAGTAATAGTGTGGGGTGGCATTTCTTTGGGGGGCCGCACAGCCCTCCATGTGCTTGCCAGAGGTAGCCTGACTGTCATTAGGTATCGAGATGAGATCCCACATCTGGGACATCATGTCTCGCTCCATCCACCAACGTCACGTTGCACCACAGACTGTCCAGGAGTTGGCAGATGCTTTAGTCCAGGTCTGGGAGGAGATCCCTCAGGAGACCATCCGCCACCTCATCAGAAGCATGCACAGGCATTGTAGGGAGGTCATACAGGCACGTGGAGGCCACACACACTACAGAGCCTCATTTTGACTTGTTTTAAGCACATTACATCAAAGCCTGTAGTGTGTTTTTCCACTTTAATTTTGAGTGTGACTCCAAATCCAGACCTCCATGGGTTGAAAAACTTGATTTCCATTTTTTAATTTGTGTGATTTTGATGTCAGCACATTCAACTATGTAAAGAACAAAGTATTTCAGAAGAATATTTAATTCATTCAGATCTAGGATGTGCTATTTTTGTGTTTCCTTTATTTTTTTGAGCAGTGTATATTACATATATAATCCATTTATATTTTTGAAAAAAACCTTCCCGTGCTAATCACAGTATTAACCCTGTAATCAGTCTGATTACTAATTTTTTAACCCCTTCTCTGCTGTCCTGTACAGTGTGTGTGATCAGTGGGATTAGAGCAGTGATCCTCAAACTCCGGCCCCCCAGATGTTGCTGAACTACATAGATAGCCAGAGAATCATGGGAGGTTTAGTTCAGCAACATCTGGGGGTCTGGAGTTTGAGGACCCCTGGATTAGAGGGTTCTTTGATCAAGCAGACTTTTTTTAGTTGTTATTTTTAGTTAGAAAAAAAACAACCTTTTAGTGCTGGTTGCAGCGATGAGTAATTTTATTTTAATTTTTATGTGGGTGAAAGTGGAAATTGGGGTGTGGGTGAAGTAGTAGGTATTAGTAGTTAAGGTGGCACGCTATTATACAGTGGAGGAGGCTTATTCAGTTTTTGCAGGCTCAGACAGTGACATTCTGACAGCCTCTGTCATTGGATCCCTAAGTGAATCCTCCAGTGATGGTACTCCACGACCACCTTTAAGAAGACGCCCACAATGACAGATGAATGATGGGTACCCTTAAACGTTACTGTCCCAGAAATAGCCCTGTTCATGGCTACACCTGGCATCACAACTGAAGATGTTTGTGAGCCAGTGAACTATTTTAGGCTTTTTATGTCAGATTACATATTTGAGTTGATGGCTGAGAAAACCAACCTGTATACCAGCATCTGTCTGCGAAACAAGTGTCACACTACAGTAGGAAAAACATGATTTCTCAGAAATGAAAACATTTGGGCACTAACCTTAGTAATGGGTATTGTGAAAAAGCAAAGTATCAAGTCCTGTTGGCATAAGCACCCCATGCAGGCTACCCCTCTTTTCCCAGGGGTTAAGAAGAGGTTTCTGTATGAGCAAATGCTGCAATTCCGTCATTTTAATAATAACGCACTGTGGCCCCCTAGAAATGACCCATTGTTTGACAGGCTCTACAAAATGTGGACCCTTTCTAACTCCTGTCCGACAAATTTTCCCCAAATTATATTCCGACCAAATCATTTGTATTGCTGAATCATTTTTGAAATTTAAAGGTAGAATGTTTTTTAAACAATGTATCCCATTGAAGCGGTCATGATACAGGATATCTCAGTGTCCTCTAGAGAGTGTGTTAGAAAGAATCTCCTCCAGGCCCCATTAGAGACTCCCCATGGAGTCTAATGGGGCCTGGAGGGGGGTCTCTCCAACACTCTGGTCCCTATTCACAATATAGCAACACAACATAGCTCGCTGATACCTAGGCCAAGTTGGCTCCTCTTACCTTAATTACTGTTGCTGGCTGGCAGTCTGTGGGCTTGCTGGAAGGCTGTGGGCTTGCTGGCTGCGGCTGGTAGGCTGTGGCTTGCTGGCAGGCTGTGGGCTTGCTGGCTATTGCCGGCAGGCTGTGGGCTTGCTGGCAGCAGCTGGCAGGCTGTGGCTTGCTGGCTGCGGCTGGCAGGCTGTGGCCTGCTGGCTGCGGCTTGCTGGCTGTGGCTGGCAGGCTGTGCTTGCTGGCTACGGCTGGCAGGCTGTGGGCTTGCTGGCTGTAAGCCTGTAGCTTGATGTAGGCCTGTGGGCTGGCTACTGGCCTGGCTGGCCTGTGGGCTGGCTAACTGGTGGCCTGTGGGCTGGCTGGCTGGCCGGCCTGTGGGCTGCCTGGCTTGCTGGCTACTAGGGCACTTGTAGATTATTTAAAGAAATAATCCATGCACAATAACCACTATTGCTCTGTGTAGTGGTTATGGTGCCAGGTGGGCCGGGCCCCCCTCCCAGAGTAAGTAGTCAAACCGTTTAAGAACAGTTTGACAACTTACCTGGGGTCTGCTGGGATATGGGGCTGTAGTAGGGTATAGGAGCAGTGGTGTAATGTGTGAGGGGTGCATTGTGTGTGAAAGATTCAGTGTGTGTGAGGGGGTGTAGTGTGTGAATGTGTAGGGTGTGTGGGGCAATGTGTGTATGAGGGGGCTGTGTATGTGTGTGGCAATGTTAGTATGGGGGGCTGTGTATGGGGTTCTGTGTGTGTATGGGTGGGCAGTGTATGCGTGTGAGGCAATGTGTGTAAATTTGTATGGTGTGTGTGGGGGCAGTGTGTGAATGTGTATGGTGTGTGTGTGGGGGCAGTGTGTGAGTGTATATGGTGTGTGTGTGGGTGCATTGTGTTTATGGGGCTAGAGTTCATTCTCACCACTGTGACCACCAGGAATCCCTGGTGGTCACAGTGTTAAAAGTGAACTCTAGCCCGTAGCTCCAGGGCTAGAGTTGACCCTCGCAAGAGCCGAAACTTTGCCGTGGTAACCGCGGCAACGCTCTGTGCTCACGCAAGAAGGACCCAGAGAAGCTGCAGGCTGAGCTCCTGGGTCCTCTCTTCCTCCTGGGGGGGGGGGGATTGCCCCGTTGCCACCAGTGATATATACAGCCCTTCTGTGTGCCCTCACTGCTCCTGTGTCCATGTCTCCCCTCTCCTTCCCAGTCTCTCTTACCCCTCTGCCTCTTTCTCCCCCTCCCCTTGTGCGTCTCTCTCCTTTCTCCCTGTCTCTCTCTCGCCCACATCTCTCTTCCTCTCTGTCTCTTTCTCCCCCTCCCCATCTCTCTATTCCCCCTCTTTCATCCCCTGTGTCTCATTCTTCCCCTCTGTCTCTTTCCCCCTCCTCCCTGTGTCTCTCTATTCTCCCACTGTCTCTTTCTTCTCTATTCCCCCTCTCTGTTTTATTTTCCCCCCTCCCATTTACTGACAGAAGTCAGAGGGTGCCGGCCGCGTTCCACGCTGGAGCCGCCGGTCCGGCGGCACTCCTGTCCTGTCACTAACGCTGAGGACGGAAGGAGGGAGGAGCATGTCTCTCTCTCATGCTCCTTTGTGGTTCCCACATACTGTGCTGGGAATTGTGGGAACCGCAAGGGAGCATGAGAGAGAGACATGCTCCTCCCTCCTTCCGTCCTCAGCGTTAGATGTCACTGTAAATATCTCTATGAATAGAGAATGTGTGAGGATTATAAAGATTACTCACAAATTAAAGTATTGGATTACATCAGCATAGCTACAAAGATCTCCAACTTGCAATAGAGATCATAGGAGTAAACAGAGATAGACAAGTTTAAATAAAATATCTCTCTCTTAAAATCTTGCTAGACAGACAGAGGGAAGAAATAGCAATTGAAGTATTTAAATAATATAGACAATGCTAAAAGTAGCTAAATGTGAATTGCCCAACGCGCGTTTTTGTGCACTGCGTGTGCACCTTCCTCAGGGTCAAAAGTGAACTGACCTTGTCACTCTTTATATACATTGTGAAGAAAATAGACTTAGTTTGGTATTTTCTCCTATGTTCTGGCTTTTTCTGCAGTATTTTGTGCATGTTGAATTTATTGGTTTGGTAGTTTAAAACTACCGAACACCGACCACCCTCCTGGCTCATTAACTTCAAAAGAACCATCTATTAAGCGCTCTCTGGGCGGCCGCTGTTCGTATAGCCGAATGCCACGTGGAACAGAAAACGGTGGCCATCTTGTTTGCACGAAAGGAGGCAGCTGGACTTGGTCGTAGAGTGTCTGGAACTAAAATTGGACACTCAACCTCCCGAACCACCGCTGAAACTACCGAACGCCTGCTTCCTTTAGTTGCTGAACAGCCATAAGAGCGCCATTCGGTAGTTTTGTTCATACGGACAAGGGGAGCAATCACTCCTATGAGCCAGGAGGATCCATTCAGAACTTTTATTCATTTTATGCCTTTTTCTGAATTGACTAACCGCACACGCTGAATTCGTGGAACTGTTTTGGGCAGGAGCCTCGTGTGTGTTCAGCAATTTGTGACTTCCATACTTTTTAAGAACCCCTGAACCGATCTGGGTGAAATTTGGATATGTTGGTCCCCTAGATCGGGGCTATCAGGGATATGTAATTTGTGGGGATACCTTGTGTGGAAAGGGGTGTTCTAACTTTTGGGAAAATTGTGTGCCCTCTTCCTGGAGATAATTGGGTTATTCCTTAACTTATCTCAATATCTCTCAGGCAGAAAGGGCGGGGGTTACTGTAAAGCTGTATGTTGATTGGTTATTGTCTTTTTTTACTGTGGGAGATCCTCTTGCAGGAGGATTTCTCATAAAAGCCAGTGTGTCATCAATAAACTTCATTCCTGTTATACCCTTCATGAAGTCTAGGCTCATGTTTGGGGAATATTCTCTTTTCCGGGCAGAATCATCTTGGAAGCTGCATTCATCTACACTATTCCTCTACCTCCTACTGCAGTTATAATCACTTATTATCAGCTATTGGGGAAGGAATAGAAGACCGCAGTACCATAGCCACTGCAGGTCTTAACATACATAAACGCCACGTGGGTCCCGTGACTAAGAGCCAATCGGGTGGGTGTGACCCGATCGGTCACTCTTTGTGTATTGTGAACCACCTCCAATCTCTTGTTTAACCAATAGGGAGAGTAATTAATCGTAGATGCAGCAATCGTGCTTGAAGCTAAGAAGATAATACTGTTTTTTTTTTTGACAGACTGATGATCACTTAGAAATTCAAAGTATCAATCAGATGACTGCAATGTAGATTGCAATCACGGGCAATGTTAACGTGCCCAAAGTAGTTGGATTCGCCTGCTAGTGTATAATTAATATTTAAAATTTGAAGGAGAACCTGCTTTTGAAATACATTCAACATTAACATATAGCAGTGTAAGCAGTCGTTCTTCCATAAGTTAAGTCAAGCATTTCAATGATCAGTGCACTGGTCTCACCAAACCCAGACGATAATCCAATATTATGATATATAAAATATATAAAAAATATACAGAAGTGTTGATAACTATAACCATTTTACCAATCCTATTTAGATTTATTAACAAGTAGCAAAATTTGATATATATTACTGTAAATCTTAGTGATTGGTAGCTATCTGCATTTTGGAAAGTAGCTATCTTTACTTACAGTATAGTTTGACATTTATAGATGTTCAACTTGTTGATAATAGCATTAAGTTCCTCTACAGCATCAATTAGAGTTTTTAGTTTCTATATGTAACGGCACCCCGGGCATAAAAGGGGTTAAAGCCGTTGAGGAGATATTCCCTTTCCAGATACAAAGGCAGCTACCGAATACACCAATCCGCCCAACAGGAAAAACCATACAAAAGGTTTACACTCCAAACTACCGAACAGGAAAAACCATACGAAAGGTTTACACTCCAAACAGCCGAACAGGAAAGCCATACAAATAATTCCCCCCAAGTACGAGACAAGGCTCCGCATTGAGGGTTAAGCAGTGATCTGATTTATTGGGGCTAACTGCCCGGTATTTATGCAGGTCTCCCACCAGGTGGACACTCCCCTAGGGGACCTGGTGGGAAACTGAGACAAAATTTAGCATTGACCAATCACAATAGTACACAGATAATCACTCCTATTTACCCAGTCTAGGACACTCCTCTCTATCCTGGAGATAATTGGGAAGTAACTCAATTTACTCCGAGGATAGAGACTAAACTCCATTTTACAAGACCTAATAAAAATATATAACACAGAAACTACCGAATGGAAAATGCATATTCAACATATGCCCAGATAGCTTAGATCTGAGCGCACATTATTACCGAATGGCGCTCAGATCACATACATACCGTTCAATCGCCATGGAGCCAAAGTCTTTCACATAGTCTTTTGTTATACGAATGGGCTCCATGGGATAGCTATCTGGAATAGCACTCTTCACCTCGCCAAAGTCCCGAACGGCCCGGCGTTCGTATGAACGAATGAGAACAGAGAAGGGAGGTCGGCAGCTTCAGCGGTGTTTGTGAAGAAAAGTGTCCGTTTCCAGTTCCATGGAATTGTCGACAAACACCGCTGTGCATTCGACTGTTTAAGATGGCCACCGCCACGTGTTAGGCTATACGAATGACGGCCACCCAGCATTCGTCAATTAAGCTGCGGTAAATTGCTGACACACTCCCTACACAGGTGGTCTGGTCATTCGTACGTTTGTTCGGTAAATTCAATTTACCGAACGCCCTGGCAGAAAGGCACGAACAAGCCTTTCTGCAGAGAGAAATAAAGGTTTTAACATGGGGCCCATAGTCCAGAGGCAGCAGGTGAGCAACCAGGCTTCTCCAGTGCCCAGTGGCGAGGTTAGTTTCGCCACACTATGTGTTTGCATTTATTATTAAGTTGAGGTTAAGAGATCTTGATGTTTAGTAGATAAATTACATAATAAAATTTATTAAATAATTTTTGGTTCACGTTTTTGAAAAAATTATATTAGATATCTCAGCACCTATTGATCCCATCAGTAGTTATGTCGTTAGTGATGGGAATAGTACGCAGGGTTCTTGGAGGTCAATGAGCAAAGTGGGTCTATTTATACACCGTGTTCCAAATTATTATGCAAATTCTATTTAAGTGTCACAAAGATTAAATATTTTGGTTTTCAGTTTTACTCATGGATGGCATTGTGTCTCAGGGCTCTTCTGATCACTGAAAACAATCTTGGACACCTGTGATAATTAGATTGCCAGGTGAGCCCAATTTAAAGAAAAACTACTAAAGGAGGGTGTTTCACATTTTTAAGCAGAGCACCATTTTCATGCAATATGGGGAAGAAAAAGGATCTCTATGCTGCCGAAAAGAGTTAAATAGTTCAATGCCTTGGACGAGGTATGAAAACATTAGATATTTCATGAAAACTTAAGCGTGATCATCGCACTATTAAGAGATTTGTGGCTGTTTAAGAGCACAGACGAGTTCATGCAGATAAAGGCAAATTGAGGAAGATTTCTGCCATATCTATGCATCGGATCATGAGAACAGATGCTAAAATACCATTACATAGCAGCAAACAGATATTTGAAGCTGCTGGTGCCTCTGGAGTCCCACGGACATCAATGTGTAGAGTCCTCCAGAGTCTTGCAACTGTGCATAAACCTTCTATTCGGCCACCACTAACCAATGCTCACAAGCAGCTGCATTGGGCAGAAAAATACATGTAGACTAATTTTCAAACAGTCCTGTTCACTGATGAGTGCCGTGCAACCCTGGATGGTCCAGATGGATGGAGTAGTGGATGGTTGGTGGATGGCCACCTGTTCCAACAAGGCTGCAACGTCAGCAAGGCGGTGGTGGAGTCATGTTTTGGGCCGGAATCATGGAAAGAGAGCTGGTCGGCCCCTTTAGGGTCCCCCAAGGTGTAAAGATGACCTCAGCAAAGCATGTGGACTTTCTTCCCTGGTACAGAAGGAAGAACTATGCTTTCCATAATAAAATCATCTTCATGCATGACAATGCACCATCTCATGCTGCAAAGAATACCTCTGCATCAATGGCTGCTATGGGGATAGAAGAGAGAAAGTCATGGTGTGGCCTCCATCCTCCCCTGACCTCCATCCTCCCCTGACCTTTAAATATTTAAAAAGTTTGATTGAAATAGCTTTTGATTTCAGTAAATATGCTGCAAACACAACAAATTTTCAGTTCTTTACAACCTACAAAGTGTTTTGAAACTTACTATGCGTAATAATTTGGAACAGTGCATTGTAAGTTTTTTATGCTTAAAAAAAATACTGTTATCAGGTTATCAGGAGGTATGTTCAATAAAATTTGAATTGTACACTTAATAGTTGATAACATGAGAATTATGCTGACTGTTATTTACATCAATTATTTAGGTAAATGAGAAAAATATAATTTGCATAATAATTTGGAACAGGGTGTAGAGAGATGGCAGTGACGGTAGTAGGGGGTGACAGATGGCAGTGAGGGGATGAGGGGTGACAGGTGGCAGAGAGGGGGTGACAGGTGGCAGTGAGGGTAGTGGGTGACAGATGGCATTGAGGGTAGTAGGGGTGACAGGTGGCAGTGAGGGGGTGACAGATGGCAGTGAGGGGGTGACAGATGGCAGTGAAGGTAGTAGGGGTGATAGATGGCAGTGAGGGGGTGACAGATGGTAGTGGGGGGTGTAGAGGGTGACAGGTGGCAGTTAGGGAAGGAAGGGTGATTTTTGGCAAGAGAAATACCTTTTTCCCTGGTGGTCTAGTGTCCTGGCTCCCTGGTGGTCCAGAGGGCTCCCTATCCAGTCTGCAGCTCTGCCGGGTGTGAGCTGCAGATCACGTGATAGGAGTCTTGCGATCTCCTGAAGTCAGGGCGTTGCTGTGGTAACCCGCGGCAACACTCTGATTGGCTGGGGACCGCGAGAAACTTCAGTCTGCAGCTCACACCTGGCGGAGCTGCAGACTGAAGGCTGGCTCTCTGGGCAGACGGGAGGCGCCTCGCACCAGGCAGCATTATGGGCAAGTCGCCGGGCCCCCTCCTGATCTCGGGCCCTCGGTCATGGACTGAGAGCTAGACAAGTCATTCTGCCCAAAGGGATTTAGGAGGCTGCGAGGCCCCCGACAATGCGAGGCCTTAGGCGGCCGCCTAATTAGAGAGTCGCCTCTGACCATATGGTCTCAAAAGGCAACATAGACCCAGCAAACCAATCTGGCAATCTGAATTGGGCAAGCCCTATATTGACCCTGTAACTTTCCAAAAAAACTGTACATGGGGGGTATAGTTTTACTCGGGAGACTTCACGGAAAACAAATATGAGTGTTTAAAATAGAAAAACTGATCACGACGCTGAAATCACCAGAAAAAGTGCAGTTTTTGTGTAAAAAAAAATGCAAAAAACAAATAAAAATGCTAACTTTGTCAGCGTTTGTGACTAAGTGGCTACTACAAAAGACTGGACATACCACATTTTGAATACCGTGGGTTGTCTACTTTTACAAATGGTATGCCATGATGGGCTGCTATACGGTCTCAAAGGCAACATAGGCCCAGCAAACCAATCGGGCAAATTTCAATGTGCAAACATGTAAAAGGGGAAAGCCTACCTTTGACCTCTATAAATTTGCAAAAACCCATAAAACCTGTACATTGGGGGCTCTGTTGTAGATGAAATGTACTCATGACATATTTGGGTGTTCTTTGTCAGTAACACATAACAGGAACTTAGAATCCATGCCTAAAGTACAATGTGATGAGGGTAAGTTACATTGGCCGGCTTCAAAAATGTCCCAAATAGGACATCGGTGCATGATGACCAGCTGTGAAAATTCCAAGTTGGAAAACTGGAATGCACAACCTCCAATTAAGGTATTTTAGCCCCCAGAGAACCCGACACACCTATACATGGGGGGGTATCACTGTACTCAGGAGATGTTGATGAACACATATTGGGGTGTTTTTTGTCAGTAACACACCTAACAGGAACTGAAAATCCATGCCTAAAGTACAATGTGAGAGAAAAATAACACAAAAAAATGACTACCCAAAAGTTTGACAAAGACTGGTGGTAGAATTAGTGCATGGAAAGTGTTAAAATACCACCATTTGAAATATTCTAGGGTGTCTACTTTTCAAAAATATATGGTCTGATGGGGGTAAATTACATTGGCCAGCAAAATTTAGAAACTATTTCGCACGGGTGTTTTTTGGCGGTTGTAGATGCATAACAGATTTTGGGGGGGTCAAAGTTAGAAAAGGTGTGTTTTTTTACATTTTTCCATCATATTTTATAATAATTTTTTATAGTAAATTATATGATATGATGAAAATAATGGTATCATTAATGGCGAGAAAAACTGTATATAATATGTATGGCTACAGTAAATGAGTCAGAGGAAAATTACAACTAATCACAAACACCGCAGAAATGTAAAAAGAGCCCTGGTCCTTACGGTAAGAAAATTGAAAAACAGTCTGGTGTTAAAATGCCATGTAGAACTTGGAAAATAACAAAGTATCTTAAATTTATTTAAAAAAAATTTATTCATATTAAATAATGTTTCATATATAAATTTTCATGTGAAATGAAAACCCTATTTTTCCAGAACAAAATTATATACAATAAGTGTGGGTGCACTTAAAGGGTTTCTATAGTGCCAGGAAAACAAACACGTTTTCCTGGAACTATAGAATCCTGGAGTGCACCATCCCACATCTCTGAAAACCCCTTCAGAGACTTACATGAATGCAGCACCGATGTCCCTCGGCGTTGGGTCAGGCTCCGCCCACGCTCCTGCCCTGCCGACATCCATCAGTGGGGGTTCCCAACTTGGACAATTGCCTTCATCCTTAACAGGTTAAGGTTACCAGGCACTAACACAAGTGCAACTTAGACACAAAGTTAAACAGCTGTTAGAAATGTATGTATAGTGCATTGGGAGTGTGCGTATTAGACCTCCCTATAGGAAAGTATTATGCAATGGGGATGAGGATTTCGGTGACGCTGGAGGTCCTCATTCACAGAGTGAGGACGTCCAGCATCATTTAGACAACCAAAAACCGTCTAAGAAGCAGGAAAACTTAACCCTGTAAGGTAATTATTGCAGTTTGTAAAAACTTCAATAATTACACTTGCAGGGTTAAGGGTGATGGGAGTTGGCACCCAGACCACTTCAATGAGCTGAAGTGGTCTAGGTGCCTACAGTGTCCCTTTAATATGAAAGGAGTAAATTATGGTTGAACACACATATAGCTCAAATTCTAGGTTTTGTTTTGGTTCCCAACTTGGACAATTGCCTTCATCCTTAACAAGTTAAGGTTACCAGGCACTAACAGGAGTGCAACTTAGACACAAAGTTACACAGCTGTCAGAAATGTATGTATAGTGCATTTTTATGGGGGTATACACATTAGTTTGAAGTACAAGTACCACTTCAAAGATAGAATTACCAATGTAGTAAAGTACAGTGACATGTCTTTATTCTGAATCTTGGAGCTATTGATATTTGGGGGCAGACGGGGGAGTGTTATGCTTATTAAAAATTATATTGTTTATCTCTTGCATATATGCATAATAAATTTCACAGTTTTCAAACTCAGGAACAAAGAGTTAGTAGTCAACAGGTAGATATAAATTTCCCTATGTGCATATGTAGTTATTAGTAGACTTCTTTTCCGTTGGTACAAATGAATCAAATTCATTTTAATATACATCCAAATGAATTGACCCATCTATGATTTATCTATGGAGTCATATTTGTTTAATAAGACTCCACAGGTAAATCCCAGATGGAGCAATTTCAGGATTAGATTAATATGAATTTGATTTGTTTGTACCAGTTAAAAATTATTTGTGCACAAATAGTAGTTACAATGTTGTCTTAATTAGCAGAAAATAATAGATTAAACTAGATAGATAGATAAATAGGTAGATAGATAGATGATAGATAGCCTAAATATCTCAAAGTATAGAATTAAAACTTTTACATCTAGTATTCACTAGTTTCCAGGTGCATTGAATCTTAGCCTGCTTAATTGTACCTATAGATCTACATGAGTAAAATCACTGATGTATCGATTTGTTTAGGCATAGATTAAAAGGAATTAAATTCTTTGGTATCAGCTGAAAAGAATGTGTGCACAAGTCTAGTTATCACTTGCTATATTGTCTTAAATAAAGTAATTGCCTAAGTAATAATAAAATAAATTACTTAATTTAATAATAATGTACTCAACACAACAGACAGACATACAGATAGATAGATACCTTATCAAGTAGGTGAAGTATATTACTGTTCCACGTAAATATCTTGCAGTATAATTATATATCCTTTTGAACTTTATATCCTAGGGCTTTTTCTTCAACATGTAGAATGTGAAGCCAGTTCTTGTAAAACAGCAGACATACGTTTTTCTATCCCTTCCTGGGAACTTCACAACATTGAAGGAAAAATTTTGTTGAAAATTTAAATGGTAAAATTAGATGTGGATATACTGGGATATCATTGCGGTCTTGTTGCCCTAGGACTCCTGCCCTGCGGGTGTGGACTGAAGTCAGTGAAGAGTTTGAAAAAGATTCATGATTAAATTTAGACCTGAAAACATTTCTTCCATGCAACAGCTGCAGAGCTCAAATTCTCTCTTAATGGGGGAGGAGAGAGAACTTAGCCAAGTAACACCTTGCAGTCTTGCTTACTCACTATTGCAATATATTTTTGCATGTCAACCTTTCTGATCAAGAACTGTGTTTAAATATCATAATATTTTTAAAAATCGAAACATGACTTTTAATTCAGTCAGCTTTTAATGAAGTTGGCTGCTCATTCTGTAAATCTTTTTATTCTTCAAAGCAACATACCCTTAAAATGCCCCTGTTTAGCAGGGGCAGTCGCTACTCAAATCCTCTTTTCGCTCCTAATGTCATTGTCTAGAAGCTCTATATTTTGCATGTGTCTGTGTGTTCAACAGAGCTTCACAGTAATAATGCCCACAGTTTGTTGTTTTTTTTCAATTTGTATTTTATAAGTGTTTGTACATAAATTATACAGCTTTTCCACTATCTGTGAATGGTAAAAGAATAATAATAAAACATTTCACTGTGTATGGGTAGAAAAGTCAGGCAACAAAAACACTGATCATGACACAATGAGCTCTGCGTTGTTAACTACTGTAACTACATTAAAGCATTGAAATGTATAGTGAACAGCTTAGAACCTCTAAGGGGACTATCATAGACCTCCAGGAGATCTAAGATAGGACTGTAGGAGGAATGTTAGTCCCTTGGGATTGTGTGGCCTGTTAAGGCCTGTAGGATAGTCTTCGGATTGCATCTTCTTGTTGAGCTAATCTGTGTCCCTGGCTGCTTTCTCCCGTGCTGCTTTTTGCCCTGTGGGTGCCGCTTGTTTTTAAACTGGCAAACTGAGATTGCAAAAGAATGATTCTGCATCATCGGTCAATGTAAGAGAGTATGCTTCCTCGCTGTTGGTCACTACCAGAGATCCCTCTGCTCCCCATCGATTTTTCACAGCGTGGTCATATAGCATTTTGAAGAGTGATATACTCCATCTGGGAGAGGGGAGGTAAGTAATTCCTCCTCCTCATCCAATTCCTCTGAGGTCTCCAGATCACACTGGGTTCCGGGCGTCATCTTGGCCTGCGGTGCTGGTGCGGGCCTCTCAAAGAAATATAAACTTGTATATACATTCTCTGTACACAATTGTAAAAATTCCTTATCCTCTTTAAAGGGGAATATCTTCTAAATACCTAAAAATATTCTTACTAAAACAACCTCAAACTCATAAAATTTATCATATGCATTATTGGTCACCCTACATTTTAATGTTTCTTTATGGTTGCCCTCTTGGTATTTCAGCACTTATTGGGCATACATTGTTTAGTCAATATGTGGCTAGGTGTTGCTACTGACTGTCTAAATTTATGTCAGACCCAAACTTGGGCCTATACATCTGGTTAGCATTTATGGTACTGCCTGTTAATAATCTGTCTTATTTCACTGTCCGTCACTACTTACGTTGGTTTAGCCCTTTCTGTGCTCCACACAAGCCTAGTCAAACATACTTTAATATTATGTCGGTCATAATGACGTCAGGCCCAAACTTGGGCCTATACATGTGGTTAGCCTTTATGGTACTGCCTAGATGATAATCTGTCTTATTTCACTGTCCGTCACCACTTACATCATCTTGGCCCTTTTAGGCTTAGTGAATCGTACTTTAAAATTGTCGGGCATAATTATGTCTGTTAACTACTGTATTCACATACGGTTCTACTGGTCATACTCTAATTTGCAGTTTGTTTAATATTATTATTATTTTGTTTATATAGCGCCAGCAAATTCTGTAGCCCTATAATGCCTCTAACACATGGTGCAGGCATTTGATAACTGAATGTTTTCTTTGTTTGCTGGTCACATCCGGCCCACATTCAGCTGCTCATGCACATCAAACTTTACAAACTTGCATACGTTCATTTCACGTTCTACCACTCAGGTTCCTTATCAGCATTTTAGAAATGGTTCACATCTCTGCCATCTATGTTACACTAACTTGTTTCAATCGTGTTTGACCGCATTTCAACTAGCCCAGATATTGTAATTACTTTTACTGTCATATTCATACGATCCACATGCATTCAGTTTATCCCAGTCATGTTCATTAAGCAATAAAGTTATAGCTTATGCTTATATTACTGTTATGCTATGATTATTCTAGCATGTGCCGTTGCCTTCAACCTTATTCTTCCAGGCTAATTAGAAGTATTTAACATCCTCCTAAGAGTTCCAGAAGTATGTAAGTGTAAGTAACCATTTGTCTTATATCTCATTAAACTCTTGTGTATGGTATATGGCCATCAAAGCCACTAAAGCTTTTTGCCCACTGTTCCATTCTAGAGGCATGGGCCCCAGTTCCTGTTATGAGTCTGTCTGCAGACACCATGATTATTTGGATCAGTGAGTGTGTATAATACTAAGTGTATAAGAGTTTACATACGTTCTCTATTCTGATATTTATTAGTAACTCTCCC
The DNA here is from genome assembly GCA_933207985.1 of Pelobates cultripes. Taxonomy (NCBI): domain Eukaryota; kingdom Metazoa; phylum Chordata; class Amphibia; order Anura; family Pelobatidae; genus Pelobates; species Pelobates cultripes. Next base: position 160,935,668 of record OW240912.1, read on the forward strand.
GTCTCATCATCAACATTTCTCAGTCCTATACAAATGTTCCACAACTACACAACCTTTTTCTGTTTCGCATCCTACCTGTTATCTGCATTAATCCCAACACAGATCACGCAGCCACCCTGTAACGGCCTCCCAACTGCCGCCGGTTTATATATATATATATATATACGTTTCATACACGTAGTCCTCATTAAGAATTATCATGTTTGTTCATTTGCCTGGCAGTGGGCAACCAACCCTTTGAGTATTTTCCATTACATCTGTCTTACAGGGGTTGCATACTATCCCATTATGCTACATGAACGCACCTCCAGGCCCTCATTAGGCATTCTCCTTGAGTAACTGTAATTCCATCATCACCTACATTATCTTTACCTCAGATTAAGCACTTAGGGTCCACCTGCATCTATTTGGGTGGTTTCAGTATCTCCTTCATAGGTCGCAGATTGAAACTGTGCACATAGCTAAAGTTGTAAGTAAATATGATCATACTGGTCTTGTTTCAGGTCCTAAGCCTTCACACGTGGCCTTACTAGGCCTTCATTACATTCCCATCATATGGCCCTCTGTGGTCGGCATTATGACATACCCACCCTTCATGGCTGCCTGGGATATATATCTTTCTTGTTCTGGTGGTGTTTAGCGGGGCGATGAGGGGTTTATCGCCTGATGCCCTTGCGTGACATTGCGATCTCTTCGATAGTAAGGCACTTGGCTATCATTTGCAGGGGGACCCGAGTTTGGTGGGCTGGTGGTAGTCGCTCCCTTGAAATACCTTTTAGCTTAGTGTAACCGGGCGGGGAAGGTCGGAGGGGCCAGTACCCTCGTGCTAAATGTTGTGGTGTGGGGAGCCTCGGTCTCTAACACCTTAGCAGGGCAGAGCCCTTTTGTCTGTGCCTCTTTGGGTTAGGCTAGTCCTCGTGTGTCAGCCTGGTGGCTGGCGAGATAACCAATATTGCGGCTATGAGTCGTAGGGCCTCATGTGTCCCCGTGAGGGCTAGTGTAGTGGCGCCATAACTGGCTCTGGGCACTCTGTGTGTGGGTTTCAAGCATGTGGGGTTGCCTCAGCGTGAAATGGGGTCCCATGTTTTCCGGTGATCGCCTCCATGGCCCTGGCCCCCACCCCCAGGCCTCGCTTCCGTGGGTGCTTCGGCCATGACAGCAATCAGTACAGTGGTGGGCAGTTATGGTGTGAGTGCTATCCCAGTACCCTTAGGCAGACAAGATAAGTTGCGGAAAGTAGCATTGGAGAGAGCATTGTGGTTTAAGATAAGGTAGCAGAGAGTAAGCGAACAGCTTCTGACAGGTAAGAGTTAGCATTAGCAGGGTTTCCTCACGTTACCCTTGCAGCCCCTGGGCAACAGTTCATGGGCGACAGTCCGTGGTGCAGTCTTTGGTGCCGTTTGGCTTTGGGGCGTGTAATGGCGACAGTTCATGGTCATCAATCCGTGGTGCGATCTTGGGTGCTGTGTGGCGCTAGGGCATGCAGTGATTAGCAGCTCGGTGATGTGGTGCTCGGATGCTGTGAAGGGTGAGCGTCTGTGCTTTGCCGCTGGTCAGTGTTCTTTTAGTATGACGGGCCCGGTCTTTGCGTTGATGAGCTATGTTGAAGTCAGTTGCTGTCTCTGGTTGGTTGGCTTTGGTCCATAGTCAGCTGCGGTGTGGGTCCGGCGTTGTGTTGGAGTGGCATGAGGAGTTGTGGTAGACCCAGCTGATCCAGGAGAGCAGGTATTTCTGCCAGTCGTGTGATCGTGATGAATCTGACATCTTTGTGGATTATGATCTTGATGGGGTGGCCCCATGCATATTGGAGGCCATGCTGTTGGAAGTGTTGTGTGAGTGGGCGCAGGTCTTTTCTCCGTTTCAGGGTGGTCGGCACCAAATCTTGGTAGTGTCTCTGGTGGTGCGCATTATGCGTTCCTTGATGTGATAGAAGTGTAGCCGCACTATGATGTTCCTTGGGGTGGCTGTATTGGTACTGGGGCTCTCAGGGCATGGTGTGCGCGGTCCATCAGGAGGTCCGCTGCTGTGGCACCTGGCAGGAGGTTTTTGAATACCACGGTAACTGTGTCCGCAAGTAGCTCGGTTGACACCATTTCTCTTTAGTCCCCTCACCTGGATATTGCTCCGATGTGTTCTGTTATTCAGGTCCTTGTTCGTGTCTTTGAGGGTGCAAAGTTGTTCCCATAGATCCTGCAGTTCTCCGCCATGTGTGTGCATGATTTCCATTACCTCCTACATCTTGGTCTTGGCCTGTGTGCGGGCCGTGAGGTCTGCCATGCCCTCCATGATCGTGCTCAGCCGCTTGTCCAGTTCCTCTGCCACAGATTTTCTGAAGTTTGCGAGGAATCCGCGCATATCACGTCGGGTTAGTGGGGCCTCTGTTCTATCGGAGATTGCCTGGCTGCTCATCTCAGATTCGGATTCCTATAGGGATTTGCTCCAAAGCTGGCGCCTGTGTCTTCTCTGGCCTTGGTCGGAAGATCGGTTCTACTGTTGGGGGACTTTTTGCCCCCGCCCATTAAGGGGTGAGTATTGAGGGGGTGAGTATTGAGGGTTAAGGGTTTTTTTGGGTTGCTCAGGTGCTATTGATGGCTTTGGATTTAGGCGAGGTCTTGGCAGAGCTCGAGAGTTATGCTTCCATTCACTTCCGTGGTCAGGCTCCGCCCCCCAAATGAACCTACTTCAATCATATCACCCTCTTAGTTTATTGGAATAACCTCTCATTTCATAAATAAAATTTAAAAAGTTGCTAAAGAAGAACTTCAAATTCCTATCAATTCTAATCTTACTGAACAAGAAGGTGTCTATTTCAAAGGGGATAAGTTGTACATTCCTCTCTCATAAAGAACTGAAGTATTAGAAATGGTCCATGACTTTCCGTTTGCTGGACACTTAGGAATAAAGAAAACATCGATCTAACAACTAGGCATTTTTGGTGGCCTGACTTAATCAATACTGTTTCATCCTATGTGTCCTCATGTCATGTCTGTCAAAGATATAAGCCTGTTCTCCAGTGTCCTTATGGATTATTGATGAACTTGCCCATCCCTGTTGGTCCATGGAAATCCATCTCTATGGATTTCATCGTTGACTACCATTATCTCAAAAACAAACCACTATTCTTGTGCTTGTGGATCATTTCACTAATATGATTAATTTCATTACAATTTCAAAATTCAAGCACAAAGATGACACCTTTTTACTCCAACTGTGGTTTTCATCCAACCTCTTTTTTTACTGATCTCATTTGTAGTACTAATCCTTCAGTGAATTTTCAAATAGAAGAAATTACAAATTTGTTCAAAACTCTAGAAAGTAATCTTGAATCTTCTTCTTCAATTCAAAAGAGATTTGTTGACAATAGGCAAAGACCTCCTCCTGAGTATAACGTTGGAGATAAAGTCTGGCTCTCCACAAAAAAATATCAAAACAAACAGACCTTCTAAAAAACTTAGTTCCTTGTTCATTGGACCTTTTCCTATAGAGAAGATTATCAATTAAGTTGCTGTCAAATTAACTTTGCCTTCCACGGTAAAACTCCATCCTGTTTTCCACGTGTCTCTTCTAAAATCCTATGTTTCAGATCCATTTCCAAGAGATAAACAACGTCCTCCAGATCCAATTCTGGTTGAAGGAGAAAATGAATATGAAGTCCATAACATCTTGGATTCTTGACTTCATCATGGTAAACTCCAATATTAAATCTGTTGGAAAGGGTATGACCCTGAAGATGACACATGGAAAGACAGGAAAAAATACATGCCTCTCAATTAATTGCCTCATTCCATAAAAATATCCTGATAAACTTCTTTAATAGCACTCGGACTGACAATCAATTTGTTACCTAATTGTTGCCAATTGCCAACCGAGCTCCTTCTTATGATCATCCATGTACCGAACCTTTCTTACCTGATCCTGACTACGCTGACTTCTCCTCTCCCAGACTCGGAACAGACTTCACTACGATTTCTTCTAACCTTCAATATACTACAGGGAAACAAGCCTCACTATTATGGAAAGGACTTCCATTCTCAACATCCACGGGAAGCAAACTAACTTCTCCAGTTACTGGGATTAATAATTGGTTCATGCCTTAAGTTATATGGAAGGATAAAAGGGAATTCATATGTCTGCCATATGGCATCTAGTTACTTCCAAATTGCTCTATTGAAAGTACCCATTTCAGCTGATTGATCTTTCCTAAGATATTTTTATATATTACTACAGGAGTCTAAAATACTGTGATATTTTTTACCAAATCAGGATTTACTTATTTTCAACATTTTTTGTTATTGAAATCTAAAGGACTGTGTAATATTCCTAAAACAGCAATTGCATATTTTCATATACTTAATTTGACGTGTAAGGGACCATATTATCTATTCCTAATTTGGAGCTACCTCGTTTATGTATTTCTGCGGAACTCTATTTTCTGCGAAGCAATCCTAAACAAGATGTACCATAGCTTAATGGAATATTATTTTCAAATTATATTGCTGCAGAAGATTGTTCAAGTGAAAATTCCTAAATTCAATGAATCAAACTTTCTTAAAGTGACAGGATCACATTTTTTCTTTCACCTGCAGTTGAGTTCCAAATGAAGTTTTTCGAAAAGTATTACAAGTGTGTTTTAGATATAATCAAGATTGTGTCAACCATATCACCTTCATAAGATTATCAAATTTCTAAATAACTAGCCAGCATTTTTCAAAGTTTGTATAAATAGGGTAAAAGGTTTTTCATACAGGCTCGACATTTTTAGCTTGGCCAATTTTTTTTGTAGAGTAGCAATACTACTTTGTGTGCTTTTTTTTTTTTAATTTAAGCTTTTATTGGATTTTTAAAAATGGAGGGAGAGGGTACAGAAAGAAAAAGAGAAAAGATGCAAGGCCCTTAATATTTTAATATTTTTCCAAGATGCCCCAAGTCAAAAAAAATTCTAAGTTGTATATAATGAACAGCGCAGCAGCATATATTAAATGAACAGCACAGCGGCATATATTGAGCCGTTCAAGCACAGATGCAGAACCTAATCTTGGGAGGGGCACTAGTAGTTTATTTAAAGAAACAATCCAGGCAGAATAACTACTATAGCACTTAGTAGTGCCCTCCCAGAGTAAGTAGTCAAACTGTTTAAGAACAGTCTGACAACTTACCTGGGATCTGCCGGCATAGGGGCTGTAGAAGGGGATAGGGGCAGTAGTGTGTGTGAGGGATGCAATACGTGTGTGTGAGTGGTGGAATGTTTGTGGGAGGGGTGCAGTGTTCATGTGTGTGTGAGGGGTGCAGTGTGTGTGTGTGTGTGTGTGTGTGAGGGGTGCAGTGCGTGTGTGTGTGTGTGTGTGTGTGAGAGAGGGGTGCAGTGTGTGTATGAGGGGCATTGTGTGTGTGGGGGCAGGTTGTATGAGGGGTACAGAGTGTTTGTGAGGGGTACAGTGTGTGTGTGGGGCATTGTGTGTGGGGGGCATTGTGTATGTGGGGTACAGTGTGTGTGAGGGGTACTGTGTGTGTATGGGGGCCAGTGTGTGTGTATGGGGGGCAGTGTACTATAAATTTGGGCGTTCTGCCTAGAGTATGCTCTAGAGCAGGGGTAGGCAACCTTTTAGCAGCACTGTGCCGATATAGGATTGTGATGTCCCGTAGCGTGCCGATCCTATTTTTTTAAATTGATGTGTGGATGCTGCTGTATTCTGCTTGTGTTATTTTTACTGTAATTGCTTTGTATCGTTGTATATGAGCTATTATATATGTTCATTAGTAGTTTATGGTATCATGTATGATACATATGAACGTGGGCTGTGTATGAAGGCTGCTTGTGGAATTGTGTGTGGATGGATATGTCACATTGTGTGTTTGGTAGTGTGTGGGGGCTGTTTGTGGTATTGCATGTGAGAGGCTGCATGCGGGATTGTGTGCATGTATGTGGATTGTTAGCGGGTTACGTTTATGTGGATTGTGTGTATGTTGGTGTGTGTGCTGTTCGTATTATTTGTATGAGGGGAGGGTTGTTGTGCATTTCTGTGTATATTTAGCAGTGTGTGTGGCTTCCCTGGGGTCCAGTGGGGACCAGGCATGCCAGGTACAGGTCAAGGACAGGAGCTGCAACAGCAGCTGCAGGCTGCTCTACTACAGTGTGGATTCCCATTCACAAGTGCTGGGAGGAAGTGATCTGAGATCACTTCCTCTACGTTCTGCAATGCATAAATTGAGGATTTTCCTTCATCACCATTTCGTATTAGCAGATATCTGCAGTTTCACTGAGACTCCTGTTAGGTCAGAGCCTGTTTGGCTCTAGCAGCCTTGAGTGCCGTGGAAAGACACCTCGAGTGCCGTGCATGGCACTAGTGCCGTAGGTTGCCTACCCCTGCTCTAGAGCATGGGTCCTTAAACTCCGGCCCCCCTGATGTTGCTGAACTACAACTCCCATGATTCTTTGAATTACATAGATAGCCAGAGAATCATGGGAGTTGTAGTTCAGCAACATCTGGGGGGCCGGAGTTTGAGGACCCACTGTCTAGAGCATGGGTCGTCAACCTGGTCCCTAACGCCCACTAGTGGGCGTTTCAGGATTCCAGGTGGGCGGTAGGGATTTCCTCATTTGGAGATTGGGTGGGCGGGAGCGAGCCGGCAGTACCCCTGCGACCGGATACTGCCATCATCATTTGCGTCCCCAGCCTGCACGGCAAACCACTGGGGCTGCCATCCAAGGGGTCCATCAGGTGGCCCATGCTGTCAGGGCCACCCGATGGATGTGAATTGTAAGGGGGCCCGGTCAGCGCTGGGCGCTTTAAAAGCGCGACCGGGCCCCCTGTGATTACATCACAGAGCTGGGAGGAAGTGGCTGCATGTCACTCCTCCCAGCTAACACACAGACCGCGCGGGAGGAAGACCAGGGAGTCAGACTGGGAATTCTGACTCCCATCCACCTGAGCCACCACTGGACCCCAGGGAAAGTCACCCTCCTGCACCTAAAAAGGTAGAAAACAGGAGGGTGACTAAAATATTTTGTGTGTGTTTGTTTGTGTGTATGTTTCATTGTATGTATGTATTGTGTGTGTGTGTGTGTGTGTATCTTTGTATGTATGTCTTGTGTGTGTCTGTCTGTACGTATGTGTCTGTATGTGTGTGTATGTCTCTTTGTATGTGTCTTTGTATGTATGTGTGTGTCTTTGTATGTATGTCTTGTGTTTGTGTCTGTATGTATGTGTGTATGTATGTGTGTCTTGTCTTTGTATGTATGTGTTGTGTGTGTATGTGTCTTTGTATGTATGTGTGTCTTATGTATGTGTCTTTGTATGTATGTGTGTCTTGTGTCTGTCTGTATGTGTGTGTGTTGTGGGGATATTTATGGGATAATAATAGTAACAGTGAGAATTGCCCACTAATTCAATTCTCAGATCCCAAAGAACGTTTATCGTGTTAAGTGGAATATATTTCATATAATAATATCACAATGTATAAAAATAGATTTTTATTTATAATGACAAATTAATTAATAATAATATTATGCAACATGCATGACAATAATCAATGAATATCCAGTATAACATGGTATGCAATACAAAGGAATGGCTATACAGATTTCAATGAGCGAACAGTATGGGAGGTACCGTATATACTCAAGTATAAGCCGACCCGAATATAAGCCGAGGCACCTAATTTTAACCCAAAAACCTGGGAAAACGTATTGACTCGAGTATAAGCCTAGTGTGGAAATGCAACAGCTACTGGTAAATTTCTAAATAAAATTAGATCCTAATATAATTACATTAATTGAATATTTATTTACAGTGTGTGTATACAGGGAGTGCAGAATTATTAGGCAAATGAGTATTTTGACCACATCATCCTCTTTATGCATGTTGTCTTACTCCAAGCTGTATAGGCTCGAAAGCCTACTACCAATTAAGCATATTAGGTGATGTGCATCTCTGTAATGAGAAGGGGTGTGGTCTAATGACATCAACACCCTATATCAGGTGTGCATAATTATTAGGCAACTTCCTTTCCTTTGGCAAAATGGGTCAAAAGAAGGACTTGACAGGCTCAGAAAAGTCAAAAATAGTGAGATATCTTGCAGAGGGATGCAGCACTCTTAAAATTGCAAAGCTTCTGAAGCGTGATCATCGAACAATCAAGCGTTTCATTCAAAATAGTCAACAGGGTCGCAAGAAGCGTGTGGAAAAACCAAGGCGCAAAATAACTGCCCATGAACTGAGAAAAGTCAAGCGTGCAGCTGCCACGATGCCACTTGCCACCAGTTTGGCCATATTTCAGAGCTGCAACATCACTGGAGTGCCCAAAAGCACAAGGTGTGCAATACTCAGAGACATGGCCAAGGTAAGAAAGGCTGAAAGACGACCACCACTGAACAAGACACACAAGCTGAAACGTCAAGACTGGGCCAAGAAATATCTCAAGACTGATTTTTCTAAGGTTTTATGGACTGATGAAATTAGAGTGAGTCTTGATGGGCCAGATGGATGGGCCCGTGGCTGGATTGGTAAAGGGCAGAGAGCTCCAGTCCGACTCAGACGCCAGCAAGGTGGAGGTGGAGTACTGGTTTGGGCTGGTATCATCAAAGATGAGCTTGTGGGGCCTTTTCGGGTTGAGGATGGAGTCAAGCTCAACTCCCAGTCCTACTGCCAGTTCCTGGAAGACACCTTCTTCAAGCAGTGGTACAGGAAGAAGTCTGCATCCTTCAAGAAAAACATGATTTTCATGCAGGACAATGCTCCATCACACGCGTCCAAGTACTCCACAGCGTGGCTGGCAAGAAAGGGTATAAAAGAAGAAAATCTAATGACATGGCCTCCTTGTTCACCTGATCTGAACCCCATTGAGAACCTGTGGTCCATCATCAAATGTGAGATTTACAAGGAGGGAAAACAGTACACCTCTCTGAACAGTGTCTGGGAGGCTGTGGTTGCTGCTGCACGCAATGTTGATGGTGAACAGATCAAAACACTGACAGAATCCATGGATGGCAGGCTTTTGAGTGTCCTTGCAAAGAAAGGTGGCTACATTGGTCACTGATTTGTTTTTGTTTTGTTTTTGAATGTCAGAAATGTATATTTGTGAATTTTGAGATGTTATATTGGTTTCACTGGTAATAATAAATAATTGAAATGGGTATATATTTGTTTTTTGTTAAGTTGCCTAATAATTATGCACAGTAATAGTCACCTGCACACACAGATATCCCCCTAACATAGCTAAAACTAAAAACAAACTAAAAACTACTTCCAAAAATATTCAGCTTTGATATTAATGAGTTTTTTGGGTTCATTGAGAACATGGTTGTTGTTCAATAATAAAATTAATCCTCAAAAATACAACTTGCCTAATAATTCTGCACTCCCTGTATAATGAATGCAGGGTGTGTGTGTGTGTGTGTGTTTGTGTAGTGTGTGTATATAATGAATGCAGTGTGTGTTTGTGTAGTGTGTGTGTATATAATGAATGTAGTGTGTGTGTGTGTGTGTGTGTGTGTGTGTGTATAATGCAATTCACTTTGAGATTTCTTTTCATTCAGAACCATTTCTACTTTGGTGAATACCTCTGTATTTCTATACTTTGAGAAACATTGATAATCACTAAACAAACCTTTTTAGTGAAATCACACAATAACAAAAATTCTACAATTGCAGTAAACCATTCCAGATTTATTGTTTTAATGTATAATTTTCTTTTTCACAGTAACTCCCTCGGCACCCTGCCTGATATTGTTTCTGGCAAGCTGAGTGGTTGTCAATGTCAGACATTGAGTGAATGAGAACTAAAACCCCAGACAATGTTGGGGGCAACAACAACCCTTTTAGGAAATCACTAGTCCAACCGGTCACTTATGCATAGGAAAACCAAATCTCTCCTTTTAACTAAGAATGCTCATAAAAAAATACATACGTCAAAACAGCCTTTATCTTTTATGTTTTAATTCAACCATGCAATGTACACCAATATTCTCAGATTTATACTTGAGGTTCCTGGTTTGCAAGAGAAGATGCTTAAGAAAACCCAGGGGTGGGGAAGGGGCGGCGGAGGCGGCACCAAGTGCTTACTTACATTTGCAGCAGCTCCGGTCATCTCCCTAGTGTAAATCTCGCGGTCTGCGTGCCGCGCGGAGCGTTTCCACGGTAACCCGTGGCAACGCTCAGACGGTCGCGGGTCTCGCGAGATTTACACTAGGGAGATGACCGGAGCTGCTGCAAAGGTAAGTAAGCATTTGCTGCCGGGCCCAACAGGACATTACAAGCCCGGCGGTCCTGGTCTGTATTATGGCAATGTAAGTTGCCATAACTTACATTGCCATAATACATCGATTCAAATATAAGCCGAGTGGGGCTTTTTCAGCACAAAAAATGAGCTGAAAAACTCGGCTTATACTCGAGTATACACGGTACTTATTAAACAAGGCGCAAATACAAAACACAAAAATAGAGAGGAACAGGAGTGGCTTCTCCAGTCACTGGCAGAAGTGGAGGCGCAACACAAGCAGAGTGTGAGCTTCTGTGGCTTACAGGTAGTAAAGCAGGACCAGGACTGCAAAGTACCCAGGTTCAAATCCCTGTTGGGTACTTCTGGGGCGACCATGTCTTTAAGAATGTTCTCAGAATATTTATTTTTGCAATACACCTCATCGGTTTCACTATCCGAATCAAGAAAGTCCTTGTAGTCAAAGTCCCCAGAGTGAATCCCTTATCATTGTGAGACTCCATAGTATCAGCTTCTGGTACAGCTGGAGAGCAGTCAAGGTCTTTGATGCAGGTGGTAAGTACTTCACGTACCTCAGCAGGAGCGGAGTTCACAGCTTGCAATGCCTTCTCAAACTGTAGTAAATCATTAGTAGAGACTATAGTACCATTAGAAGCAAAGGCACAATCCGAAAGTAGGTCTTCTTTGGGCTGGCAGAAAATAGTGATGGTGTCAATAGAAATATTTACAGGATGAGGTGCAGAAGTCTCATGAACGGTAGGTGGAGACTTCTCAGGAGTACTGGGTTGGTTATTTACCATAGTCTGTGTACCCTTTGTGTCATCGCAGCAACCTTGACAGTTTCCAGGCTGTGTTGTTGAGATGAGAGGACGTGTCCGTAAGGTACCCAATAGAAGAACTTGAGGCCTAGGTGGACGAATTGGGCAGAGAGAGATGATGTGCCCTTTTTCTCCACAATAAAAACACAGGCCATGGACTCTCCTAGGGTTTCTTTCCTCAGAATACAATATGGTACTGATGAATCTGATCTGCATGGGTTCCTCCCTGTCCACTGGAGTTTCATGGCTTACTTGGGTACATTCAGGGTGACAAGGCTGGTCACTGAATGTGTGTTTCTACTGAAACAAGATGAAGTCATCTTTTTCTCTGGGTACCCAAGTTCTGCGGGAACCTGGAGCAGGCTTGAGAGTAACTTTCTTGGAGGTAAGGCACCGAGAGTCCATAGCAGTTATAAATGACTCCCAGTTGTCCAAGATAGCACTTTTCTCCTGCAGCTTCTGGTATGTCCACGTCTTTAGCCATCTGGAAAGCAGATTAACAGCAGAACGGACCTTGACAAAGTCGCTGTAATAGGTTTAAGGGCAAACAGGGGCTCACAATCCATCCTGAACATTGAGAATGAGGAATGGGAACTGTCGAACTTGTCAGGCATAATCACAAAAGGTTCTGCATATGCAGTTTCCAGTGTAGGGCTTACCATTCCTTTAAATTCCAATACATCCCTCTGTACCTCCTGAACAGTCTGGAACAGGTTGGTCACTTGCTGAGCAAGGGAGGTTAGCAGCTTGTATATCTCTGCTGACTACCTGATGTGGACTCTGGTATGCAGAGATATACAGTCACCCTTGAAAATACCAAGGTGACCAGATAAGAAGCCACCTGGCCTATGAGTCTGCGGGCACGGGGGCTGTTTAGGATATGGCTCCAAGTCACAATACAAGTCACAATACAGGCAAGGACACAAGCAAAAGGATCGTCGAGGAGAAGCCAAAGTCAGAGGATGCCAGGTCAGGATAAACGAGGGTAAGCCAAGGTCAGGAGCCGTTTGTGGAACACTGGATCAAGAACACAAATTGGGAGATTGGGAACGGCAGCGGAGCGTTGGGGTCGTTGGGTATCTGCATATTCATCTGTCCGCTGCTCCAGAGTTGTGGGCTGCCTGTTCCTGTACCTTGGTGGGAAGCCCGTTGTAGAATTGCTCCAGCAGGAACAATTGGGAATGCATCTAGTTTTGGGCTGCCAATGTCTTGTCAATGTCCTCCTCTGCTTCATTAAACGCTTTAAAGGCGTTATATGCAATCTTTAATTCTGAGACATGCTATATGGTGCTCAAAGGGGATACTAATTAAATATAAGTAATAAATAAGGCTGAAGGAAAGTATAAATATTTTGGTTCAATACTGATATGTTCCTGCTTGTTTCTAATGTGTGCTAAATCCCCAAGTATACCAGACAAAAGGCAAAGTAAATTGTTTATTAAACAATAATTATCCTGAAGGTAGTGGAGATTACCTGTAAAAAAGGGAAAGGAAAAAAAGCAAAAAGGAAAAGAAAAGAAAAACGATAATTGATTAAAACAGTGATAATATAGCCACTGTGTTTGGGTATAGAAAAAAAAGGGGGGAAGGAAGAGAGAATATGAAGAAAAAGAATAAGATACCTCAGATCATTTTATAAGGCTTCCTAAATGGTTTTCAATCAGCTCTAATATAATCTTTAAAAGTTAAAAAGGATAACGTGAATGATCTGCTTAACCATGGGCATCTGCGGGGAGAAGGAGGGAATTTTTCAGCTTGTGCTGCTATTTTTGGTTTGTGTGAGAACTGGTAGACTTAGAGTTGTGGATAAAAGGCATTTTGCACAGTCTGTTGCTCTTCAGAATTCATTTTCTGCACTTTCAGAGTGTAATGGTGTTGTGGAGAGAGGCACTGAGGCTAGTGGTGTTGTGGAGAGAGGCACTGAGGCTGAGGGCTAGTGGACTGTGGTGTTGGAGAGAGGCACTGAGGCTAGTGGTGTTGTGGAGAGAGGCACTGAGGCTAGTGGTGTTGTGGAGAGAGGCACTGAGGCTAGTGGTGTTGTGGAGAGAGGCACTGAGGCTAGTGGTGTTGTGGAGAGAGGCACACTGAGGCACTGAGTGGTGTTGTGGAGACCGGCTTGGAGACTATGGTGAGGCCTAATAGAAAGCAGTTGTTGTTGGGTGATTCCATTATAAGAGGTGTGGAGATGGACAATGGTGGTCTTGTGAGGTGTCTTCCCGGAGCTACTGCTCACAGAGACAGGAGACGTATCTGTAATATTGTTAAGCAAGCAAAGCAGGAAGGGGAATTGGATGTACTTGTCCATCTAGGGACAAATGACTTGGCTTGCAATGAGGTTTCAGAGGTTAAGGAAGTTTTTAGTGTTTTTGCCAATGATATACGGCAGGTTGCTTCCACACTGTCATTCTCTGAAGTTCTGCCTGTGCATAACACTCAGAACGACAGGCGGATGCGTATTAGGGACTTTAATTTGTGGCTTGGTGAATGGTGTCGGAGCAAGGATTTGGCTTTATTTCTCATGGTAGCTCTGTTTGGAATGGAGATAAGCTGTACAAAAAAGATGGTTTGCATCTTTCTCAAAAGGGAACAAATGTTCTCAGTGAGCAGTTCAGAGGTTTTGCTAGGATGTATTTAAACTAGGAGGGGGGGCAAAAGGGTGATAAAACATCAATCCAATTGTCCCCCAAAACAAGGACAGAAGGTGCCTGTAGCAAGTGTGTTAAAAAATGATAAGCTTAGAGTCATGTCTACAAATGCTCGCAGTTTAGGGAATAAGATCCATGAACTTGTGGCAATAATGGCAACTGATAGTGTAGATTTAGTCGCTGTTACTGAGACATGGTACAATGAGAAAAATGACTGGGACATAGCAATACCAGGGTACTCTTTATATAGGAAAGATAGGGAAGGCAAGAAAGGGGGAGGGGTGGCCTTGTATGTGAAGGATAGCATAAAATCTAGCCTAATAAAAGTTAGTGAGGCAAACATAGAGTCCGTTTGGGACTACGTTAGAATTTGGTAATCACACAGTAACTCGTGTAGGTGTGATTTATAGGCCCCCAGGACAAATTGAAGAGTTAGATAATCTACTAGTTGAGGAAATAGCTAAAATGACAATGAAGGGGGAAGTTATCATCATGGGTGACTTTAATCTTCCTGATGTAAATTGGAAAACAAAATTAGCTACTTGTGCCAGGAGCACACATATTCTAAACTCCCTACTGGGATTGTCTCTAAAACAAGTTGTTGAGGAGCCAACTCGTAAAGAGGCCATACTAGATTTAGTGTTAACAAATGGAGATTTGGTATCAGATGTTACTGTAGGTGAAAGTTTAGGATCCAGTGATCATCAGTCAGTGTGGTTTAATATAAGAACAGTGACTGAGTCACACCACACAAAAACAAAAGTTTTAGACTTTAGAAAAACAGACTTTTCTAAAATTAGAATATGGGTAGAGGAGTCATTATCAGACTGGAGCAATTTAAATGGAGTCCAAGAAAAATGGGATTATTTAAAAGTTGCACTATTGAAGGCAACAGAAAATTGCATTAGGCTTGTCAGTAAAAGCAAAAAATTCAAGAAACCACTGTGGTACTCCGCAGATGTGGCCAAAATAGTTAAAAACAAAAAGTTAGCATTTAGGAATTATAAAAAAACCCAGAGTGAGGAAGACAAAATGATCTATAAGATTAGGCAGAAAGAGGCTAAGCAAGTTATAAGAGCTTCCAAATCACACACAGAAGAGAAAATAGCACAGTCAGTAAAAAAGGGGGATAAAACATTTTTTAGATACATAAATGAGAAAAGAAAAGTAAAACAAGGATTAGTTAGATTAAAAACAAAAGAAGGAAGGTATGTAGAAGAGGATAAAGGTCAGGCTGACTGCCTCAATGAATATTTTTGTTCTGTATTTACAGAAGAAAATGAAGGAAAGGGACCTCAGTTGAGAAAAAGGATAAATGAGTCATTTATTACACGTGAGTTTACAGAGGAAGAGGTTCTATTTCAACTGTCAAAAGTAAAGACAAATAAGTCAATGGGACCTGATGGAATACACCCAAAGCTATTAAAAGAGCTTAGTGGTGTACTAGCAAAACCATTAACAGATTTATTTAACCAATCATTGTTAACAGGAGTAGTCCCAGAAGATTGGAAGTTAGCGAATGTTGTGCCCATTTACAAGAAAGGTAATAGGGAGGAGTCGGGCAACTATAGGCCAGTAAGCCTTACTTCAGTAGTGGGGAAAGTGATGGAAACCATGTTAAAGGATAGGATTGATGAACATCTAAAAACACATGGATTTCAAGATCAGAGACAACATGGGTTTACTTCAGGGAGATCATGCCAAACTAATCTTATTGATTTTTTTGATTGGGTAACTACAATTATAGATCAGGGTGGTGCAGTAGACATTGCTTACCTAGATTTCAGTAAGGCTTTTGACACTGTTGCACATAGAAGGCTTATCAATAAACTGCAATCTTTAAGTTTGGATTCAAATATTGCTGAATGGGTAAGGCAGTGGCTGAGTAACAGGCAACAGAGGGTTGTAGTTAATGGAATATATTCGAAGCTTGGACTTGTCACCAGTGGGGTACCTCAGGGATCTGTACTTGGACCCATTCTCTTTAATATTTTTATTAGTGATATTGCAGAAGGTCTTGATGGTAAGGTATGTATTTTTGCTGATGATACTTAGATATGTAACAGGGTTGATGTTCCAGGAGGGATAAGCCAAATGGCAAATGATTTAGGTAAACTAGGAAAATGGTCAGAGTTGTGGCAACTGACATTTAATGTGGATAAGTGCAAGATAATGCATCTTGGACGTAAAAACCCAAGGGCAGAGTACAGAATATTTGATAGAGTTCTAACCTCAACATATGAGGAAAGGGATGTAGGGGTGATTATTTCTGATGACTTAAAGGTAGGCAGACAATGCAATAGAGCAGCAGGAAATGCTAGCAGAATGCTTGGTTGTATAGGGAGAGGTATTAGCAGTAGAAAGAGGAAAGTGCTCATGCCATTGTACAGAACACTGGTGAGACCTCACTTGGAGTATTGTACACAGTACTGGAGACCATATCTTCAGAAGGATATTGATACCTTAGAGAGGGTTCAGAGAAGGGCTACTAAACTGGTTTATGGATTGCGGGATAAAATTTACCAGGAAAGGTTAAAGGATCTTAACATGTATAGCTTGGAGGAAAGACGAGACAGGGGGGATATGATAGAAACATTTAAATATATAAAGGGAATCAACACAGTAAAGGAGGAGACTATATTTAAAAGAAGAAAAACTACTACAACAAGAGGACATAGTCTTAAATTAGAGGGACAAAGGTTTAAAAATAATATCAGGAAGTATTACTTTACTGAGAGGGTAGTGGATTCATGGAATAGCCTTCCAGCTGAAGTGGTAGAGGTTAACACAGTAAAGGAGTTTAAGCATGCGTGGGATAGGCATAAGGCTATCCTAAACTATAAGATAAGACTAGGGACTAATGAAAGTATTTAGAAAATTGGGCAGACTAGATGGGCCGAATGGTTCTTATCTGCCGTCACATTCTATGTTTCTATGTTTCTAATACACTGCAGTACCGGGGCCAGCCAGGAGGTGGCGCTGTGAATGTTGAAAGGCAGGAAGCTACAGCTTATCCCTGCCTTTGCTCATGAAACCGCAGGAGAGCAGCACAGAGGTAGCCTACAGATCAGGTAAGTGAGGGATGGGGGGCAGCCTACAGATCAGGTACGTGAGGGATGGGGGGGAGACAGCATAGAGGAAGGTAAAGTAGAAATATTAGAAATAAGCAGAAAGGTTCTGCAAGGGGCAGGAGGGGTCAGCAAGGAATAGAAAGGGGCAGGGAGTGGTAGGAAAGGTTTGCAAGGAGCGGGTAAAGTATAAGGAGCAGAAATTAGCAGGAAGGGGCAGCAACGAGCAGGAGGGGACAGCAAGGAGTAGGAAGGGGCAGCAGGAAGGGGTAGGGATGGTCTGCAAGGAGCAGGAGGGGTCACCAAGGAGTAGGAAGAGGCAGCAAAGAGCAAGAGGGGTCAGCAAGGAGCAGGAAGAGGCAGCAAGGAGCAGGAAGGGTTTTCAAGGAGCAGGAGGGGTCAGCAAGGAGTAGGAAGGGTCTGCAAGGAGAAAGAGGGGTCAGCAAGGAGTAGGAAGAGGCAGCAAGACGCAGGAATGGTCTGCAAGGAGCAGGAAGGGGCAGCAAGGAGAAAGAAGGGACAGCAAGGAGCAGGAAGGGGCAGCTAGGAGTAGGAGGGGTCAGCAAGAAGCAGGAGGGGTCAGCAAGCAGTAGAAAGGGTCTGCAAGGGGTAGGATGGGTCAGCAAGGAGTAGGAAGGTGCAGCAGGAAGGGGTAGGATGGCCTGCAAGGAGCAGGAGGGGTCACCAAGGAGTAGGAAGGGTCTGCAAGGAGCAAGAGCGTTCAGCAAGGAGCAGGAGGGATCAGCAAGGAGTAGGAAGGGTCTGCAAGGAGCAGAAAGGGACCAGAAAGAGAAAGGAGCAGAAGGGCGCAAAATAAGCAGAAAGTTGCAGAAGGCCACATCATAAGGCGTTGGTACCTGGGCCTGGCACGGAAACTTTGGAACTTCTCATCTCCTCTGGTAAAAAAAATATCAGTGTTAATGTGTTCACTTTTATTTACTGAGTGTCAGGAAACACAGAGGGCCGCTGGGTAGGGGTGCTGCTGATTGGCTACAGGGTCAACTGGCACTCTAAGCCAATCAGTAGCTCCCCATTCATAAAAACGTAAAACATTTTTATGAATCGGAAACTAGCGATTAGCTTAGAGCGTCAGCTGACCACTCTAGCCAATCAGCGGCACCCATGCCTGACGTCAATCTGCACTTCCTGACACTCCGTTGGATCTGGAGATCTGGAGCTGGATGAAGCCTTTGAGGGTAAACCATTTGAGAGCGGTTTCACCCCTTAAAGGAAAGATAGCGCCTAGGGGCCTCCTTGCATCATAGCATTTTCATTTAGATGAAGTTGTTATGGTGACCAGAATGTTCCTTTAATGTGATTAAAGGAACACTATAGTGTCAGGAATACAAACATTAATTCCTGACACCATAGTTGTGAAAACGCTATTCACCCTGGCATTATGTAAAAATTACTATGTGTTACGCTACTTGGGTGATTTGGATTGGAACTCAACTGCAGCTTGTAAAACTCCCTAATTACAATAGTGAAGAAACTGAGAATCTTTAAAGTATCAATACTATAGCTTTATGAAAAGAGAGAATTGCTGGTAACTTGATTCAAACGAAGTTTTAATAAGTGTTAAACTTAAATGTATTGCATTTAGGCAATAATCCAATAAGAAGAAGTGCAAGTAATCAATAGCACAAAGTTCATTAATAAGTATTTCCTCAGAGATGCATTAAGTAACATTCTTTAGGTTAATGAAAATAATCTTCAATAATAACTTTAAGCAAGTAGCTGAGAATATTTGCAAAGCAAGAACAGTTCATAGTTAATAAGCATGATGGGAGTTGTCCTCCATATAATTAGTAGCTTGAAGCAGTGAAGATTTAAGTAAGCAAGCATTAGTTCATTATTAAATTATATTGTAGACAAATAGCTGAAAGATATACTTAAGGTTAATGTGAGTAGTCCTCCAATAGTTCAGAGATATGTCCACTTGTAAAGTAAGTGAGTTTCTATTCTCCAGTACTTCTCTATGGCATGAAGCAGACTTGTCTTAGCCCAGAAGGCTAGGACGACTTCAGAGCTTGTAGAGCCGGCGTGTCCCAGAAGCCGGTGTGCATACTCGGAAGTAGGACCCACATTCAGTGGCGTACACATGACCCATGGGGCACCGGTGCGAAAATTGATCCTTCCTCCCCCGCGGGCCAGGCCGCAACACATGGCGGTGGGCACCTGGTCACAGGGGTTACAGGGCTGCGACCGCGGTATGTACGCCAAAGCATGCAGATGCACACACACTTAAAGGACCACTACAGACACCCAGATCACATCAGCTCAATGAAGTTGTCTGGGTGTCAGGTCCCTCTAGTTTTAACCCTGCAGCTGAAAACATAGCAGTTTTGCAGAAACTGCTATGTTTCACTGAGGGTTAATCCAGCCTTTAGTGGCTGTCTCACTGACAGCCGCCAGAGGAGCACACTGAACGTCCATAGGAAAGCATTCGGAGATGAGAGGCTGAGGGATCCCCAGCACCAAGGGAGTCTGGCGCTGGAGAAAGGTAAGTGCTGAAGACACACACACTCTCACTTACAGACGCATACACACTAGCTAACAGACACACACATTTACTGACAGAGACACACTCTGTGACAGACATACATACACACTCACTTACAAAACATACACTCTCATTGACAAACACACACACAGTAACACACTCACTGACACTCACTAGCAGACACACACTCTAACACTCACTCTAACACTAACACTCACACACTCTAACACTCACTCTAACATTAACACTCACACACTCTAACACTCACACACTCTAACACTCACACACTCTAACACTCACACACTCTAACACTCACACACTCTAACACTCTAACACTCACTCTAACACTCACTCTAACACTCACTCTAACACTAACACTCACTCTAACACTCACACACTCTAACACTCACTCTAACACCAACACTCACACACTCTAACACTCACACTAATACTCACTCTAACACTAACACTCACACACACTCTAACACTCACACTAATACTCACTCTAACACTAACACTCACACACACTCTAACACTCACACTAACACTCACTCTAACACTAACACATGTTTTTTTAAAAATGTAATCCTCCCAGCCTCCTTACCTTTTGGAGTGCTGGGGGGATGCCCTGGGGTCCAGTGGTGCTGCTGACACCCGGCAGGCGGGTGGCCGGTCGGGCAGGCACGCGCGTGAGGGAGCTCTCAGTGCTTCCTCTTCAGCTCCCTCGCGCGCCGTGTAGGGATGCCGGCGCCGGCAGATGACGTCATCTTCCGGCTCCGGTATCAGTGCGGTGCGCGAGGGAGCTGAAGAGGAAGCACTAAGTACTCCCTCGCGCACCCGCCTGCCCGACCGGCCACCCGCCTGCCGGGTGACAGCAGGGCCAGCCTCGGGGGGCCCTGAGGTGGCCGCCACATTGCCAGAGCCTGCGGAGAGGTAAGTCTGGCGGAAGTAGCTCCCAGTATCACCAAGCACCCTCTCTCTGGCGCAGTCTCCCTAAATACTGTCGGAGCCGCATCAGAGGGGGGCGGGGTCCGGCTCCGCACAACGGAGTGCCGAACTCGGAAGTGTTACCGCATGACACTATGCTCCTTCCCTTTCATGACACTGTCAAAAAAATTTCTGCGGACGTCCATGGACTGAGGTAAAGTTTTTGGGGTGTAATATTTCCACCTCTGGTTTTCAGATGGATCCTCATAAACAAGAGGCTGTTCTACATTGGCCATTGCCCAATGGACTTAAAGCCATCCAAAGGTTTATTGGGTTTGCTAATTATTACAGGAGATTTATCAAAGGGTTCTCTTCTGTGATAGCCCCTATCACCAATATGACACGTAAGGGGCTAGTTGTAAGAGATGTTCTAAGGAAGCTAGAGAAGCTTTTGAACTTCTTAAAAAATAGTTTGCTTCAGCTCACATTTTGTTACTTCCTGACACTAGCAAAGCCTTCATACTGGAAGTTGATGCCTCTGAAACTGGTAAGGGCTGTTCTTTCTCAGAGGGAGAGTCAGAATACCCAGAGACAGAATTGCATCCATGTGGGTACTTCTCTAGAAAGTTGTCTCCAGCGTAATTATGATATTGGTAACAGAGAATTGTTGGCCATTATACTAGCGCTTAAGGAATGGCGACATCTATTAGAGGGTTCCAAGGACCCCCTTTTGATAATTACTGACCACAAAATTTGGCTTATATAGGTGACAGTAAACGACTGTCTTCTAGTCAGGCTAAATGGTCTTTGTTCTTATCCCGCTTTAACTTTATTATAACTAGTGATGTCGCGAACATGAAATTTTCGGTTCGCTAACCGCGAACACGAACTTCCTCAAATGTTCGCGAACCGGGCGAACCCGCCGAACCGCCATAGACTTCAATAGGCAGGCGAATTTTAAAACCCACAGAGACCTACTCTCCTCCCCCCCCGGCCCCCACCCCTGGGCGGCGGGTGGGGGCCATAAAGATAATGAGGTGGGTGGGTGGGGGCCTGAGCGGTGGGTGGGGGCCCTAATAACAATAAGTAGGGGACCTATTGTCCCCCCCGGCCCCCACCCCTGAGCGGTGGGTGGGGGCCCTAAAATGAACAATAAGGGGGGAACTATTGTCCCCTCCCGGCCCCCACCCCTGAGCGGTGGGTGGGGGCCCTAAAATTAACAATAAGGGGGGGACCTATTGTCCCTCCCCCGCCCCCACCCCTGCGCGGCGGGTGGGGGCCATATTAATAATGAGGGGGGGACCTACTGCCCCCCCGGCCCCCACCCCTGCGCGGCGGGTGGGGCCCATATTGATAATGAGGGGGGACCTACTGCCCCACCCACCCGGGGGCCCTAATAACAATAAGGGGGGGGACCTATTGTCCCCCCCGGCCCCCACCCCTGAGCGGTGGGTGGGGGCCCTAAAATGAACAATAAGGGGGGAACTATTGTCCCCTCCCGGCCCCCACCCCTGAGCGGTGGGTGGGGGCCCTAAAATGAACAATAAGGGGGGGACCTATTGTCCCTCCCCCGCCCCCACCCCTGCGCGGCGGGTGGGGGCCATATTAATAATGAGGGGGGGACCTACTGCCCCCACGGCCCCCACCCCTGCGCGGCGGGTGGGGCCCATATTGATAATGGGGGGGGACCTACTGCCCCTGCCTCCGGACCCCCCACCCCTGCGCGGCGGGTGGGGGCCATATTGATAATGAGGGGGGGGGTCCACCTACCTAAAGTCCTCCCCCCCCAGGCCCCCACCCCTGGGCTGCGGGTGGGGGCCCTAAGTAAATTCCCCCCCCCAGGTGACTAGGGGTCCCCAAGCCCCTAGTCACTCACTCTAACACTCACACTAACACTCACTCTAACACTAACACTCACACACTCTAACACTCACACACTCTAACACTCTAACACTCACACACTCTAACACTCACTCTAACACCAAGCCCCTAGTCACCCACCCCCCCCCAAATAAAAAGTCCCTACCTACCCCCTCACCCTAAAAAATAGTGAGGGGGGAATAAAATAACTAACCTGTAAAATAAAAGTAAACTTACCATTCAACGTCTTCTTTTTTCTCAAATCTTCATTTTTCAGCCCCAAAAAAGGCCAAATAAAAAAACATCATAACCGTCGAATTGAAAATAAAATAAAAATCCCGAGCGCAAAAAAAAAAACCCGACGAAAAAGAAAAAACCCGAGCGCAAAAAAATAATCCATCTTCACCCATGGAGGGCTCCGCGCAGACTGAGCTCTGCAGGGTGGGGGAAGGCTTATAAAGCCTTGCCACGCCCTGCAATTAGGCTAAGAACACTCTGATTGGTGGGTTTAAGCCAATCAGAGTGCTCTTTGTCATTTTACACAGCGTGGGAAAATTCAAAAGAACTTTCCCACGCTGTGTAAAATGACACAGCACTGTGATTGGATGGCTTGAAAGCCATCCAATCACAGTGCTCTGTGTCATTTTACACAGCGTGTAAAATGACACAGAGCACTGTGATTGGATGGCTTGAAAGTAGGTGGACAGTAGGTTCCCCCCCCCATTATCAATATGGCCCCCACCCGCCGCACAGGGGTGGGGGCCGGGGGGGGCAGTAGGTCCCCCCCCTCATTATCAATATGGCCCCCACCCGCCGCGCAGGGGTGGGGGTGGGGGGGGACAATAGGTCCCCCCCTTATTGTTCATTTTAGGGCCCCCACCCACCGCTCAGGGGTGGGGGCCGGGCTCAGGGGTGGGGGCCGGGATCGGATCAAAAATGTAAAACTAATTTTTCCTTTTCCTCATTGCCCTGTCGTGGTTTCCCTTAGTAGGTTTTCCGAGAGAGTGTTCCTGAGCGTTTATTTCAGTTTTTTTACTTTGGCTTCGTTTAGACTTCTCTGTATTCTGGTATCCTTGAATTTCAGCTTTTTCTTCATCATTGTTTAGACAGGAAAAGTTGTGCCAAACAATATTACTGCCCTGACAGGAAAAGTTGTGCCGAGCAGCAATCAAATCCACAGGAGGGTTTGTGCTGAGCAGCAATTATGCAAATGGGAACCTGGTAACTGCCTTTGGGGTCACAGGCCGATTACAGCCTATCAGATCCAGAGGAGGGGTATTTAGGCCCAGTTCTCATCCTGCTCAGTGCCCTGTCGTGGTTTCCCTTGTGGTTGTCCGAGAGCACTTTATTGATTCTGGTAATTCTGGTTATTTGACTTTGGCATTGTTTTTGACTTCCCTGTTTTCTGGCATCCCTGGCTTTTCCTTATCATCATGGGCGTCCGCAGGCGGGGTAAGGGGGGGCACTTGCCCCCTCCTGGATTTTTCAGCTTGTTCTGATATTTTTTGTGTGAGATTTAAAATGAACTGCAATACCGGCGCTGGCCAGTAGGTGGCGCTGTGTATGGAGAGAGACAGGAATAGGAAGCTGCATCTTATCCCTGCTTCTCTCTGCTGATTGAAACCGCAGGGGAACAACACATGCAGCCAGAGACAGTCTATAGATTAGGGGAGTGAGGCATGGGGGGGCAGCCTATAGATTAGGGGAGTGAGCATAGGCGTGCGCAGCCTATTGCATTAGGGTGTGCACCCTAAAGCACAAACACACACCATGTGTATATGTATGTGTGTGTGTATATATATATATATAAATACACACACTGCTGTGTGTGTGAGGGTGCTGTTTGTGTGCTGTGCGTGAGGGAACTGGTAGTGTGTGTGTGTGTGTGTGTGTGTGTGAGAGGGTGTTTGTGTGTGCGTGTTTATTCGGGTCCTGTTAGTGTGCTGTTTGTGTGCTGTGTGTGGGTGTTTGTCAGGGTGTGGGTGTTGTGTTTTTGTGAGGATGCTGTTAGTGTGCTGGGTGTGTGTGGGTGCTGTTTGTGGACTGTGTGTGCTGTGTGTAGGTGCTGTGTGTGTGTGTGTGTGTGTGTGCTGTATGTTTGGGTGGAGGTGGGGGCAGATTAGTTAATATCCCAGTCCTGCTGCCTTTCCTGGTGGTTCAGTGGAGAGTAAACTCTAGCCCGGATTCTCTGCTGACTGCCTCCATGCTGCTGTGGACCGGTGAGGTAGAACTTTGATCTCCCCACCGGCCCATGGAGGCTTAGACCAGAGCCGCCGCTCGGATAGCGTCGGCTCTGCATGAGCCGACTGGTGAGATCCAGAGATCTCCCCTGCCCGTCTCAATCCATTGGCGTGCTGCGGCACACCCAACACACCCCGTGCGCATGCCTATGGAAGTGAGGAATGGGGGAGACAGCCTACATGAAAAGTCAGCAAGGAGCAAGAAGGTAAAGTAAAAAAAGGAGAAGGAACAGAAATGAGCAGGAAGGGACATCAATGAGCAGAAAGGGGCAGCAAGGAGCACAAAAGGTAAAGTAGGAGAAGGAGCACAAAGGAACAGAAATTAACAGGAAGGGTCAGCAAGGAGCTGGAAGGTAAAGTAGCACAAAGGTAAAGTAGAAGGAGCAGAGAGGGTCAGAAATGAGCTGGAAGGGGCAGAAATAGCACAAAGGTAAAATAGGAGAATGAGCAGGAAGGGCCTGCAAGGAGCAGGAAGGAGCACAAAGGTAAAGGAGCTGAAAGAATCAGAAGGAGCACAAAGGTAAAGTAGAAAAGGGAGCAGAAAGGGTCTGCAAGGAGCAGAAAGGGATCAGAATGAGAAAGGAGCAGAAAGGCGCTAAATAAGCAGAAAGTAGCAGAAAGGTAAAAGAGCAGAAGGGGCCAAGGATAGAAAACAGTGTCAGAAGAAAAAAAAAAAAAGACTGTCAAATGAAGGAGAGGATAAGGAGATTGGAGCAGGAAGGACAAATGAAGTGAACCCCCCACTTTATTCTGGACACCACATCATAAGGCTTTGGTACCTGGGCCAGGCAGGGAAACGCTGGACCTTCTCATCTCCAAAGGTAAAAAAATATCAGTATTAATGTGTTCACTTTTATTTACTGAGTGTCAGGAAGCACATAGTGCCGTTGGGTAGGGGTGTTGCTGATTGGCTAGAGCGGTCAGCTGGCACTCTAAGCCAATCAGTAGCTCCCCATTCATAAAAAAGTAAAAATATTTTATGAACCGGGAACTAGCGATTGGCTTAGAGCGTGACCACTCTAGCCAATCAGCGGCACCCATGCCTGACGTCAATCTGCACTTCCTGACACTCTGTTTCAGAAGCCAAATACCACTGAGCGACCTGGAGCTGGAGGAAGCCTTTGGGGTTAAACCATTTGAGAGTGATTTAACCCCTTAAAGGAAAGCGAGCACCCAGGGGCTTCCTGGCATCATAGCATTTTCATTTAGGTGAAGTTGTTATGGTGACCAGAATGGTCCTTTAATTTGCTTAAAAGAACACTTTAGTGTCAGGCATACAAACATATATTCCTGACACCACAGTTGTGAAAAAACTATTCACCCTGGCTTTATGTGATAATGGCTATGCCCCTTCCCTTTTATGACACTGTCAAAAAGGTACCAAGCATGGATGTCATTACAATTATGCCCCCCCCCTGGAAAAGTTCCTGCGGACGCCCATGCTTATCATCGTGTCTCTCTCTGTATCCCTTGACCTCGGCTATTCCTGACTATTCTTTGGTACGTTAGTCCGGCCATTCTAAGGTCCGGTATACATTACCTATCAGTCCTCTGTGTTACACAATTCTACGTGCAGGATCACATTGCAGTAAATGCAATGTGTATAGATAAAAAAAAAAATCTGCAAAATAATTAAAAAAAGATTGTAATGAGGGAGTTTTGGGGTGGGGCGCAGTACAATAAATGCAATGTGTACATATATATATATATATATATATATATATTGTGACAAACTTACTTTCCTGTGTGTGTTTGTCCAGGATCTTTTGGCAACCGCACAGCCCTCTAGGGTAAGAAAACCAGGTCAAGACAAAGTCCAGTTTCAAAAAGGCCTCTGGCCTGTTTATTTTCTGTTGTTGTGAAGTAACAGGATACAATGAATCAGCAAATCTTCTTTCTCCACAAAACACCTTCTTTCTCCTCCAAAACACTTCCCTCACTTCACCCTGCTTTAACTGCAGTTATATAGCTGCTCACAGCCCCTACAGGTGAGGCTAATGACCTCGTTAGGCAGTGAGCCAGAACTCTATGGAAAACCTGGGCTGGACTCATGCACAACCACTCTGACAGTGGGTGGAGAATCGGCCCACCCTGCTCTTCCGAATACTCCACCCCAGGGACCCAAATAACAAGAGGAGAAAAAAAAAACTAAATTTAAACTTAACTTTCCCTGGGGCTGCATGTGCTTACCCACATGTCAGGATAGTGGCTGTGCAAAAGTCTGGGTGCCAGATATACACCCCTGACCACCATCCCCAACACTCTGTTACAATATATATATATATATAGATATAGATATATATATATATATATATATATATATGTGTGTGTGTGTGTGTGTAAAAAAAAAACCTGCGAAATAGAAAAATCTTGTAATGAGGAAGATTTTTTTTAAAGAGGAGGTGGGGGACAGTACAATATTTGTAATGTGCACATTTATAAAAAAAAATAATCTGCAAACTAAAGTTCTAAAAATCTAGAAATTTGGTCAGCTGTTTTTTTTTTTTTTTTAAATCTTTTTTTCCCTCTATCATCATTGTAAGGATTCCCGCTCACCAAAGTGACATTTGATTAGCAGATTAAATCTTGGAATTTTTTTTTTTTAACTTAAGAAGTGAGCCATGTAGATTTAGAAATACTGATCCCTGCTAATAAAATCTACTGTTTTAATGTAGTAATGTACACAGGAATATTAAAGGGACACTATAATCACCAGAACAACTACTGTTTCATCTGGTGTCATATAGTCATTCCCTATAGGCATTTTAATGTATCAGAGAAAAAGCAGTATTTAAATTACAGCCTAGGAACACCTCTAGTGGCCATTCCTCAGATGGCCGCTAGAGGTGCTTTCTGGGTCAGTGCTGCATAATGTGTAGCACTGCCGATTAGCGCCACGCTGTACACTCAGGTACAGGATTGAGGAAGTTGGCTCCATCTAGCCCAGTCTTGGATCATCTCCAGGGTATGGTTCCATTTTGATGTTTAGTTTTTGTTCTTGATATTTTTTGTCGTTTACGATGGTTGTGAGACGACATATAATAGCATGGCCCATGCTAGGTTACTACATTTGTATATTTGTATTCATAGACCTGCTAAAAAAAATGTGGAGAATGTGTGTAATGCATGTTCGCACTCAATAAAGTGTTGGAAAATAAACTTGTATTTAGATGCATTTTACTTTAATTACATAAGTATTTTCATAACAAACAATACATGTGCTTGGGGGGTAAGGGTTTCTTTAACTAATCTAGTGAAAGAGACTCGAGTGCTAAAATCCACGGGTTAGGGGGCGCAAATTACTTGCCTTGCCCCGGGTGCTGACAACCCACGCTACGCCACTGCTTTAGCACCCCACTTCTCCAAACCTATTGTCCCTGAATTTCCTGTACAGTCCGAACCCATGCAGTTGGGGGTGACTAGACTGTCGGAATATAGGAGAATAGAAGGCCTATGTCTATACTGCGGTAGGAAGGGACATATGAGAATCAACAGTCCCATATGTCCAGGAAAACTACTGCACCTAAGCACCTTAAGAGGACAGGTCTTAGGTGTAATGGAAACGTCCTCTGGAAACAATAAAAATAGATTTCTCCTTGATATTTCAATTGCCTTTGAAAAGAAGAACTTTTCATGCAAGCCCTGATGGATTCAGGTGCCGCTGGAAACTTCATTGATGTTCAATTTGTTAAAGGTAATACTATACCTATCAAGGAGAAACTATCACCCCTAGCTGTTGAAGCTATTGATGGGAGACCACTCTCACAACCATAGATAACGCATGAAACCTTACCCATTAATATTTCCATTGGTGCCTTAAATACGGAAGAGATTACATTTCAGGTTATTGCATCCCCTTCCTGTCTGATCATATAGAAACATAGAATGGGACGGCAAATAAGAACCTTTCGGCCCATCTAGTCTGCCCAATTTTCTAAATACTTTCATTAGTCCCTGACCTTATCTTATAGTTAGGATAGCCTTATGCCTATCCCAGGCATGCTTAAACTCCTTTACTGTGTTAACCTCTACCACTTCAGCTGGAAGGCTATTCCATGCATCCACTACCAGGGCCGAACTGGGCATACGAAGCAGCCCTGGAAAAAAATCTATGCCAGCCCCATAAGTCATTGTGCTATGTAGGGTTTATATATATATATATATATATATATATATATACAATTGAAATAGTTGGCTGCACTCTCGGATTTCCTGAAAATGTAACATTTATTGAAATATTTAAGAGAAGATCAATGTTTCAGTCCCTCTTGTGGACTTTCGTCATGATCCTGATGCAAGTCCACAAGAGGGACTGAAATGTTGATCTTCTCTTAAATATTTCAATAAAAGTAAAATATTAGTTATTTTAGGGTAATTAAATTATACAGTAAAGCATACTCACACACAGACAGACAATCTTACTGATGCACACAAAAAGGCTCATTGACAGACAATGACACACACAGACAAGGTTACTGGTGCACACACAAATTTAGTACAGACAAGCTCACTGATGCGCACACACTCTCCCTACAGACAAGCCCATTGACACACACATGCTCCCTACAGAAGAGCTCACTAACACACAGATTCACTACAGACAAGCTCACTGACACACACATGCTCACTACAGACAAGCTCACTGACACACATATGGTCACTACAGACAAGCTCACGATCACACTCATGCTTACTACAGACAAGCTCACTGTACACACATGCTCACCACAGACAAGCTCACTGTACACACATGCTCACCACAGACAAGCTCACTAACACACACACAAGCTCACTCACTAGCAGGCACACACAAACTCACTAGCAGGCACACACACACACACTCAGAGACTCCCTCACTAGCAGATGCGCGCACACACACACAGAGCAGACAGTCACTGACACCCAGACAGACAGCCACACACACACACACAGGCACCGAGGCAAACACCCACACATACAAAGACAGGCAGACAGACACACACACACACACACGCACACACAGGCAGACAGTCACACACTCACAGTCAGACAGTCACACACAGTCATACACTCACACACTCACAGGCAGTCATACACTCACAGGCAGTCACACACAGGCAGTCACACACACACAGGCAGTCACACACTCACAGGCAGTCACACAGAGACAGTCACACACTCACAGGCAGTCACTCACAGACAGTCACACACACAGTCTCACACACACACAGACAGTCACACACTCACACAGACAGTCACACACAAACAGTCACACACTCACACAGGCAGTCACACACAGACAGTCGCACACTCACACAGACAGTCACACACTCACAGGCAGTCACACACAGTCACACACTCACACAGGCAGTCACACACAGTCACACACTTACAGACAGTCACGCACACACACAGGCAGACAGTCACGCACACACACAGGCAGACAGTCACACACTCACAGACAGTCACACAGTCACACACTCACAGACAGTCACACACTCACAGTCAGACAGTCACACACTCACAGTCACACACTCACAGTCAGACAGTCACACGCAGTCACACACTCACACAGACAGTCACACACTCACAGGCAGTCAGACACTCACAGGCAGTCACACAGAGACAGTCACACACTCACAGGCAGTCACACACTCACAGGCAGTCACACACAGACAGTCAAACACAGACAGTCACACACTCACACAGACAGTCACACACAGACAGTCACACACTCACACAGACAGTCACACACAGTCACACACTCACACAGACAGTCACACACAGTCACTAACTCACAGGCAGTCACACAGAGACAGTCACACATTCACACAGGCAGTCACACACAGTCACACACTCACAGGCAGTCACACACAGGCAGACAGTCACGCACACACACAGGCAGACAGTCACACACTCACAGACAGTCACACACTCACAGTCAGACAGTCACACACTCACAGTCACACACTCACAGTCACACAGTCACACACTCACACAGACAGTCACACACTCACAGTCACACACTCACAGTCACACAGTCACACACTCACACACTCACAGTCACACACTCACAGGCAGTCACACACAGGCAGTCACACACTCACAGGCAGTCACACAGAGACAGTCACACACTCACAGGCAGTCACACACAGATAGTCACACACTCACATAGAGACAGTCACACACTCACAGGCAGTCACACAGAGACAGTCACACACTTACACAGAGATAGTCACACAGAGACAGTCACACACTCACACAGACAGTCACACACTCACAGGCAGTCACACAGAGACAGTCACACACTCACAGGCAGTCACACACTCACAGGCAGTCACTCACAGGCAGTCACACACAGGCAGTCACACACTCACAGGCAGTCACACACAGACAGTCACACACTCACAGGCAGTCACACACAGGCAGACAGTCACACACACACACAGGCAGACAGTCACGCACAGACAGTCACACAGTCACACACTCACAGTCAGACAGTCACACACTCACAGTCACACACTCACAGTCACACACTCACAGTCACACAGTCACACACTCACACAGACAGTCACACACTCACAGGCAGTCACACACTCACAGTCACACACTCACAGGCAGTCACTCAGAGGCAGTCACACAGAGACAGTCACACACTCACAGGCAGTCAACACAGACAGTCACACACTCACACGGACAGTCACACACACTCACACAGGCAGTCACACACAGACAGTCACACTCACACAGGCAGTCACACACAGACAGTCACACTCTTACACAGACAGTCACACACTCACAGGCAGTCACACACAGACAGTCACACACACAAAGACAGTCGCACACTCACAGGCAGTCACACACTCACAGACAGTCACACACAGACAGTCACACACTCACAGGCAGTCACACACAGACAGTCACACAAACACAGACAGTCACACACAGACAGTCACACACTCACACATGCAGTCACACACAGACAGTCACACACTCACACGGACAGTCACACACTCACAGGCAGTCACACAGAGACAGTCACACACTCACACAGGCAGTCACACACTCACAGGCAGTCACACACAGACAGTCACACACTCACAGGCAGTCACACCCCATCGCACGTAATCTCCGCCCCCGCCGCAATATTTTTTTTTTTTATGATCCCGGCTGGCCATGTGTGAGCTGTGCTGGCCGCCTAGCTCCCCTGATCCCATGGGACTCTATGCGGCCGCACAACTCACACATGGCCGGCCGGGATCACCGGAGCTGTCAGCCCAATGCTTAGGGCTTTTAGACGGGCCCCAGGTGCCGCGGCCCACCGGGAAATTTCCCGGTATCCTGGTGGGCCAGTCCGGCCCTGTCCACTACCCTCTCAGAAAAGTAATACTTCCTGATATTATTTTTAAACCTTTGTCCCTCTAATTTAAGACTATGTCCTCTTGTTGTGGTAGTTTTTCTTTTAAATATAGTCTCCTCCTTTACTGTGTTTATTCCCTTTATGTATTTAAATGTTTCTATCATATCCCCCCGTCTCGTCTTTCCTCCAAGCTATACATGTTAAGAGCCTTTAACCTTTCCTGGTAAGTTTTATCCCGCAATCCATCAATCCATGAACCAGTTTAGTAGCCCTTCTCTGAACTCTCTCTAAGGTATCAATATCCTTCTGAAGATATGGTCTCCAGTACTGTGTACAATACTCCAGGTGAGGTCTCACCAGTGTTCTGTACAATGGCATGAGCATCATATTAGGCTTTCCATGGCTTAACAAGCATAACCCTCATATTGACTGGGCTAATGGGGAAATATTAGAATGGGGTAAGGATTGCTTTGAAAGGTGTATATTGAATGTCGCCAAAAGAGTGGGCAATATTGAATTACCCACTAGTACACCTCAAAACCCGGAAATCCCTGTACAGTACCAAGACATTAAAGAAGTATTCAGCAAAACTCAGTCAAATACTCTACCTCCTCACAGACCATATGACTGTTCCATTAATTTACTATCCGGCGCTATGCCACCTAAGGGAGCAGTCTATGCTCTGTCACCTCAGGAGAGTAGAGTAATGGAGGAATATATTAAGGATTCATTGAATAAAGGCCACATATGAAAACCATCCTCGCCTGCTGGGGCAGGATTCTTTTTTGTATCTAAAAAGGACGGTGAGTTGCGCCTATGTATCGTTTACAGAGCATTGAACAAAATCACCCTTAAGAACGCCTACCCCATTCCTCTTATTGCTGAATTATTTGATAGACTCCAAGGCGCTAAAGTGTTTACTAAGCCTGACCTTTGAAGTGCTTACAATTTAGTGAGAATCAAGGAAAACCACGAGTGGAAGACTGCATTTAATACCAGAAGTGGACACTATAAATATCTAATGATGCCATTAGGGTTGTGCAACGCTCCAGCGGTTTTCCAAGATTTCATAAATGATGTACTCAGGGATTACATTTACTCGTTTGTCTTGGTCTATCTGGATGATCTCCTTATTTATTCTCCGGACATTCAGACTCACCACGATCACGTGAGACAAAGTCTGCAGACTTTGTTAAAAAATTTACAGATTTTACTAATAACATGACGTAAAGTCATGATTTTATAAAGGACACGGAGGCGAGTATTAAGTTTATCTCTTTCTTTTATTTCCTCAGCAGCAAAGAAAGCTAAGGTGTTTATTTGTAGAGAAAAAAAAAATAAGAAACATGCATAACTACCCTCACAGGGTTAACCTTACATCACCATCTTTCAACCAATAGGAACAGTCCTTCTCTCATATCCTTTCATGTATCCTCCTCCTCTTCCTCTTTCTTGATGTTGCTGAAGCTACAATGTCTTCAACAGCGACAAACTACAAACTCATCGTAAAGACAAAACAGAAAAAAAAAACTTCCGGAGCAAATTGCCTTGAACTGCGCGATCCGGCATCCTCAACGATGGGTATTTGGAGGAAAAATCAGGCTGAAAAGGACAAGAGAAACAATGGTAAAACGTGTCCTTGCCAACTATTTTCATCTTATCACCCACTAAAAATTGAGCTAGTCATGTAATCCTGTACATATCAACCTACAATCATCACTCGCTTGCTAGATTAACTGAAACCAACTGCGTCAATGATCACTTCCACCAACACATTATCTATTACGTACCTGGGCCGGGATACCCATTTCCAAGCGCTTCTGATCCGGGTGGGCTAATACTCGCCTCCGTGTCCATTATAAAATCATGACTTTACGTCATGTTATTAGTAAAATCTGTTAATTTTATTAAAGGACACGGAGGCTAATATTAGGCTAGTTTAAAGCTGAGAGATAACTACTCTGGAAACGTGGTCTGTGGGTCGAAAATAATATTCCTTAAATGTCGACTCACGAGACCAATCTGCTGTTCTCAAGAGATCCTCCAATTTACAGCCCGAACTGAAAACTTTTGATGCCATAGCGCCCCTGGTAGAGTCTGCTCCATATACAGTAGTATCTACGTGCGCCAGAGCCATTACCCATTTCACCCAACGGGCGAGAGTCACCGTTGATACTGGGTGATGAGGTCGTTTGGTAGCCAAAAACAATTCTGGATGCATCGGATTCCTGAATCCCAAGGTTCGTTTCTCGTATTCCCGTAGGCAGTTTACTGGACAAAGTTTGAAGTTATGTGGGAACGAGGGGTATGAAACTGAAGTAATTGCCGACTTAGTACGCCTGGAGATGTTGAAGGAGACTCCCGTGGGGGTAAAGGAGCGTGCCGCAACATCCAGTGCTCTAACATCAGACACCCTCTTGCAGGAAATCAGGCAAAAAAGCATGGTCAATTTCGCTGACAGTTGCTTAAGCGAGAGTGCTTCATTGTGTGGCCAAGATTCCAACAATTGTAGGACTGAATTGACATCCCATAATGCCGTGTACCTGGGTTGCGGGGGATGAGCAAACCGAATTCCCCCTGGAGACGACATACTGGCAGTTGTTGCCCCATCGGGGTTCCATCTATCACTCTATGTCCTGCGGAAATCGCCGATCTATAAACATTAATGGTTCGGTATGTGTAATGGTATTTATTAATTAATGACTTTTTGTCATAAAAAAGCATAATGAGCTTAATGCTTTAGACGCACCACTAGATGTCAGTAAAGCATAATGTGCTTAATGCTTTAGAGGCACCACTAGGGGTCAGTGTGTTAACTCATGTGCTTCTGGCAGTGACATCACAGGCCAGCCTACTTACTGGATAAAACCAAACAGTAGAAGGATTTTCAGCCTCCTTTTTCCTTTGCCTGCATTGATTGAACATGTAGCTGTGTGTATAGCTCCAGCCAAACAGGCTGGAGCCGTGTAAGTAATCTATTCTAACAGCTAGTGTGGCAAACCTAGCCACTCGGACTATAACTGGACACTATGCCTTTAAGGGTTGCCTATAGGTCTGGAGAGAGATGCATTGTACCTGTATGTGCCTGTGTTATGTATTCCCTGCATTGCCTGTACTATCTGTTCCGCCGAATGCAAATGGCGGTTTGTATGGGGATTCCCGTTCGTTTCGCGAACGGCACTTTGGAGGGCCGTTCGTGAAACGAATGCGATACCCCCTAATAGCCCACACACTTAGAGGCGTGTGGCGCTAGTTAACCGATTGCAACATTGTTGCAATCGGTTATTAGAGGCTCTCCTGGGTGGCCGTCGTTCGACTACCGACCATGCGGCGGGCGGCCATCTTGGATCCCTGGTTCGTCAGCGGGTCCGTGTCGTCGAACGCATAGCATTCCCCACAGTTATTCGACGGCACGAACACCGTTAAGCCTCCAGGACATTCGGGAGTTTCAGGACCAGGTTCATTAAAGACAATCGGTTCTTTTCATGTGTTTTGAAAGAAAGGTGTTTTCTGTGCGGCGTTCGGTTATTTTAGCTGGGATCTGAGCGGCAATCTCACGAATGATGCACCCAGACCCCAGCTATCTACCGAACGTCCATTCGTGTAAATCCACCGTATATTATACCAGTTGTAGATTTTTGTGTGAATTGCCGGTTCTGCTGCACGAGGGGATAATCCCCTTAACGGTGCATTCTGGGAGGATGATCCCTCTCGTGCAGCGGTGCCTGATGGGAGAAATATGTAGTACAGTAAGTCCCCCATGTAGTCCCCTCCTGTACAACCCCTGTAAGGTCTGTTTGGAAACCCCTTGCATGGGGAATTGCATAAATACTGTGACCTGTGATTAAAACCTCAGTTGACTCCCAGCCTATGTGTCGTCTAGTTCTTGGGAAGGAAGGGTTATTGCAGTGCTGTTTGGATTACTATATGCTGATTCCCTGGATTATCCTTTGTTGTTCCTGTTACCCAGCGGAGATATCGTGGATCATACTGCCTCTCCGCTACAATTGGTGGCAAGCGACGGGATTGAATTTACACAGCAAAGCAACGTTCGGCAGATTTTTAAACGAATCAAGGAACAAGCATTCGGGAATCAGCGCATTCGAATAAACCTCACGAACAGCAGGTGAATGGGAACAGATTACACCCTGCTAAAACGGAGCACATTAAAGGAGCTGCTGGAAGCAAGAGGAGCAATCGCCAGTAACAAGGCAAAGGCTGTCCTAATTACGGAGCTCATGGAAGGAGACAGAGCCGCAGCTGCTGCAGCACCTCAAATGGAGGGACAAAACAACGAATTTACAGTGGAATTCCGAGCACGACTGGCTTTATTTCCTGAACCACCATCTACAGAAATGTTTAACCGGCTGTTCGCCGATGTACAGGAGTACATTATGGCTAGGGGACCGCCAGGAAACCAGCAAGCCAGAGAAAGAGCCGCAACGCCAGTCCATAGTTTCCCAGGGAAAACCAAAATCCCATATCAAGCCTTCAAAAGCTATGTGGAGACAGAGGGTGGCGTTGACGACTATTTACAGGATTTCGAGAGACTGTGTTTGCTGCACGAGATTAATGATGCAGACAGAGTACCCCTACTAGCGGGGAGATTATCTGGGCGAGCCGCCGAAGCGTACCGGGCAGTACCAGACGAAGATAGTAGAGACTACGCTAAAGTAAAACGGGCCATCCTAGCCCGGTATGCCATCACCTCAGAGGCATACCAAAAGAAGTTTCGGGACATTAAAAAACCCAGTAAGGACACCCATGTGGAGTGGGCGCACCAGCTACAACGAGCGGCCAAAGGGTGGCTGGAGGCCGCCCAAGTTGATACATTGGAGGGTCTGTTCCAGCTAATGGTACTGGAACAATTCTTCAATGGCGTCCCGACCTACCTACAAAACTGGATCCGGGACAGAAAGCCACACACCCTGCAGGAAGCAGCTAATATGGCAGACGATTTCCAGGACAATCGGAGAGATCAACCCCTACCAACCCGAACCACCATCCCCCCTACAACGGCCAGCCCTCCAGGGGGCCCCGCAACGTACCAGCGACCAGGGGTAAATCAGAATTCCTACCCCCCCAGATATTCAGCACGTCCACCAATCCGGTGCCATACCTGCAACCAACAGGGGCACATCCAGAGAGACTGCCCACGGAACCGGCCTCGACCCAGCTGGAATAACGCCGCCCCGAGCAACCGTGCCGCAGTCCACTGTCTACAGACCGAATCCGACCAAAATCTGGAGTTGGGGACGACCCGGGAGGAACCCCTCGGTACTCTACACGAGGTGAACCCTATCCAGGCCGCCTCCGATAACCGCCAAGGGCACCGCCAGGAAGTACACATGGAGGGGAGGAAAGTGCAAGGACTTCGTGACTCGGGAGCCACCCTAACTCTAGTACGCAGTCATCTGGTACCAAAGCCCAAGCTCACGGGGGACTGTGTGGCTGTGCGGGTGGCTGGGGGAGCCATTTACAAAGTACCCACGGCCAAGGTGCACTTGAATTGGGGAGCGGGGCACGGGAATGTATATGTGGGGATGATGCAAGACTTGCCAGCGGATGTGATTTTGGGCAACGATTTGGGGGAGCTGACTTCGGCTTTTGTTCCCCAGCCCACCGTACAAGAAGCATACCCGGTTGTGACCCGGCAACAGGCC
Source organism: Pelobates cultripes (assembly GCA_933207985.1). Taxonomy (NCBI): domain Eukaryota; kingdom Metazoa; phylum Chordata; class Amphibia; order Anura; family Pelobatidae; genus Pelobates; species Pelobates cultripes. Next base: position 160,972,946 of record OW240912.1, read on the forward strand.
CGCACCACTGCACCATTCGAACACTCTGAGGCTCAGGTAAGCAATGACCCTCCCCTACACCCTACCCTGCCCTGGGCCAATTCCATAGAGTTCGGGGCCGAAGTAGCCCTAGATCCTTCGTTACAGGTGTACAAAGATCGCATGGATAAAAATCAAGCTGGGTTAGAGGGGGAAAGGTATATCTGGGACAAGGGGCTACTATATCGGCACGCAGAGAAGGTAGTGTCCGGGTCAATACCGTTGCCCATTAAACAGCTAATAGTGCCTCGAAAGTATAGGTTAGAGCTGTTACGCATAGCCCATGATATCCCCCTGTCTGGACACCTAGGCATCAGTCGGACCAAGCACAGGCTGACCCAAAATTTCTTTTGGCCAGGTATTTCCCAGGATATTAAGCGGTATTGTCAGACCTGCGATACCTGCCAAAGGGTAGGCAAGAGGGGGGACAGGTACAAAGCCCGACTCCGGTCTCTGCCCATCATTGAAGAACCATTCAGTAGGGTGGCAGTAGACATTATAGGTCCCCTCGCAAAACCCAGCCCCTCCGGCAAGAAGTATGTCCTAACTGTGGTGGACTACGCCACCCGGTACCCCGAGGCAGTGGCCCTAACGAACGTACACGCAGAAACGGTAGCCGAGGCCCTGATGAGGATATTCACCCGGGTAGGATTTCCCCGGGAGATTATCTCCGATAGAGGCACCCAGTTTACTGCGGAAGTAACCCATCAGCTCTGGAAAATATGTGGGATACAACAAATCCTCAACTCCCCATATCACCCCCAGTCCAATGGGCTCTGTGAACGATTTAATGGAACCCTGAAACAAATGATCCGCACGTTCATGGACACCCAAAAGGACTGGGAGCGGTTCTTACCCCACCTACTGTTCGCGTATCGAGAAGTGCCACAAGAATCCACCGGATTCTCTCCGTTCGAATTATTATTCGGGAGGAGAGTGAGGGGACCTCTTGACTTGATACGGGAACACTGGGAGGGAGACGAAACCGTTAATGGCACCCCTATCTTACCATATGTGCTCGAGTTCCGGGAACGCCTGGAGAGGCTAACCCAGACCGTCCGAGACAATCTCCAGGTAGCGCAACAACGACAGCGCCGATGGTATGATAAGGGAGCCAGGGACCGCAGCTTCCAGGTGGGGCAGAAAGTCCTAATCCTGCGACCCGTCCACAAAGATAAGCTGCAGGCTTCCTGGCAGGGCCCATACAAAGTGGTGGAACAGATCTGTGACACCACCTATGTGATCGGCCCGGTTACCGGCGTGGGAGGCAAACGCATGCTCCATGTGAACATGCTCAAGCCATACCACGAACGGACGGAGGAAGTCACCGCAATCTGTGCCCCTGCCACGGAAGATTTTGATAACCTACCCCTACCCGATCTCCTAGACCAAGAGGGCCAGAGCGGAGATCTGGGAGAGGTACAGTTAGGAGAAAGATTAAATACCCAAGAACGGGCCCAGGTACAAAAGTTGCTTCGGGAAAAGAAGGCCACGTTTTCCAATTTACCCGGCTATACCCCGTTGGCTACCCATAAGGTAGAAACGTTAGATTCGACCCCCTTGCGCCAACCCCCCTACCGCACTCCAGAAGCAGTCAAGGAGAATATGCGCAAGGAAATTGAGGAGATGATTCAGCTAGGAGTAATAGAGCACTCGGACAGCCCCTGGGCCTCCCCGGTAGTACTGGTGCCGAAACGGGACGGGACGACCCGTTTCTGCGTAGACTACCGACGGCTCAACGATAAAACGACCTCTGACGCATATCCCATGCCCCGAATAGACGAACTCCTCGACAAAATGGCCAGGGGTCAATACCTAACCACTATAGACTTGTGCAAAGGGTACTGGCAGATTCCCTTAGCGGACGACGCCATCCCTAAGTCGGCTTTCGTCACCCCGTTTGGCCTGTATCAGTTCAAGGTCATGCCATTCGGGATGAAAAACGCTCCAGCTACCTTCCAGAGAATGGTGGACAGACTGTTAGATGGGTTCCAGGAGTATGCCTGCGCGTATCTAGATGATATCGCCATATTCAGCCACTCCTGGCACGAACATCTGGTTCACATAGGAGCCATTCTAGACCGAATCCGAGAGGCCGGACTGACCCTAAAACCCAGCAAATGCCATATCGGTATGGCGGAAGTCCAGTATCTGGGACACCGGGTAGGGAGTGGGCAACAGAAACCCGAACCTGCTAAAATAGAGGCAGTCGCCCAATGGCCTACCCCTCGCACCAAGACCCAAGTGCTCGCCTTTTTAGGGACCGCCGGGTACTACCCGAAGTTTGTGGCCAACTATAGCGCCCTCGCCAAACCCCTCACAGACCTGACCCGCAAGAACCTCCCTAAGTTAGTAGTCTGGGCCCCAGAGTGTGAGCAGGCGTTCCAACAGCTCAAGACGGCGCTGGTTAATTCTCCTGTACTTTCTGCTCCTGATCCAACTAAACGCTTTCTCGTCCACACAGACGCTTCTATGTTTGGATTGGGAGCAGTACTGAGCCAAGTTGGACCCGATGGCGGCGAGCACCCCGTAGCTTACCTAAGCCGAAAACTTTTACCCAGGGAAGTAAGCTACGCCGCCATTGAAAAGGAGTGCCTGGCTGTGGTGTGGGCCCTCAAGAAGTTGCAACCCTACTTATACGGGCAACCCTTCACTTTACTCACGGATCACAACCCGTTGGTGTGGCTGAACAGGGTGTCCGGAGACAATGCCAGGCTGCTGCGCTGGAGTTTGGCGCTGCAGCCTTTTGACTTTACTATCCACTACCGCCCTGGGAAGCAGAATGGCAACGCCGACGGGTTGTCTAGACAAACAGACTTGGAGCCGTGATTCGTGAGTACTCCTCCGGACATCCCCAAGCCGATCCGTTGGGATCAGACTGTGTATGCCGGCTTGGTTCTGGGGGAGCATTGTGGCAAACCTAGCCACTCGGACTATAACTGGACACTATGCCTTTAAGGGTTGCCTATAGGTCTGGAGAGAGATGCATTGTACCTGTATGTGCCTGTGTTATGTATTCCCTGCATTGCCTGTACTATCTGTTCCGCCGAATGCAAATGGCGGTTTGTATGGGGATTCCCGTTCGTTTCGCGAACGGCACTTTGGAGGGCCGTTCGTGAAACGAATGCGATACCCCCTAATAGCCCACACACTTAGAGGCGTGTGGCGCTAGTTAACCGATTGCAACATTGTTGCAATCGGTTATTAGAGGCTCTCCTGGGTGGCCGTCGTTCGACTACCGACCATGCGGCGGGCGGCCATCTTGGATCCCTGGTTCGTCAGCGGGTCCGTGTCGTCGAACGCATAGCATTCCCAACAGTTATTCGACGGCACGAACACCGTTAAGCCTCCAGGACGTTCGGGAGTTTCAGGACCAGGTTCATTAAAGACAATCGGTTCTTTTCATGTGTTTTGAAAGAAAGGTGTTTTCTGTGCGGCGTTCGGTTATTTTAGCTGGGATCTGAGCGGCAATCTCACGAATGATGCACCCAGACCCCAGCTATCTACCGAACGTCCATTCGTGTAAATCCACCGTATATTATACCAGTTGTAGATTTTTATGTGAATTGCCGGTTCTGCTGCACGAGGGGATAATCCCCTTAACGGTGCATTCTGGGAGGATGATCCCTCTCGTGCAGCGGTGCCTGATGGGAGAAATATGTAGTACAGTAAGTCCCCCATGTAGTCCCCTCCTGTACAACCCCTGTAAGGTCTGTTTGGAAACCCCTTGCATGGGGAATTGCATAAATACTGTGACCTGTGATTAAAACCTCAGTTGACTCCCAGCCTATGTGTCGTCTAGTTCTTGGGAAGGAAGGGTTATTGCAGTGCTGTTTGGATTACTATATGCTGATTCCCTGGATTATCCTTTGTTGTTCCTGTTACCCAGCGGAGATATCGTGGATCATACTGCCTCTCCGCTACAGCTAGCAACTGTTATAGCCTTTTGTAAGTAATGTTGTAGTTTTGTATTGTGTAATTATTGTGGTAAATTGACATTCTGCTAGCATTTGTTTAATTGTTATTATAATTATATTAAATATACATTTAATACTACAATGTTTTGTGTATTTCCTATTATATATTCGACCATAATACCGAACTCTATTAATGTTGTTATTTGTTGCTTAATTATTATATATTAATTATTAAATTAATATTCATATTTAAGTCACGACTGTAACAGTATGCTAAACCTTGGGTGTACAGGTTGGTAAGGAAACGTAACAAAGGAGCTATAAGAGCACATACGGGATCCACTCGTTGTTCCAGGCACCAATGACTCCATCCATTCCAGACATGGAAGTAGGACCGTCTAGTTCCAGGCGCCCAAGCTCCTGCCAGTAACTCGATAGTTTCTCGTGGAACATCTGGCACAACCCAGGGTCCCCTGAAAGGAGCCACGCTACGAGCTTGAGCTGCCCCTGAGCCAATAGGGGGTGTGGATTGCCCTCCGGGTCCAATAAAAGGAATAAGTCATCCGGGAGTAATCGCAGGAGGTCCACTGACATCTCCATGAGTGTTGGAAACCACGGTTGGGCTGTCCAAAACGGGGTTACGAGGACCAGTGATGCCTGAGTTCGTCTGAGATGCACCAGCGTTCGAGCTATGAGGGAGAACGGTGGAAAGGTGTACAACGGCCGTCCGGCCAGTGCTGGAGAAAAGCATCCGCCACCAGTGCGTCCGGATCTGGTCTCCAGCTGAAGAATGTTGGTAATTGGAAGTTCAACCGAGATGCGAACAAGTCGATCCGCATTGGGCCCCAGAGTGTCTGAAGTCGTAGGAACACATTGCGGTTCCGCCGCCAGTTGCTGGCGTCGTGCAGATGTCTTGAATGCCAATCCGCTACGACGTTGGACAAACCCGGGATGTATTCCGCTTGTATTGAAATATTGCGATCCAGGCAGTATTGCCAGAACAACTATAAGATACTCAAAATAACTAGTACATGAGTATCCACTGGAATAATGAACAATAATGGTTATATACCAAGTGAGATATAGAGATATATACAATGAGAAAATACAATAATAGAAAAATGGGTCAGGTGAAAGACGAAATAACTGCCTAATGGCACAAAACTCCCTTCCTAATGTCTCTAAAAGTAGATACTGCAGTACACAGGTTTAGACTTTAATATATAATGCTTCATAGGTCAATATCTGTGACTGCAGGCTAGTATCAATACATCTAAAGAATATATAAGAGACATAAAGGACTTGCTTTTACCTAGTAAATCTCAGACTGTGGCATTATGTAATAGTAAAAGTGAAATCCGGGGCCGTCCCAAAGATTGCTCTGCCGTTCCATGCCTCCATATGACGCAGCCACCATGTGAGTTCTTGCTTGGCTGCGTAATCGAGTGGCACCGAGTCTGAGTACGAGTGCCCTGAGCACAGCTGTGTGGCCTTTAGTCGTTGTAGGGCCCTGTAATGGAGTGGACCCGGGAAAATTGCCTGAATGGAGGCCGATAGGAGTCCGATAATCCTGGCCAACTGTCGTAGTGTCAACACTGGTCTTGTGAGCGTCCTGCGGATCTCCTTTTTTATACGTTTGACTTTGTCCGTTGGTAGACTCAGTGTCCCGGTGATTGAGTTAATACGGAAACCCAAGAATTCTATGGTTTGGGACGGTGTCAGTACCGATTTCTCCCAATTGATGAGAAATCCCAAGTTTTAGCAACTTCAGTGCCCATGTTAGGTGTTCCCGTAGTTGGGAGATCTCTTGTGCCATGATCAGCATATCAGATAGATGATCATCCGTATGCCTCTGCTGCGGAGCAGGGCGACCACCGGCTTCAGTAATTTTGTGAAGCACCAAGGGGCCGATGAAAGTCCAAAGGGGAGACATCGGAATCTCCACGTCACTCTTTCCCATTGGAATTGGAGCAGCCGGTGGCACTCCTCCACCATCGGGATAGTGAGGTAGGCATCCTGTAGGTCCAATTTGACCATCCAGTCCCCTAGTCTGAGCAGGTCTCGTAGGCAATGGATACCCTCCATTTTGAAGTGGTGGTACCGTACAAATGCGTTTAGTGGTCGTAAGTTGATGACCGGGCGTACTCCGCCGCCCTTCTTGGGTACCAGAAACAGGTTGCTCGTGAACCCGGGGGAGGGTGACGGGACCTGATATATGGCGCCTTTTTCTTGTAGGGCGGCAATCTCCTTGTCCACTAAACCCTTGTCTCATTTTGAAAATGCTATTGGATGTGGCCTGCATGCCTGGACAGGGGGTTGTACAAACTCTATGTGATACCCCGTGACAGTATTGAGGACCCATGCGTCCGTTGTCAGGTGCTGCCAGCTCCCCAGAAAGTGGAACAGTCTGCCCCCCACAGTCGGCATACCCGGGGAGGGGAAAGTTAGCACACTCACCATAAGGACGTCGGCCGTAAGAGTTGCCCCTGGGTCCTCGCGGCTGCCATGGCCTGGCTCTGAGCTGTGGCGGGACCTCTGTATCCCCGGTATGAACCGCGTGAGGAGTGGCCGGGCAGACGGCCCCGGTGTCTGCCGGCCCCACCAAAAACTCTGGGGGAGAACACAGTTCGTCTGTGCCTTGTCTAGGGCCATAAATGTACTCACGTAAGTGCCTAATTCCTTAACAAAACTGTCTCCAAACAGGAGGCCCTTGGCTTGCGGTCCCGGTTCGGAGAGGGCCATGTTAACGAGTTTGGGCTTGATTTTCATTAGAATAGTCTTGCGCCTCTCAGTGGCTAGCGCAGCATTTGCTTTACCGATGAGGCATATGGATCTCTGGGCCCAGCCCCTAATGGCTAATATGTCAAGAGGTGTCCCTTCATTTAATGCCTCCTCGACCAGTTCAAATATCTTGGCACTAGGACCTAGTGTATCCAGCACCTTATCCTGGCACTGCAGCAGGGAGTAATCAAGACCCTTTTTGGCTTTCCAGCCCGATTTCCCCAGGAACTGCGCTATTTTGGGGTCTATGTCTGGCGTGACGCAGGCCATGTCGGGACTGTCGGCGTGGGCACTCCGCCCGCAGTTTTTGTCTGGCGGTTTTATCTAGGGGTTTACGGATTCTGGCCGCTATGTACCGTGCCACATGGTCGGTCGGGTACCACTCCGCCGACCTAGGGTTCTGCAGTGTATCAGGGTCGAACAAAGGTTCACCCTGAGGGGCCAGTATGGAGGAATCATCCGCAGTATCATGCAAAGGGTTAGGCGGGTTGCGTGATGGGCTATGGTCAGGGGAGGAAACCTCCCAGTCATTGGAGTCAACGTCGTCGGACTCGCTCAAAACCTCATCCGTATCCGAACCAGAGTCGGAAGCATCAGTTAGGGCTTTTGCCCACTTCCATGTCCTCGCCGCTTTTGCCCGACGGGTGGCTCGTTTTCGTGGGGGCCCCACGACCTCAGGTGTGACAGGACGTACCCTGTCCGTCATTTCAGTTTTGGAGGTATGCTTTCCCATGTAGTGAGTTTTCCTCACAGCCTTATGGCCCTCTTTGTGTACAGGGCCCTCTTCTGTAACCCTGCCAAGGGGTCCCTTAGGGTTGGCTGCCTTAATAGCAGTTGAAATAGAGTGGGATATGTTGTCAGACATAACCCCCATTGCGGTATAGATAGCCTGGGTAACTGATTTGGACATGGTGGCGTCCAGGAGCGAGTGGAACTCCTCTGAGTCCAAATGCTCCAGGGGGGTCACCACGTCCCCTTGCAGGGTGGGGGTTGCAGACACCAAGGACCTGCTGGCGTCCCCCTTACCACTAGGGCCGGGGGCAGAGTACTCAGTAGGGGTCTGCATCTTGGGCCAAATAAGTGAATGAGGCAACACTAGAACTAGGGCAACGATAGCTAATGTGACACTGAAGTGTGCAGGCTGAGTAAGGGGCTAAAGACAAGGCAACAAAAAAAACCACAGTAACAAACCAGCAGCTTGTACTGTCAGCTTACCGAGTGTTCCCTCAGGAATGGCCTCTGGGGACACTGGCAGGCTGACAGGCAACCTACTTGTCCAATCAGCTCACGCCCTACTAGTGGGCTGTGAGCTGAGCAGGGGAAAAAGGAGCGGCAAAACGTTTGCTACCGCCCCTTTAAGATGTCCGTGAGAGGCAGCGACCGCGCATGCGTGGCCGTTCACTCGCGCGGTGTTGTGGCTGGGGAAACCCCTGAGAAGAAACCGGGCTCTTCCCAGTGGGTTCCCCACACTGTGCGACCGGGAGGAGAGGGTAATAGACTACCCGGCGGTTTGCACGGAGCCGGAAACCTGCAGGGGGAGGGTAGCGGGGGGGGGAACCTGCAGAGAACGCGGGAAAAAAGGCTACACACAGAGGGGAATCCCTCAGGGGCTATCAAGCAGCAAATGCTGTGGAAAAAATACCAGTAAAAGTACAACAAGTGAATACAGAAAACATACACGGAACATACACAAAATGGAGCCAGAGAAAAACAGTGATACTTAGCTGAGGCAGCAGCAAAGAAAGAGGAAGAGGAGGAGGATACATGAAAGGATATGAGAGAAGGACTGTTCCTATTGGTTGAAAGATGGTGATGTAAGGTTAACCCTGTGAGGGTAGTTATGCATGTTTCTTTTTTTTTTTTTTCTCTACAAATAAACACCTTAGCTTTCTTTGCTGCTGAGGAAATAAAAGAAAGAGATAAGCCTAATATGAGCCTCTGTGTCCTTTAATAAAATCAACTTTATTGTAAATTAGAAAAATGCATCTTTGACCAAATCCTAAAAAGTTGGAATCGGTTCTACAGTGGCCTTTACCCACTGGGTTGAAAGCCATTCAAAGGTTCATTGGTTTTGCCAATTATTACAGAAGGTTTACAAAGGTATTTTCTTCAGTAATAGCTCCCATCACCAATATGACACACAAGGAACTTAGCAGTATGATATGGTCTAAGGAGGCTATAGAAGCCTTTGAAAATCTCAAACAGCGGATTGCATCCGCCGACATATTGATACATCCTGACACCAGTAAACCTTTCATACTGGAAGTTGATGCATCAGAGACAGGGGTAGGGGCAGTTCTCTCCCAGAGGGAGAGCCAGGATACTCCATTGCATCCTTTTGGTACATCTCTAGAAAGTTGTCTCCTGCCGAGCGCAATTATGATATTGGCAATAGGGAATTGTTGGCCATTATTCTAGCTCTCAAGGAGTTGCGACATCTTTTAGACGGTTCCAAGGACCCCCTTTTGATCATTACTAATCACAAAAACCTGGCTTACATAGGAGACGCTAAACGATTGTCTTCTAGACAAGCTAGGTGGTCTCTGTTTCTTTCTCACTTTAATTTTCTTATTACTTATAGACCTGGTCAGGGCCGACCTTTGGGGTGTGCAAGCTGTGCGGCTGCACAGAGCCCAGGGCAACAGGGGCGCTTGGGCGGGCGACACAGCTCACAGTCGATCACAAAGAGGCCAGCCCAAGTTAAGTGCTGGGTTTACAAATGCCAGAGCAAGTCAAGTGCATAGTGCTGCTATGCACTTGACTTGCAAATTTTGAGGGGAGAGGTGAGCCGCGGCCAGGATCTGTTGCAGAATAAAGAGGTCTGGAGCGTGGAGGAGGAGGAGCGTGGGGGCGCAACGTCCACATTCTCCGCCTTCACAGGGAGCCGCGTCAGGATCCGCTTGGTGCGTGTGAGGTCGGTGGCCGGTGTTCTTAAATCGGCGACGCGGCAGAGTCGGAAGCTGAATTCAGGGAGCAGCAGCCATTAAAGTGAGTCCTAGTTCTTATTTCTTTTTCTTTTTTTAACTAAATATATTGCCTTTTATTGAAGGGGTGCAGGGGTGTTGGTGAAGGGGGTAGGAGATTGATTAAGGTGACAGGGTCTGATAAAGGGGGCAGGAGATTGATGATGGGGACAGGAACTGATGGTAGAGGGGCAGGGGATTGGTGAATGAGGCAGAGGATTGATTAAGGTGGCAGGGTCTGATGAAGGGGGGCAGGGGATTGAGTAAGGTGGCAGGGTCTAGTGAAGGGTGGCAGGGAATTGATGAAGGGGATTGATTAAGGTGACAGGGTCTGATGGAAGGGGGCAGGGGATTTATTAAGGTGGCAGGGTCTGATGAAGGGGGGCACGGGATTGATGAAGGGGGGCAGGGGACTGATGAAAGGGGCAGGGCATTGATTAAGGTGGCAGGGTCTGATAAAGGGGGGAAGGGGACTGGTGAAGGGGCAGGGGACTGGTGAAGGAGGGCAGGGCATTGATGAAGGGGGGCAGGGGATTGATGAAGAGGGCAGGGGATTGGTGAAGGGTGTCAAGGTCTGACAGAGGGGTGCAGGGGATTGATGAAGAAGGCAAGGGATTGATGAAGGGTGTCAAGGTCTGACAAAGGGGTGCAGGGGATTGATTAAGGTGGCAGAGGATTGATTAAGGGTCAAGCAGGTGTTTAGTGAAGGGGAGGCAGGGTTTTGTAGAAGGTGGTGGAAGCGGCAGATTGTGTTCCTGAAATTGTCTAGATTGTCGTGGTTTCCCTTGTGGTTGTCTGAGAGCGCGTTATTGATTCTGGTATTTCTGGTTATTTGACTTTGGCATTGATTTTGACTTCCCTGTTTTCTGGCATCCCTGACCCCTTGCTTTTCCTTATCGTTGTGTCTCTTTCTGTATCCCTTGACCTCGGCTATTCCCAACTATTCTTTGGTACGTTAGTCCGGCCATTCTAAGGTCCGGTAAAGGTTACCTATCAGTCCTCTGTGTTACACAATTCTACTTGCTGGATCATACTGTAATCCTGACTGATACAATTCTGTGTGCTGGATCAACTAGTATCCTGACACTGTGCAGGCTTTTTCAAGAATAATTATCTGACAGTTTGACAGCCACCTTCCAGTAAGCATATTAAATGCAGTGTTAGGAAGTAATGGCACAAACATGACACTTTTAGTGTGCTACATTAAACCTGCCTTGGAGTTGATCCAGTGTTGTGCACTGTCCTATCATTTATATATAGAACCTGTGTCCTCTTAAACAACAGATGTCTCCTCATGAATACCAAGGTCAACAGTATTATAACAGAGAATCTTAATGGTGTTGTAAAACCATCTGCTGTGTCATAAAGCATCTGCCACCCTTTCTTAAACAATAATCCCCCCATAGAATAGATTTAAGCCAATTTAACAATACACCCTCAGATGTTTATTGTTTATTGTGCCAGATCCACATTCCACCAAGTTTTTCTCTTTTTTTTCTTTTGTCTTGGTTGTTAATAAATAAGTCTTTATGTCTCTAAAAAAAAGCATCACTTTCATAGCAGCACCCAGAATATGATTACATGTGGGCTCAGTAGGGATGTCTTTCTCTAGTGATATAGGAATCCCAAAACAAGCATGTGCGGTCAAATGGTCAAATGTTTTGCCACTTGTCTTCCATTGCACAGGATCTAACTACACAATATAATGCTTTAACCATTGCACTTAGACTTGGGCATTCATTTTCGGAAGGATCGGTATTTAGACGAAAAATGACTTATTCATACATTTGTCCGAATTTCAAATCTCTGAATGGCTGAACTACCAAATGAACGACTGAACGATATGCTTCCATGCATCATTCACCCATTTGGATGATGCAATTGCATCACACGAAAGGGTGTGAAGGATGGAGTGACCTGATTTCTTTGGGCACTAGGTTTGGCCAATGGTGTAGGCTGTATTCTTAGTTTTTTAAAAATAAATAAATAAACAAAAAGCAAGTTGAGAGAAACTCTGTGTAAATACAAAGCAGGGGGGTTGGTTTCTGCACACTTTGAACTTAAACAGAGACACACTGCTGTAGCCTCTGTCATTTATGCAATTGCAGCCATCTGCTGCATATAACTTGGTGAGCCAAGCTACTCTGACATCAGCCTTGCCTTGTTTTTCTCATTCTTTGTTAAAGAGACTGAGACATTTTTCTCTGCGTTATTTTCTGTGTTATGTACTTCTGCCCAGAACAGTTTTCACACACGGTGCCTGTATTGCTAGCAGCCAGGTATACTCTATTCATTCTTTTCTATTAGCTTTAAATAGATTTACAGGGACACTATAGTCACAAGAACCATTACAGCTTAATGTAGTGGATCTGGTGTCTGTAACATTTCCCTGCAAATTCAGCAACATAAACAAGATCTCCCAAATGTCCCAATTTTGGCAAGACAGTACCGAGTCCTGTCCCAACTTCCCTGGTGTCCCACTTTTGTATGCCATCATTAGACATACTTTAACTATGTTCAGTGCACTATGACCCTGCAGGGAGCACTTCAGAGTCTGCCCGCAGTGGGTTAGCCTTGTGGCTTCATGCATTCATGTCAGGCTGAGCTGCCAGTAATTTTTACAGACCTGGTGCCTTTGCCAGTATTTTGCCTAATACAGTTGCAAGAAAAAGTATGTGAACCCTTTGGAATGATATGGATTTCTGCACAAATTGGTCATAAAATGTGATCTGAGTCACAACAATAGACAATCACAGTCTGCTTAAATTAATAACACACAAAGAATGAAATGTTGCCATGTTTTTATTGAACACACCATGTAAACATTCACAGTGCAGGTGGAAAAGTATGTGAACCCTTGGATTTAATAACTGGTTGAACCTCCTTTGGCAGCAATAACTTCAACCAAACGTTTCCTGTAGTTGCAGATCAGACGTGCACAACGGTCAGGAGTAATTCTTGACCATTCCTCTTTACAGAACTGTTTCAGTTCAGCAATATTCTTGGGATGCATAAAAGGCCAGAACTATGTGTCGAGTAGTTATTGGGGGTAAAGAGTTATGATCACAGCAGCGCTTCTCAAGGCAGCTGGGACCATAGTCACCAAAAAGCGATTGGTAACACATCATGCCATGAAGGACTGAAATCCTGCAGCCCTACAAGGTCCCCCTGCTCAAGAAAGCACATGTACAGGTCCGTCTGAAGTTTGCCAATGAACATCTAAATGATTCAGAGAAGGACTGAGTCAAAGTGTTGTGGTCAGATGAGACCAAAATCTAGCTCTTTGGCATCAACTCAACTCGCAGTGTTTGGAGGAGGAGGAATGCTACCTATGACCCCAAGAACACCATCCCCACCGTCAAACATGGAGGTGGAAACATTATGCTTTGGGGGTGTTTTTCTGCTAAGGGGACAGGACAACCACACCGCATCAAAAGGACGATGTATGGGGCCATGTACCACATCAAAGGGACGATGTATGGGGCCATGGGTGAGAACCTCCTTCCCCCAGCCAGGGAATTGAAAATGGGTTGTGGATTCACAGTCTCCAGACCTTAATCCCATAGAAAATCTGTGGAAGGGGGCTGAAGGTTCGAGCTGCCAAACGTCAGCCTCGAAACCTTAATGACTTGGAGAGGATCTGTGAAGAGGAGATGTGTGCAAACCTGGAGGCCAACTACAAGAAACGTTTGACCTCTGTGATTGCCAACAAGAGTTTTGCCACCTAGTACTAAGTCGAAGGGGTCAAATACTTATTTCACTCATTAACATGCAAATCAGTTTATAACTTTTTTGACATGCATTTTTCTGGATTTTCAATTTTAAAATTTTTTTTTTTTTATAATGTCTCTCACTGTTAAAATACACCTACTATTAAAATTATAGACTGATCATTTCTTTGTCAGTGGGCAAAGATTCAAAATCAGCAGGGGATCAAATACTTTTTTCCCTCACTGTACCTAGTCGGAATATTGGAGCTCCGTTACATACACTACTAGGTTAGATAGGTTAGGTTTGCCTAGTAAAAAAAAATACTATTTTAGCGCATGGGTCCTTTTAAATTTTCATTTAAAATTGTTTGTTAGTTCAACTCAATTTTTGTGCCCTGAAGCAATATTACTAGTCCTAGAGTAACTCTTATTCTATTATCTATTCTGTAATAATAATACAATAGTGGTACCCTTACCACCAACACCTCGATAAACTCTGAAAATCATGATATGTCAGAAATAAACAAATAGAAAAAATGGTGTTTAAGTCATCAACACTCAGTGGAAATCGTGAAAATAGAATGTATATAACTACTTATACTTTGAATTTTCTTTGATGTATTGTCCTAAAATCCACATGAATTTCATATGCATGGATATTCAGTTCTTCCAATCTTTAATCATTTTAAAAACACACATAATAGACACAACATGTAAAACCATAAACACCAATCAAGTATAAGGTAAAATATTGCACTCACAAATGCTAAACCACTGTGAGTGGTCACAGAGTCAGGTAGATAGGTCTGCAGGACCTGCGCTGTAAAGCTAATAGTGGTGTTCCAATAAAGATAAATCACAGTCTGTCACTTATGTTTAAGTCATTGCTGTAAAAATCTAGACTGGGCAAAAAAGGCTTCAACTGCTCCTGTATGCCGATCGGTTTGATCTGTATAGACTCCCTCAAGGCAGAGCTTATTGCAGTTCAAAAATGGCCCTCTTTATATGCTGCCTCAATCAGAGTTAATTGTTCCCCATATGTGCTGTATACGTATTTCCTGTGTCAGGTTCCCAGATCAACCAAAATCATGGCCACCCGGATCGTAAAATGCGACAGTGAACTATGTCCTGGTCTGACGTTGGGAATCATTCTTAACGTCCAGACCAATACTCATCTCCAGGGGGGAACATATATGGAAGTGCCGCCGGTTTCCCCCAGAAGGAGTCCTTATCTGGTGAAATCTGAATTGAAACCATAAAACGGCCGCTGTGGTTTGCTTTGGCGACCCATTTGGTTGCATATGGACATAGCCGGCAAAAGCCCTGCTAGGCCCGGAAAAGATGCTCATAACCTCGGTGGCCCCAAGGAAAGTGTATCACTTGAAAAAAATATAATAACCAAATACTTCTTTATACATGTAGGTGGTGTGACAGATCCATCTGTATAAGACTGAGATTGCTGGTTCATCTGTTTTGCTTTTTCGTGGAATTACCTGTTCGTATGCCCCTGTTCGTTTAATTGACTTTTCTGCCGAACAAAACTACCGAACAGACGGCCACCCAGAAGAGAAGTGTGCTGCTGGTTAACCGCTTGATCCCAATTAGAACGTTGTGGTTAACCGCAGACACCGCTGTGGAGGCCAACCTGCTTCGCCAAAGCGGTGTTGTAGCAGCCCCAGTCCCAGCAAACCCGGTGGAGAAAAGGAAAGTACCATTTACAGCATTTAAACCGTTTCTGGAGACAGAAGGAGAGATTTATGGGTACCTTGCTGATTTTGAGCGGCAATGTGCGCTACACAAGGTACCCCCAGAAGACTGGGTCACTATATTGTCAGGCAATTTATCCGGCCGGGCCAGTGACGCTTTTCGGGCCATTCCAGATGAGGAGATTGGAGATTATGCAGCAGTAAAGGAAGCTTTGCTCTCCAGGTATGTTGTTACACCGGAGGCATACAGGAGGCGGTTCAGAGACACTGCCAAATTAGCTGGGGATTCTTATGTTGAATGGGCATGTAAAGTGCCCACTGGATGGCAGGGTGCCAAGCCATATCCGGGGAAGAGGTGCTGCAGATGTTCCTACTCGAGCACTGTTTTGAGAAATTATCCCCAGGGGTCAGAGAGTGGGTAAGGGAACGTAAACCCTCCACTCTACATGAAGCAGCTCGCCTGGCAGACGAGTACACGGACAGTGCCATGGGTAAAACTCCTGCCAGAGTGAGTACCGCCCAGCAGCATCCGCTCCAGCTACCATCTACCAACCACTGACGCACCGGCCATCCGCACCCCCTCCAACTAATAACTATTACCAGCCACCCCGGTTCAACTCCCGGGACTACTCCCAACCTATCCGTTGTTTTGGGTGCAAGCAGCTAGAGCACAAACGACCAGAGTGCCCGCTGAATAACGCTAACCAGAACCAGTCCTGGAGGAGACCGACCAGCGGGAACCAACGACCCCCTCAGCCTGCTGCCCACTGCGTAGAGGAGGAGGAATGTTGGGGCATCCTACATGAGGCAGACCCTGTTCAAGCTGCCCACTGCGATAACCGCCAACAACACCGGCAACTGGTTAAAGACAATGGGAAGGAAGTCAGTGGTCTCCGGGATACCGGGGCAACCATGACATTGCTCCAAAAGCACTTGGTGCCAGAAAATCAGCACACTGGGGACACTGTGGCTGTGAGAGTAGCCGGAGGCGCTGTGTTTCGCCTACCCGTTGCCCGGGTACATTTGGATTGGGGAGTGGGCGCCAGACGTGAATGTGGGGATCACGAGGGACTTACCAGCTGATGTCCTCCTTGGAAATGACTTGGCCCCCCTTGTGTCTGCCTACGCTCCCATAGGCCCCGCTGAGGTAAACGCTGTCACGACCCGTGCCCAGGTCCGTGCTGCCGAGACCGGCCCACCTGCTGCTGAGACCCAGGTAAGACTCTCTACACCGACTTGTACCTTAGATCAGGCCCCTTTAGGCTGGGATACCCCAGAGATGTACGGGAGAGAAACCCGGTGAAGACGGGTCAGGGCAGATACTGGGGAAGAGGGGGTCGATGGGGAGCATTACGAATGGGTGGGGGATAGGCTGTACAGGATCCCTAAACCGTCCCAGAGACTGAATACCCCTCCGCAGAATCGGCAGCTGGTGGTGCCTGCGAAATACCGGCAGGAGATTCTGCGGATATGGCATGATGTGCCATTAGCAGGCCATCTAGGCTCCTACCGCACAGCTCATAGGATCACCCAAAATTTATTCTGGCCTAATTTCAACCGAGATGTGCGGGTCTATTATAGTACGTGTGACACATGTCAACGGGTAGGTAAACGGGGGGATCACCCAAAGGCTAGGCTCATATCGATGCCTATCATTGGAGAACCCTTTTCCCGCATAGCCGTTGACATTGTGGGTCCACTGGCCAGGGCTAGCCCATCCGGTAAGAAGTATATTCTCACCGTGGTGGACTATGCCACACGTTATCCAGAGGCAGTAGCGCTGTCTAATATAGAGGCAGAGACAGTGGCTGATGCCCTGGTTAAGATTTTCACTAGGGTCGGGTTCCCTCAGGAGATCCTCTCCGACCAGGGAACTCAGTTTACCGCTGTGCTTACCCAGCAGCTGTGGAAGGTGTGCGGCATTAAACCGCTGCTTAGCTCACCTTATCACCCACAGACTAACGGTCTCTGTGAGCGATTTAATGGCACCCTCAAACAGATGTTGAGGACCTTTACTGACACTTGCAGAGACTGGGAGCGATTCCTGCCTCATCTGCTATTTGCATATAGAGAGGTGCCCCAGGAATCTACTGGGTTCTCTCCCTTTGAGCTACTCTATGGGAGAAGGGTCCGCGGACCCCTAGATCTCATTAGAGGACACTGGGAGGGAGAGACAGAGCAAGAGGGAACCCCCATCGTGCCATACGTTCTGGAACTCCGGGACCGCATGGAGAAACTGTCCCTGATGGTAAGGGAGAATCTCCAGGCGGCCCAGGGGAGACAGAAGATGTGGTACGATCGGGGTGCCCGACAACGATCTTCCAGGTGGGGCAAAAGGTTCTAGTGCTCAAGCCTGTGAAGACGAACAAGATGCAAGCATCTTGGAAGGGCACGTATAAAGTGTTAGCTCAGGTGTGTGATACTACCTACCTTATAGCCAGCTGTGCAGATGAAAGGATTCAGCGATCCTTTCATGTGAATATGCTGAAGGAGTATCAGGAGAGAGCAGAAGAAGTCGCTGCAGTGTGTGCCCCGGCTCCCGACGACCCCGAGAATTTACCCCTGCCCGACTTATTAGAGAAGGACCCCCAGACTGATCTCACTAGCCTTGTACAGCTAGGGGACTGGTTAAGCCCAACAGAGAAGGGACAGGCAATACAGCTTCTGTGGGAGAAGCAGGCGACGTTCTCCCAAGAACCCGGCTACACTACCCTAGCTGTACACAAGGTAGAGACCCCCAGACTGTAGCCCCCCTATCGTATCCCTGAAGCAGTCCGGGAGGGAATGCGGAAGGAGAAACAGGAGATGACCAGGCTTGGAGTCATAGAACACTCAGACAGCCCTTGGGCCTCGCCTGTGGTCCTAGTGCCTAAGAAAGATGGGACCACCCGGTTCTGTGTGGACTACAGGCGACTCAACGAGCGGACCACCACTGACGCCTACCCGATGCCCTGGGTAGACGAGTTATTAGACCACATTGCCAGGGGGCGCTATCTGACCACCATAGACCTGTGTAAAGGTTATTGGCAAAACTATAACATGTGCTGGCACTCAATCACATTAATGGTGCAGATATTCGAGGTTAACCCTAACAAAGCCTCATAATAATCATGCAAAAAAATCAATATGAATACCGCACTCAATAAAGAAAAATAGTCAGAAAAATAGTGGTAAAAAAAAAAGATAATCTAATTTAATTTATTGTGCTCTTACTATCAAATTCATAAGTATTTACTCTATATAAGCAGATATAATAGATAAATAGAATACATTACATTATATATTCAATAGCTATTTACAAAATGACCTCCATGGGTATTGTATAAATTCATGATATACATATATACACAGCTGATAATGTTCCTGTTAATAGTCTAAGGGCAACTTATCTATAAAGGTCGTAGTTGGATCTGCTGTAATCTATGTACATAGAAAAAAGGTAAAAATCTAAACAAATAATTGAAAAAATGAAAAAAATTATAATGAAAAAAATTGACAAAAAGTGAAAAATGAAAAAATTAATAATGAAAAAAAAGTATATATGTCCTTATGTACAATAGTCCAAAAAATATAGTGCACTATAGTAATAAATAGGTGGATCTCACCAACTGGAATGTCCTTATAGATTGTAGCCTTAGATGCAACTGGAGGATTTGTTGAAAATCAGTAGTAACTGTAGAAGGTGACTGTATGCCAGTCGGTAAGCTGTTAAATCCGTCGAGTTCCTACTGCAGTACAAACTGACAGTGATGTCCTAGTGTATCTCACTGGAGGCAGTAAGCAGTACTTGGCAAATTGGAGATAGTAACGGTGTTTGGGCACGGTGCTTGGGCTGTGCGCTCGGGACATCCACGTCCCTTCGAAGGCCCCCTTGGTGAGATCCACCTATTTATTACTATAGTGCATTATATTTTTTGGACTATTGTACATAAAGACATATATACTTTTTTTTCATTAATCATTTTTTCATTTTTTACTTTTTAACTAAATGGCGGTTTTGACTATTTAATGCCGAGGGTGCCGTTAGAGGAATAAGAAAAAATCCTGCTACAGATGTAAAGTGTAAAACACCAACCCAGTATCCAAAATTAGACTAGAGTAGATAATAAAGGACCTAACCCTTAAATATTGAAATAGACAAACTAATAAAAATCCAACTCCAAAAGGAGTTAGACATCCAAAGATTACCACTAGAGATAAAAAAATACCACTAGATTACCACTAGAGTTAAAAAAAATAAGTAGTCTCTATTAAGGGAGATGTACTCACACTGAATGGAACTAATGAATATAAAAGCCAAACCAGTGCTATTCTAAACAGCCCTCTCCCAATGTTTACTGCTTTGAGGCAGTCCCCCTGATCTAACAGACAATTAGAAAATCAATCAATCAAGCAGCATCATAGAGTCTAAAAAAATGCATAAATGGATTCCTTCCAAAAGTAAAAGCAAGTGTCAGCTCAACGCACGTTTTTGCACAATTCCACGCATTTATCAAGAGCTAAGCTATTGATAAAGGTATGGAATTGCACCGAAATGTGGAATTGAGCCGAAATGTATTTTTTTGAGACTCTATGATATTGCTGGATTGATTTTCTAATTGTCTGCTGGATCGGGGGGCTGCCTCGAAGCAGTAAGCATTGGAGAGAGCATTGGAGAGGGCTGTTTAGAATAGCACTGGTTAAAACCAAATAAGGCCCCAGGCCCGGATGGATTCTCTGCTATCTTTTATAAAACATATATGAAAACAATTACTCCAATCCTCTTAGAGATGTATTCGCTAATATCTAGTGATGTTTCATTCCCAAAAGAGATGATATTAGCAACAATTATTCCGATTCCTAAGCCAGATAAGGATAATTCAATAATTGCTAACTATAGACCAATATCACTAATAAATGTTGATATTAAAATATTCTCGGCTATATTGGCTAACCGTTTAAAAGAAGTATTGGGAGATTTGATTAATTGGGACCAGTCAGGATTTGTGAAAGGAAGAAGTACCTCTGATAATACAAGGAGGATTTTTAATATAATAAATAGAGTGAGCGGACAACAAAGGGAAGCTGTTATTATTGCTTTAGATGCCGAGAAGGCCTTTGACAGAGTCAATTGGAGATTCCTGGACTCTGTCATGGGCCATTTTGGACTGGAGGGAGCATTTAGAAATAAAACTTTATCTTTATATAGGAATTCTTCGGCAAGAATTAGCAGCCCATATTTTGACTCTGATCCCTTCGATATTAAGAATGGAACTAGGCAGGGCTGCCCGTTAGCTCCACTCCTATACATTCTTACAATCGAACCGTTGGCTACGATGATAAGACATAATGAAAAGATAAAAGGAATAGACTTTCAAGAGGAATATATTAAAATATCTTTGTTTGCAGATGATGTCCTACTTACTCTTATTGACCCTTTATTATCAATTCCACCGCTGCTAGAAGATATCTCTACATATAGTAAATTTTCTAACTATAAGGTTAATATTAATAAATCTCAAGTGCTTCCATTCCTACTGTCCAAGGTACAGCTAGAAATTTTGTATTCTTATTTTCAAACAGAATGTATAAAAGATAAAATTGACTATTTAGGTATAAAGATAACATTTAATATTATAAAGACAATTCGGATAAATTTTGATAATTTATATAAAGATCTACAATCCCAGATACATAAATTGAAGAGATTAGAACCATCTTGGATAGAAAGAGTTAATATTACCAAATCGTATTTAATGCCAAAACTCCTATATTTTTTTAGGATGATTCCATATAATATTGAACGGGGCACTTTGAAGCGCTTCCAAAATTTATTTTCTAGCTATATATGGCGTGATAAACCACCCAGAATAGCGACGGAGATCCTATGTAGAAGTTACCGGAAAGGGGGTATAGCATTTCCCAATGTGATTAAGATGTATGAGGCAAACAGGGCTTCTCAACTTATGACATGGTTAAATTTGGATCAAAATATATCTAAATCTTGGATTAAAATTGAAGAGAAATCAGAACCAGGGCAAAAGTTGCTAGGACTCCTGAATCTGGGGGCTTTGGACATGGAACAATTTTCTAATAAAATTATAGGAGATATGGTGGATTTTGCAAAATATTTGAATACTAAGTTGAAACTTAAAGGAAAATTATTATTTAATACACCCATAGAAATACTTCTATATGCTATGTCAGATATAAATATTAAAACTTGGATACATTTTGGCATTAAAAAAATTGGAAATCTATATGAGGGATCTAAACTGGCGACATTTACACAACTACAATCTAAATATAAATTTTTATCTAGGGAAGTATTCCAATACTTAAGGATCAAGAATTTCCTTTTAACTAAAATATTGATTAAAGATCATTATCTTGAACCTTATATTACTTTTAGCCAAAAAAAGGGAGGAATCTCTAGATTTAATAAATAGTTTGATACACTAGATAATGTTATCGATGTGCCTCCATTCGGTAAATGGGAGAGGGATATGGGGAAATCCCTCCCACTTATAGACTGGACAAATGCTACAATGTTAGTAAAACAAAGTATACATAACATATGGTCCCGGTTAGACTCCATAAAATATCTCCATCTTATTCAAAAGAATGTTGGAGATGTAGAAGAGAAGAGGGCACTATGCTCCATATATGGTGGGCCTGTACGGGCCTGAATAACATTAAAACCCAAATGTTAGGCTTAATGAAAAGTATTTTTAAGGAGGTTGATGTAATTAGTCCTGAAATGTTTCTGTTTAATATGGACTACAAAACATTTGATAAACAACAAAAATATATTATGACACACATATTCCTTGCAATAAAAATTAATATCGCCAGAGCATGGAAATCTCCTAATCCACCACTCTGGCAAGAAATAATGGAGCAAATAAGGTTCCAATATAAGATGGAATCTCTAACTAAGGATCTGAAAGAGCTTTGGCTACCCTGGACTTCCAAATTTCCTATATAATAACGAACTGTTAGTCTGTGACCCATCCCCTGCCGAGTCTCATACATGAGTGTGTGTGTGTCTTTTTGGTTTTTTTTGTTGTATTTTTGCTTTGTTGTTGTGAACTATATATAATGCTATGGATTATTAAATGAATATATACTATTGTAGTAATATTAAGGTTGTAATATTGAAATTTGCACAATTTGTATAATAATTGTATATTTGATATGTATAAAAGAAAAGAAAAATATTTGTAAATAAAATAAATATTAAAAAAAGAATAGCACTGATTTGGCTTTTATGTTCATTAGTTCCACTCAGTGTGGGTACATCTCCCTTAATAGAGACTACGTTTTTTTTTCATTACTGCAGTTATGGCTTATGACCACTCATTTTTCTAATAAACACCCCCCACTGGTAGCGGGCTAGAAGATTTGCACCTTAATTGCAAGCTACATTTGTGTAAAAAAATTCATTAGGGATAACCACAGATCTCAATTTATGCCTTGTGGGTATTGATGACTGATATTGTAACGGCCAAGGACCGCTTCCTAGCTGGAACAGTGGAGAAACTTCTGCCCACAGTCGCCGTGGCTCTGGAAAACAGTTCCATACACTTAAAGGCAAAACACTGCTGGACAATTTAAGATGTCCGCCGCCACATGTTTGAATCTGTTCCAGTTAAAAGTCCAAGGGGCAGAAACAGTGCCTTTAAAATCCAATATGCCCAAATAGTGTTTTTAAACGGCAATATATCCCAGGGGCCATAGTCACAGGGCAAGAGACTGGCAAGCAGGCCTCTCCAAATTCCAGTGACAAAGGTGCTTTCGTCACACCATCCTTAACTTACCTAATCTGTAGGCTGCCTCCCATGCTTCAATTACCTGATCTGTAGGCTGTCTCTGCAGTCTGGGAGTTGCTGGCTGCGGATTCAGTCAGGAGAGAGAAGCAGAGATAAAATGCAGCTTCCTTACCCTGCCTTTCTCCACACACCGTGCCACCTACTGGCCGGTGCCCCCCCATTCCCCTTCCTGCAGACACCCATGCTTGTGGAGCTTTTCCACCCAACCAGGCTGCAGCCTTCCTCACTTACCTGATCTGTAGGCTGCCTCCCCCATCTTACCTGATCTGTAGGCTGCCCCCCCGTGCCTCACTTACCTCCCCCCCATGCCTCACTTACCTATTCTGTAGGCTGTTCCTCCCATCCTGACCTGTAGGCTGCCCCCATGCTTCAATTACTTGATCTGTAGGTTGTCTCTGCAGTCTGGGAGTTGCTGGTTGCACTCTAGGCTGCTCACCTGCGGATTCAGTCAGGAGAGAGAATCAGAGATAAGATGCAGCTTCCTATCCCTGCCTTTCTCCACACACCGTGCTACCTACTGACCGTTTCCCCCCCTTGTCCCCTCCTGGGGACACCCATGCTTGTGGAGCTTTTCCAACCAACCAGGCTGCAGCCCTCCTTCCAGGCAGGTGTTGTCCGCTCTGCCTCATACACTGCAAGCCTGCTTCCAGACAGGGATCGTCCCTTCTGCTTATTCCTCTGGTGCAGGCAGGTATAGTCCCAGAATCTGAACAGAGCACTATTTTACCTGAGGAGATCCCAGTGACAGAAAGGAGTCTGCACAACATACTGAAAGATCTGCAAACCACACTGCAGGCAGATATCAAGCAAATGTCTATGGACCTAAGGAAAGAAATAAATGAACTTGGTGACAGAACAAATCACCTGGAAAACAGAACAGAGGAACTATGTGAAGCACACAATGAGGTGGTAGAAAAGCTGAAATAACTGGTGGAAGAACATGAGACACTAAAACACAAGACGCGGCATGGAGCTGGACAGGATACACAGGTTGCCAAGACCCTCCAGGTTCACGGCTGACAGTTCACGTGATACCATTGTCAGATTCCATTACTTTCAGTCCAAAGACACACACATTCACTTAGACACACACACACTTACAGACACACACACACACAATCACTCACTCACAGACACACACACACACACATACACACTTACAGACAAACACACACACCAACACAAACAAATTATAATTTTTAAAATTATATTTTAAATCCACCCAGCCTCCCTGGGAGAGCTGGAGTGGATTGCTTTCCTGCGGTCCAGTGTGGCTGCTAGTCAGGCAGGCAGGAGGAGGACAGGCTGAGTAGGCGGCGAGGGAGCTCGAATCACCCTGTTCAGCTCCCTCGTGCGCCGCTTAGTGATGCCGGGAGCCGAAGTGATGTCATATTCCAGCTCCCGGCTTCATTAAGCGGCGCGAGAGAGCTGAGCAGGAAAAACTCAGGTGAGCATGCTCCCTCGCTGCCCGCTGTCCGCCGCTCGCCTCGGGGGGGCTCAAAAGTGGCCAGTCAGCCATCTCTTAAACCCCCAGGACACAAGGGATCTGACTGGGCATATGGGGGCGGCTTTTTTTTGCAGATGCCTTGTTTGCCTTGTGTCATATACGTCCCTGGGCGTACCTACCACAGTCGCAGTGGGCCTGGCCACAGCCACGACACTTGCTACTGTGGGCCGCCTAGATGCCGCCCCACTGGCCACCTAATTGACCCCCCTGACGGGAAGCAGAGTTCCTGTCAGGCTTGGCGAGGTAGTTGTGTTCTCCCTGCTCTGTTCCCTCGGTGCCGTTTGCTGATGCCGGGAGCCAGAATATGACATTATATTCTGGCTCCCGGCATCTGTAGACAGCCCGTGAGGGAGCAGAGCAGAGAGAACACAGCTCCCTCGCCACTTCTGACAGGAACTCTGCTGCCCGCCGCACTGAAGCCCCACTGGACCCCAGGGACAGATCAATGCCAGTTCTCCAGGTAGGGAGGCTGGGTGGACATTTAATATTAATAATTTGTGTGTGTCTGTAAGTGAATATGTGTATCTGAATGTGCATGTATGTGACTGTAAGTGTATGTGTGTGTCTGTGAGTGTGCGTGTGTCTGAGTGCGTGCGTGTGTCTGTGAGTGTATGTGTCTGTGAGTGTACGTGTGTATATGCCTGAGTGTGTGTATGTGAGTGTATGTCTGTGTGTCTCTACATGTGTCTTGTGATGAAAGTAACTTCGTCACTGGCTTTTGGAGGGGCCTGTTTGCCAGCCTCCTACCCTGTGACTATGGTTCCTGCAATAGACCTGGCTAAAATACTTTAAACAGACTCTGTTTGTGCAATTGGGACTACATGGTTCGTTTACCGAACAACCGCAGGAACAGAGACCACCCTGGAGCTTGTTAACACCTATTAACAACTTTTTTCAGTGCAACGTTTCTCACCGCAGTGTTCTAATTGTCCGTCAGGGTGGCCGCAATTCTTATGAACAACTTTGTGGCGGCCATCTTGTTTGCCTGAACGCAGGCGGCGGTGTTTGGGCATGAATCTCATGGAGCTGAAATCGGATACAGAAACTCCCGAACACCGCTTCTATCATCATCTGCATTTGGTTCTATACAAGTTAGAAGAGCACTGCTTGGTGGGATCATTCATCTGGATAAAGGGAACAAGCTCCAGGGCTGTTCGGTATTTTGTTCGTTTTCAAACTACCGAACTAGACCGACCACAAGCCCTGATTCTCTGGAACTGTTTTGGGCATGGGACCATGCCTGCAGTCGGTCAAATAAATTAATTCCAGGAAATTTCGGAACTCCTGAACTGATCCAGGTGATTTTTGGATATGTTGGTCACACAGATCAGGGCTATCATGGGATGTAACATTTGTGCAGTTGTATGTATTTTTAGGGTACTTGTGAGGTGTTTTTAAAAAAGTGTGTTTTTCTGTGCTTGATTAGAATTAGTACAGTTACTGATCCAATTATCTCCCAAGCAGGGAGGTGGGATTGTATGTTTGTTATGGGAGTGTCTTTGTGTTGGAGTCCCCAACCATGTCCATGTGGGCGTACCCCTTGCATGGGGATTGTCATAAAAGGCCAAGTGTGGCTCCCATTAAATTGAGATTCGTTTACCCCTTCTTGAAGTCTTGGCTCATGTTTGGGGGATTAGAGAGCTACATTCACTCTGGGGATTGCCATATCACAATACTCCCCTGAGTATAATCACTAGCTCTTATAAGAGCTGTTCCTGCTATGCTCTCTGGACAAGGAGAGGTCTACCCACTGGAAGCTGGGTGGGTGGAGGACGGCGAGACCTCAACCAAGCTGCGGTGGTTTGCTGGGTCTACGGTGGTTATGGTGTTCCATAACAGTGCTTATGGTGCTCGCAAGTACTAGGAAGCAGCGATTGACGGAGGTACCTAGTCGGAGTGCCAGGCGGTCCGTCACATGTGCATTGAAGATGGACTGGAGTTGCTGTAAGATTTTGTTTGGGATTGGTATAGGGAGTGTTCGGAAGAGGTAGAGGACATGCAGTAAAGCCATTATCTTGATGGTATTAATACAGCTAAACCATGAGATCTCGTGGTTACTCCACTGATCTAATTGCAATCTAAGCTTGTGTGTAAGAGCTACGTGTTTTTTCCAGAGGAGATGGCGGTGCGATTTAGTTAGATTAATACCCAGGTATTTCAGGAAGGACTTACGCCAATCAAATGGGAATGACTGTTTTAGGGATTGGACTTTATCCCTAGGCAGTCCTAAAAGTAGGGCCTGAGTTTTTGTACCATTATTTTTATACTATTAGACTTTGACGTAATTTTCTAATAGATTCATCAGCTCGGATATCGGGCTTTCTGGCTTTGTAAGGAATAGTAAAATATCATCTGCAAATAATGCCAGCTTTTGTTCACCTGTCGGAGTTTGTAGGCCTGCTATGGTTGCTGTGTGTTAAATTTTGTGAACTAGGGGCTCCAAACAAAGGATGAATATTAGCGAGGATAGT